>JAJJWW010012607.1:0-641798 GCA_023531295.1 Papaver armeniacum
CTAATCTGATTAGTGAGGGGTAGATTAAGTATTACGTAAAATACTTAGATAATGGGTGACCCCGAATTAATATCTGGATCTAGTTTTTGTCCTTTTCTTATATCCCCCAATTCCTTTTTATATCCTCCAATTTCGCGTTCCTAATTAATAGGCTTGGCATTTTTAAAGTGTTAAGTTTTGGATCCAAAAATGTATCAATCGAGAAATTAATCCAAACTATGAATTGCATGCCAACCAATCACTTATGTCGATATTTATATTTAGAGGGGTTTACAACCACCATCTTTATTATTTCAGTAGCTACTTTATATGAATATTCAACAACATATTATCTAATGACGATCCTACACAATTCTCAAGGGTATGCATATATCTTGAAAAAAACTCAAAGAATTGCTGGTACCAGCGCCCGCAGGCATTATAATCTCCCCATCTTCCAGTGAGGAGATATGAATTATGAGAATGTATATCTTTTTGATAGACTCTATTAGAGCACTATGTAGCCTCTTATAAAATGCTACGTTTATTATAGATGTGACTGGAATTTCCTTCCAAGAGGCATAATCTTATTAAAAGCATAATAAAATATTTTCCGCGCCTTATTTGAGATGGAAGCCTTTTTCGATTTGATCATGATGAGAGAGAAATATAACTTTTTAAGTTAATGAACACCAATATTTGTTAGTGTGTAGTCTCCCCCTGATTATGGTCGAAATATTTTCATCTTATTTACGAAAATAAGTTTCATATATAGAGTATTATCTGATTAATTCGAGACATATACTCATTATGAAATATGTCTTTCGACATAAAAACAAATGTAGTCTTAATAGACATACATATATGCCATCAACCATGGATTACTTTTGGAACACCAAGAAAAATAAAATATAATAAAGATGATATGTCAAAACCAAAAGTATTAAAAATATGCAAAGAAATCTCCTATAATTTTGTAACTTCAAGAGCCAACGAGATAATGGTTTAGATTGAAGTTAGGACACTTTCTGTTATCAAAATAAAATTAAACTAAGATTGATATAGTCACTACAAGGACTAATAATTTTTGCTAACAAGCTGGGTGCGCACCCATTGGTCTTTTATGTCCTACCGTATCTCAACATCAGTTTGAACGGTCTTAATTTAGGAGATTAATATTAGGAAGAAGAAAAATTTGCTCAATATCCGTTAGGAATGCAGCAATTGGTGTTTGTATTTGTTAAATAACATGATAACGACATCTCATCCGTCTAGGATCTATAGAGAAACCAACTTCAATTGGCATATATGATTCTTTTGTAAAAAAATAATTATTAAGATATCATTGTTGTTATCGATTTTGGAAAAAAATATATCCATTATTGGTTGAAAATAGCAAATAATTTAGAGAATATGCCAATTTATTTTATCACATCTTATAAAAATGATGGAGAGAAACCAATACAGATCGGTTTATACGGTACACCAAAATGGTATCGACAAAAAAAGAAAAAAAAATAATTGATTTAGTCATCGCATAGGGAAAATCCACGTTAACAGATGGCTTCTTGTAAAAAAATTGAAACCTGTTGATGGTGGATTTTCGTTTAAGGTTAAATTTGTAAGTAACCAGAAAAAATCATGCGCTGACATCTTGTAAAAGATAAAGCCGTTTATAAGTGACGGATAATCCTCACTTAATTCGCCAAGAATGGAGCATGTAGCAACAATCCCATTCTGTGAATACATGAAATTCCTCCGAGGTTGGAGCATGTAGCAACAATCCCTTCCTGTGAATTTCATATCAGCCTTGTATTTCTGTACTCATTATCGGTGCGGCATGACGACCGAGTGTTACTCTTACGAGTAACACGAACCTCAAGCACCATAATGAATCATTATCGGTGTGGCATGACGGCGAGTGTTACTCTTCAGAGTAACACGAACCTCCAAACACTATAATGAAACCATGTACGAAATACCCGTACTGGTGATTCTCGGTGTGTTATACTAGCCCGAGCCCTCTCGGTGTGTTATACTAGCCCGATTGAGCCCCTCTCGGTGTGTTATACTAGCCCGATTGAGCATCCCAAGACCGACCATATCGAGTCGGATATGATCTAATCGCAGTCATCCAACTCCACAAGCATGATTGGGCGACCCGGATCAATTCCATCACCCCCAAGCGGTATGGAATACACACGGCCGACCCCGTATGGTCGACCATTGGCCTTCGCTTGCCAAAGAACCGTCCATACCAAGCATTATGGACGGGAAACCCTAAATTAGGGTTTGCGGCATATTACATGTGCCGAAAAACGGTCTCAACCATCCATCTTCGCAGGTATAGATGGAGGGTGTAGATGTAGACTCAAAGGGCACGGAGCATGTCGACACAATCACCATGTGACCGCCTACACACTTGACCAACCGGTCAAAACCAACCATGATTGGTTACTGACAAATTCGTCCGCCTAAAAGAGCATGGTCGCACGGCTTTGAAAGCCAAAATTAGGGTTCAAGCCATCACGCGTCCATCTTCTCAAGACGAATGGAGGGTCCAGATTAGATTGAGCAAGGGTCGGTCACACCAGCATGACCACCGTGAGCCCATCTACCTCCTCATGCGGTCGGCCAAGGCATATCATGCCTGGCCAATCCAAAACGCCCGCTCAAACATGCGTGGTTACACTTCCCAAATTGCAAATCGATCTCGACCACACAACTTCACCGGACGAATTGGGTGGCTTAGATCACGTTTTCATGGGACGGTGAGACATGGGCGTGAACATCAGCCTACCATCTTCGCGCCAAACCAACCGGCCAAGACCGACCAAGTCAGTCATCTTGGAAAACACGCCTGTAGGAATAGGGTATGGTGTGCGACTCCTTGCGGCATCAAACTCCTATCGCAAATCGATCTCAACCACTCAACTTTACCGGTCAAATTGAGTGGCTTAGATCGCGCCTTCTTGGGAAAGTAAAGTATGGACGTGCACACCGGCGTGTTGTCTACACACATGCCCGGTCGGTCCTCTTCAAAACCCTTCCCATGCTTGGTTTCGACCAAGTGAAGAGTGATGCTTGCGCGCCTCTTTTAAAACCCTAATTTCATCAACGGTCGCAGATGAGTGTCTCAAACATCATCTCATCCGTCCGACCTCACCAGACTTGGTTATACAACCCTGGTCAGGAGTTATTTGGTTAGTGAGCAGTCATTACACATCACTTTACCACACCGTAATGCGATGCACTGCATAAAATACACACGATACTTCACAAGTATCGACTTTACGAATAACGTGAGTTATTCAATTCAACATTACATGCTATCTTTCGTGGATCCACGATCCACATTCCAGACATCAATCATGTCACAAACCGGGGATACATACTGGGGTATTGGTCTGGCGGTTTACGGCGTGCACGGCGCGTAACGCGCGCCATCACAAGAACGTGTTAGGAAGTCATGGACGGTTAGAGATGAACAGGAAAAGTGGGCAAGACTGGTCGTGTGTTGCGATACACAACTCCACTACTCCATTATTCCACTACCTCCACTTCCCACGAAACGTGAATGAGGCTCAATGACTTGTATAAATAGGTTCTCCGCCCTATTTCCAACAACAACAAGGAATAACGGAGAACAAAACAAGTTCAGACGAGACAGAAAACCAAGTGTTGATACCGTCATATTCAACCATCTTCTGTCACAAGTCATAGCAAGCCAACACCTTCACAATCTCAACACCTTCTTCGCTTCCCTCCCTAAGATCAACCCCATCTCCTTCGCTTTGTGACCGAAATAAGTCTGGAACGGCCATTTCTTGGTTTAGGCCGGACTTGCCTGATTGATCTCTCGAATCTACAAGCACTCACCATGTGATGCATTTGTTGAAGGTTTAGATTCATTCCTCATCCATACCCCAAATTACCAAATTCTCGAGGAGTAGTTTTCACCCATCAACAATTGGCGACCACGGTGGGAGATTAATCTCTCGGTTGTGAAATCAATTTCTTCAATACCCAATCCTGTTTGGCTAAATTCCGAGATGGTTGGTCTTAGGACTTCCTCAACAAATCCAAATCCCGGTCGAAGTTCCTCCAACGAGGATGCCTCTCTTCCCAACGGCGCATCTGCTGGCGCAACAGGAGGAATCCCAACTATGAGCGAGTTGGCTCGGATACTTGAGACTCAGACGAGGAACATGGAGCTGATCAAAGAAGCGGTAAACGACATACTTGACCTCCTCATCAAGATGACGTCGGAAATGAGCGTGCCGAGAGACCTTTACACAGGGACTAGTTCCCCTCGGATCAACGATTTTACTACGAACCGAGAGGCCGAGTAGATCGGAAGGCTGTGTCTCTAGTGGAAGACTTGTGTGAACTCTTACACCTCTCAAAAGATCAACGGGCAGAGACGTTTGCTGCAGATCAATAAAATAGCTACGGACGCACACCTTGCTCCTTCGTCCAGGAGTCTCAAGCTGCGTCGGAAACATCTATAAACAATGTTACGTTCACGAGAAGATGACATGATGGCGAGAGGAAGGTCACAACCGAGCCCTACATGTTACCGCACACATCAAGGGTTCGGGAGTTAGGAGGGCCCTCGTCGACACAGGAGCATCTTCGAACGTAATTACTCTCAAGACCCTCAAGACAGCCAAGGTCAGCCCATGCAAGATTGTACGACAGCCCACCACGATGACGGACTTCGAAGGGAATCAAACCAGCACATACGGGTACGTCAATTTGAATTTATCGGTAGGACTGTTCGATCCACGAGCAAAGTTTGAAGTCATAGAAAAGGAGCCGGATTACCACATGATACTGGGGAGACCGTGGCTTCACCACAACAAGGTCATTCCTTCAACGTATCAGTGCCTGAAGACCGTGCTAAATGAGGAGGTCGTCCGTATTCCCGCATCATTATCTCCGTACGCGCCAATATGTGGAGTGGAGCTGTTCGAGTCAAAAGATGCTCCGCAGGGAAAGTCCGACAAAATCATGTGCACTCCACTACCCACGTGGGCTTCAATCAGGAGGAAGACCGAGCTTACATCATTTGGGGGCCAAACACCACGACACACTCTCTCCGACGAGACATCCATCTCCAACCGGTGAAACTTCAGCCCATCCTCACGCCAAAAAGGGAGCGCTCTTTCGAGGCAAGCCGTGATCAGAAGGGGAAGACAATATACCGGCGCCGCTGTTAGCAATTAGCAGGAGAGACCATCCAGTCTCTCCGCCCAATTGGATGCTGCAAGGACGACGGAATACAAGAGGAGGTATTGGACGCCCCGCGATGCCTACAAGACGGAACCAATTCCACGATCGACGAGCTCGAGATTGTCAACATCGGGCTGATGAATCTCCAGGCCGGTCTCTATCAGTTCGACTCTATCCACAGACGAACGTACAAGCCTTGTTCAACTACTCAAGGAATACCAAGATGTGTTCGCCTGGACATACGAAGAAATGCCCGGTCTAGATGAAAAATTGGTCACCCATCACTTACACGTCATGCCTGGATCCAAGCCAATCAAGCAATCTCCGAGGCAATTCAGACATGAGGTAGAAGAACAAATCAAGAATGAGATTTGGAAGCTGCTAGTCTTGGCTTCATCGAACCCATTCATCATCCGACACAGTTAGCCAATGTGGTCCCGGTAAAAAAGAAAAACGGACAGATTCGATGTTGCGTGGATTTCAGAGACTTGAACAAGTGCTGCCCCAAGGACGACTTTCCCCTGCCTAACATCGACATGTTAGTAGACGCCACTAGCGGACACGGCATGTTTTCCTTTATGGATGGCTACGGCGGCTACAATCAAATAAGGATGTATGAGCATGATGCAAGTAAGACAGCTTTCCGAACCCCTCTTGGCAATTTCTACTATACCGTTATGCCATTCGGTTTAAAGAATGCCGGCGCAACATACCAACGTGCTATGACGGCAATCTTCCACGACATGATGCATAAACAAGTAGAAGACTATGTGGATGATATTGTGGTCAAGTCAAAGGCTCGAGTGATCACACCAACGTCTTACGACAAGTATTTGAGAGGTGTCGGGAATACAAGTTAAAGATGAATCCTTTAAAATGCGTTTTCGGTGTCTCCTCGGGTAAATTTCGGGATTCCAAGTGACCCGCAGAAGGAATAAAAGTAGACCCGTCCAAGACTCGGGCTATCCTCACAATGCCGCCTCCCGAACTGTGAAAGAGCTCCGAGTTTCATGGGCAAGGTAAACTACATTCGACGTTTCATACCTGGTTTAGCCCAACTTACCGCCTCATTCACCCCTTGCTGAAGAAGGGAGCCGACTTTGTTTGGACCGCAACCCAACAGAAGCTTTTCGGAAAGTCCAACGAATACTATCATCTCCAACCGTCATGAAATCTCTGTACAAGGGAAACCATTGGTCCTCTACACCGCCGGTGGACGCCGCCGTAGGGGCTTTACTCGCTCAGAAGACGACAAAGGGAATCGAACGTCCCATATACTATTTCAGCCAAATATTGAGAGATGTTGAACTCCGATATCCCAGAGCGGAAAAAGCGTGTTTAGCTTTAATCCATTCCATTCGAAGTTTAGGCATTACCTGCTATCCAACAGGGTGATACTCGTGTCTAAATCCGATCCTGCAAAGTTCTTGCTTTCAAAGCCGGTCCTGACGGGGAGGACGGGAAAATGGCTTCTCCAAATGTCAGAACTAGACATAACGTGCGCATCGCCTAGAGCTATCAAGGGTCAAGCAGTTGCAGACTTACTGGCAGCATTTCCCGGAGAAGGTACTACGGGACTACATGAAGAACTCCCTGGAGAATTCCCGAACATCTCTATTCTGGAAGAAGAAGTGTGGCTTTTGTATTTTGACGGCTCCGCTACCCCTAGCAGTAATACTGGAGGAGCAGGCGTGGTGTTAGTCTCTCCAACCGGAGAAGTATTTTCACACTCCTTCAAGTTAGACTTGAATGCACCAACAACTCGCGAGAATATGAAGCTTTCCTCATAGGGCTTTCAATAGCTAAACAAGCGAGTCACACGCCTGGAGATAAGAGGTGACTCCAAGTTACCGGTGAATCAAATGAACGGAGTATACGCATTGAAAGAAGTAACACGGCCCCGCACCGATCGAGAAGCTACTGAGGTTACTAAACTACTTTCTTGATGCAACCATAACCCATGTTAGTCGCAAGCAACAACAAACACGCCGATTGCCTAGCAACATTGGCTTCCAAGCTGAAGTTCGAAGGGGCGGAAGAAACTTTGACGGTAAAGAGGAGAACCATAGAATGGACATGGCTATCACAATACAAAGACACCAAGACCGACGATTGGCGAACTCCGATCATTCGAGAGCTCAACAGCTCACTCTCACAAGGAAAGGTCAGTCTCAAAACCCTGCAAAACTTCTTCATGCTTCATGGTATCTTTGTATTATCGGAATCAGACGGCTCCCTGTCAAGATGTCTGGGAGGTGAAGAAGCACAAATACAGCTGGATCGTATTCACAATGAAATTTGTGGACAATCATCGGTGGTAACGCTTTACCGGCGACTTCAACGCCTGGGTTATTACTGGCCAGAGATGGAGGCTCAATCCAGACTACTTCAAAATTCCTGCTCGAATTGCCAGACACCACCACACCAGTTGGAGATTTTTAATGTGAACCGCGCTGGGGACTGGAGAGAACCCTACATTAGCTATCTCCGTGATGGGATAATTCCTGTCGGTCAAAAGGACGCTATTAAGATGAAGCAGAGAGCCAAGCGGTTCATATTCCATGAAGGGATCTTATACCGCAAGAGCTTCGGAGGTGATATGCTACGGTGCCTGGATGGAGGAGAAATCCCAGTCATGTTTGAAACGGACACACGAAGGAGAACATCAAGGGAAGAGGAAACTGTTTCTCCAAATACACGAGAAATACTATTGGCCGACCATGGAGGATGATGCAGTGTTTTTCGTTCAAAGCTGTCACACATGCCAAATTCATGGGAACCTTGTTCATGCGCCTTCTGCCCCTACGCATTCTATAAGCAGCCCATGGCCATTCTGCTTGGGACTGGACATTATCGGGAAGATTAATCCACCGTCATCGAAGCAGCATGAGTATATCATAACCGCAACGGAATACTTCATCAAATGGGTAGAGGCCATTCCCTACGAGGGACTACAGGAGCAACAATTGCGTCTTTCATTAAAGAATACATCATTTGTCGTTTTGGCGTGCCCAAGCATATCATCACCGATAATGGCACTCCCTTCGCCAACAAGGTGTACGAGTTCTTGGAGGAGTACGGCATTAAACGGGTCTTCTCCACCGTCTACTATCCTCAAGGGAACGGGCAAGCTGAGAGTACCAACAAGACATTGATCCGGATCATCATTCGAACGGTACACGACAATCCAGGGAATGGCATGATCAGTTACCAATGGCACTATGGGCATACCGTACGTCGCCCAGAAGCTCCATTGGGGTTTCGCCATACTCACTTGTCTATGGAGCGGATGCAATTCTCCCAGCAGAGATCAGAATCCCATCAGCCAGGATTGCAGCAACAACCGGGATCCATTAGAACGAGGCTGAAGTCTCTGACTCTAGAATAGCAGAGTTAGACACTCTGGATTTTAGAAGGAATAAAGCAGAAGAACGCGCTCGGGTGTCTAAATCGAATTTCCAGGGCATACAACAAAATTGTGAAACCACGCGTTTTCAAGGTGGGAGATTTGGTTTTGAAAATGACCAAACACATCCAACAAGACATATCTGCACCAAAATTCTCACCAAAATGGGAAGGTCCCTACGCAGTCACCAAAGCTTACGATGACGGCTACTACAAGATCATTAAGGTAGACGGAGGCAAGCTTGAAGCAGTCATCAATGGAAAGTGGCTCAAGGCATATTACACCCGACCATTATCTCTTTTGTGTCAACAATACAGAGCATTTATTTTCATTACATGTTTGAATCATCAACTATATTCGAGAGATGTGTCAATGAAAACCTGTTTCACCAATCAAAAACCAATGCAATTTATTCCGCAAAGATGTTCAAAACTCTTGACATAAACGTCATTAACAATAAGGAGTACGGCTTGAAGAGGCCATCTAGAAGATTATAATTCCTTGAGAGCATCATCTGCAGTCTAGCTTGATATCTCTCCGTTCTTTTCTTCAAGTCCTGCACAAGCCCTGCTCCACCTTCTCTCGATTCGCGGCCGAGCTTTCTCCTCTTCCAAGATAGCTTTCGTAGCGGGAACAACATTTGCGAGGATACCAACTCGATCGACCTTGATGACATCAAGACGTTGCCGCAACCAGCCCACGTTGAACTTCATGGATTCACAGGTAGATACCATATTCTCCCACTTTTCGAGACTTGATTCAGCAACATTGCGGATAGAAATACTCTCCATCTCAGCAATCATGGGAAGAAGGCAATTTACCGCGGCAACCAAAGCAGAGGAACAATGTCGGACCACGTTCCTGGTTGCGATATGACCGTACTTCCTCCACAACTTGGTGTACAAAGGCACAAACTCCTTCCGCACCAAGAATCCACCGACATCTTGGTAGCTGGAGGATAAGCATTTCATGCGAACATCGAATGAAAGACCTGCATTTGGATATTCATAAGATGAGATACCAGTGTCAAAGCATCTTCGAGGTTCGCGAGGGGGTAGGCGTGTTTGAGTTTGAAGGAAGAGGAATGGTTAAGTCATCATCGTCAATGACCGTCACACATGTTCGGTAGGATATCTCTGCAAGAATGAAGGGATTATTCACCTGACCGTTATGAAGAACAAACAATGTTTCAGAAAAGAAGGAAGAGACAAACCGGTATGATCTTCTTGACTCGAAGAACACGAACAGGGGACTGATCATGAAGCTCAGACGCGGGTCGTACACGTTTAACGGGAGATCCTGGATGGTATGAAGAAGATGATCCACTGTTGTTAGACATGATGGGAAATAGAGTTTTGCAAGGAAGCTCTACTGTAAAAACGGATCAAGAAATCTCTTCACCTGCATAAATACTGAGGAAACCCTAAAACGATTACGGCGCCCGATATATGAGGATTCAACGCCGACCAAGTCAGGATTTCTTTTGAGCCCTGATCAAGAACCGGAAGAACATCTGGACACAACAATTCAACCGGTAATGTGCAAGCACCCACGCCCTAAATCCGGTAGAAGAGGAATCCTATCCCCGACTCAAACACCTGAAGGAGCGGCCGAACTCATACATGTACGAGAGGAACCAAAGCGACTCACCGGATCAAGTCCTGCTTCCTTCGCATCCTTAATCAAGACCAACCGGTTCGAGGAAACGCGACAATGTGGAGCTATCCAGGTAAATATGTATTCACTCCAGCTTGGTCATTTCTGTATGTCACCATCTCATGCCTACCACACAATAGTGCAACCATTATGTCCTAGGCAGGGGACTTAATGTTGATGGTGGATTTTCGTTTAAGGTTAAATTTGTAAGTAACCAGAAAAAATCATGCGCTGACATCTTGTAAAAGATAAAGCCGTTTATAAGTGACGGATACTCCTCACTTAATTCGCCAAGAATGGAGCATGTAGCAACAATCCCATTCAGCGTGAATACATGAAATTCCTCCAGGTTGGAGCATGTAGCAACAATCCCTTCTGTGAATTTCATATCGGCCTTGTATTTCTGTACTCATTATCGGTGCGGCATGATGCATCGAGTGTTACTCTTACAGAGTAACACGAACCTCCAAGTACCATAATGAATCATTATCGGTGTGGCATGACGACCGAGTGTTACTCTTACGAGTAACACGAACCTCCAAACACTATAATGAAACCATGTACGAAATACCCGCATGTGCCGATTCTCGGTGTGTTATACTAGACCGAGCCCTCTCGGTGTGTTATACTAGCCCGATTGAGCCCCTCTCGGTGTGTTATACTAGCCCGATTGAGCATCCGGCACCGACCATATCGGTCCGGATATGATCTAATCATGATCATCCAACTCCACAAGCATGATTGGACGACCCGGATCAATTCCATCACCCCCAGCGGTATGGAATACACACGGCCGACCCGCATGGTCGACCATTGGCCTTCGCTTGCCAAAGAACCGTCCATACCAAGCATTATGGACGGGAAACCCTAAATTAGGGTTTGCGGCATATTACATGTCCGCAAAGCGGTCTCAACCATCCATCTTCGCAGGTATAGATGGAGGGTGTAGATGTAGACTCAAAGGGCCGGAGCATGTCGACACAATCACCATGTGACCGCCTACACACTTGACCAACCGGTCAAAACCAACCATGATTGGTTACAAACAAATTCGTCCGCCTAAAAGAGCATGGTCGCACGGCTTTGAAAGCCAAAATTAGGGTTCAAGCCATCACGCGCGTCCATCTTCTCCGCACGAAAGGAGGGTCACAGATTAGATTGAGCAAGGGTCGGTCACACCAGCATGACCACCATGAGCCCATCTACCTCCTCATGCGGTCGGCCAAGGCATATCATGCCTGGCTAATCCAAAACGCCCGCTCAAACATGCGTGGTTACACTTCCCAAATTGCAAATCGATCTCGACCACACAACTTCACTTAGGACGGGTGGGTGGCTTAGATCACGTTTTCATGGGACGGTGAGACATGGGCGTGAACATCAGCCTACCATCTTCGCGCCAAACCAACCGGCCAAGACCGACCAAGTCAGTCATCTTGGAAAACACGTAGGAAAAGGGTATGGTGCGCGACTCCTGCGGCATCAAACTCCTATCGCAAATCGATCTCAACCACTCAACTTTACCGGTCAAATTGAGTGGCTTAGATCGCGCCTTCTTGGGAAAGTGAAGTATGGACGTGCACACCGGCGTGTTGTCTACACACATGCCCGGTCGGTCCTCTTCAAAACCCTTCCCATGCTTGGTTTCGACCAAGTCGAAGAGTGATGCTTGCGCACCTCTTTTAAAACCCTAATTTCATCAACTGTCGCGGATGAGTGTCTCAAACATCATCTCATCCGTCCGACCTTACCACGACTTGGTTATACAACCACTGGTCGGGGAGTTATTTGGTTAGTGAGCAGTCATTACACATCACTTTACCACACCGTAATGCGATGCACCTGCATAAAATACACGATACTTCACAAGTATCGACTTTACGAATAACGCGGATTATTCAATTCAACATTACATGCTATCTTTCGTGGATCCACGATCCACATTCAGGACATCAATCATGTCACAAACCGGGGGATACATCTTTGGGGTATTGGTGCGGCGGTTTTACAGGCGTGCGGCGTCTGCAACGCGCCATCACAAGAACGTGTTAGGAAGTCATGGACGGTTAGAGATGAACAGGAAAAGTGGGCAAGACTGGTCGTGTGTTACTGATACACAACTCCACTACTCCATCATTCCACTACTTCCACTTCCCACGAGAAACGTGAATGAGGCTCAATGACTTGTATAAATAGGTTCTCCGCCCTATTTCCAACAACAACAAGGAATAACGGAGAACAAAACAAGTTCAGACGAGACAGAAAACCAAGTGTTGATACCGTCATATTCAACCATCTTCTGTCACAAGTCATAGCAAGCCAACACCTTCACAATCTCAACACCTTCTTCGCTTCCCTCCCTAAGATCAACCCCATCTCCTTCGCTTTGTGACCGAAACAAGTCTGGAACGGCCATTTCTTGGTTTAGGCCGGACTTGCACAGATTGATCTCTCGAATCTACAAGCACTCACCGCGCAGTGCATTTGTTGAAGGTTTAGATTCATTCCTCATCCATACCCCAAATTACCAAATTCTGCAGGAGTAGTTTTCACCCATCAACAAAACCATATGAACGAATCACATGATCCTTGTCTAAAGGACAAAGATACCAAATTTAATTGGCCGTAGATTTTTCAACCATGCATATGATAGTTATCGAAAATAAAACTAAATTGTGATAACACCAGCTTAGGTGATTAAAGTTTCATTAAGGAAATAGAAACTGTACCCCAATTTCGAGGTTTTTTATTTTTTCTCTCTCTATAATATGGAGAATTAGAGAAGAAAAGAAAATCAACTTTGTTAACTATATTCCATATATATAGACCACGTCTTTATAAGATTAACCAATGGATTTAAATGCACCCATAAAGAAAAAGACTTCGAGAATGATCATAATCATATTCTCTAGGATTATGCGAAGACAAATAATCCATAGCATAGGAAAGGAATAGACGATGATGCGAGATGCACAGGTGAAATCGTTGATTCACCATCATCAACTGTATGCACACACTTCGGATAATATGTTTTGAGATCAAAACAAATTTTACCCAATTATAAAACGAGTTGTTTTGTTAAGCTTTGGTGTATTCTAACCATGTACAAATACGCAGAAAATTAACAGTAGCTATTAAATTAATATTTAACCATAAAACTTTGACAAGAATAATAAAACAACATAAATAACCAGCGGTAGGATACTGCTCAGGGTGCCATTTTCTTTAAGATGCTATCTTTTGTCTGCGTGATCAGTTAAGATCACTTTCACACTTTTGTGGAGATCATGATCTCGTTTGTAGATTTCATATGGTATAGTAAGGCAAACCTATAAAAAAAAAATCATAAAAACTCATTATAATCTTTAATAAATTAAAGAGGAAAAAGAAAACAAACTCAAATCAAGAGAGAGGATTAGATATATATGTGAGGAAAATCTTCTCCGTGGATCAGTTGGTAGAACAACGTGCGTGATAACGTATTATAAATAGAGAAGGAGACAGAAAATAGGGAGAAGAAGAAGAGAAAATTCAATTAAATGTATATAGAATACAAAGGTTTAGGACTCTATTTATAGAATTAGACACAGGGGCATCCCAGTAATAAACGAGATTCACCCTAGATATTATTAACATAATTACACATTTATAACAAAAGTAACACAAAAATCCCAAATTTTAATATTGGTTTCATCAAATTTTATTTTGGTTTCATCATCAAATTTGATGAAACCAATATTGAAATTTGGAGTTTTTGTATCAATTTTTAAAAATTTAGGGTTTTTGTATCAATTTTGTTTACGATGGAGTTTTAATGGATTTCAACATTTGAGTGGGATTTTTGTACCACAATTTTGGTCACCTTGGATTTTTATGACTAGTTTTGTTTATTATATATAAGTAAGAGTTCAGTGTAATGTAAAATTCATCTTGGTAATTATTGAAGATCATGAATATATTTCATGTTATTGGGTTTTGTCGGTGAATGCAAGCGTTAGTGCCGAATCACATAATCTCTTTGTCTTATTTGTTTATTTCTGATTCTTACTCTTATCATGACTCTAATATTAATTGAAAAAAGATAGTGGGAAGTAAAAGAAAAAGATAGTGGGAAGTAAAAAAACAATCTAAACATATAAAAGTAAAAAACAATTCGTAGTGGACGTTCTTTTATCAATTTTCGCTTGCATTTGAGTAGCATCTTGTCCCCTCATTTATGATTAAACAAAAACAAATGGGATTTTTTTTTCTAGCCCATTTTTGTATTTTTTTATATTAAAAATCCATCATTAAATATCCATATATAAAGAACCCATAATTAATTATAATAGGACTTAGATTACAAAATTAACCTTTTACCCTACCAAAATTAACTTCATTTATTAAAACGGTTGTAAAAAACAGTGATAATTGTATTTCCTAAAAAAAAGCTCCCTAAAACACGTCGTTTGACTAAATTAACTCGTTTCTTTGTTAATCCCTAAATTAACTCCTTCGACCTCTCTAAAATTAACTCGTTTGACTCGTTAAAATAACTCACTTCCTTATCTGTCATAAGTAACTACCACCGAGAGACTTAGAAAATTCCAGTTTTCACTGATAAGTGAAAATTTTAACTTTTACGGATTAATGAAATTTTAAATTTCATGGATTAATGAAAAATTCAATTTTCACTCGTAATAACGTGAGGTGAAAATTTCATTCCTCGAACTTCGGAATTTTCCGTTATCTCCTTAGATATTTGACCTTGTTTGTCACTTTTTTCTTTTCTTTTGTAAGCATTTGGCCGATGAAAAAAAATGGAAAATCCCATTATCACTTACGTCCATTTGTACCATGATCATTTAATTTGTTTCAAAAATGATTATCTTTTGCTATAAGAAGAATAGTGTTATCACAATAGTTTCTTCAGAATCAGTCCCTTTTACGTAGCTAGGTGATAGATATATAGCCGTGAAAGATTGAATTTTCATAAATTATTGCCATGATAAAGATAGTTATCACGATTTATTGATGTGAAAATCTCTGTTTTCCTTTTTTTATTATTGTGAAAAATATAGTTATCCCCAGTAAAAATTACAATTATCACGGATGTTATTCTGATAGATGTGGTTGATGTGAAAAATCGACGTTTTCCATTTTTTTATTTTGTGAAAGATACAATTATCCCTTGTGATAATCACACTTATCATGAGTTGGGATAATTGAAACTATCTATTAGGAAATAATATATGAGAGTCTATACTTAGGAGATATGCGCTTTAAGTGGTGAGAGTTATATTAGGAATTATCTTGAGAATCAAGTCTTGTGATTGTACAAATATCTTGAAGAATTAATGAGAAAGATACACCGAATTATTATCAATGTAGTCTTTTACGCTTCCGCGCGTTTATGCTCTCCTCTCTCTTGCTCGATCCTTAACATGGTATCAGAGCAAGGTGAGAGGAAGAGAGAGGAGAAGGAGAAGGAGAAAGAGAAGTTTTTTATTCAAAGAGAAGCTGAAGTTGTTGCGCAAAGTTGTGATGATAATAAAAGTTGCTGGAAGAAGACGTTATCAAAAAAAAAAAAAAAAAAAAAAAAAACGAGACTATCTTCAAAAGAGGAAGATAATCGTGTTAAGTTTGATGATAAGAAGAAGGCGTAACTCTTGGTCTTATGCTGCTACTGCTGAAGAGTACGTTGCCTGCGGTTCACCAAATCAGCGGAACGAAACCTTGTTCCCTTAGGTCTTCACCAAAGGTGGAGAGGTGTTAGAGACCCTAGGGTTTGAGTCTATAAACTTGAAAAAGTCTATAAAGGTGTGCTACTGCCATCGTTTGTGTGAATTGTTGCAAAGGATTAATGGCTTGTTTTAGAAGTTCAGGGATACAAGGAGTTTGGGTTTGTTTGAAGCTGAGGTTATGGCCGTGAAAACAGCTAACAAGAGAGGCTGTTGCCGATGGTCTGGATTTAGAAGTTGAGATAAACAAGGAAGTTTGGTACGATTTTATGGGTGAGTTTTGATCAAGCAATTCCACGAAGAAGAACTGAGGGCCTGAGGCGATTCTGTTTGCAGTTGTTGGTGGTTGCCGTTGTGAAGAAGCGATGATGTCTGCCGATTGACAGTTGTGAAACATATACATCAGTTGAGATGTTCTTGTTGTTGGACCTGTGGAGCAATAAATAAGATTGCAGTGGATTGAGAGGAAATATTCTTTGGGATTCTCGGTGATAAAAGATGATTAATAACAATCGGTTGGTTTTGGCTAATGAGCGAAGAGGATTCGAGATGGGTTCTTGATCGAGCTCGAGTGGAATAAGGAGCAGGTGGTATGAAATTGTTGAAAAACAGTTGGTGTTTGGCTCGAGAATGAGACTGTTTTAGGAGATTAAAGTGATGATTGCGGTGTGGTTCTTTGAAATCGAAATGCAGAGAAGAAGATGTAAGAGATGGTGGTTCTTTGTTGATATGAGAAGAGAACTAAGATGGGATCTTTGGAGATTAAGGTAAGTTTGAATGATTGAATGATATCTTTGAATGTGGATTGTTGTCGGAATTGATTGTTGCGAGAGAAGGAGGTGTAGAAAGGCTGGGTTTTCAGCTGCAACATCTTATTTCGGTTAATGAGACAATTGCGGACAAGGTGTTTGTTTAAATGCTGAATGGTTTGCAAGCGAAGTGTGACAATTATGTCACAGCGTTGCAAATCTGTTACGTATTCGAAGTGTGGCAAATACGAGTAGCGTGGCAAATTTGTAATGACAATATAACAAGAAGAAGGGTCAACGCTTGTGGCGAAGCGTGACGAAATGAAAGATTGTGAGAGAATCTTGAAAAGAAAAGAAGTGTGATTTTCGCAACAAAAGCGTGACTGGAACAGAAATCGAAGAAACAACAACAATTGTGAAGAAAGAGAAATAATCACCAAGAAGTGATGAGAGAAAGAACAACAATAGTAGGTTAAAATCCTATGAGTTGTAGAGAACAACAAAAATGGGTTAAAATCCCATGAGTTGTCTAAAGGGTACAAGAAGTATCCTACCGAAAAAAAAACTACAAAGAGGACCGAAATATCCCTAAACTACGAAGAGGACCGTAATGTCCCTAAACTTCCATTGGGACCGTAATGTCCTTAAACTTCCGAAGAGGACCGAAATGTCCCTAAACTACGAAGAGGACCGAAATGTCCCTAAACTACGAAGAGGACCGTAATGTCCCTAAACTTCCATTGGGACCGAAACGTCCAAAAACTACGAAGAGGACCGCAATGTCCTTAAACTACGAAGGGGACCGTAATGTCCTTAAACTTCCGAAGAGGACCGAAATGTCCCTAAACTATGAAGATGGGACCGAAACGTCCTTAAACTACGATGAAAACCGAAATTGGCAGAATTTAAAAAAAAAAAAAAAAAAAAAAAAATTAGGGAAAGCTGAGTTTAAATTTCTTTTGTCCAAGATGGGCATTAGTGATCTACATGCTCCATCTTGAGGGAGGGTATTAGGAAATAATATATGAGAGTCTATACTTAGGAGATATGCGCTTTAAGTGGTGAGAGTTATATTAGGAATTATCTTGAGAATCAAGTCTTGTGATTGTATAAATATCTTGAAGAATTAATGAGAAAGATACACCGAATTATTATCAATGTAGTCTTTTACGCTTCCGCGCGTTTATGCTCTCCTCTCTCTTGCTCGATCCTTAACACTATCTCATACCCAAGTCCGGTATCAAGATGGATCCTAGAAAAAGAAGAAAAAAAACAAATAAACATGAATCAGTGATCAGTGATCAACATAACCAAATAAGGTCCCAAAATTTCTTTAAACACTTCCACAGCATCCAAACCGGCCCTAAATTTCCAATACATACTAATCACAATTCAAGAGTAAATGGTCGATTTGATAATGGGTAAGTGGAAAAATGCCCCAAAATGGATCCCGAGGTTGTGAAAATGCCCCGGATGTTAGGGAAAAGATTAAAATGCCCCATTCCGTTAGTTTTGGGGCATTTTGATCAAAAATGGGCATCTTGACCGGTCAATGGAGTTTTGAAATTCCATTTTTATCCTTCTTGATCAAAACGCCCCAATCCGCCACTACCACCGCCACCACCAAACGAACAACCACCAACCACCATCACTGCCACCACCACCACTGCCACCACTACCACCACCATCCCCACCACTACCACTAGAACAACCACCACCAACACCACAGCCACCGCCCCCTCCACCACCACCACCACCACCACCACCACCGCCACCACCGCCATCACCGCCACCACCACCAACACTATCACCATCGCTGCCACCACCACCATTACCGCCACCACCACCGCCACTATCACCATCGCTGCCACCAACAATACCACCACCACCACCACCACCACCACCACCACCACCACCACCACCTGAATCCTAAATCTTGAACCCCAAACCCTGAACCCTAAGCCCTGAACCCTAATTTTTAAACACTGAACCCTGAATTATGAACAATGTACCCTGAAGGGAAATTTCGACTACTTAACCCTCTCTAACGGAAAATCTAACGGAATGGGGCATTTTAATATTTTCCCTAACGTTCGGGGCATTTTCACAACCTTGGGTCCATTTTGGGGCATTTTGTTACTTAACCCTTTGATAATCCACATAAAAGAAGAAAAAAAAAATCTAATACCCTCACATTTCTATTCAATCTCAGATTGTAGCGCTTATACATACATACGTACCCTATTCACACATAGCCATGTTCTTCATGGATTGATCTTACAGAGTTCATGCATTGGTTATGGCAGATAGAAGCGAGGATATTTTTACTTGATCTTACAGAGTTCTTACATCACTTGGTTATGGCATATAGAAGCGAGGATATTTTTACTTGGGATAATTCTTGTCGTTCTTTCTTCTATCTCTTCTAAGCTTTTTGATCGAGAAGATATGTAAAATGGAAGACTCACCAAACCGGCTAGAGAATAACAAAAAGATCTTTGTGTGAGAGAAAATTCGTAAGAGATTTCTTTATTGAGATAAAGACTGAAACCACCCAATCATAAAGGAGGATCCCATATATATAGCATCGTATTTTTGGATATAAATGCCCACAAAAAACTCGCATGACTAGTTGATCATTATTAATCGAACTTTTTTAATAATATTTTTTGTTTATAATATGTAAGGTTAATTAAGTTCATCTCAAAATGTGGAACTGATCTAATTTAAAACTACTAATCTTAACCGTAGATCGTGTAGTTTGGACAACACATATATACCATCTTCATGATGGGCTTCTAGAAGAGAGAGGAACCAAACTTGCGTTCCTCAAAAATTTCCACTTAAACAAATTAGATATATGATATTGACTTCAAATGTTAACCGAAACTTATCCTTAATTGAGCCCATCATATTAAAACTTTTATAAATTGCTGTTGAACATCAGTACATAAACTTAAGATAGGAGAAGACATCTTTCAAAATCATCATCACATTACATAAAATGGCTCCTCCTCTTCCTTTTCCTCATTTTCTCCTAGTATCCGTTATCATGTTTTGTTTTCATTCTAGTGTCTTGGTTCAATCTGCAGTTTCCAAAAACCAGGGACGGTCCTAGCAAGGGGCTAACCCGGGCTATAGCCCGTCCCTAAATTTGTCCAAGAAAAAAATCACAATAGAAAAATTTTTAAAAATTATTTTTAGCCCATATTTAATCTTCAGCCCACACTAAAATTATTTTTATCCCCCTATAGTTCTACATATTTGATTTTCAGCCCACCTAAGATATAATTAAGAACTAAATCTTATTAAAAAAAAAAATTCTACTCTTCAACACAATTATCTCACATTTTACTTCTACAAACTATAAAAAAAAGTTATGTTATCGCAGTTTGCTGCTAAATTTGTTCGTTTTATTTTTATTTGCACATCCATTTAGTGTTTTATAGGTGGATTACATTAGCCATTAGCTATGCGTTTAGCCAAAAAAAAATAATTCGGCACGGCATTCAGCCGCTTTAAAAATCATTGACATCGTAGCCCTACCCAAGAAAAAATCTTGGGTCCGTCCCTGCCAAAAACAAAACTTTCCGGATTAAAAACACCGGAGACTTCGGTGATGACAGGTCGCTGGAAAGCGAATACCATGACAATAGGGCTAGTCTCAACTTCATAGATTCTCCACACCAACTTTCCTACTTCGGATTATATTTTTATAACATTACCCCAAATGCATCTTTTCTGGGCATAGGTGTTCCAACTCCTCGACAATCTGATGCATATTATATAGGCAACAACGAAATTCGTTGGGTTTGGGGTGCTAATCTCAATGACCCTGTTCGTGAAAATGCTACTCTCACTTTCGGCCGTGATGGTAATCTAGTCCTTGCAGATGCCGATGGTCGTATTGTTTGGCAAACTAACACAGCCAACAAAGGCGTTACCGGTATTTCTATGAAGGCTAATGGGAATTTAGTTCTCCATGACAAAAAAGGGAGGTTTATTTGGCAGAGTTTCCAGCATCCAACTGATACTCTTTTACCAGGTCAGTCACTTCAGCTCGAAGGTAGTAATACCAAACTCGTTAGCCGTACATCAAACATGGACAGTCATGATGGTCCTCACAGTATGAAGATTGATGGTAAAAAGGATTCATAATGTATCAAAACCATTCAGGTAAACTTGTTCCATATGCAGGTTGGAAAAAAATGGGTCCTCTAAACGTGACATTTCGTTCTGTTCAAAGAATCAATCCAGTTCAAGAAACACCACCAGAGATTCCTGGTCCTGGAAAACCTGGTCCTTTCTATGTTCTAAAACAGGGAACTACCACTTATTTTTTAACACTGAGTTTCGCTAACCAAACTAGAAGAGTTATGCTTAAGAAAATTGATAAAACTGTTACGTACTCGTTTCTTAGGTTAGAGTCAGATGGAAACCTAAAACTTTATATCTACGCTGAATATTCATGGGAGGAAATATATTACAGATATTGGGAGAAAACAACATATGCATTTTTTGGAGACACTGTGAAAGAATGTGCATTACGATCAAAATGTGGTACATCGGGGAAGTGTGATAGGAGATTGTGTAGCGCTTGCCCTCATAACAGTTCATCAGGATGTATTATTACTATATGATACGACATCTTTTGGTACCTGGGGTTTGATAAAAATCTGACTTGGTTGCTGTTGTTGTAATGCTTAATTGCTTAAGAAAATGAATAAAAATGAGTGTTCACTATATTTGTATGTACGGTTCGATTGTGCAACTAAGAGGGGATTTTTGATTTTATGTTTGTTGGCAAATGTAGTAGTTTACAGGGTTCAAGTAGAAATAAATGCATGTTTGCATCGCTTTAATTAATTCGATACTCTAAGCACCGTCTCGAACACTAAATCTCAGGAATTTCATGAGATAAAATATCGTTTTTTGTGTCCAATTTCTCCCATCATGACAAAGAAAGCAGCATCACAATACAAATTCCAAATCAATGAACAATTGGAACCATTTTCCTTTTGCTCAGACTTGTTTTCCGGCCATAATATCTAGTCTAGTAAAAAATAGAGTTACCCAATGCACATTTTGTTTCACAGTTTCACGAGAACGATTTTAGGCCACAGGATAGATACTGGGTGGGCCATATAAAGTTATATCATTGCATGGCACTGTTTCGGGTTTCGGTGCAAATTGATGGTCATGATGAAAGATTTTGAATTAAAGTATATTTAAGTATTTTTTATAATTATACCTTTATGGGCAATAATTAGTAATTTAGAAACGATTTATCTCTTAAACTATACCACGGTTTTTTATAAACTTTATACCATTGAAAAAAAATTTAAAACACCTACGCAACGAATATAAACATGACTATCAAATTATACATAATTCTTATAGAAAAAATAATCAATTAAAAGGGTAGTTTTAGAAATATCCCCTTGGTTAGTGAAATAGCTCATCTATTTGTGGACAAAACTAAAAACCAAGTAGCTCATCTAATTAGGGACGGAGGGAGTATTTTGGATCATTTGTATACGCAAAACAAATTTTGAATCACATTAAAAAACGTTAAGGCTTCAAAGCTATTTTCAGGGCTAAGCGATTACTTGTTTAGTTCTTCATGATAAAAGAGGAAGGTTTATTTGGAACGAGTAATTGGGGGATATGAAAACTAATTGGGGGATATAGCTAAATGACAAAATAGGGATCCAAATATCCTAGCTGGGTTACCCCTTATATAATTAAATTATTAATTCCTAATCTAACCCTCCCTAATCATAATTAGTAATTAATCCTGATTAATAAAAATATTAATGATTTGGGGGATATAATTTGTGTGTTTATGTTTATTTGAATTTGTGTGGGTTAGTTGAGAGTAGAATGAGGGAAAAAAATTTTGAGTAGAATTTTTTTTTTTTTGAAAATGGAAGATGATTGTGATGAGAGACTTGCAGCTGCTGAATCTTTAACTCAATTACAACAACAATCATATCTTCAATCTTCGATTAATGATAACAACTCACAATTGAGTGGATTTTTTTTTGAAAATGGAAGATGATTGTGATGAGAGAATTACCGCTAATAAGAGGTTGAAAAATTGATTTTTCTTCTTTGAATCCACCATTGTTGCAGCTGAAAAAGCTTGGTGCCGGCATGGTATTCAACCAAAAACCCATGCGGGCAATTGTTGGAAATGTTCATAAATTGTTTGCCACTATATATCCGGGGGGGGGTGGGGCGGTACATGTTGATTTGGTTTTGAACAGGTGAATGTTGATTTTTTTTTGGTTTTGAACAGGTACCGGCATGGTAATCATGGATTCGAGCATGCCGGTACATGTTCCGGCATAGTATTTTGCTTAAATTTCTATGCCGGAACAGGATGAAAAGTATCCAGAATGTTGATTTTTTTTTTCACTTGACTACCGGCATTGATAGGAAATTCTCGAGCATGTCGGTATCATGTTCCGGCATATGTTCTTCATCAATTCCGGCATGGTCTTCATCACTTCCGTTTTGAATTTTTTCTGGTATTAATCAGTCCACTGCCGGCATGGTCTTCATCAATTCCGGCATGGTCATCATCACTTTCAGCATGATCTTCATCACTTCCGAATAAAAAAAAAATTGGTTTCCAAAGTGAGGAGAAGAGAATTTGATATAGAGTGGGGAGAGTTTAGAATTTGAAAGGGAATGGGAAATATTTGGGTTTCAAAGCTCCACCCCTAAATAAGATTAATAAGAAGTGGAGATGGAAATGGGGGATATGATTTTGTTTTTTGATTTTAAGTTTTTGATTTTTATTTTGTGGGAAGGGTATTTTAGTATTTTCTCCCCCAAAAGTCACCCCTTAGCTGAAATCATGGGTTGGGGGAAGTAATTCATATCCCCCAATTAGTTTATATATCCCCCAATTGCGTGTTCTTTATTTGGCAGAGTTTCCAGCACCCAACACTCATCACATTACAATATATTCGCTCACACCCACTTAAATCATTCTCGTACAAGTGGGGCGGAGCCATGGGTTGACTAATCCTGGCTCTAGCCCCCCCTAAAATGCCAAAAACCATTTAAAAGCCTTTGATTTTATCTTATAATTTAAATTTAGCCCACCAATATTAAGTAATCAGTCCACTAAAATCTATATATTTATTAAAAAAAATTTTTAGCCCCCCTCTATACTAATATCTGGTTCCGCCAACAACAATTCCGAATGCAATTTCCTTTTAACCAAGTTATACACATTCCTCCCATTTGGATGATTCTCCAGCTGCTCGCCCGAACAATTTGCACAGGACGTCAACTAGTTAGCGCAATGCCTTTCCCTTTGAAAGCTTAAATGCCTTTTGGATGACATAGTTGCCAAACTTATCTTGAGCGAGTTCAACAAGTTGTTTACAATCAGAGAGGAGTTGCGAGACTACAACATCGGTTGCATTCGATTGGATACATTTTTCTACAACATTATTGCTATACTTATCCTTAGTAAGTTGTAATAAGTGTCCCCTAAGCTCATTGCATATAAGGATTGCAGTATTAGGGTGGCGCTCTAGAACATGTTGCACCACAAAATTCCCGTAGTTGTGTTTAGAAAGGTACACCCGCTTCGCCTATGATGAGTGATAGCAGCTGAGATTTGAGAGGGTCGTCTATGGATTCAATAACAACTTTGAGAGAGAAACATCCTTGTTCTGTAGTAGCAAGCTTATCGCAGTTTATCACTGCTATTTCGTATAGATCCCCCAAGTACATATTTTGCACATGTTTGCAAAGTTTTTGAACTAGTTGGCTTCCGTTCTGGTTCGACATGACAGAAAATAGGCTAGGCTTCATAAACCGCAACACATAAACGTTCAATGTAGGATTTCCCATGAGCAGTTTGATCATGAGACTTTCCATTACGCGAGACCCGGATTTCGTATTAACTTGGCTGGCGATAACATATACGACTGCTTTGAACATGTAGCGCCCCCAAAGCTAGCAGCTGACTAATCCAAGAGATTAACTAAATAAAGAGGCACTAAGAATCTAAATTATATACTTAGATATTCAATTAAGAAATCTGCTACAAAATTTAACCCCAAAACTAGCCCCGCTCTGAAATATTTATATACAAGAACTCCACTCAAATGATACATATACAATAGTCATTTGGTTTACAGAAGAATATATATAGAAATATAAACATAGCAGAAGCTAATCAACTAACGAACTCAACCCGTGAAGCTTTCGCTACGCAACTCTGATCTGTCTCTGAAACTGAAAGTGGGAATGGGTGAGCACAGCATCCCTAAAAGGGGTGCCCAGTAGGAATAACATTTAACTTTAAAGAAATCATGAGTAAAATTTGGAAAACAATTCATGTTTTCCCAAACATCAAAGTGACTAAGTCACTGGAAATGCACAAACAATGTATATGGACAAACTCCTTCTTCAAACAATATATATTAGTGATGCCAGGTTTTTCCACACCTACATAGTTATATTGATGCCGGGATGTTCCACACCTAATAAGCATAAAAGCTGAATTCATGTAGATATAAATGTGAAGGAGCGTATCCAATATACCACAAGTGGAAATTCTTATTTCCCATAACAATTCATAATGACATAATTACAAGTCCTTTCCGATTCATGGAAAGATTCAAAGAATCAACAGGACAATCATAACACGAACTAGACAATGCAGGAAATACACGAACAGACAATGCATGAGTTTGTTAAACATAAACTTTTATAAAAGAAACAACAATGATTTCAGAAGAGTTAAATATAGATTCCCACCTCTTTTGATGACAAGCCACGCCTACCTCGAGATCCGCGATCTACTGGTTCATCCTTTGAATCGATCGTTGTTAATATAGACTAACTGTTAATCATACAAGCACTCTAAGAAATTGGCCAAATTGGCTCATACAAGAATCATACAATTATATCTAATGGTTCTAGGCCCACTGATGATTCTATATCTTTTATTATCTAACCTTAGCATATCTAAGAGTTTATCAATTCATTTGGGTTGGTTATATAGTCCATTAAATAAGTCTTATGACTATCTACAACTTTGTAGAAGGAACCAAAGGCTAATTCGGATCATAAGGGTCCAATACATGTTCAATAAGAAAACTAGCCCTAAGCCCAAGTCCACTAAGCAAGCCCATCAAACTAAGGCCTGGTCCATCAGAGCCAACTAACAGTCAACGCCAGGTCAGAAGGAGTCAACTAACGGTCAACGTCTAGTCAAGGTCAAAAGTTTAGGGTCAACTAGTCAATGACTCAGTGAGTCAAACTGATTCGACTCAGGTTAACAGGGTTAACTCAACTCAGTCATAAGACTGATCCAGGCACAACAATTTGATTCACCTAAACTGAATGATTCATACTAATTCAATGGCACAAGCCACTGATTCTGTTACACCATCATTCTTTATACATTATTATTACCTTAATCAATTCAGTTCTAGCAATTTACAACTATAATGCATATCTGACATCTTTCAAAATTGATACACAAATATAAACTCTGCTTACCTGCAACCAGAAGTTGCAAGTCATGCCACCAAAATTCCAGGGCTACAATCACTCTACTCATTATATCAGCACCACCAGTTCAAGTTTACCATCCTCTGTTAAACTCTGAACTTATCAAACTATCACTACCAGCACCTACCTTTCCCAAACCTCCACCAATAATTCATACTCCCTGCACCATTCCAACAATTACCAATAACTACAACACCAATAACATCTTCAAAGCCATAACCATCTACTCCATCTCTATCGACTCTCTAGAACAAACTCAATTCCATACAATAATTAAATCACAACTTCATTATTGCTTCCATGTCCAACTCCAGTTCTATACACACTACTATCAATTCATACACACACTCACACACCCCAATACTCTATACTCTACACCTCCAACCCTCACTAACATCACCTGCAGCTTCAACATTATAGACAACACCAACACCACTAGCAGTTCAACTCATCTCAACACTAGAATAATCTGCAACCACATCGACAACTTCTATTGTACCGGTTCAACATCCTTTACTTAACCATTACCACCAAAACCAATTCCTTGCTCTCACTACAACCAACATATCTCAATTTCATATCACTGAGCTTCAAAAGCATCACTAGTTCACAACAGACCACCAACCTCTTCCTTGCACTCCATAATACCACAGTAGCAACATCATCATCACCATTACATCTAACACCAAATCTTCTCACTAAACTATTACCATATCAACATCACTGAGATATGAATCCATCGTCAGAACTTGATTTAACCTAAACATCAGCTTAATTTACTCAATCATCTCCATTATCATTTCATGTCTCAACCTGCATCTTCTTAATCAAACCCCACTTCTAATTTCTATAAATTCAAAACCAGGAACCCTAATTTAAAAATTAAGGAAGAGCATGAGGAAATCAAATCAAAATTAAACCCATGCAAACATTACTACTTCATACCTGATTAATACCCATGTCGAATCTCCCCTTTAAAGCCTCAAATCAAAACTTCATCAATTCACAGAGAAACCCTAATTCAAAACTCTTCATGATTCTCCACCGAATCAACTTCAAATATCCAATTAAACACCAACCCAGTTCTTCTTTATCATTCAACAACACTTCTTCAATTTCATACAACTTCCCAAACAACTCTGAAACCCCTAAATTGATTCTCTCTATTACATCACCACAAACAGAAACCCATAAATCCCCTCCTTCTTAATTAACCAGAACATCATCACCTTCATCAACTAAACAACATCATTAATCATTTCTCTCAAATCGATTCTCAGAATCGCCGGAGGCGAGAAGCAGAAGAAGAAAAAAAAAAGAGAAGAAGAAGAAAGAAGAAGAATGAAGAAGAATAAGAAAGAGAGTAAGTTTATCCTCATGGTTCGATGGGATAAGGCCAAAAAAATTGTTAAAGGCACCCGAACAAAATGATAAGGGAAGCCAGGTCAGTTCGGGTAATTTGCCCTCCTTACTAATCTGATAAATTCTTCTACGTCCGGTATTCAGATGACACGTTCGAGTTGTCCATTCCGCGTAACTTTTCGAGTTCTATGTTCGTTGTTAGATTAATTCTTATTAATTAACGTTCGTCTTAGACTAATCGAGTTATTAAAGGCTAATTCGTCTCTTGACTGGTCTAATAGCATTGACGAGCTTGAGGGTCCTTACAGAACAAATCCATCGAGATGCATAGTAACCTGATCAGTCGCGGTGCTTCACCTTCAGTACATAGAGTTTTCATCAAGTACTTGCAACCTAATTTATGTCTACCCAACATGAGTATATCATCTGATATCATTTCATAAATAAGACTTGGGTCCTCATTAACAATTTTCCTAATCCGATAATCATTCCAAACTTGCACCATCAAAGACAAGAAAAGGTGATGTTGAGAATTAACAAATGAATTCTCAGCATAACCTTGACTGATCATACTAGGAATAGTACTAGTTGAATGTTCATAACTTGCGAACTTCGAAGAACTAGCTCCGAGTGAAGAACCCCAACCATCGTTATTCATAAGATTAGTATATAGTTTGATGCACCATTTGAAGTATACACACCATCATATAGTTTCTGTTCTTCAACTGTTAGTCTTTGAATAGAAGAGAGCAGTTCATCTTCATTTGGGAGGGCATTATAATCTGGAGAAGGATCAGGAGAATAACCCAAACCATTCATATAACCTTGACTGATCATGTGATATGGCACAGCGGAGATGATTTGCAATAAACCGACACACGGAGAATCCACTCCGGTAAATATGACCCAAATATGATAAACAACTCCAATCCAGGAGCAAAACGACGATAAACGATCAAGACGATGATCAATCTCTCAAAGAGAATAAACTATTTTTAACCCAAATGGTATTTTCATTAAACGAGCTCGCAAGCTACCTTATAATGACTAAAACGATAGATACTTATAGTTTAACTAACCCCTAATAAACCCTTGACTGAACGGAACTTCAAATACGTGTAAAGTTTATCCTAACTATCTAACAAAACTATAACAAATCCTAACAAATGATATGACTAAACAGATAACATGGACTCGGTCCAAAACTCATGACAAAGATCCTAAATACGTCCCGTATCAGTCTCCCCTGCTGCGACAAAACTCGTCTCGAGTTTATATTGGAAATGACAAGCCGAAGAAATGATCTTAATATTCCCACATCCTTTGAAACGGCTTGATCTCGAGTTATGCATCGGAATCACCAATTGCTCGCAAAACGAATTTGAATTAGCACTTGACTCACATTTCCCATATAGCTTGGTTTTTCTTTTGGGGTGTATAAACTCTCGTAACAACTTTCGAACATCAGCGTAACATCACCCAAAAGAAACTGGTTGCACTTCAAATGGATCCACATATTCACAGGGAACAGAATCACCATCAACCATTATGATCGACTTATTAGCTGAAACTAACACGCCATCCATGTCAGAAACGCCAATCTTGACTTGCTTTGGGGTCAACATATAGTCACATGTATTCCCTTGTAAAGGCTTATTACCATTCCTTCATTTTTGTTGTTTGTCTGCCCTTGCAAGTCCAATTCATCAACTGTTAGGCACAAAGTCTTTGGCTCTACATCTTCATCTCCTTTTGAAGGTCTAAGACTTGGTATAAGAATTATTTTCGTCCTTCCCCACATAAATTCATACGAGCCATCTCTACCTCTACGAACTGCGCCAACATCAAATAACCATGTTTTCCCCAACACGATATACCCAATATCCATGTCGACAACTTCAAAAATGATGGTGTCGGAATAAAAATTACCAAATGAAAATTGTAACCTACAGACTCCAATGCAAGTAATTACCCTATTGTTGGCATATTTAATTTGATCGGGATGCGGGTACCAATCCATTTCGAGTCCCAAGGTCTCTATCATTCTTCTCGGCACCAAATTATCAATGCAACCTCCATCGACTATAAACCGGCAGATACTCCCATTGACGATTCCAGAAAACTTAGGCAACCTGATTTTCTGATCATGTGGGTTATAACCACTGTCCATATTGAAAGTAGCTACCTTATATATCCCTGATGATAAACCTTAGACGTATAGAGTTGATAACTTTGAAAAAATAAATAAATAAGGTTGGCATAAAAGTTTATAGACTCAAAGGTGAAAGGGGATTTGGCCGGTGGGTTTAAGTATAGGATTTGACTTAAAAGGAAAACCTACTAACCAAACAGGACCTTCTCCAACTATAGGTAATCAGATTCAAAACCTTGATTTCAAAGAATTCAAATCAAAAGGCAATAAAGAAGTTATAGGAGATCTTACCCAACCGTGGCGAACTATTTCGACGAGATTTGACGATTTTATTTCTTAACCGAACAGATTTCTTTTCTTTCCCACTAGTAACGAACTAGGGTTCCTGAAGTATATCAAAAATTTAACAGCAGAAGTGTGTACGAGGTACTTACTGAATAAACAACGACCGATGATAAACCAAACCCAAATTTCACTGCCTTCAACTTTCAAACAAGATCAACGATTTTTTGTCTTTAATATATATAAAAGATAAAATATCTAGATTGCACGGGAATCCTCGACCGATTCTTCTAGACAAAACCTCACAGATGAACATCAATGACAGGACGAATGGTAGCTCTGAATCCACCTGATATGGCACAAGCGGAAACGATTTGCAATAAACCGACACGCGGAGAATCCACTCCGGTAAATATGACCCAAATATGATAAAACAACTCCAATGCAGGAGCAAAGCGACGATAAACGATCAAGACGATGATCAATCTCTCAAAGAGAATAAACTGTTTTTAACCCAAATGGTATTTTCATTAAACGAGCTCGCAAGCTACCTTACAATGACTAAAACGATAGATACTTATAGTTTAACTAAACCCTAATAAACCCTTGACTGTACGGACCTTCAAATACGTGTGAAGTTTATCCTAACTATCTAACAGAACTATAACAAATCCTAACAAATGATATGACTAAACAGATAACATGGACTCGGTCCAAGACTCATGACAAAGATCCTAAATACGTCATGTATCATCATGTTAGGAATAATAGTACTAGTTGAATGTTCGTAATTCGGGTACTTTGAAGAACTAGCTCCGTGCGAAGAATCCCAACCATTATTCATAAGATTAGAGTTCATAGCTCCATTGGTGAAACTATGAGTACTGAGCTGGTTTGAAGATCTTAACATTGAATTTGATGCACCATCATATTGTTTCTGTTTATCAACTGACAACACTTCATTTGGGATGGTATTACAAGCTGGAGAAGGAGTGGGAGGATTAGGCTGATAATGGGTTTTACGATCTTCCATGAATGAATGTCGAGAGACTTACAACTGAAGAATGAATGTAGAGAGATTTAGAACAGAAAAGAAAGCTAGCTAGAATGTGTTTCATCCCAATGTTTAGCTTCATACTTATATAGGCTTCGGCAAGATCAGTAATAGTAATTGCAGCGGGACTGGGAAGTGTTTCTATACTTTTTAAAGTCTGTCGCGGAATAGAAATGCTTTCCTAAATACGGAATTTGAGTTATATTAGAAGTCGTTGAGTTTATAGAAATACTTTCCTCAATTTTCATGCCTGTCGATAACAATAATGTTCGGACACGCATCTGGATTCCGTACCTACCTTTCGGTTTCCGAAGACACGGTGAAAAATTCGATCCTACTTGTTACCCCCAAATATTTTTTGTTTCACTAGTCTAATCTCTAGATCCAACCATTATTGGAGCAAGTCTTTTTCATATTTAATGATCGATTGCAGTCCTCAAGTAAGTCATTTTCACTAGAGGTGCAAAACGTGTAGGCATAGCCCAGCAAAACCCACTAAGAGGCCAGCCTGCCATGCTACGTATTATGTTGTGCAATGCTATGTCGTGCCAGAAATTAAGGCGTGCCGTGTTGTGTTGTGCCCAACACATCTAATATCTCATATTCTGCAAAATAAATATTTTCAACATGTGTTATTATTTAAATAATTCAACATAACGGAGATAGAATTTCAAAAAAATGGTTAGACTAAACACTCTTTTGTGAAATATATAAAAACTTGTATGGTAGCATACTGTGTAGTGCTTTATACTTATTTTGACGTACTTTTTTGGCGTGCTATGCCAAAAAGTTGGGCCAACTGATACTCTTTTAGTTGGTTAATCTTCGTCTCAAAGGTAGTAGTACCAAACTCGTAAGCCGTTCATCAAACCAAGACAGTCATGATGGTCCATACAGTATGACGATTGATAGTAAAAAAGGATTCATAATGTATCGAAACCATTCTGGTAAACTTGTTCCATATGCTGGTTGGAAAACAACGGGTCTTTTAAACGTGACATTTCATTCTGTTAAAATATTTGATCCAGTTGAAGATTACCCGACATGACGATTGTTTGAACGTCCAACGGGGAACACCACTTATTTTTTAACACTGGGTTATGCTAACTGAAGTCGAAGAGTTTTACTTATGAAATTGGATGAAGTTATTACCGACTCATTTCTTAGGTTACAACAAGATGGAAACCTAAAACTTCATATCTATGTTGTTGGTGGATATGAGGATATACGTAACTATTATTGGCAGTCACGAACATATGCATTTTTTGGAAATACGGTGAAAGAATGTGCATTACGATCGAAATGTGGTGCATATGGGAAGTGTGATAGGCAATTGTGTAGCGCTTGCCCTCGTAACAGTTCACCAGGATGTGTTATCACTATATAATCTTGTGTATGCTCGTAATTGGTGGATAGGTGTGGTTAGCAGTGCAATTGTTAATTTCTACTTAAATTATCGACTGCATTGCTTAATTATTTTGAAAATTGAATTGAAAAATAAAATCATTAAGATGTAAGTATATTCGTACGACTGGATTAAGCAACTAAAACAACTTAAACATCATTTAACATTGAATTTTCCCTGAACTGTGACTCGATATGTCCGTCGGTAGAGATTCTTCACAACCATTTTTCTTTTGCTCCGACTCGTGTTATTCAGCCATGGTTGTAGAGAGAAGCCAAGTTAGGCCAAAATATTTTTGATGACGGGAAAGATAGCGGGTAACGAATTCTAGTGGAGTAAATTAGTATTTGAATCCTAGATTTTGATACATCTTTAAGTTTGGGTCCTATATTTGTCCGTTTTAGTGTTTGGGTCGTTGACCCGTTAGTCAACATGGTCAAGTAACTAATTTGTCACAATAGTTAGGAAGAGCGTTTCACATGGAGTAAACACCATTAGGTTATTTAAATGGAACGGTTTGGAGTAACCCACGCCTACAAGTGTCACTAAAAATGCATTCTAAATCCAGGGTTTTTAATCGTTTTTGTTTCAATTTGATTCAGGTTAAGCTATTATCAAGACTCGACGCAAACTACATAAGAACTCGAACCATAGTCCAAAGGATGTTAGACGATGTATGCCTGGTTCGAAGATGTGCAGCTAGAATGTTTGATTTAGAGAATGGTGTGGGATGAAAGTATAACCTCCCCTTTTGAAGTTGATATTTCCATAATCATCCGCCTCCAAGTAAGTTAATCATTTGTACCTCTGTTTGTGATCAATGGCAGCGCATCATCAATCTTAATTTTGGAAAAGAATCAACACGGGGGTGGTAGTGGATTTGCGAACATTTGATTCCAGTTCTTATTTAAATTGTTGTGTTTTAATTGTTAAAAACTCATATAGGTAGCACCATTCCAATGATTGTAATAAGAATTTGATTAACTACCGGTTTGAATGATTGAGGTACATGGTGGAGGAGGTAGTAAATTTAGGAGGAGCGTGGTAGGCGTTTTTCCTTTTTCTTTTTGCGCTGGGTAACAGTGTGACCAAACCGTCAGTTGACTTTGTACGACTAACGGGTCAACGACACAAATACTAAAACGGGCAAATTTAGGACCCAAACACAAAGACGTACCAAAATCTACGACCCAAACACTAATTTACTCATTCTAGTGAGCCCAAGGGGCAAGGAGTATGTGTTGAAAAAATTAGAGGCAGGCCCAAAAAAAATAATATTTTTATTGTTAGACCCAAGATTATTTTTTGTTTCCATGACACCCATAATTATATGAAATTTTGAAAAGTGTCAGCACAATGCGTTATGCATCAGGGGTATAACTAACAACGCAACTTGGATATAACATGTCTAAAAAAGCGTGTCTTGGAATTTTACAAATTTTATATCGTTGGAAATCTTTTTAAGAGATCTACACAACGAGTACAAACAACAATTTCAAATTTAAGTTTTTTGCGATAAATCGGAGGCGATTGTTCTTTTAAGCAAAATTTTCAAAGATTTGGTACATTACCATTATGCAACCACCAAAAATGATGCATAACACATTATGCAGACACAACAAAAGATGCATAAAACCTTATGCAACCATATTTTGGTACATGCATGTATTAATTTATGCATAACATGTTATGCATACATTTCCTTGGATGCGTAAAAGATTATGCATCAATTTTTTTAATTCAGTGCTTACAAAAATATGGTTGCATAATGCTTTATGCATCCATTTTCTCGTTTGCATAACATGTTACGCAAATATTATTGTAGGTGCATGACAAGTTATGCAGCCTTTTTTTTATTGGTTTCAATACTAACAAAAAAGTAGCTGCATAACGTGTTATGCAACCATTCTCTGGACTGCATGACAAATTATACAAAAACAAAAAGGTTGCATAACCTGTCATGCATCTATAATAATATTTTGATGATCCAAGGTCAAATTGGATTGTATCTATTGGAATATTATAGTGTGCGTATAATAGACTAAGGCGATCGCCTTACTTGATCCTCTCTTCATGTGTACGATCGCCTTAGTCTATTATAAGCACACTATAATATTCCAATAGTATCGTATGCACTAATACTTATAATGCCTGCATAAAGAGAAGTACTTATAATATACCTACATAAAGAGTAATTGTAGGGGTGCCATTTTGATGATCCAAGGTCCAAATTGGTTTGTATCGTATGCATTAATAGTTGCCCCTAACTGGTTATGGGTTCCCACTAAAGTGTTTTCGAATTGTCATCGAAGAAACCGAGATTAATACCTCTAACACGTATACGTGGAGTTACACTAATGATAATAGCATTACACATCATTTACCCAGTGGTCCACAGGTGGCTAACATAAGACGCAAGATCAACACGTACACGAATCAAGCACATTTTCCCAATCACAGTATGAGCATACAGCCCTAAATCTGATCAACATTTCTTTTCTTTTGCAGCAGTTTACTTCTTCCTCCGGATGAAATCGATAACCTGCCAAACTTCACAAATCTTATTTTTTTTGTTGCATTTCAGCATTCATGGATCAAAACATCTGTTTTTGCCATTAAATTTGTCCACGTGTCTTTTATAACCGAAAAGCGTAAGGAAAGTTTTTTTTTTTTTTGTTGTTGTTGTTGTTATTTTTTTTTAAGAAAAATTAATCATCATTAACGGAAAGGAGTTTACAAGTATTGGATGGAAGCCTGGCGACAATACTTCGTAATGAATGTTTTTGTTATTGATTGATTAATGAATGTTATTCCTGAACCAAATACCTCGTAATTTATAGACTATGAACAGGAGAAGCACCGCGAGCATCTATAAATTTATAGACTATAGATAGAGGGATGCATTTTCCCTTATAATATACTCCCTCCGTTCCGATTTACTTGACGTTGTAGAGTTTTTCACGGATATTAAGAAATATCAGAGAGAGTAAAATCTTTTCAGTAATACCCATATTAATTCCTACTTAAAAGTTAAATAACCTAGTTTTGTGTTTCTAGAATACAAGGAAAGTTATCAATCCCATAGTAATGTACTTGGGATGTACAAGATTTGAGTATATATCCTCCGTGGAGTATATTTAAAAGTTAGAGTAATTGTTTTTGTGTTGATTACCATGAGAATTAATTCTCTGCAGGGGCGGATCTACATGTTGACTTGGGCTGACTTAACCCAGCCCAAAGTCAAGGAATACTCAAAAAATTTTAGTGTTATTGAGTTTGATAAAAAAAAATCCATGCCTAAATCATAGGCTTAAGTCACCCCTAAAAATCCAATTAGTTTTCAAGCCACCCCTAACTTCATTTTCCAGTTCTACCACTGATTCTCTGGTGTGATTTCAAAGCAGGGATAGATTAGTGAAAATTGGGGAAAAAAACTAAAACTATCATCTAATTTGGAACACAAAAGAAACCCTAGAAAAGCCAGTAAAATGTAACGGAGGGAGTATAGTATACAAATCCAGTTCAGTCATTGATTTTCTTCACCTATATATTTGATACACAAAGACTGGTTATATAAGTTAAGCTACAAAGTTTGTCATTACGCACTGTCTTAGTTTCTCTGCTTATAATTCTACTAAGATTATAATTCTTCTTTTGTCATGGTGGTGCTTCTAGAAGAAAGCTCCCAAGATTACGTGGTTTTGAACCCACACGACGGTGGAATTATAGATCTTTTAGGATTATTACTTTTTCGTGAATTGTAGATTCGTATTTATTTCCCCTTTGGAAAAACTTTTCACCTTTTTTCAGATATTTGTTGTTCGCGGTCGTGGGTCGTGGCCCTAGTTTCAAAGAGACAAAAGAAACCCCAGTCCCCGGCAGTGGGAGAGAATCGCGCTCTTTAGTTGCATAAAAAAAATAAAAATGTAAAGAGACGCTGATAGGACTGTCGGCGTTGCCATCACCGGACGCGTGCCCACTGCGTATAACTAAATTAAAAAAACAGAAGTCTACTGTGTATGAGTCGTCTGACGATATGTGTCACTTATGCAAACTTATGCGATCGGTGTATGTATCACAAACTACTTGCATTCAACAAAATTTGCTCAGGGCAAGTTTGAACCAAATGTGGTCATCCAGTGGGAATAACAAAGTTACAAAACCCAACAAATAAATAGTTTGTGGGTTAATACGTGATGCTTTTTCAATACATTTTGCTTTTTTTTTTTTTTTTTTTTCGGAAACCTAAAACTTCATATCTATGTTGTCGGTGGATATGAGGATATACGTAACTATTATTGGCAGTCACGAACATATGCATTTTTTGGAAATACGGTGAAAGAATGTGCATTACGATCGAAATGTGGTGCATATGGGAAGTGTGATAGGCGATTGTGTAGCGCTTGCCCTCGTAACAGTTCACCAGGATGTGTTATCACTATATGATCCGGTGTATGCTCGTAATTGGTGGATGGGTGTGGTTAGCGATGCAATTGTTAGTTTCTACTTAAATTATCGACTGCATTGCTTAATTATTTTGAAAATTGAATTGAAAAAAACAATCATTAAGATGTAAGTATATTCGTACGACTGGATTAAGCAACTAAGACAACTTAAACATCATTTAACATTGAATTTTCCCTGAACTGTGACTCGATTTGTCCGTCGGTAGAGATTCTTCACAACCATTTTTCTTTTGCTCCGACTCGTGTTATTCAGCTATGGTTGTAGAGAGAAGCCAAGTTAGGCCAAAATATTTTTGATGACGGGAAAGATAGCGGGCAACGAATTCTAGTGAGCCCAAGGGGTAAGGAGAATGTGTTGAAAACTTAGAGGCAGGCCCAAAAAAAAAAAAAAAAAATTTATTGTCATACCCAAGATTATTTTTGTTTCCATGACACCCATAATTATATGAAATTTTGAAAAGTGTCTGCATAACGCGTTATGCATCAGGGGTATAACTGATAACGCAACTTGGATATAACATATCTAAAAAAGCGTGCTTTGGAATTTTAAAAATTATATATCGTTATAAATATTTTTATGAGAGCTACACAACGAGTACAAACAACAATATCAAATTTAAGTTTTTTGCGAAAAAATCAGAGGCGATTGTTCTTTTAAGCAAAATTTTCAAAGATTTGGTACATAACCATTATGCAACCACCAAAAATGATGCATAACACATTATCCAGACACAACAAAAGATGCATAAAACATTATGCAACCATATTTTGGTATATGCATCTATTAATTTATGCATAACATTTCCTTGGATGTTATGCATACATTTCCTTAGGGGCAACATGTTATGCATACATTTCCTTGGATGCATAAAAGATTATGCATCAATTTTTTTAATTCAGTGCTTACAAAAATATGGTTGCATAATTCTTTATGCAACCATTTTCTCGTTTGCATAACATGTTACGCAAATATTATTGTAGGTGCATGACAAGTTATGCAGCCTTTTTTTTATTGGTTTCAATACTAACAAAAAAGTAGCTGCATAACGTGTTATGCAACCATTCTCTGGACTGCATAACAAGTTATACAAAAACAAAAAGGTTGCATAACCTGTCATGCATCTACAATAATATTTTGATGATCCAAGGTCAAATTGGTTTGTATCGTATGCACTAATACTTATAATGCCTGCATAAAGATAACTACTTATAATACCTACATAAAGAGTAACTGTAGGGGTGCCATTTTGATGATCCAAGCTATGGTAATTTTTTTATCATAGAAAGCAATGTTTTTTTTGTTTTTTGAAGCATGAAATTGTATTAAAGTTAGGAAGAGATAACACGAGGGTACGTTATACCCATAGAGTCTGCCATTACAACAGGACCAATACACGATGGGGTTTTGTGGTCCCAGATTGTTGTGTATAGATTTCCCGTTGTGCTGTCATCTGCTGCTTTGTTTGCCAAACCGTCCGTCGCTTGATTTCCTTCCCTGTAAATATGTTTTATGGTGCAATGCGGAATTTTGGCCAATCTAAGCTTGATTTCTGCTATCATATTGTTTAAATACCAAGGTGGGTCGGCTATCGAGGTTAAAAACCTTAGAAGATTTTCCGAGTCCGTTTCGAATTGCACCTTTGGCCATTCTCGATCTGTAGATGTTCTTGACGCTATGAGCATGGCCCAAGTTTCAGCAGTGAGCGCTGTTGTTATCCCTAATGGTTGTGCAATTGCCAAGATTGTGATAGCATTTTCGTTTCGGCAAATAATTCTGGCTCCTACCAGTCCCGGGTGTCCTATGGCTGCTCCATCTGTGTTGATTTTGATCCAATTCGGGTGGGGTTTACTCCATCCTACTAAAATTGTGATTGACTTGGGAATCTGATGCATAGTGTTTGTGGAAGATTGCATTCCTGGTAGCACCGATGGGAGGTTATGTTGAGCCCACGTGTATTCCTATTGTAGGCTGGTAGCCATTTGGAGTATGTTTATTGGGTTCGTTGGCTTTTGGTTGTACACGACGTCATTTCTAGCTAGCTAAAGGGACCAGAAGAGAAAGCAAAATGTGGTGATAGTTTCGTTACTGATTTTAGCCTGAAGAAGTAGGGATATAGATGTTTGTGGATTTATTAAAGTGGGTATTCCTTGGTGGGTGCTTTGTGGAGTGGATATCCGGGGAAGTAGTATGTTCCACGAGTTCATAGCGTTCGGACAATGTAGCAGGATATGCTTTGCAGTTTCAAGGTCAAAATTACATTGGTGGCAAAGATTGGAGTTGGTGAGGCGGATGTGATTGAGTAGTTAGAGGGTTGGTAAACCCTCGTTAAGTGTTTTCCACAAGAAAAGTTGTACTTTTTGTTGGATATTTTCAATATCTTAGAAAATAAAATGGTTTTCTGTTTTGGTTTTCCGCTATGACGGGGAAGTGTTCTGTGTTGGATAAACACAATGGATGTTAGTTGGAGATGAAGAGACACCTTTAATAGGTGTGATGGTTCATAAAAGACAACCATTCCCAATAGACACCTTATGTGTCTTTTGGAAGTGAAGAGGCATCTCCAATAGGCATGAATATCCCTATAAGTAGTGAAGGTAATCTCCCATTCTTAACAATTAGTTAAACTTGTTTTCTCTCTTTCTAAAGCATCATCAGAATTATTTTCTAGTGTGTTCTTGATTGGGTCAAGGGGTGCAAACCTTGAATCCAATTTCTCTGTTGTAGGGCTTTCATTGTATCTTGAAGGCATTATTTCGCATACCTGTTGCAATCGCCAATTGATATTGGGAGGGTAGAAATAATCGTCTAAAAGAAATCTTATGATCCTTGAAAGTTTTGAGTACAACAATTTCTTTTAGTGTTATCATCCTCCGTTTTTACCCAAAAATTCCAACAGTTTTAGACGATTAATTTTCGATAGAGGAGGGTGAAACAACAAGGGTTAAGAACGTTTCTGGTTGAGTTTTTGTGGGAAAAAGACTTATACGTCGCTGGAATCTTTTGAAGAAAGATTTACTTGGAGAATACGACGACAACGTTTGGCTTAGTCAGAGTTTTTAGCTTAAAGGCGAATCTGAAGACAATATTCGTCCCCATATCCTTGTTGCTGAAAGGGACCACCGCGTTTTGTTCCATTGGACTGAAACTCCTCTCCAAAAAAATATCTTAACCTTAATCACCGGGAAAGGAATTAATGTTACTTCTTGGTAAGAAAAGCTACCAGCGGGCATGTTGGCATGTGTGGCCGTTAGGGCCGTAGCCTTGGTAAGAAAAGCTACCAGCGAGCATGTTGGCATGTGCTAATGGCATGCGTGGTCGTTAGGGCCGTAGCCTTGGTAGGAAAAGCTACCAATGAGCATGTTGGCATGTGCCAATGGCATGCGTGGACGTTAGGGCCGTAGCCTTGGTAGGAAAAGCTACCAGCGAGCATGTTGGCATGTGCCAATGGCATGCGTGGCCGTTAGGGCCTTGGCCTTGGTAGGAAAAGCTACCAGCGAGCATGTTGGCATGTGCCAATGGCATGCGTGGCCGACTTGGCCTAGGTTGTACGGTTCGTAAGCCTAGGGCGCTATATTTGGCATGCGCCAATGGCATAACGGCTTGGAAATATGGCTTGTGGTACGCGTTGGCATGTGCCAATGGCACGTACGGCCATGTTGACCTAGTTGCACGTTTTGCAAGCCTAGGGCGCTATCTTTGGCATGTGCCAATGGCATAGCGGCTTAGTTTGGCATGGTTGCCAATGAGTGCGATATGTAGTTTGGTTTTGGCGTTGCTGCCATGGTGCGCGCGAGTGTGCGGCTTGGTTTTGGCGTTGTTGCCATGGTGCGCGGTGCGCGGCTTGGTTTGGCATTGTTGCCATGGTGCGCGATGTGCGGCTTGGTTTGGCGTTGTTGCCATGGTGCGCATGTGTGCGGCTTGGTTTGGCTTTGTTGCCATGGTGCGTGATCGCGGCTTGGTTTAACCTTTGTTGCCATGGTGCGCGAGTGTGCGGCTTGGTTTGGCGTGTTGCCATGGTGCGGTGTGGGGCTTGGTTTGGCGTTGTTGCCATGGTGCGCAGTGTGCGGCTTGGTTTGGCATTGTTGCCATGGTGCGCAGTGTGCGGCTTGGTTTGGCGTTGTTGCCATGGTGCGCAGTGTGCGGCTTGGTTTGGCATTGTTTCCATGGTGCGCGGTGTGCGGCTTGGTTTGGCGTTGTTGCCATGGTGCTAGTGTGCGGCTTGGTTTGGCATTGTTGCCATGGTGCGCGGTGTGCGGCTTGATTTTGGAATTAGGGTTACGTGTCTAAAACCCTAACTGGTATTTTGAAAAAATACCCCTATTAATTATTTACACCCGAGTTAAAAGCTCTTAGTTAATGTGTTGCGGGTAACACTAGGTCATGGGGTTTTACGATTTTACCCCTTGTTTAAAAACCACCATCAACATTAAGTCCCCGCTTAGCTCGGAGCAGGGGCTTTGTTGCGGGGTAAGCATAAGATGGTGACAAACTATCATGAAACCGTAAAGAGAATTGAGGAGGCTTGTCGACCTTTTATGAATAGGATTTGGAACCCTTGCCTCGGTAGTTTTGCACAAATCGGGAGGCTAGCACAATTGGTGGGGCGGCGCAGCTTGGGCAACGTTGGGAAGTTGGCGTGAGTCGGGAACCGAGTGTGTTAGGCTGGTGGGACCGCGCAAGGTGTGCGTGTTTGCGGCGTGACTTGGGAAACCCGAGTGTCTTTGGATGGCGGGACCGGCGCAAGGTGTGCGTGCTTGCGGGCGTGGCTTGGGTGGTCATTGGGAAGTCGGTGCGATTGGTGGGGCAGGTGCAACTTGGGCGACATTGGGAAGTTGGGCGCCCTTGTGGGCCCGCTTCTTACACGCACGATTTTGGTAAAAGGAAATCCTTCCCTATTTCAGAATCCTCACGCCTATGTATATAAAGTCCCTTTCTCCCATCTTGCACTTTCATCTTTTCATCCTTTCCTACCAGCGACAGAGTCATAAAGAAGAACCAGCTTCCAGGTATGTCTTCCAGTATTTCTTTTTTATGTAGGTGTAAACCCTAGGCGTTTTTCTTTGCGCATATAATTTCCTGGCGTGTCTCTTGTAGAAAATATTGTATGTATGCAACCAAGGGAAATCGCATATATTATTCGAACCCGTAGGAAAGTGCTCCATATATTATTTTGAACCCGAAGAAGGTTCTGCAGACGCACTTGAGCCCGTATAAAATACCGCGTATATAATTTTGAACCACTGAAGAAAATATCGTGCGTGTGCGGTCTTGAACCCGTAGAAAATACATGTACATGAATACCGAAGAAGAATATCGTATATATGCTCCATACGACTTCGAACCCGCGGGAAATATTGTATATATGATTTTTCTACTGAAAGAAATACTGCGCGTGCAGTTTTGAACCCGTAGAAAAATTCTCTATATAATTTTGAACCCGAAGAAGGATATTGTAGGCACACTTGAACCCATATAAAATACCGCGTATATAGTCTTGAACCCGAAGAAAATTCTGCGTATATAGTCTTGAACCCGAAGAAAATACTGCGTATATAGTCTTGAACCCGAAGAAAATTCTGCGTATATAGTCTTGAACCCGAAGAAAATTCTGCGTATATAGTCTTGAACCCGAAGAAAATACTGCGTATATAGTTTTGAAACCGTAGAGAATACGCCCTCCTCTTTTTTTTTTTTATTATTTCGGGTTTTCCTTTTGTTGGGCGTGGTTATGTGTCAGGGAGATAATTTTTTTTTTTTTTGTGTGTGCAGGTATCTTGTTACTAAGTTGTTATTAAAAGATGTTACCTGGACAAAATTTCGCTTCCTCAAAGGATGTCCATAATTCCAAACCAAACACGGATGATGAGTTCTTCGCCAAAAAAAACTCGTCTCTCCCTTGGAAAAATCACCCAGGTTTCGTGCCAACTTTGTTAACCGGTGGTGAAGATGAAAGGAAGACACGTTCGATTACTTGAGAGAATACTATACGGTTCTGTCTTCAAAAGGGGTATACTTCTCTTCCAATATTGATTTCGGGATGTGTCAAAGCCCATTGCGTTCTTTTGGTAGATGGGTTGAGTTCATGGTGAGTAAGGAGCACATAAACACCAACCCGACTCGAGCGCAGATTATTGATCTTTGTCGAGCTTGATAAACCTCCAGATTAGGAAGGATATCCCGGGCTTGGTTGCTTTCATCTCCGGATGGTGTTCGGACACCCATACAATCATATGTAGATGGGGTGAGATAACTTTCTCCTTGGAGAGTGTGGCTCTCTTCTTTGAATCTTCCCAGAATCGGGAATCTTAAAATCCAATTATCTCGAAAGTGATGTGAAGATGCGGGATGACCTTGCCGCTAAGTTGGGAGATTACGCTCGAAAAGACTCCCACTGCGAAGTCGAAGGATTCTGTCAGGAAGAGGATGAAAGGTGCTTTTATAGCTGGTGGATGTCTCGGTGGTTTCGGACAGTGGAACCCGAGGCAAAACGATGATCTTCATGTTGCAGCATTTTTGGCTCTCGGTTGTCTAGATACATTTTGATGACGGTTCGGCAAGAAGGAAATAAGACCAGAGTTTCTAGCGGTTCTTTGTGAAGTTAGCAAAGGTGAAGTTCTTCCCATTGGCAAGCTATTCCCCGGTTTCTGTATGTGCATCTGGATCACCTAGTTGCGAACACGCGAGTTTCGAATGGTTTCATGAAAGTGAATTCATATGTGCACGTTGCTTTTCGCAAGTCCGGCTATGGGAGCACTTTGAGAAGTATGCTCGAAACCGATGCCTTCGATTCCGCGAGTTGGGGGTTCCCGAATTCTTCGATGGGTGTGAACAGCGTCCAAAGGTTGGCGTGAGCTTGGTTAGTCTTCTTGATAAGTCGTATGAAATCAATTTTCGCCCATGGGAGCCGGTCCATAGGTCGGTGACTCAAATTGACACCTTTGCTTCCGCTCCACTCATGTCTTTGTCTTCGATGGCGATTTGAGCGTTGGTGAAAACTTGTTCATTCAAAGCTGCTTGCCCGGTTATATGCCATCTTTCTTCATGGGGTCTTTCTGAGATAGCTGCTTACAATATTGACCGTCTTTGCTCGTCACATGGGTTTCGATCAAGGGGTACCTCTTGCTTACCAGCCGGTGCTTCCTAAGGATTCATTGCGTGCCGCCCTCAATGCCAGTGCCCACGAGCGGGTATCCGCCTTCCCTTCTTACAAATGGGAAGAGTAACTTCGACGACCTTTGGCTATAATGAGTTACGGTGCGACGAGTTTATTATGATCCAAGCTTTTGTGAATAACGTGGTGGAGAACGTTCGTTGTAAACCTTCCCCAGCAGTTTTGAAGAAGTATCCAATGTTGAGAGATCTCAAGCGAAAGTTGCCTAGCAACTCGGAAAGTCCCCAGGCCAAGGAACGGAGAACGAAGAATCGTCTTTGGCGGGTTCGGACGATTTCAAAAGACCCTCCCTCGGCTCCGGTGTCTTTCGGTTCTTCCAATAACCATGTATGTGTCGCTTCTTCTTTGTTTTGTCTCAAAACACGTGAATTTCTCTTTGAAAACATGTGTCTTGTTTCCTCCGGTGGCTTCGGTAGTGTTAATGCTTTGCCACGCCCTTGCACGTTGCTGGGGAGACAGCGATTTCTTCAAAGAATTCCAGCAGCACTGAGCCTTCTCATAGCGATGATGAGTCAGAGAAAGAAGAAAGTTCGACAAGTGAGAGTGATTCCTCTGGCAGCACTGGTTCTTTTTCTGGAAGTGGTTCGGTGAGTTTCGCGCTTCTTTTCTCTCTCTTCTTCTGTTTCTTCTTTTTGAAAAATGTCTAACTCGAGTTCGCAGGAGGAATCCGATTCGGAGGATGATTCTAGGGTAGAGGCACACGAAAACTTTCCTTTGGTGACCACCGCTGGTGACTTGGAGATGGGCGTTAGCCAATTGCCGGGCACAGATGTGGCTCAAACGGCGGATGATTCTACGATGGTTGTTGCCGTAGACATGGAGGAAGACCCTCTGCGAGTCGTGAGGCCAGGTGCGGCGCCATTTTTGATCCTCCGTACTTGGTTCCTTATCCGGTCACGTCTTTGGTTGGCGACTTCGAGCGTGCCGGCTAAGCACGAGGCGTTGTACACCGAACTGGGAGAAATACGGACATACGGCCACAACCAAGAAAGTCACTAGTCGATTTGCACTGGTTAAGCGTGTGGAAGAGGCTTTATCTTCCATCGAGGATATGCGTGAGGTGATTGGTCACACCGTTTCTGAAGACATTATTGCCGACTGGGAGCACCATCGCGACGTGTGCGTAGAAAAGGAGTTCAAAACTTCGTGGTTTGTCGAAGGCCTTGCTGAGATCCAAAAGTTGAAAGATGCGGCAATCGAAAGCCTTTCCGCCGAGGAGATTGCACGACAGGAGGTGGAACTCGAAGAGCTTTCCAAGATGTTAACTATGAAGAGAGCGGCTCTTGAAGATGCAAAGTTGACTTTCTCCAAGAAGAGCAGACTTCTGTTGGATAATTTTCCTTGAACGTTTCTCTGCTAAACTTTCATTTAGGTTCCTTTTTTTTTTTTGAAAGACATATTGGATGTCTGGTTCAAAGCTTGACCTTTGATAGGCGGTGGTAGCTTTTAGGGTATTGGATTATTTCGGGATGAATGGTTTTGATAATATGACTCGATTATGTTTTGGGAAAGGAATATTGCTTTTATGAAAGTGTGTGCTAGCAATAGGCACAATACTCGGTAGTATGACGGTTTTACTAAGAGCCTAAAAACCATTCGTATATCGTGCGCAGTCTAAATTTACTCACTTCATAGGTTTTGTGCACACGCCCCTCTCCATGTAAAAGGCGGATTTGTTTGATAGCATTGTCGCAAGTCCCCAATCGCTGGTAGCATCTTCGGCGAGTCCCCAGTTTCCTCATGTAGTTTTTACAACTGGTAACCGGGTCGTCTGGTAGTTGAGTCGGATCGAGTGGTAGCATCTTCGGCAAGTCCCCAGTTTTCTCGTGTAGTTTTTACAACTAGTAACCGGGTTGCCTGGTAGTTGCGTCGGATTGAGTAGCCTTCCCCTACCATCTTGACATCTGGGTCGAAGAATGAGATTGTGATCGACATTGTAGCCGATAGATCAAACCTCCCATTGTGGTCGCCAATTGTTTATGGGTAAAAATCGTTTCGCCGATTTCGGTAATTTCGGTAGGTGAGTGAGAAACTAGTTCAAACCCTAAACAAATGTGCTGCACGTGAGCACTTTATAGATTCGAGAGATCAATCTGTACAAGTCCGGCCTAAACCAAGAAATGGCCGTTCCAGACTTGCTTCGGTCGCAAAGTGGAGGAGAAGGGTTGATTTGGGGAGGGAAGCCAAGAAAGGTGTTGAGACCAGAATAATTCTGGGAGAGTAGTGTCTCGACTTCTATCAGAAAGGGGAAGCTTCGGAAGCTTGCAAGAGATGAAAGCTTTTTGGAGAGCTTGCAAAGTTTCCTTTTCTGAGAGTTTAGTATTTTTCTCCTGACCGAGACTTGTTGTCTGGTGGAAATAGGTAAGACCTATTTATACAAGTCGAGATTGAAACGTACCCTGGCCTCATGAAGGAAGAGAGTAAAGGGTGAAATAATGGGAGGAGGTGATAACCGCATGGTGTTAATGGGTGAAAACGTTTTCACCATTATTTCCTCATTTATTTGACCGCTTTATTCCTTTTCACGCTTTCTTAATGTGAGCGTAGTGTACGCTGCAAGCTGTGACCGCAAAACCAAAACCCTGGCATCCCCCAGTTTGTGTTGATATCTCGTTGGTTGCACCTTGAGTGCAAGTGGCGCTGCTAGTGGCGCGTGTGGCATGTGCGGAATGCCCTTGTTGCGGGTTGTACTTCGAGCGCAAGTGGCAATGCCAGAGCTGCTAGTGGCGTGCGTGGCATGTGCCAATGGCATGTGCGGAATGCCTTGGTGGTAGGTTGTACGTTGAGTGTAAGTGGCAATGCCAGAGCTGCTAGTGGCGTGTGTGGCATGTGAGGAATGCCTTGGTGGTAGGTTGCACGGTTTGCAAGTTAGGCTACCAGCGTGTGTGTTTGGCATGTGCCAATGGCATGTGCGGAATGCCTTGGTGGTAGGTTGCAAGGTTTGCAAGTTAGGCTACCAGCGTGTGTGTTTGGCATGTGCCAATGGCATGTGCGGAATGCCTTGGTGGTAGGTTGCACGGTTTGCAAGTTAGGCTACTAGCGTGTGTGTGTGGCATGTGCCAATGGCATGTGCGGAATGCCTTGGTGGTAGGTTGCACGGTTTGCAAGTTAGGCTACCAGCGTGTGTGTGTTTGGCATGTGCGGAATGCCTTGGTGGTAGGTTGCACGGTTTGCAAGTTAGACTACCAGCGTGTGTGTTTGGCATGTGCCAATGGCATGTGTGGCCGTTAGGGTCGTGGCCTTGGTAAGAAAAGCTACCAGCGGGCATGTTGGCATGTGTGGCCGTTAGGGCCGTAGCCTTGGTAAGAAAAGCTACCAGCGAGCATGTCGGCATGTGCCAATGGCATGCGTGGCCATTAGGGCCGTAGCCTTGGTAGGAAAAGCTACCAGCGAGCATGTTGGCATGTGCCAATGGCATGCGTGGCCGTTAGGGCCGTAGCCTTGGTAGGAAAAGCTACCAGCGAGCATGTTGGCATGTGCCAATGGCATGCGTGGCCGTTAGGGCCTTGGCCTTGGTAGGAAAAGCTACCAGCGAGCATGTTGGCATGTGCCAATGGCATGCGTGACCGACTTGGCCTAGGTTGTACGGTTCGTAAGCTTAGGGCGCTATATTTGGCATGCGCCAATGGCATAGTGGCTTGGAAATATGGCTTGTGGTACGCGTTGGCATGTGCCAATGGCACGTACGGCCATGTTGACCTAGTTGCACGTTTTGCAAGCCTAGGGCGCTATCTTTGGCATGTGCCAATGGCATAGCAGCTTAGTTTGGCATGGTTGCCAATGAGTGCGATATGTAGTTTGGTTTTGGCGTTGCTGCCATGGTGCGCAGTGTGCGGCTTGGTTTTGGCGTTGTTGCCATGGTGCGCAGTGTGCGGCTTGGTTTAGCATTATTGCCATGGTGCACAGTGTGCGGATTGGTTTGGCATTGTTGCCATGGTGCGCAGTGTGCGACTTGGTTTGGTGTTGTTGCCATGGTGCGCAGTGTGCGGCTTGGTTTGGCTTTGTTGCCATGGTGCGCAGTGTGCGGCTTGGTTTGGCACTGTTGCCATGGTGCGCAGTGTGCGGCTTGGTTTGGCATTGTTGCCATGGTGCGCAGTGTGCGGCTTGGTTTGGCGTTGTTGCCATGGTGCGCAGTGTGCGGCTTGGTTTGGCATTGTTGCCATGGTGCGCAGTGTGCGGCTTGGTTTGGCGTTGTTGCCATGGTGCGCAGTGTGCGGCTTGGTTTGGCATTGTTGCCATGGTGCGCGGTGTGCGGCTTGGTTTGGCGTTGTTGCCATGGTGCGCAGTGTGCTACTTGGTTTGGCATTGTTGCCATGGTGCGCGTGTGTGCGGCTTGATTTTGGAATTAGGGTTACGTGGTCGAAAACCATAATCTGGTATTTTGAAAAAATACCCCTATTAATTATTTACACCTGAGTTAAATGCTCTTAGTTAATGTGTTGCAGGTAACACTAGGTCATGGGGTTTTACGATTTTACCCCTTGTTTAAAAACCACCATCAACACCATTATCAATAGTTTTTTCAATAATGAGAAGGATAACTAGGGTTTTTATTCTTGCTTTTTAAGAAGGATAACTAGGGTTTGGAATGGCCATTATTGTGAGTACACATAGCTATGTATAACGTTTGTCATCTTCAATGTTTTTAGATTTATTTATTTAAATTTTAAGTTATTTGGAAGATGATTTTTGCAGTATTAATCTTTATGATTTCATATATTGCAAATTGTTATGGGATATGTTGTTTACTCTGTGAACCTTGACTGTCCCATATTTGTTCAAAAGTTATCTCTATTATATGTCGATATGAAAGTATTGATAAAAGATAGAATGAACTTTTGACTACAAAAGTTAAGCCTTTTATGTCATTATTGATGGAAGAAAGGATGAACTTTTGTTTACAGAGATTAAATCTATCATATGTCATTGTGCAAATAGTGATGAAAAATAGAATGAATCTTTGTGTATTCCGTAGTATTGGTCTTTCCCTGATACACATATTTGTGCATATACTGTGTTGTTCCGTAATTTCTCTTATGTTGAGCATGGCCAATTGAATTGATCATTTTTGTGGCTAATTCAATTGTAATTTTTGGATACAAATTCATGTTTCTCATGTGATTTGATTATGTCCTTCTTTTCTCGTAAAAGTAAGGTCGCTCATGTTGTTCTTTCGGGAATGACATATTATGGGGGAGAGTTCTTTTTGAACTTGTGCTTAATTGCCAAATCTTTGTGGGGAGTGCGGCTGTGGAATATTGTAGGGGTTATCTTGTATCTTTATAAACTCCTTGATGAATGCATTTAGCTTCGACTATATGATTGCATCTAAATAAGTTGGTATGTTATTCTATTTTGGTCATGAAGTATCTCTATGAAAATTTCATGAGGATCCTACTAGTTTTCGTACCTTTGCCAATTTATATTGACAAAAATGGGGAGAATTAATGTGTAGTTTCATACTACAAATACATATGGTTTATGGATCATTATGTAAGGGGGAGTGGTTTTCATGTCGAGATGAAGTATTGACTAAGGTGGAGTGATACATATCACCATAGTATTGTTGTCAAAGTTGTGATACAATTGAACTTTGATGATGTGTAATAATACTATGACACTATATAACAATGATTAAGAGCATTTTTTTTCTCATTGTTATTGCTACGGATCTTCAACAACTATGATGCTGAGTTGAACACGTTTAGAATCATGGAGTACTTGGAAGTGACAAAGATTCCGTGTCGTGTTGAAGATTGCAAGGAGATCAAGCATTTGGATGAGAAGCTACAAAGTTTTATTTATTTTGTAATCCATATGTATTGATAGTTTTGTCACTAAAATTGACAAAGGGGGAGATTGTTAGAGCACGGCTCGGTCGAACTCGCTTGCGTTGCTATCTCAAGCATGTTTTTCAATGTTAGTGACCAAAACTATAAGTCTTGATTTCTAGTCTACTTATAGATGTCTCGGACTAGGACATAGATTGTGTAGTTGAGCCTTAGACTTCACGGCGTTCATCATTTGAAGACGAAGAACTACTAAGGAGAGCTTGTGGAACTTCATCAACAAAAGGTATATGGAGACTGAAACTCATATCTATAACTTGGAAAGTCTATTTCTACTCTATCTCCTATATTGAGACATAATTCGTGTTACGATATAGTTTTCTATTTTACACATTTGAGATTTCGAGCTGAGTTTAACTCGCTTACATATTTCTCAGAATATGTGTTCGCAAGCTTTCACTTCGACCAAGTTCATCTTATATTCTTGACGCAATTCAAAAGATGATCATGTGAAAATTGCCGAGTAACATCTTACATGGTTTGTGTGATACAATCATTTGGTGTGGACTTGGAATGTTTCGTTATGATTATTTCAATAACTTGAAAATTTCTTTGATGCTAATAGAGTGTGAAAACGGCTATTGTCATCCTCTAAGAAAGTTTCAATGATTGAAATAAGAGTTTAGAACACTTAACCATTATTGGATATGTCATGTTGTGTATTCTTGCACCTATGTAATCCATCTCCGGGAACCATAGTATGCGCACCCGTTCGCGTACTGTTGGCTTGAGAAATCCGGGAACCTAAGTATGCGTACACGTTTGCGTACTGGTGTACAGGTTCATGACCGGATATTTCTGCTGGGATTGGAAGTTCGCGTACCCGTTTGCGTACCGGCGAAACCCAATCTTGGTCCGGGTATTTCAAGTATGCGTACACGTTTACATACTTGAAGGTTAAAGTTCTAAAATCGGTTGTGTACATGAATATAAACATTTATATAATAAGGAATGCAGTCTTTGCAAACCGTGGCTATAATGTTCATGAATTGATTCGAGTGAATCAAACCGATTTTGCTTCAATTGTGTTCTTGTATACTTCTATGATAATATAGCAATTGAAAAACTCTTTAACAAGTTTCATTTAAGTCATTTGAACTAGTTATGGTTAAGATGAACAAGGTTGATATGAGAGTAATCATATGGCTAACTTCGGTTAACTATTGTTGAGCCAACATGGTGTACACGTTTAGGTACGGTTACATAAACCTAAATGAGGGTACATTTCATTTGTGTGAAACAAGCTAAGTTCGATCTAACGGTTGAAAGATATTAGCTTGGTTGAATCAGGTTTTTCATTTATCGGTGAATTTGAATGCTTTGTTACCAAGGTAACTTAGATCGCAAACCCTGATTTGAAAACTATATAAAGGAGAAATCTAGAAACTAGGAAACCTAATCCTCACACTTCTGTGTGTTACTAGTTGCATAGCTAGAGTCGATTCTCCTTTACCCTTAGGTTTCTCTCGAGACCCTGTAGGTTAACGACTTGAAAGTCTTCATTGGGATTGTGAAGTCAGACCCAACTATTTTCTTTGTAGTTGCGTGTTCTGATCTTGCCCGATTCTATCATTTGAGTACTATCTTCTCTAAGATTTGCTCGAGATTTAATCTCCGATAGGCAAGATAAAAAGTAATTACAAACACCTTCGTCTCATCGTTTTTGATTCCACAATATCTAGTTTCGCTTCCATACGATTTAGATTATTGTGAGGTGATTGATAATACTAGGCTGTTCTTTCGGGAATATAAGACTGGTTTATCAATTGGTTCCTGTTCACCATGATTTATCAAAAGACGGAACAAAACTCATAAGTATTTCTGTGGGAGAGAGATTTATCTATATCAATAGACTTTTCTGTGTGAGACAAATTTGTTTATCAAGTCTTCGACTTTGGGTCGTAGCAAGTCTTGGTTGTGGGTGAGATCAGCTAAGGGAATCAAGTGCGTAGTATCCTGCTGGGATTAGAGACGTAAGGAACACAACTGTACCTTGAATCAGTGTGAGATTGATAAGGGTTTAACTACAGTCCATTCCGAAGTTCATTGGTAGTAGGCTAGCGTCTGCAACAGCTTAATACAGTGTGGTGTTCAAAGCTGGACTAGGTCCCGGGGTTTTTCTGCATATGCGGTTTTCCTCGTTAACAAAATTTTGGTGTCTATGTTATTTCTTTTCCGCATTATATTTTGTTATATAATTTCATCTGCTGGCTATCCATGTTTACTTAATGTAATCGGAATTCAATTTGGGAGCTTCAGGTACCAAATGTTACACATTATTGGCACTGAACAAGACCTAATAAGGATCAGCATGACCATGACACGATAAATGTACTTCTTAAACTACAGCTAAGTGAATATGACTTATACTTGCGTCATCAAGTAATGTTGCCTTGTGGCTTTCGGATTGATTATCACAAACGCCTAATTTTGCCAACGCATGTTAGTGTGACCATCTTACGCGTCATATAAGACTCCCACTGGACGTCCCTCTTCAGAACCTATAAAAACAGAATACATTATTACAAGATTCATTAGCTTCATATGAAGCTTTTGCCTGCAACACCAATCAACAAAAGAGTCAAATGTTGAAGCCTAGTTAAGTTCCTTTCGATGCAAAACAAAGTGACATTCTAGCTATTTTCGGTGTGTCCTAGTTAAATACATCATCATCATCACTAGTTTTCCTGATGCATTAACTAATCTAGGCCACTATGTTCTCTACTAGGAACTTCAGTACAACAATAACAATGTCTGCTAGTGTACTCTATGGCTCCAATTTTGCAGAACAAAAAATAGCAGGAAAACACACCATTCCAATTGGAGAAAATTGAACAAAGAGGATTGTGTCCCATGCCTTAATCATATAACAACACCACCAGAACCCACCAATACCATCCACACCCATCATCAACAACCACCACCCACCACCAGCACCACTCTCTCACCATGAGTAACACAGATCAGGGCCACCTCCTCCACCACCACCACCAATAACCAAAACTACTCACACCCACAACCACCACCAACAAAAACATGATAGTTTTCTAAAATAAAGAAATTTTAGAATAATACGAAAGCAAAATCCCTATTTTTTTCATCAATTTTTGGAAATCCCATTTTTATGTAACAAAACTATAATGAAATCAAGACGAAGATAGTTAGAATCACTTAACTCATCGAAGAAGAGAAAACCATGAATTTTACAATCATCAGAATCAAACTTTAAACCATAATCTTCATCAACGTCGCTTAAAAGTTTGGTTAATAGATCTTCGATTGCATGAACTGATTGAGTGAATCATCTCATCATCTTCAATTGCACGATTTAGCTTCGTTTTCAGGAATATGAGCATAAATTTAAGGAATGAGAGTTTCAGGTGTTAATGGCGGAAGTTACAGAGAATAGTTGGTATGGGAGTTATGTTCGAGAAGATAGAGAGTTTTAGGAGAGATAAAGGATTTTAGATGCTGAGATGTCAAAGTTGAGTTCTTTTTTTACTTTCTAGTTTCCAAATCTTGGATTTTGTCAAGTCTGAATGCAAAACTGATTTTTGTTTTGATTTTCTGAATTTGATAATTAAAGTTAGGAGTTGGATGATGAAAAAAATCATTGGATTAAAAATGGATAAGTGTTGGAAGACTGGGGTTTGAGTGGGGCTACAGTAAATCTCGGGTGAGAATAGCAATTATAGAGGGTAAAATAGGAAAGGGATGCAGTTTTAGAGGGACAGGAAAGTATTTGCACTTAAATTTAGGATTTCTCTCCAATGGATTCGAATTTATCTAACTGATAACCGACATTACAACCCTAAACGTCCAACCGACGCTATAAAAAAGAGATCCGTTGGAAATCTCATCGTTAGAGATTCCTGGATTTCGTATAGTGCTGCTTGCTATGGACAGACATTTCGTAACGGTCTGCAGGATACAAATGCCTACAGACATTTCGGACCAATTACAAAGACAACCCCCCTCCAACCAACTTCCTATGGACGCTCCCCTGTCCGCCAAAAGTGTTGGAATTTTTGGGTAATAACGGAGGATGATAACACTAAAAGAAATTGTTGTACTCCAAACTTTCAAGGCTCATAAGATTTCTTTTAGACGATTATTTCTACCCTCCCAATATCAATTGGCGATTGCAACAGGTATGCGAAATAATGCCTTCAGGATACAATGAAAGCCCTACAACAGAGAAATTGGATTCAAGGTTTGTGATCGCTGTCGTAAGCGACACAAATATAATTACACTTTCTTACTACTCAAAATATAAATATAGCAAGGGCAAGAAAGGATCGATCCCACGAGAGAGGTCTAGGTTGTCAAATTGTTATGGTTTCCTATATAAAACACCCGAAAGAATTTCTGATTGTGTAAATAAAAATAAACAAAAAGCAAATAAACAAAAGTAAACAAATAAGATAGAAGAGATATTGGTTAAGGATTTCGTTTTCATTCACTAACATGCTTTTCACAATAACTAGAATTGATTTTTTAATCTCAACTTTTATCAAAGACCCTAGAATACCTTGATCGCAAGAATATCCCGCAAACCTCCTCATGTCATCAACAAACACATTAAAAGATGCGAATATGAATTCTACCTAAAGGAACAACCTAACGTGTAAAAGCACTAATCAAGTTTAATTCCCTAGATGCGTTAAGTTCTATGAAATCAGGCCAATCAAAGCAATTGAACGTGGAAAGCGCACTAATTCAATTTAACAAAGGTTACGATTCACATATGATCATAAGAATATATCACTACAAACTATAATCATATTATGCTACTTGTATCCAAGGAATATCACTTTTGCGTATAATAAACCCTAAACTAGCAATAGATGTGATTAGAAGTTCTACCAATTTGCAACTTGACAAAACAATCAATCAATCATAAAACAATATTTTCAGAGAATTGCAAACGATAATTATGAGACAAAACTAATATATTGAATCAAAGAATCATGCTTTGTGAAATCCAACTATTCCATAACCAATAATAAACTTAGGTACTCATATTCAAGGAGTTCATCACAAGAAGAAAGAGAAGTTTCATGTTCTAAACCCTAGAATAAAGTAGAGAAGAAAAGAATAAAGATATCTTCAATTAGGTAAAAGTCCTCTCTTTTATAGCTCCACTCCTTCCAAAATTAGGTTTTGTCTTCAAAGTCCATTAGTTGAAAATTCACCCGGCCCACCATGGAGAGAAACCCGTGTAGAAATTTTGTCCCAAAACGCTCAGTCGGAAAACTGGGATTGTGGCCGGAATCCCGCCGGAAAAGTCGCCGGAAAATTATCTCAGGTGACCGGCAAAGTCAAACCGGTCACCGGTCAACGGGTCAGAACGGCGGGTCAACGGGTCGGATCAAACCGAGTCAGGATCGGGTGAGTCAGCTCAAGTCAGACCGGGTCAACATCAGTCAGGTCTGACTTAGACCTGGATCGTGAGCTGAATGGTTGTCAGGCCAAAGCCATTTTGCAGGCCATTTACCAGGCCAAGCCACTGATGCACCATCATTGTCATTACTTCATTATGCCAGCCATGTTGGCCCTAACTTGCCACTCTACACATTCTCAAGCCAAATTACTACCAGTGCCATCAGTTGTAGCCTGGCAATCTTGGTTGTACCCTTCTTCATTTCCATTGCCACTCCAGAGCCTGCAACAGCGACTTCACTTCATGCCTTCCCCTGCAACTCACTCCTGCAATGCCAGCTCATTTCTCTGTCAACCACACGGATCCATTTGCGTCTTCTTAACCTCATACCTGTGTCATGCTATCTCAAATTACCACCAATTCCAAAGAAAGGCTCATCACTTCCAGCTGCAATATGAGCTCAAGCTCAGACCAACTCAGCAGCTGCTTCTCCACCTTCTAGGCCTCAGAACCCCTAACATACATCTATGCATTTCAGTAACATCTCCTTGATGAGCTCAAACCTGAGCTGTAACCACCTATACCACATACATATGTCTTGAGCCACAATTAGCAGCAACAACCATGTTCAGCAACTCTTTGCACCGCCAATACCTCCACCTAGCTCTCAGCCAACCTGCAACCTTCTGAGCCATAAGCCACCTGACTCATGTGCACAATATCCAGCCATTGCCAGAACCATTTGAACTTAAACCCACAGCCTCAATCCATCTCACTGAAATAACTCATTTCACAACAGACCATCTCTCAGTATTACCACTGCCATATTCTCCGGTCCCCAAAGACTTTGTCTCACTACCACCGGCGTGCGACTTCGAGTCATCCTCGTCACATTGCAACTTAAAGAACTCAATCACAAAGATCATCGCCATCAGGCCAGCCATTTCCATTACCTGAACCATTCAGTCATTCCCAGGCTTGCCTTCACTTCCACAACCAGCTCAGTACCACAGCCGCGACACCTCCAGCTTCATAATTAACACTCTGCAGCTTTCCATTCCATTCTGTGCATCTCCACCAGCTCCTCCAATTCAATCTTTCTGCCAGAAACAAATTCAGCTCAACTTACCACCATCCTGTAATCCTCATCTCAGGCATTTCCTTGCATTCATCTCTGTTTTGCTTCTCGAGCTCATCATTCAACACCCATCAAACTCGAGATGTTCATTATCACACTGTAACCATTCGCTGCTATTACTCGAGCTGAGCAGACCTTCCTCCATTTCATTACAAGCCTGAACCACCTGCAATTCCCCTTCTAACTAGTTCATCACCATTCTCAACATCACCATAACCCTAATTTTAGCAACAACAGTTCTTCTTGATTCACATCCGAACTACGGACTCGTAACCCATTCTCGCCACCATCTCTCGTCACCCTAAGTTCAACCTAAAACCCTTCTTCGAATTCCTCTTTCACAGTCAAGCATCACGAGTAGTCGAATCTCTAGTTAACCTGTTCTCTCGATCTCTTGTTTCCAACAGCAGCTTCAATTTCTTCCACAAACCCTAAATCACCTTCTGGTTTTGTGTCTCAATCCATTTCCTCCCTAAACTCATCTGAATCTCCACGAATTCCTCCATAGAACCCTAATTCGTATTCATCTCAAACCCCTTCTTCAACTTCAACAGACTCCCATTCAACCTTGAGTTCAGCCATGAATACTAGAGCAGTGGTCTTGGTGCGGCAGTGAAGAGGAAAGAAGAAAGGAATTCTTCATTTCGATCCAAGTAGTGAGGTAGGGTTGTTATTAACACCCAGTATTAAGATAGGGGCCAACCAAATTGACACCCCTTAACTAAATTGGCTTGCCTCCAATCATGCCTCCAAAAGAGAGCTACCCTTAACAGAATGACTACCCCTTAACGTACAGCGGGGGTGACAATAGCACTTTTCTATGAAATGACCATTTAGCCCTTAGTCCTTCAAGTTCTTGTTTTGCTCATAACTTCTTCATACGAACTCCGAATGACTCCGTTCTTTCGCCATTGCCTTCATCTTCTCGTCCTCTTCGAGATGATGAGAAGAAATCTTGGATTTGAGCGAGTTCCACTGGGTCTTTGGCCCAAATGACTCCATTGCACCTAATAAACTCAAAAGCACACATAAGATACATAATTTACAAGAAAACTCGCAAAGAAAGCATAAATACTATATATAAAATTAGGTGTTTTACGACACCTATCAGTTTGCACCCCTTGACCCAATCAAGAACACACTAGAAAATAATTCTGATGATGCTTTAGAAAGAGAGAAAACAAGTTTAATTAATTGTTAAGAATGGGAGATTACCTTCACTACTTATAGGGATATTCATGCCTATTAGAGATGCCTCTTCACTTCCAAAAGACACATAAGGTGTCTATTGGGAATGGTTGTCTTTTATGAACCATCACACCTATTAAAGGTGTCTCTTCATCTCCAACTAACATCCATTGTGTTTATCCAACACAGAACACTTCCCCGTCATAGCGGCAAACCAAAACAGAAAACCATTTTATTTTCTAAGAGATTGAAAATATCCAACAATCTCCCCCTATTTTCAATAACCAAAAACATGAAAATAAAAATAAAACAAAACTTTTAAATCAGAGTGGCTGCATCACACAAGTGACTGCCTACGTTCCCGAGTGGGATCAAGCCAACGTAGTTCAAGCACAATTGAGACTAAGCATCATCGTTGAAATCAACACATAAATGATAGGTATCTTTTGGATTTGAACCTTCACTTAGTGTAAGAAACTCAAAGCCTTATCGAGATTCTATGGTGAAACCAGTCTTGAACCAAGTATCCCTTATGATAAAAACCGGAGTCTCCACACATATTGATTTCATAAATCATGTGTTTTGTAGCCAAGCATGTTAATGGCCATGTGCTTATATCGTTGATTCATGAGTCTTCTTTAGAGAACGGGCTTCTTCTCTTAGGAAACGGCCTGATTTCCATACTCATATAGGTAAGTCTCGAAGGTGTTTCTGCGATACAACTTTTACTAATCACAGACTCATTAAGGATTTACATCCATCCTATTTTCTTACAGAACCCAGCACTAATTAGAAATGGGAAGTTTTATATTAGTGCTCCATAATGTACATCCATAACTTGTTGGTACCACATTGAACCTTGTTTATCTTTTTCAAAACATAGGTTGGGTTTCTGCTATGGGAGATCAAACTTCTTTCACAGACCTTAGTCCCATTTCTTTATACTTCATTGAAAACATTTCCTTTGGGAGACTTTTCATAAATATGTCTGCCAAGTTTTTCTCCGTTTCAATGGCTAACTGCAATTACTCCTTTCTTCAGTAATTGACTTACCGTTCAATGTACAAGACTTTTATGTCTTGACCTTTCATTATAAGTCTTTGTTAGAGACGTTATAGATCATAGCCTGATTCACAATTAATCAAGACCGCTTGAGATGGCTTCTTCCAAAAATGGGATTTGTACAAGTTAGGTTCTAAGGCATTCCTCCCCATTAATTGCACTCATGCAATCAATTTTGACAACATTATTAAAAATGTTCCTATTTAATTTTACAAAATGATTGTAGCTTCTCTAGTGATCATAATTAACATTTACCGTTAATTCACAAGGATTCATTATAGACTTGCACACACTAGAGGCATGGAAAATTTGTAGGCAACTTACTTGCTATTTCAACAAGCACATTATCACGATGAGTAACTCCTCTACTCATGCCCAATCCTCTACAAATTTATACCCAATTACATAGACAATGTCTATTTAACATTTTACATTATGTAATGCAAATGTCCATAATTTACGCATCGGTAATATCGTAACACCTATTTGTTGGATATTTGGTCGCGCCGCCCAATCTTCCAATACGTTACATATACACCGGTATTCCACCTTTTTCAATGTCATTTAAGACATGCCAACTTCCAAAATTTGGAACCTATAATTCTTATCGCAAGAATTATGCTCATATCGCGCAATTGGTAAATCGACAATAATGACGATCTTGGTTGTAAAATTAACAGCCGGAAAATTTTATGACATTGTCATAAAATTTCTCCACCATTCGCGATAATTCTTAAATGCAGAAAAGCAAATAATTTCTTAACCGTCATGAAGCACAATTGTTTGCGGACTTGCGTACACCCATAATTTCTAAATAGAAATTTTCAAATCCAATGCATTGGTACAAATACCATTCTTTGGACTCGGCTCTCTTCTGTATACTACCCTTCCAAGATTGTCTGTCCATTTTGGATGCCCACAAGAATGTTTCAATTCCAGAAAATTCACAGAGTAATCCTACACATGCAATTCCAAAGAAAAAAATATCAAGGAATCTTCAAATCCAAAATACAAATGATACTCGCACCAGTTTGGATTTGGCTCTCGTTTGCCACTAATGGAAGTTGTCTACTGGTGACATCCTATCCTTGAAATGATAGGAATCCTCTCTGGCATAACTCTGTTTTGCCGGTATATTTTGATTACATTTCAAAATATGTAAATGCTCACACAAAAAGAATGTGATAATCCGTCAGCCATAATGCCAAATTTATTCACGGCTGGAAAACAAAATGTAATCTCAAAAAAACTCAACCAGATCATAGAGAGGCCATCATCACTGATCCATGTACACACTAATTCCTATAAGAAGGAATTCTCTCTTCAAATCCACAGTTTTACACCGTCATTACTCTGCAGATTTGGCTTTGGTCATTAATGGTGATGGTCCACTACATAAACTAGATATGCTTCAGCCATCTACACTTAATGGAAAAACTTCAAATCCAATAGCTGATACGGATACTATCTTCTTGGATTTGGCTATCTTTTGTGGTTACAATAGAAATCAACCATACAAATGATATGTGCTTACACAACAGAGGCCAAACTTGAAAAGAATTAATTGCCTCTGTTCCCTTTGTTTGGTCCATATACCACTGCCAATACTATACAGTATCGATAGGCATATCCAAATCTTATTTCTATTTCCGGGAGTATTCAAAGAACCAGATATCTTTCAAAAATCATACAGAGTTATCATGATTTTTTGTTTCAAAAATTCGTTCATGGAAAACTTCATTGAAAACTCTTTAGTACGCACCACTAATCAAAATTTAACATTAAAAGAGAGATAAGACTTATCTGTTTGGGCCACATGTCGCAACCATGTCCATGCCTTCCACCAAGGCATTTCGCACATGCCATTGGCACATGCCAAACACACACGCTGGTAGCCTAACTTGCAAACCGTGCAACCTACCACCAAGGCATTCCGCACATGCCATTGGCACATGCCACACACACACGCTGGTAGCCTAACTTGCAAACCGTGCAACCTACCACCAAGGCATTCCGCACATGCCATTGGCACATGCCAAACACACACGCTGGTAGCCTAACTTGCAAACGTTGCAACCTACCACCAAGGCATTCCGCACATGCCATTGGCACATGCCAAACACACACGCTGGTAGCCTAACTTGCAAACCTTGCAACCTACCACCAAGGCATTCCGCACATGCCATTGGCACATGCCAAACACACACGCTGGTAGCCTAACTTGCAAACCGTGCAACCTACCACCAAGGCATTCCGCACATGCCATTGGCACATGCCACACACGCCACTAGCAGCTCTGGCATTGCCACTTACACTCAACGTACAACCTACCACCAAGGCATTCCGCACATGCCATTGGCACATGCCACGCACGCCACTAGCAGCTCTCCGGCATTGCCACTTGCGCCGAAGTACAACCCGCAACAAGGGCATTCCGCACATGCCAATGGCACATGCCACACGCGCCACTAGCAGCGCCACTTGCACTCAAGGTGCAACCAACGAGATATCAACACAAACTGGGGGATGCTTTCTAGGGTTTTGGTTTGGCGGTCACTGACTTACGGCGTACACTACGCTCACATTAAGAAAGCGTGAAAAGGAATAAAGCGGTCAAATAAATGAGGAAATAATGGTGAAAACGTTTTCACCCATTAACGCCATGCGGTTACCACCTCCTCCCATTATTTCACCCTTTACTCTCTTCCTTCATGAGGCTGGGTACGTTTCAATCTCGACTTGTATAAATAGGTCTTACCTATTTCCACCAGACAACAAGTCTCGGTCAGAGAAAAATACTACACTCTCGTAAAAGGCAACTTTGCAAGCTCTCCAAAAAGCTTTCATCTCTTGCAAGCTTCCGAAGCTTCCACTTTCCGATACAAGTCGAGACACTACTCTCCTGCACTATTCCGGTCTCAACACCTTTCTTGGCTTCCCTCCCCAAATCAACCCTTCTCCTCCACTTTGCGACCGAAGCAAGTCTGGAACGGCCATTTCTTGGTTTAGGCCGGACTTGTACAGATTGATCTCTCGAATCTATAAAGTGCTCACGTGCAGCACATTTGTTTAGGGTTTGAACCAGTTTCTCACTCACCTACCGAAATTACCGAAATCGGCAGAAACGATTTTTACCCATAAACAAATGGGATCATTCAATTCCTCCACATCTTCAGAAATATCAGTCAACTCACTAAGTTCTCTTTTCAGTTCACGCAAAGTGTTCTTTGTTAGAGACAACATTTGTTCATAGTGAGAAATATCTTCTAAAGATGAAATGATTCGAGATTTTATTTTTCCGATGAAATGTTTCACCATAGCCCTAAAGTTATTATCAGGGTGACAAACAGACAATAGGAAGTTGGTAAAAGAACCTGGATTATCAATCGTATCATTCACCTTTCTTTTCCTTGAGGACAGAATCCCTTCACACAGATACACGTTGACAACATCTACATCATCCTTTTTTGTGATACCTCTTGTTATAGGAGCCATGAGACTGTATCTTTTAGAGAGAGAAGGTAAAGGGTAAAATAGTTCACAAATGAACATAAATAGACTCTAGGATTGTAAAAACCCTAAAGAAACTTGGAAACGTCTCCATGGTTCATGATCCATTATCTATCTCAACAACAAAAATATTTACTTGCTCAAAATAAAGTAAAAAGAACCAACAAAAAAACGACTTGAACAACCTTGAAGTGATCCTTATTTTTCAAGTCCAAAAAAAGGATACAGTTCATTAATATGGATTAGATAGTAATGGAGTGAACAAGATGTTCACTTCTTATGTCACAAGGTGACATCTCAAGGTTTGTTGGAAGAACAGACTTACCTTGTCTGACTATGATTCTTTTAGACTTCTTCTTAAGCCAAGGTGTTACAAACTGCTTCTCCAGATACAGGTTCATCCTTTGTATGTCATTTTGAAGTTTGGAAATTCTTTTGTTGTTTCTCTTGAATTTCCAGCACTTATTCTGAAAATGACTTGTACTTCCGCAAAAAGAGCAAAATAGAGAAGAGATTTTGCTTTGCGAAGATGACTGCTATTTATCACAACAAGCAAGATCAATTGAACCGGATGGAAAAATGAGTTAGTTGTGCTCACAAGCCTTACTTTTGAACCGTAAACCTTTTGTGTTTCCAAAAGCCTTTTGACCAAACAACATTGCTTTGAAATTGTGTCGAGCTTAGGACAACCTTTGCAGTCACACTTGAGAGAATCAATCTGTTTTTCTTTTAGAATTAGGGTTCTGATGAATTCAACATTGAGACAGTCAACCTCAAGAGTTTTCACCTGAAGTGATGATTCAAGTTTCTTCAACATATCTTTTAGTTGAATATTTTCCTGGTGAATTTCTTCACAATTGTCCAGGAAATTTAGGATCTCAGTATCAGACTCGCTTTCTGAACAGGAATTTGAGTTAGTGGGAACTTCTGCCGAGAGGGCTAAAAATTATGTACACTCTTCAGCAGTATGTAAGGCATTGGGACACTGAGCTACTTTCTCTTGAACTGAATCATCAGAAGCATTAGAGAGAGAAGATAGTCTCTCGGATCTTTTCCTTTTCTGCACACAATCCTTGATCTTTTGTGTAATCAGTGATCATCTATTAGGATCAAAGTGATTAGAACAACATTCATCAGCCCATGACAAGTTAGAAGCTTCACTTGAAATGGTCGCAACATTGAACGTAGAGGTTATGACTGTATTCTGATCATGATCAAGTAATTTAATCAAAGTATTTCTGGAAAGAGTATCAAAGTTATTTCTCTCAAAGATGGTATGCTTCTTAGAATCGTATCTGGATGGCAGCGATCTGAGAATTTTCATCACAACGTCCTTTTCAGGAATAGTCTTATCCAATGCAAAAGATGCATTAAAAATTTCAGACACTTTGTGATTAAACTCATCAAATGAATCTTCATCTGCCATACAAAGGTTTTCCCAATCGGAATTTAGGTTTTGAAGCCTTGCTTCCTTTTCACTGGTATTCCCTTCAAATATGGTTTCTAAGATATCCCAAGCATCTTTAGATCGAGTGCACGTAGTCACATGGTGCTAAAGATCTTGGGTAATGGCATTCAAACCGTCGGAATTTTGTTTTGCAGCAAGAATATCAGCAACGTCATATGCACCAATATCCATTGGAACGGTAGCATCTCCTATTGCAACAATGGGAGCATCATATCCATTAACTACATAAACCTGTGATTGAAAATCACACACTTGAAGAAAGGCACGCATAACAATTTTCCACCATCAGTAATTTGAGCTATCGAAGATTGGTGGTACGTTTATAGATATAGCACTTCTATCCATATCATATCACTACAAATACAAACTTATAAGGTCTTTAATGTGTTTGCCTGCTCTGATACCAATTGAAAATACAGGGGTACAACAACCACACCCAACAATTCGTTTTGCAATATGAGGGGAGTTACTCCAATATACTTTCTAGAGAATTAACTAGACAGTTAGACTCAATCTAGAGCAAAGTATATACAAGAGTTTATATCTCTATCTCTTTAATTCAATCTGCAATCAGCAAATAGAAATTTGCGAGACCGATTGAATATATGAGAAGTAACTTGAACGGTACCAAAGACCAATATTCATGGATCAATCAATTTCAATCAACAACCAAAGGTTGGATTTCCTAATTGATCGATACAACACACAACCTGTGATATTTCAATTATATAACAAAATATAATGCGGAAAAGAAATAACACAGACACCAAAATTTTGTTAACGAGGAAAACCGCAAAAGCAGAAAAACCCCGGACCTAGTCCAGCTTTGAACACCACATTGTATTAAGCCGCTACAGACACTATCCTACTACCAATGAACTTCGGACTGGACTGTAGTTGAACCATAATCAATATCACACTGATTTAAGGTACAGTTACGTTCCTTACATCTCTGATCCCAGCAGCAGGATACTACGCACTTGATTCCCTTAGCTGATCTCACCCACAACCAAGATTTGCTACGACCCAAAGTCGAAGACTTGATAATTTGTCTCACACAGAAAAGTCTATTGGTATAGATAAATATCTCTCCCACAGAAATACCTATGAGTTTTGTTCCGTCTTTTGATAAATCATGGTGAACAGGAACCAATTGATAAACCGGTCTTATATTCCCGAAAGAACAGCCTAGTATTATCAATCACCTCACAATAATCTAAATCGTATGGAAGCGAAACTAGATATTGTGGAATCACAAACGATGAGACGAAGGTATTTGTGATTACTTTTTATCTTGCCTATTCGAGATTAAATCTCGAGCAAATCTTAGAGAAGATAGTACTCAAACGATAGAATCGGGCAAGATCAAAACACACAACTACAAAGAAAATAGTTGGGTCTGGCTTCACAATCCCAATGAAGTCTTTCAAGTCGTTAACCTACAGGGTCTCTAGAGAAACCTAAGGGTAAAGGATAATCGACTCTAGCTATGCAACTAGTAACACACAGAAGTGTGAGGATTAGGTTTCCCAGTTTCTAGAGTTCTCCTTTATATAGTTTTCAAATCAGGGTTTGCGATCTAAGTTACCTTGGTAACAAAGCATTCAAAATTCACCGTTAGATGAAAAACCTGATTCAACCAAGCTAATATCTTTCAACCGTTAGATCGAACTTAGCTTGTTTCACACAAATGAAATGTACCCTCATTTAGGTTTATGTAAGCGTACCTAAACGTGTATACCATGTTGGCTCAACAATAGTTAATCGAAGTTATCCATATGATTAATCTCATATCAACCTTGTTCATCTTAACCATAACTAGTTCAAATGACTCAAATGAAACTAGTTAAAGAGTTTTTCAATTGCTATATTCTCATAGAAATATACAAGAACACAATTGAAGCAAAATCGGTTTGATTCACTCGAATCAATTCATGAACATTATAGCCACGGTTTGCTAAGATTGCATTCCTTATTATATAAATGTTTATATTCACGTACACAACCGATTTTAGAACTTTAACATTCCAGTATGCAAACATGTACGCATACTTGAAATAGCCGGACCAAGATTGGATTTCGCCGGTACGCAAACGAGTACGCGAACTTCCAATCCCAGTAGACATATTCGGACATGAAACTATACGCCAGTACGCAAACGGGTACGCATACTTAGGTTCCTGGATTTCTCAAGCCAACAGGTACGCGAACGGATGCACATACTATGGTTCTCGGAGATGGATTACATAGGTGCAATAATACACAACATGACATATCCAATAATGGTTAAGTGTTCTAAACTCTTATTTCAATCCTTAAAACTTTCTTAGAGGATGACAATAACCGTTTTCACACACTATTAGCATCAAAGCAATTTTCAAGTTATAAAAATAATCATAACGAAACATTCCAAGTCTACACCAAATGATTGTATCACACAAACCATGTAAGATGTTACTCGGCAATTTTCACATGATCATCTTTTGACTTGCATCAAGAATATAAGATGAACTTGGTCGAAGCGAAAGCTTGCCAACACATATTCCGAGAAATATGTAAGCGAGTTAAAATCAACTCGAAATCTCAAATGTGTAAAATAGAAAACTATATCGTAACACGACTTATGACCCAATATAGGAGATAGAGTAGAAATAGACTTTCCAAGTGATAGATGAGTTTCATTCTCCACATACCTCTTGTTGATGAAGTTCCACAAGCTCTCCTTAGTAGTTCTTCGTCTTCAAATGATGAACGCCGTGAAGTCTAAGGCTCAACTATACAATCTATGTCCTAGTCCGAGACATCTATAAGTAGACTGGAAATCAAGACTTATAGTTTTGATCACTAACACTGACAAACATGCTTGAGATAGCAACGCATGCGAGTTCGACCGAGCAGTGCTCTAACAGGTTCATACACCCCCATCTGGTATCCTTCAAGCTTTAGAAATAGATAAATCAAATGTTAGGGATGACACTGAAATCCCAACAGTAGATGGATATACCCAATTTGATGTAAGGGTGCTAACTCCCCAAGTTAGTTCTTGAATGAAATATCCAATTTACAAAACAAAAAAAAAGATCAAGGTTATATCCGTTCAACTTTCAGAGGATGTGGAAATAGGCTTTGTGCTTGAAACTCGAAGTTCTTGTTCTTTGGCATTCCTTTCGACTTTTTCGTTGCTTCAGTTTGAATATTTATAAATTTGTTATTACGACAAACATATCAGGTTTTAAAACTCAATTAAACAATTTGAAATGCGACTTACCACATCTACTTCAGTATCACCGCTTGCTCTACAACAATTCATTTGCATCATCAACGCTACCCAATTGTTCATGTCTTTGCTGATTGTATTAATGACAACCCAGCATCATCATATGTATTATGACAACCCAATAATATCACATTTTTGAATATTCAAAGTTTCCTAACTAAAATGCTTATTATTATTCCCCAGCGCGTATTATGTTGTTTATGAGCACTATTGATATTCTCAAGCGTAAATGCTACATGATATCTGGAAATAGCTTTATCTTCATCTAGACTATACTTTGGACCGTGAACTTTTGGTGACAATTCATTTTCTTTTGAAGTATTTTGTGTTTATGCTAAACCAAACTTTTTTTTTTCAATTTTTTTTTATCTTCTAATTTGGAGATTAAGAAATACAGATTGCAAGTTTGAGATTATAAGAACCGTTGGCTATAGAATGTGTGATTTTAGAGTTGAGTTGAATTTATAGGTAATGAAATTAAAGTCATTGGATGGAACTAGCCGTTATCGGCTCAGTCAAGGCCGATCGACGAAACTTGAAATGATAGGCGTCTTAACCGAGCCGAAATTCGGATATCCCTAGACCGACCGTCTCTGGTTGAGTCGGCTTGCACAACTTGAGGAGATATGCAAATTCTTCGATTTTTAAACCTTTGCCCATCCAATTGAACAATTTGCGTGCTCCACTGTGAGGGTGGGGATGACAAATTTGCTTATCTGCCAACCCCACTGGAGTTGCTCTTAGTTGATTATTAGGAGAGCAATTCTTATGTTGTGGGACATAAACTCGATTGTGGATTATTTTTATATATACTCCTACCGATTTAGGGAAAGTTTTATTTTATTTTTCTCTTCAGGCTGGCCTATTTTTAAGCAAAAAAAAGAAAAAAAAATATTATTTTTTTCTAAGACGGAAATGAACCTATTATATTTTTATTCGAAAAAAAAAATCATACTCCCTCCATTTCAAACAATGAACGCGCAATCGGGATATATAAAAGTAATTGGGGCATATGATAATATGACAAAATAGGGATTTAAATAGTAAATAAGAGTCACCCCTTATCCATGTATTTTAACTAATTCCTAATCTACCCCTCACTAATCAGCTTTAGTGGTTAATTATAATTAACTTAGTTAATAGATTAGTTTGATAATGATTAGTATTAATCATAATCACTTTACTTGGGTGAGAGTAGAAGGAAATTTTTTGAGATAATAGGAATTTGGTTAAAAAATGAGTACTCTCAACATACAAAATACCGAAAGAATCAACACCGACAAATGTACAAAATGTACAGAAAATTGGTACTCCCAACTTATAGTGCCGGCATTGTAAGTTATTTACCGAGCATGCCAGCACCATTTGTCGGCATGGTCTTCATCACTTTTGGCATGGTCTTCATCACTTCCAGTATGGTCTTCATCACTAATACAATACCAGCAATGTAAAAAAAAAAAAAAATATATCTTTTTTAGAGTGAGGAGCCAGTAGAGTAGGAGAAGAGAAATTGAAAGGGAATGGGGAATATTTAGGTTTGATTTAGTTTTTATTTGTTTTAAAGGGTATTTTAATATACATATACCCAAAAAACACCCCTTAGCAAAAACCATTAGATACGAATATTAATTCATATCCTCATTATTTTATATATCCCCCGATTGCGCATATGATGGTTTGATATATAATTTACACATAAAACCAACCTATTATTTTAGGACGGATAGAATATCAATAAAAATTATATTATTCTAGCAAAAAGACTGGGTCAATCGATAATTCTAAGATAAAGAAAAAAAAATCAAATTCGAGAAGACATTTACTGGGCCAAAAGGTGGTTCAGACTTTCGGTCACTAAGTGAAATTTAAATTATAGTAACAATTAACAAAAATGTGACCATGAAATAAGCTTACGAGTAATGATGCAAATATTAAGCACACAACCATTCAAACCAATGAATTACATATGCTTTGTTCACAAAAGATCTAATTTAGGTGAGCGAACATTACAATGTTTTCTTGGTTGGAAAATCATTTTAAACTGCTGGGCCAAAGTTTCTTTTCTTTCTTTTGGATGATCGATACAACACAACAATCATTTAAGTAAGTTATCAAGATTTTAATTAATCTAATTACCCAAGTGATGATTACGCATTGGAACCATAAGAGTCGTGATTTAGAAACTTGAACTAAATAATCACTGGAGTGGTTAGCAATACTTAGTTACCACTGACCCCTTTGTTTGTATGCCTAGTATAATAACAGGTGTTGGATTCATATGTCTCTTCTGTCGAAAATCATGTGAGTGAGAATCTAAATGCACTCTTTCGAGAGAGTTCTTTGAATCTTTTGAAACTATCACATTTATTACATTGTTAACTAAGATTAAGATGGAAGGTTGTTTGTCTCATCTAAACATTGGCAGTTAGAAGACAAGATACGAAGATTTAGATTTTCTTTCCCAACAAATTTCCTAAGGTATATTCGAGAGAGATCTAACAGCGGGCCGGGAAAGTAGTAATAAATACGGGCTTGTTAGAAAAGCCCATATTCGAAGATACCTATATATGGCCCACGATAGTGTCGGAGTGATTGAAGGTAAAAAAACAGAGTTAGAAAAATATAATTAAATAATGAATTTCACTGTGTGAATGAAATTGTTTGAGCGAATATGTGTATATAGATGCCTTTTTAAGGGAATCTATAGCTCCAGTTGCCATTATTTGGTTTTGGCTCTCTGACATACTAACCTGTAAGAATGTGTGATCCATGGATGAGGGTGGTCGCAAAGGTGGTTAGAGACATGGATTGATCTCGCCTACATATTATATTGCAAATTTTCTGTATTACTTTGTATGTTTTATATGACGATTTCTTTTTTTTGTTTTTCTTGAAGGAAAATATGAGGAAGAATTTCTTTAGATTATAATAACTGGAAGCCATGAACAGGGTTACTCAAGTACATCGAATAGATACAATATAAAAGTACAAAAGCAAACTATTACAACAATATAAGAATTGTAATATCACAAAAGTACATAATTGTTGATTGATCATAGAAGTAATCGATGTAATCGGACGAATAATGTTTTGATTCTGCATCCACCATTTGGAAAATTCTTCTTCTTCATTTAGAGAAAATATTTAGTAAAATGGATATTTAGCACTAAACATCATTGACCATGTTTGATTGAATCTTGATCATCGTCACAACGAAATTGATTGTCTTCGAATATATACTTGAATATATCATCAGATTCCAATTGAAACACAAGAAGACTATAGGAAAATGCACTAATGCCGAATACTACATGACATGAAACAACCATGAGATATCAACAGTAAAACAAAAATATAAAACAAACCCCAAAATCACAAATAATGTGTTTTTTTTATTGAAAACATTAAAAACTAATGACACAAACCCAAATCTTCTCGGAAAATACGATATCTCAGACAATTCCGAGCAAATCTAGGTTTGGAGATGAAGAAAATGGATGAACAAAAGCTTTTGGATAATTATTTGGAAAATAAGGTTATGTAGAGATGTGTGTTTAAGTCCAATTTTTAGACCATAACTAAAATCACGATTTCTAAATGTCTGCCGATATTACCGTAATATCAGGAAGGTGTAATGTGCATTCTATTTATTTATTTTCGTATCGGTAAGATGCAATGTGCATTCGTATTTATTTAGTTTTTAATAAAATACACAATTTTATTTTGACAAGTTTCCGACTAATAACTCATATTCAAGGGAGTGTTATTGTTTTACCTTTTATTTTTTGTTCCTTTGCACCCTAAGTGGTATTATGCCTTCTTGAAACTTTAACGAGCTAGTTGCACAGTTTAACACTAGTGGATGTGTTCCTTTTCACATTTGTTTGCTTTGGCGACCCAATTTCAAAAACGATTTCTAAAAATAAATTATCTTTATGTGAAACAACTTTTTTACTACTAATAATTTCTGAGAGTAGTTTATACTTTTGATATCCAACAAGGTTATAATAATTTTAGCTTCCACCACGAGAGTCTGTATACCGTGGCTATTCACGGAGATCTATTCCGGCCATATGGAAGTGAACTTCACATTCACTCAACATCTCCCCCTTCTTTTAAGGCAAGCAAGCTTATTGAAATCCTTACTCTTTTTTTGGTTCACCAAACGGAAAATGGTTAACCAAATGGATTAGGGACTAAAATGTTGAACAAAATAGGGACTGTTTAGTTAAGAAATATAAATAAGGACTGAAATGCTTAACAGAATAGAGACTTCAAAATAATAATATATGACATCGTTTATTTACAGAAATACCATTTTTATAAAAATAAAGATTAATACAGTAGAACTTCAATAAATTAATCTTCGATAAATTAATTACTTCGCTAAAATAATAAAATTCTTCGGTCCCAACTAGGCTTGTGCAGGCTAAATTTTAACTCGATAAATTAATAATTTCGCTAAAATAATAATTTTCTCCGGTCCCAAGGCTATTAATTTATCGAAGTTCTACTGTATTTTAAAACTTCGTATCTTCTAAACGTTACGTTGTATTTTTGTGAATTTTATATATTTGGAAAGCTCTTTCAATCACCTATGCAACGAGTATAAACAACCATAACAAATTTCTTACTTTTTAATATATTTATAATTCTCCGAAAAAATAGCTATAATTTGAAGGTAAATTGAAAGAGCTTATGTACTTTTTATATGTTGCCTATATAATGCTTAAATATTTCACTTGATATATTATAAAATTACTTAGAAGAATCTATAGGTTTTAGTTTCGATACGAAAGATTTCATTAAAAATGATACTTTAAGTTTTTTTCTTTCCATTTTTATCTAATATTAGGCTAAATTGAAAAGTAAAATGAAGTACCACATTTCAGATATGGAATGAAAAATTAATGTTGTGGAGGTGCATCGCACGTGCTCACTACTTGTTCCTGTTACTGTAGATATATGTCGGTACCACCGTACAAGCACCTTAGCAAATATTAATTTTCACATCAACTTTTACGTGCTGCTTCATGAGAGGTGGTACGTGTTACTCATTGAACGATCACATTCAATAGTGGAACGCAATTTTGACATCAATCACATAAATTTTAACAAAACCCCCACAAAAATAGTGAAGTGAAAGAAAGAAAATTCCCACTTGATTTAATTTATTGAATTCTCTAAAAAAGAACTCAGCTTTTCTTTAATCAAGTGGGAATTTTCTTTCTTTATCGCAATTTTTCATCATCAATTTCTCAATTTTCTTCCTGGTTGTTTCCATATTCGTCTGCAACCATCTAAAGTATGAAACAAACCACTGTGCGCAGACAAAAAAAACAACAACAAAGCCAATTAGAACATAAAGCAATTTTCCGATACAAACAAATTAGCATAACAGCCACACTACTCTGTAAAGTCTATAATAACCTCCTCCTTTTGATCAAAATTTTGTCCTCACAAGTAACAACCCAGACACGCAAATTCCTTTACAAGAAGAACCCATTAAATTTCATCCCTCCATTAATTTCATTCACAGAATTTTCAGCTAAACATTTGCTGAATTCTTACTCTGTTTTTCTCATAAAAAAAAACAGAGTACTAACGCAGGAAAAAACAAACAAGAATATAGTTTTTTTCTCTGTATAATTCTTACAACCCCATCTTTATCTTCTTCCTAAGGGTTTGCAGAGATTGAGAGGGGTGTAGAGTAGGGAGAGAAAGAAGAAAGAAAGAAAACATGGGTAATTGTGTTTCCTAGAAATGTGTGTAAATTTTTGTTATGATTGGCTATCACCACCACCTCATCTTCAGAAAAAAAAAAACCACTTTCTTCACAGTCTGCAACCCTTTTGTCTTACACACCCAGTGAGAAAGAACTATCCACGTGAAACAGTGTTATCTATGTTTTTATAGACTAAAGTTAAAAAAATTGACTCCATTTTTTTTCTTTTCTTTGCATGAATTAGGATAGACAAGTGTCGTAATGGAGGGTTCAGTTTTTTAGCCCCTTGGTTTCATCGCAAATTGGTTCTATATATCTGTTTCATTTTTCATGATGATGGATGATGGCCACTTTCTGTATAATTCCACCCACCACCTCTACAGTACAGCTGCTGCTATAACCTCATCTTGTTCCTTACCACGTGGCCCTGCTTCAGTAACGTCTCTATATACCTCCACCCCCACCTCTCTATAAGTTCACTCCAAACCTAAACCCCCTTCTTCACCAATTCTTGATTCTTGATTTCTTCTTGATGGCTTCCTTGCTTAGATTCAGGAAGCTATGCTATGTAGAGCCTGCAGTGAGTAAATGTTCTTTTCAATCTTTTGATAAGGTTATTAAGAAACATGATATTCCTCCACCACCACCACCACCACCTCTGCGTAAAATTACTAATGGTGGTGATAAGAGGAAGGTTCTAAGGAGGAGAAGAGATCCGAAAGAATGGAGATGTTTAGATTGGTGTTGTTGGATGATTGGTTATATATGTACAACATGGTGGTTGTTATTAGTACTGTATAATGCATTGCCCGGATTTGAAGTGCCGGAGTCGCCGGGGATTAAACTTAAAAAGGAAGGATTAACTCCATTACATCCGGTTGTGCTGATACCTGGCATTGTTACCGGTGGATTGGAGCTGTGGGAGGGGAAACCTTGTGCAGATGGTCTATTTCGGAAACGATTATGGGGTGGTAGCTTTACTGAAATTTTCAAGAGGTTTGAACATTAAACTTCCAATTGAACTGAAATTCATGTAATTAGATTTAATGTTTTTATCTTGATTTTGATTAAATCTATGAATTTTGCAATCTGTCAGGCCGTTGTGTTGGCTAGAACATATGTCTTTAGACAATGAAACAGGATTAGACCCACCAGGGATACGTGTTCGAGCTGTCCCGGGGTTAGTTGCTGCTGATTATTTCGCTTCTTGGTACTTCGTTTGGGCTGTTCTTATTGAGAATTTGGCTAAAATTGGATATGAAGGGAAGAACATGCACATGGCTGCTTATGATTGGAGACTGTCTTTCCAGAATACTGAGGTAACTGCATTACATATGTGTGTATTTTTTCTGTATGCAATGTTCAATAATTTAAAGAGTAATTCGAAAATTATCCTTCTCTTGAGTTTTGCTATGAGCATTGAGTAGAATTGACTACAAAACCGATTTTTTCTGTAAAGGATACATTTGCGCATTCTAATTCATTTGTTAACAAGACAAGAAAATTCACTGTTAATGCCCACTAAAAATTGCATATCTCTGGTTCTTAAAATGAGGGAGTACATTTCCTCCATTTCCTGCAAATCTGCTAGCTAGTGCATGTCACACCAAGGGATTCAAAATGAGTAAACTATGAATTCTCCTTTAGTGCGGCTTTCCACATTCGAGCCTTTTCATTTTTTTTGTACTTTCAGCTTGTTGGTGGTTTGAGTTAATTCAAAGTCCAGCATTTCATCACTCAGATATATATACTAATCAAGTACATTGTTATTTCGGAAAGAACAGGTCCGAGACCAAGCTCTAAGTAGGCTGAAGAGTAAAATTGAACTTATGTATGTGACTAATGGAAATAAGAAGGTTGTAGTTGTACCTCATTCAATGGGAGTTCTCTATTTTCTGCATTTCCTTAAATGGGTTGAAGCGCCATCTCCAATGGGAGGTGGTGCAGGGCCAGGATGGTGTGCTAAGCATATCAAATCGGTGATGAACATTGGCCCTGCATTCCTTGGTGTCCCAAAGGCAGCCAGTGGCTTGTTTTCTGGAGAGGCTAAAGATGTTGCTTTTGCCAGGTTAGTCACTTTTTATCTTTGCTTTAAGTTTCAGTTTCCTTAAAAATATAGCTAGTACTTCGTCGACGAATTTGTAAGAGCTTGAGTGGACAGTCAAATAGCAGAGCTTTGAATTTTCTTTTTCTTGAAACGTCTTACCCATAGAATTTGCTATCTAAAATGGTGAGGATGTCTGTGCATTAAATAAAACATTTGTATGGTGCTATTCTTAGTGCTAATCAGCATTTACTTGTATATACAGAGCAATGGCTCCTGGAGTTTTAGATTCTGAGATTCTTGGGCTTCAGACTCTAGAACATATAATGCGGGTATCTCGTACATGGGACTCTATCATGTCCTTAATCCCAAAAGGAGGAGAGACTATCTGGGGTAACATGGATTGGTCCCCTGAAGAAGAGTACGATTGTGATCCAACAAAGACGAAGTACGTCCAGTCTGCTTTAACCGAAAGTTCACAGTCAACCAATGAAACTGATGGAAAGCTAGGTTTCAAGGTCAAGGATCCTGTAAAATATGGAAGGATAATTTCGTTTGGGAAGACAGCATCACAGGTTCAATCTTCCAATCTGCCAACATTTGATCCTAAGGTAAGAAATCTTTGGCAGTTATATGTACGCATTGTTAACCATAACTTTGTTGATGCGGCTGACTAGTGATAATCAGCAGGAAATTTCTCGAGGTCGCCATCAACACAAGTCAAACTCCTCGTGTGGAGATGTGTGGACAGAATATGATGAAATGAGCAGGGAGAGTATTCGAGGTGTTGCTGACAACAAAGCGTACACGGCAAAAACCTTAATAGATTTACTTCACTTCGTAGCTCCAAAAATGATGCGGCGATCTGAGGCTCATTTCTCATATGGAATAGCAGATAATTTAGATGATCCTAAATACTCCCATTACAAGTACTGGTCCAATCCACTCGAAACCAAGTAAGTTCATCTTTTTATCAATGTGAATGTGAATGAATATTGACTGTATCTCTGAAGGAGTCATTAATATCTTGTGAATATTAAACAGGTTACCTGATGCTCCAGACATGGAAATTTACTGTCTATACGGGACGGGTATTCCTACGGAAAGATCATATGTGTACAGAACTTCTCCTACGGATAGGTGCAAAAGCATTCCCTTCAGGATAGATAGCTCTGTAGGTGGGAGTGGTGATGGTTGCTTAAGAAATGGTGTATATTTCGTAGATGGAGATGAAAGTGTTCCAGTTCTAAGTGCAGGATTCATGTGTGCAAAAGGATGGCGTGGAAAGAACAGGTTCAACCCATCAGGTATGCCTACATACATACGGGAATACAAGCACAAAACACCTGCCTTCTTTGAAGGCCGTGGTTTAGAAAGCGGGGCACATGTGGATATTATGGGAAATGTTGCACTAATTGAAGACGTAATGCGAGTTGCTGCTGGTGCCACCGGTATGGAAATAGGTGGCGATAAGATTTATTCCGACATTCTTAGAATGTCAGAACGGATAAATTTACGAGTATGATTTCATTGTATGAGGCACAATTTTCTCAGAGGATGGGTAAACCGCTCTTCTGACAATCAATCTCTACAGTTTTCTTTGTGGAAAACACAGAAGCATAATTGAGAGCAGGAACTGAAAGCAAGGGCAGAAGTGCAGTAAATGAGATGTGCTGAATTGAAAATTCAGATTCAGAGAGTGAGAGAAAGAGAGATGAGGCAATTAGAATGATTATATTTGGTCGCATTTAAAGAAGCAGTTGGTAGTGTAGATGAGGCATGATGAGGTGTAATTTGGTAGGGCAAGAAAGAGGGGTTGCAGGTTGTGTAGTACTGTACAATCCCTATAATAACTTGAGCTTAATTATGGACATTAAAAGTCGTATAACATCATAGTTTGCTTTCTAAGGTAGATTTTCTTATCAACATCTGTATCTTCTCTAATAAAAGAAAATGAAACATTTTAACTTAAACCTGTTTTGTGCGAGGAAAGTTTAAATACTTGGCTTGGCTTATATGAAATTGTGAAATCCAGATTTGGCACCCTATCATTCTATCCCAGAGATATCAGATATTCCCACCCATGAAAGCCAGGTTAAGTTTCATACATAAAAACATAAAAAATTAAATAAAACTAATAAATATTTGAGATTAGGGTGACTAGCTTATAAAAAGAAATATACTGAAGTAGGCTAAGATCAAACAATATTATCACCTGATATATAAGAAAATGAGAGCAAGCACCTAGCCTAAGTGATTGTCCGCTCAGCGAAACATACGGTGTGGCCAAAATCTTCCTCGTCTTCGGTTGTAGGTATTGGTATATATTCATGACCAAAATCTTTCAAATCCGCTTGTGACAAATGTTTCTCTAAATCTTTCAAGTAAGTAACATCAGTCTCTCCCAATTCTTTCAAAGAAACAAGGCTCGGCGTGTGAGGAATTGCCTCAATGCATTCCACTGAATCCACACTCTCAGCATAGTCATCCCAGAGTTTGTTTAGGGTTGAAGTTATAGGGTCATAACAACAGAGTGTAGTGCGACTAGGTATGAGGCGTTTGTACCACAGTAGCACTTCATTGTTCTTTGTGATTGCGAACGGCTCAAAATCCGAATAATCCCCCTTCTGCTCTATGCTAAACTCCTTAATCCAGCATGACGAACTTTCATTGTGGTCGTTTATTTGTTCCTGATTACACTCCTCCGTGGCGTAACTAGTATCATCAGCGTTAATATTGTTACTTTTGTATACCCATATGGCGGTGTTGTCAGCGGGAGAAGCTGTATAGTTTGTAAAAGCTACATACAAATTATTATTCCCTCCAAGCAATATACGTCTAGGAAAGCAAAACCTACTTTCGTATTCAACATTTTGGGAACAAGGCAATGGGATCCAACTGAACTTCTCATCTTCCAAATCAAAAGCCACAATCTCATATTTTTCTTCCTCGTCAACACTTTGGTGCAACCAGTAAAGAGCTCCATTTGCATAAATACCTATAGAATATGTGAATATGTGATTGCCAATAAATCCAATGAATCTCCACCCATAGCCAATAGTATATACATGAACATATCCCTTTAGTTCCTCTAGAGGATAACATATTCTAACAACCTTGTACTCGTCAGTTGAAGGACAATAGCCAAACCCACTTGTTAATAAACTATTAAAGGGAAACCTTGTGCTTGGTAAATCCTCATGCAATTCAGAGTAATCAATTTCTGGTAGAAAGATAGACTCTCCAGTTAACGGGTTGCAGATTACAAAAGGATCTGCACCATCAAGTTCGTCGTATTTGCCAAATTTTCCAAAACAAGCCAAACCATTGCAAGACCCTAACATGCCAATCCTTCTCTGGGAGGATTTCGTAATACATCTTCCGTGTTCTATCTTCGATAGTGTCTTGCCAGTATGGTAATAGTTTATGTTTGCATGATGGTAATGATCATACTCATCTTCGTAGAAAAGTTCTTGTCTAACCGTATCGCTACTACCACGTTTAACACTAAGAGAGAGAGCGAAAAGAAAACCAACCTTGCTAGATTTATAATTGCGGAGTAGAGCTTCCCAAGTTGTGCATACACATTTGGCACGTAAAGCTACCTCGATTGGTAATCGAAATAGTATGTTTTTTATGATCTCAGTGGGGAAATTTTCCATGTTGCTGATGATAGAATTTTTCGTCGCAAAGTATGGAGTATTATTACTGTTATTTTTCTATCTCTACCTCTCTTCCACGCCGTCGGAAGAGAAGAAGGCAAAAAAACAAAAACAAAAACAAAAAACCAATGTTTTTTTTCCTGTTACTCGGGTGAAAATATATATAGGGATATTTTCTCCTCTCTTTCGAGTTTTATTTCCTTTTTTTTTCTTTTAACATTATATTCCGTATTACTCACTACATCAAAAAATTTCCATTAATGAAACATGTAAATCCATTGGAAAATAAAAAATACACATGTCCGATGAAATGGTTCTTGCTATCTGCTCCAATAATGAATCATTTCATTGGTTTAACTGAATAACTAACTAAAATAGATAGACCTTTCTGTTCGTCTCAAGTCGATGGATCTTCTCAATTGAAAGATCTTTTATATGCTAATACACATTCCAGTTGACCGAGCCTAATTCTAATTGTTTTGTTCCGAAGCAAAGATATCCACGGGACCGGTTCGTCCTATTCAGATATTCACACGACCAAGAGGTACTGGATTTTCTTTCCCTGAAAGGGGAAGGAAGGCTGGAATGCCAACAGACGTCTATTATCGAATTCACCCGACCTGATAGTACCCATTTTGGGAACGTCCAGTGCCAAAATAACTGAATGGGTAAGTCGCCAATCCCTAAAACGGACTATGTAATGTACTTTATCTGCTGGGTTACGGGCGGGCATTTTCTCAGAGGTTTCTATTGTATCAATTTACCCCTGTGTGATTCCTGTTGAAGCATATACTCGGGGGTGGTGCAGGGCGGACGATTTCAAAGTGGACTCCCCATTCATTAGATAGAGAAGATCTCCAAAATTTAGTGATCCACTGCCGAACTTATTCCAATTCCAACATCTCGGATCGTAGGGATCGCCGGACTACTTCGTATCAACAGATACTCGGTCTATCAATATCGATTCGATCCGAGATCTCTTATTGAATGAGCATTCTCAATATTATGCCTTGAAGAGGACTCGAACCTCCACGCTCTTCAGCACGAGATTTTGAGTCTCGCGTGTCTACCATTTCACCATCAAGGCATCTTGAAAGTGAATCGTATTCCATGAATATGATATCTATCTAGTGTGATGTATGGGAATATATGACAAGGGTGGAGTGTTGGAGTATTTCTATCGATCGGTCATGTCAAATAGGCCTGAGTCGGACATCCAATTGCTTCGATTTGAATTATCCGGAGGATACCTTAGATATATCAAAAAGATGTACAATCAAACCTACTTCTCGATTCAATAGAAGCCCAAAGAAGTGAATATGGTACCCACTACATCAATCATTAATGGAAGTTTTGTTTCATTAATGGAAGTTTTGTTAGAATTATTCTTTCACGATTCTAACCGGAAAACTCCGCTTATTTTCAGAATCCTTCCGGACAAAAGCAACAGAAAAACAAGAACTAAACAGAAAGGAAACTATCTCTCGTTTAGTTGATCAAAGAAGAAAGGAGGTGTTGGATAAGTCCACCATAGTCCATAGATTGATATCATGCGAGATTGTGCTAAATCTTCCTAAGGTACGCACGAAAAACTTTCACAATTATACATACATATGCATTGTTAACCATAACGTTTTTGATATGGCTGACTAACGATAATGAGCAGAAAATTCTCAAGGTCGGCATCAATTGAAGTCAAACTCCTCGTGTGAAGATGTGCGGACAGCAGGGAGAGTATTCGTGGTGTTTCTGACAACAAAGCGTACACGGCTAGAACCTTTATATACTTCACTTACTATATATAGCTCTCGTATGAAATAGTAGATGATCCCCTTCATATAATATTAACTGTCTCTTTCTGAGGAAATATTGAAGGAGTCGTTAATGTCTTGTGAATATTACAGGTTACCTGATGCTCCAGACATGGAAATTTACTGTCTATATGAGACGGGTATTCCTACGGAAAGATCATATGTGCACAGAACTTCTCCTACGGATAGGTGTAAAAGCCCTTCAGGATCGATAGCTATGTAGGTGGGAGTGGTGATGGATGCTTAAGAAATGGTGTATATTTCGTAGATGGAGATGAAAGTGTTCCAGTTCTAAGTGCAGGATTCATGTGTGCAAAAGGATGGCGTGGAAAGAACAGGTTCAACCCATCAGGTATTCCTACATACATACGGGAATACAAGCACAAAACACCTGCCTTCTTTGAAGGCCGTGGTTTAGAAAGTGGGGCACATGTGGATATTATGGGAAATGTTGCACTAATCGAAGACGTAATGCGAGTTGCTGCTGGTGCCACCGGTATGGAAATAGGTGTCAATAAGATTTATTCCGACATTCTTAGAATGTCAGAACGGATAAATTTACGAGTATGATTTCATTGTATGAGGCACAGGATAGGTAAACCGCTCTTCTGACAATCAATCTCTACAGTTTTCTTTGTGGAAAACACAGAAGCATAATTGAGAGCAGGAACTGAAAGCAAGGGCAGAAGTGCAGTAAATGAGATGAGCTGAATTGAAAATTCAGATTCAGAGAGTGAGAGAAAGAGATTTGAGGCAATTAGAATGATTATATTTGGTCGCATTTAAAGAAGCAGTTGGTAGTGTAGATGAGGCATGATGAGGTGTAATTTGGTAGGGCAAGAAAGAGGGGTTGCAGGTTGTGTAGTACTGTACAATCCCTATAATAACTTGAGCTTAAAATGGACATTAAAAGTCATATAAATCTTTCTAGGGTAGATTTTCTTATCATATCTGTATCTTCTCTAATAAAAAGAAAATGAAAACATTTTAACTTAAACCTGTTTTGTGGAAGGATATAATATATCTTAAAGGCAGCCATATCTTAAATACTTAACATGGTTTATATGAAATTGTGCGGCTGACTGCCCTTGGCAGTTTGGTGATCAGCATGGTGAAATCCAGTTTTCGCACCCTATCATTCTATTCAGAGATTTGCCCACACAGGCAAGCCAGGTTAAATTTGATACATCAAAACATAAAAATTAAATATAAAACCACAATACATGTTTGAGATTATAGGATGACTAGCTTATAAAGAGAAATATAGTGAAGTAAGATAAGATCAAACAATGCTATCACTGGATATATAGGAAAATGAGAGCAACACCTAATCTAAACGTTTGTCCGCTGGCTCAGTGCAACATATATACAAGCAATAATGATCTTACCAGATTTGGATGGCTAACAATTCCTTGAACCTTTTAGCTTCTCTTGGTCTGCAGGCTGGTTTGGTTGTTTCAGTGGCTTGTGACATTAGTTGTGAACAAAATCTTCCTCGTCTTCGGTCGTTGGTATTGGTATATATTTATGACCAAAATCTATCCGAGTTGGCTTTGTAACAAATGTTTCTCTAAATCTTTCAAATAAATAACATCAGTCTCTCCCAAATCTTTCAAAGAAACAAGGCTCTGCGTATGAGGAATTGTCTCAATGTATTCCCCACCCTTAGCATTATCATCCCAGAGTATCTTTAAGGTTGAAGTTCTAGAGTCATAGCAATAAAGCCTGGTGCGAGAAGGTATGCAGCGGCTGTGCCATAGTAGCACTTCATTGTTATCTGTGATTGCAAATGGCTCATAATGATATGGAATATCTTTCTTCTGATGTTTTATACTGAACTCCTTAATCCAGCAGGACGAACTTTCATTGTGGTCGTTTGGTTTCAAATTACACTCTTTCGTGCCTCCGGTATCAATATTGTCTCTCTCGTATACCCATATGTCCGTGCTGAAAGCGCCATAAGTTGTATAGTTCACATAAGTCAAATACAAATTATTATTCCCTCCAAACAAATTAGGTCGAACAAGGAGGACATGATTTTCGTATTCATCATAATTTAACAATGGGATCGAATGAAACTTCTCGCCTTCCAAATCAAAGGCCACAATCTCATGTTTACTGTGGGGCAACCAGTAAAGTGCTCCATTTGCATAGACACATGCAGTATAAGCGTCTATATGATGGCCGATAAATCCAATGAATCTCCATTCACGGCCGCCAACAGTATATACATGAACATGTCCCTTACGTTCTTCGTGACAATAATACTCCCTCTGTTTTTGGAAAATAGATACTTTCACTTTTTCAATTTAGGCCAAATTGAAAAAGTGAAAGTATCTCTTTCCCAGAAATGGAGGGAGTAAATTATAACAACCTTGTAACTTTTAGTTAAAGGACAATAGCCAAATCCACTTGTTAAACTACGTCTAACGGGATAGATTCTCCGGTTAACGGGAAATTTCGGTAGTGGGCCTAGATATTGGGCCTTTCTATCAGAAGGGAGGAATGAGGATCATTGGGATCCATGCGAGGTGGAAAAGCTGCTGCTTTAGACTTACAACTAAGGCTGCACTTCTTTGCAGCTCCTACTTTGGGAGCATTTCTTTCTAAAGAAGAAAATCAAATTAAAGGGTTGGAATTTAATTCCGAGAAAAATCATCCTTCTTCCGATTTAATCGGATCTTATTCAACTTGTAATCCTTCTCTTTCTCTTGTCGGATTTCTCAGTATTGTACTCTTACGGTATGTTCTTGCTACTTTGTATTCTCTTATTTTCGATTTTAAACTCATTGTAACCTAGAAATCCCATTAATGAAAAGGTTCCTTGTAAAAAAAAAAAAAAAAAAAGCTGCACATGGGTAAGTTTTACTCAAATAGAGAATAATTGCAATGTGCATAATTGTTCCACGGATCTTATATTAGACTGTAAAAATAAACGAGTTTTATTCCTCCTTTGAGAGGACGTGTTATGCACTTACTCTCTTCTTTCTGTATTTATTCTGCTTTAGTTTGTTGTGTTATGAAGAGAATATCCAATGCTTATTCTCTAGGGATGTGCAATCATTGTTAGGTACCTGTCCATTAGGTTATGACACAACAGTCATATAAAACTCTTGTAACATCTCTTACATCACTTAATATAACTAAGAAATTCTATCACATCTTATTCAGTACAACTAAGACTTCTTTACATCTCTTTGATGGTATCATGAGGGCATCCTTAAAATAATTTGTCTTGGGATGTGGTTTTGTACCGTCAATATCACGTTTTACATCATAAATAGATACTCCTGACAGCTCTCTACCTGCACCTGAATCTCTTTGAAACACTGACGATAATTAATCTCACTAGACAAATAACAATAATGATAACCATATCTCATCATTTGAGTTTACCTACTCATCTTTACCTTTCACTATCGTAACCAGTTTTGTTTTAGAAAAACTAGATGAAACTAACTATCTTGTATGGAAAAACCAGATGAAGTCCATTCTTATTAAGACTGAGTTTTATGGATGTGTACATGGATCTATACTACCACCCCACCTTTTATACTTGTCTCTGATGTGGAAAAACTAAATCATGACTATCCAAATGAAGGAAGTGGAATAGATTTGTTATGAGTTGTCTGAGTGCAACATTTTGTTCTTCTGTTTCTTCAACTGTGTTAGGTTTCTCAACATCTCGTCGGGTATGAAACTCTCTGGCTAATTTTTTTTTCTTCAAATGAGTTTGTTGCTAGGAAGAACATGCTTAGACATCAATCAGAGAGTGTACGAAGAAAATCTTCTTCCGTTTCTAACTATTTACAATGTATCAAGGAGATCACTGACTCACTAGCAGCCATTAATGAGCATTTGTCTGAAGCCGATATTTTTATGTACCTCCCAAATGGTCTAGGTCGTGAGTATGAAAATTTTGTTATCTCCACACAAAATAGAGACACTCCCTTCACCTTTGGCAACTCAGATCTGGTCTTGCGCAACATGAACATCGGCTATCTTGGTAAGTAGCTGAGATAAATAAAAAGCTAGATGTTGCCATGTCTTCCGCTTTCTTTAACAAAAATACTTTTCATCCATCTAATGATACAACTTCTTCATCTAAACCCCATTTTCACAATAACCCTTCCAAGAACAATGATATCACTCATACAAACAATCCTTACTCTACGAAACTCACTGATTTCAGCAATATCATTTGTCAAATCTGCAAAAAGAAGGGTCACACTGCTAATAAGTGCTATTACATATAGACCGTCTCAAAATCTTCAAATACTTCTAATAACCCTGCTCCTCAGGTTAACTACTGCCACACAAGTTCAATTTCTGAGGAGTCTAGCTACTTATCATGTTGCTTATGACTGGCTTCCTGACTCATAAGCTACTTCACAAATGATAAATGATATCTCAATACATTAAAACCCCTCTCCTTACACTGGATCTGAAAGAGTTCTGATAGGAAATGAAGAACACCTACCAATAACCATGATTGGTACTTCAACTCTGCACAGTGATACTACTTCTTTTAACTTATCTGATGTTTTATACGTTCCTACACTACATATGAATCTTATATCTGTTGGTAAATTCACTAAGGAGCAATCCTTCTATTTTGATTTTCCCCCCATGGGGTTATCGAATAAATGATCTCGATACTAAGAAGATTTTTGTTGAAGCAAAGGTTTATAGAAATAAGTATCCCATCATTGCTTCACCAACTTTTACAACTGAAGCAAATGTTTCTCTTCAGGCCACCTCCACCACTTGGCACAATAGGTTAGGTCATCCAGCAAATTCCATCATTCTTCAAAGGCTGTCTTCTACTTCACAAATTAAGGTTACAACCTCAGATATTAGTTCACTTTGTCATTCTTTTAAACTGGGAAAGAGTGAGAGATTGCCATTTAATGCATCTACAAGAACTACATCAATACCTCTTGAGTTCATTCATTGTGACATCTGGGGTCCAACATCAGTTATATCTGTTAGAGTATTGCTCGGTCGAACTCGTAAGCGTTGCTATCTTAAGCTTGTTTTTCAAGTTTAGTTGATCAAAACTATAGTCATTATTTCTAGTCTACTTATAGCTATGTCTCGGACTAGGATATAGAATGTGTAGTTGAGATTTAGACATCACGAAGCTTACAATCAAGACGAAGATCTACTTCAAGAACTCGGAGGAACTTCATCCACAAAAGGTATGTGGAGACTAAAACTTATCTATCACTCAAAAGTCTATTATATTGTATTATATCTTCTATTTAGACAAAGTCGTATAGCTATATATACTTTCATAATATACACATTTGATATTTCGAGCTGAGTTTAACTCGCTTATCTATTTCTCGAAATATGTGTTGGAAGCTTTTTCCTGTAGCTACGTTCATCATTATTCTTGACATATTTAGTTGTAAACATTTCATTTGTTGAAAACTAAATCATAAGTCAAAAGATGATCATGTGGAAATTGCCTTGAAACATCTTACATGATTTGTGTGAGATAATCATTTGATGTCGACTCAGAAAGTTTAGGCCAAATTGAAAAAGTGAAAGTATCTCTTTCCCAGAAACGGAGGGAGTAAATTATAACAACCTTGTAACTTTTAGTTAAAGGACAATAGCCAAATCCACTTGTTAAACTACGTCTAACGGGATAGATTCTCCGGTTAATGGGAAATTTCGGTAGTGGGCCTAGATATTGGGCCTTTCTATCAGAAGGGAGGAATGAGGATCATTGGGATCCATGCGAGGTGGAAAAGCTGCTGCTTTAGACTTACAACTAAGGCTGCACTTCTTTGCAGCTCCTACTTTGGGAGCATTTCTTTCTAAAGAAGAAAATCAAATTAAAGGGTTGGAATTTAATTCCGAGAAAAATCATCCTTCTTCCGATTTAATCGGATCTTATTCAACTTGTAATCCTTCTCTTTCTCTTGTCGGATTTCTCAGTATTGTACTCTTACGGTATGTTCTTGCTACTTTGTATTCTCTTATTTTCGATCTTAAACTCATTGTAACCTAGAAATCCCATTAATGAAAAGGTTCCTTGTAAAAAAAAAAAAAAAAAAGCTGCACATGGGTAAGTTTTACTCAAATAGAGAATAATTGCAATGTGCATAATTGTTCCACGGATCTTATATTAGACTGTAAAAATAAACGAGTTTTATTCCTCCTTTGAGAGGACGTGTTATGCACTTACTCTCTTCTTTCTCGTATTTATTCCGCTTTAGTTTGTTGTGTTATGAAGAGAATATCCAAGGCTTATTCTCTAGGGATGTGCAATCATTGTTAGGTACTGTCCATTAGGTTATGACACAACAAGTCATATAAAACTCTTGTAACATCTCTTACATCACTTAATATAACTAAGAAATTCTATCACATCTTATTCAAGTACAACTAAGACTTCTTTACATCTCTTTGATGGTATCATGAGGGCATCCTTAAAATAATTTGTCTTGGGATGTGGTTTTGTACCGTCAATATCACGTTTTACATCATAAATAGATACTCCCGACAGCTCTCTACCCGCACTCGAATCTCTTTGAAACACCGACGATAATTAATCTCACTAGACAAATAACAATAATGATAACCATATCTCATCATTTGAGTTTACCTACTCATCTTTACCTTTCACTATCGTAACCAGTTTTGTTTTAGAAAAACTAGATGAAACTAACTATCTTGTATGGAAAAACCAGATGAAGTCCATTCTTATTAAGACTGAGTTTTATGGATGTGTACATGGATCTATACTACCACCCCACCTTTTATACTTGTCTCTGATGTGGAAAAACTAAATCATGACTATCCAAATGAAGGAAGTGGAATAGATTTGTTATGAGTTGTCTGAGTGCAACATTTTGTTCTTCTGTTTCTTCAACTGTGTTAGGTTTCTCAACATCTCGTCGGGTATGAAACTCTCTGGCTAATTTTTTTTCTTCAAATGAGTTTGTTGCTAGGAAGAACATGCTTAGACATCAACTGCAGAGTGTACGAAGAAAATCTTCTTCCGTTTCTAACTATTTACAATGTATCAAGGAGATCACTGACTCACTAGCAGCCATTAATGAGCATTTGTCTGAAGCCGATATTTTTATGTACCTCCCAAATGGTCTAGGTCGTGAGTATGAAAATTTTGTTATCTCCACACAAAATAGAGACACTCCCTTCACCTTTGGCAACTCAGATCCGGGTCTTGCGCAACATGAACATCGGCTATCTTGGTAAGTAGCTGAGATAAATAAAAAGCTAGATGTTGCCATTCTTCCGCTTTCTTTAACAAAAATACTTTTCATCCATCTAATGATACAACTTCTTCATCTAAACCCCATTTTCACAATAACCCTTCCAAGAACAATGATATCACTCATACAAACAATCCTTACTCTACGAAACTCACTGATTTCAGCAATATCATTTGTCAAATCTGCAAAAAGAAGGGTCACACTGCTAATAAATGCTATTACATATCCACCGTCTCAAAATCTTCAAATACTTCTAATAACCCTGCTCCTCAGGTTAACTACTGCCACACAAGTTCAATTTCTGAGGAGTCTAGCTACTTATCATGTTGCTTATGACTGGCTTCCTGACTTATAAGCTACTTCACAAATGATAAATAATATCTCAATACATTAAAACCCCTCTCCTTACACTGGATCTGAAAGAGTTCTGGTAGGAAATGAAGAACACCTACCAATAACCATGATTGGTACTTCAACTCTGCACAGTGATACTACTTCTTTTAACTTATCTGATGTTTTATACGTTCCTACACTACATATGAATCTTATATCTGTTGGTAAATTCACTAAGGAGCAATCCTTCTATTTTGATGTCCCCCCCATGGGGTTATCGAATAAATGATCTCGATACTAAGAAGATTTTTGTTGAAGCAAAGGTTTATAGAAATAAGTATCCCATCATTGCTTCACCAACTTTTACAACTGAAGCAAATGTTTCTCTTCAGGCCACCTCCACCACTTGGCACAATAGGTTAGGTCATCCAAACAAATTCCATCATTCTTCAAAGGTCAGTCTTCTACTTCACAAATTAAGGTTACAACCTCAGATATTAGTTCACTTTGTCATTCTTTTAAACTGGGAAAGAGTGAGAGATTGCCATTTAATGCATCTACAAGAACTACATCAATACCTCTTGAGTTCATTCATTGTGACATCTGGGGTCCAACATCAGTTATATCTGTTAGAGTATTGCTCGGTCGAACTCGTAAGCGTTGCTATCTTAAGCTTGTTTTTCAAGTTTAGTTGATCAAAACTATAGTCATTATTTCTAGTCTACTTATAGCTATGTCTCGGACTAGGATATAGAATGTGTAGTTGAGATTTAGACATCACGAAGCTTACAATCTGAAGACGAAGATCTACTGAAGAACTCGGAGGAACTTCATCCACAAAAGGTATGTGGAGACTAAAACTTATCTATCACTCAAAAGTCTATTATATTGTATTATATCTTCTATTTAGACAAAGTCGTATAGCTATATATACTTTCATAATATACACATTTGATATTTCGAGCTGAGTTTAACTCGCTTATCTATTTCTCGAAATATGTGTTGGAAGCTTTTTCCTGTAGCTACGTTCATCATTATTCTTGACATATTTAGTTGTAAACATTTCATTTGTTGAAAACTAAATCATAAGTCAAAAGATGATCATGTGGAAATTGCCTTGAAACATCTTACATGATTTGTGTGAGATAATCATTTGATGTCGACTCAGAAAGTTTAGGCCAAATTGAAAAAGTGAAAGTATCTCTTTCCCAGAAACGGAGGGAGTAAATTATAACAACCTTGTAACTTTTAGTTAAAGGACAATAGCCAAATCCACTTGTTAAACTACGTCTAACGGGATAGATTCTCCGGTTAACGGGAAATTTCGGTAGTGGGCCTAGATATTGGGCCTTTCTAAGAAAGGGAGGAATGAGGATCATTGGGATCCATGCGAGGTGGAAAAGTCACGCTTTAGACTTACAAAAACTTCTTTGCAGCTCTTACTTTGGGAGCATTTCTTTCTAAAAAGAAGAAAATCAAATTAAAGGGTTGGAATTTAATTCCGAGAAAATCATCCTTCTTCCGATTTAATCGGATCTTATTCAACTTGTAATCCTTCTCTTTCTCTTGTCGGATTTCTCAGTATTGTACTCTTACGGTATGTTCTTGCTACTTTGTATTCTCTTATTTTCGATCTTAAACTCATTGTAACCTAGAAATCCCATTAATGAAAAGGTTCCTTGTAAAAAAAAAAAAAAAAAGCTGCACATGCGAACAGTTCTACCTGAGTTAGGTCCGGGACGGCTATTTACGTACCCGTTTGCAAACGGCTAGACATGACCAAATTCCGGAACTAATGATTGCGTACCAGTTTGCAAACTTAGTGGTTAAAGTTCAAAAATCGGTTAAGTATGATCTTCTCAAATACATTTATAAATTAAGGAAAGCAATCTTTTCATACCGTGGCTTAATGTTCATGAATTGACTCTTGTATAAGTACTTAGTGCGATTACGAATCAATCCAATTGTTTCAATTGGTTCATATATTTTTGTATGAGATAGTGAACAACTGAAAAACTCTATGAGAAACACAATTAGATTCATTTGATTATCTTTCAAGATTGATTGATCATCATAGGTTATCAAGATGTGTTAGATGAATGTGGTTAACACAAAAGTGTTCATATGGATAACTTCGGTTAACTAGTATTGAGCCAACTCAATATACACGTTTAGGTAAGGTTACCCATATCTAAATAAAGGTATATTTCATTTGTGTGTAACAAGCTAGGACCATCTAATGATGGAGAGATATTGCTTGGGTTTTAAGCAAACTTAGCTTGAATCTTAAATCATATTTTCATCTAACGGTGAATTGAATGCTTTGTTTCTAAGCTAAGCAAACCCTGATTTAAAGGCCATATAAGGGAAAACTCTAGCAACTGGAAAACTTAATCCCCACACTTCTATGTGATACTAGTTGCAACTACAGTCGTTTCTCCTTTAACCTAGGTTTTTCCTAAAACCATTATAGGTTAACGACTTGAAGACTTCATTAGGATTCTGAAGCCAGATCCTACTATTTTCTATGTAGTTGCGTATTCTGATCTTACTTGTTCTATCTTATTGAGTACTATTTCATCTAAGATTTGCTCGAGATTTATTTCCGATAGGTAAGATATAAAAAGTAATCACAAAACTCTTTGTCTCATTCTTTGTGATTCCACAATAACTTGTTCTACTACCATATAGTTAAGTTATTGTGAGGTGATTGATATTTCTAGGATATTCTTCAGGAATATAAGTCTAGATTATCAATTGGTTCCTGTGCACCTTGATTTATCAAAAGAAGGAACAAAACTTCATAGGTATTTCTGTTGGATACAGTTTTAACTATCAGAATAGACTTATCTGTGGGAGACAGATTTTTTATAAGTCTTCGACTTTGGGTCGTAGCAACTCTTGGTTGTGGGTGGGATAATCTATGAGAATCAAATGCGTAGAGTCTTGCTGAGATTTAGAGACATAATGAACACGACTATACCTTGATCAGTTTGAGATTGGTTAGGAATCAATTACATTCCAGTCCGAAGTTATCTTGTAGTAGGTGTTGATGGTGGTTTTTAGACAAGGGGTAAAATCGTAAAACCCCATGACCTAGTGTTACCCGCAACACATTAACTAAGAGCATTTAACTCAGTGTAAATAATTAATAGGGGTATTTTTTCAAAATACCGATTAGGGTTTTCAAATACGTAACCCTAATTCCAAAACCAAGCCGCACTCTACGTACCATGGCAACCATGCCAAACCAAGCCGCACTCTACGCACCATGGCAGCAATGCCAAACCAAGCCGCACTCTGCGCACCATGGCAAAGCAATGCCAAACCAAGCCGCACTCGCGCACCATGGCAAGCAATGCCAAACCAAGCCGCACTCTGCGCACCATGGCAAAGAATGCCAAACCAAGCCGCACTCTGCGCACCATGGCAGCAATGCCAAACCAAGCCGCACTCTGCGAATCATTGGCAACAATGCCAAACCAAGCCGCACTCTGCGCACCATGGCAACCATGCCAAACCAAGCCGCACTCTGCGCATCATTGACAACAATGCCAAACCAAGCCGCACTCTGCGCACCATGGAAACCATGCCAAACCAAGCCGCACTCTGCGCACCATGGCAGCAATTCCAAACCAAGCCGCACTCTGCGCATCATTGGCAACAATGCAAACCAAGCCGCACTCTACGCACCATGGCAACCATGCCAAACCAAGCCGCACTCTGCGCATCATTGACAACAATGCCAAACCAAGCCGCACTCTGCGCACCATGGAAACCATGCCAAACCAAGCCACACTCTGCGCACCATGGCAGCAATGCCAAACCAAGCCGCATACTGCACACCATGGCAACAATGCCAAATCTCCAAGCCGCTATGCCTTTGGCACACGCCAAATATAGCGCCCTAGGCTTGCAAGACTTGCAACTAGGTCAACATGGCCGCACGTGCCATTGGCACATGCCAATACGTGCCGCAAGCCATATTCCAAGTCGCTATGCCATTGGCACACGCCAAATATAGCGCCCTAGGCTTGCAAGATTGCAACTAGGTCAACATGGCCGCACATGCCATTGGCACATGCCAATACGTGCCGCAAGCCATATTCCAAGTCGCTATGCCCTTGGCACACACCAAATATAGCGCCCTAGGCTTGCAAGACTTGCAACTAGGTCAACATGGCCGCACGTGCCATTGGCACATGCCAATACGTGCCGCAAGCCATATTCCAAGTCGCTATGCCATTGGCACACGCCAAATATAGCGCCCTAGGCTTGCAAGACTTGCAACTAGGTCAACATGGCCGCACATTCCATTGGCACATGCTAATACGTGCCGCAAGCCATATTCCAAGTCGCTATGCCATTGGCACACGCCAAATATAGCGCCCTAGGCTTGCAAGACTTGCAACTAGGTCAACATGGCCGCACATGCCATTGGCACATGCCAATACGTGCCGCAAGCCATATTCCAAGCCGCTATGCCATTGGCACACGCCAAATATAGCGCCTAGGCTTGCAAGACTTGCAACTAGGTCAACATGGCCGCACATGCATTGGCACATGCCACATGCCAATACGTGCCGCAAGCCATATTCCAAGTCGCTATGCCATTGGCACACGCCAAATATAACGCCCTAGGCTTGCAAGACTTGCAACTAGGTCAACATGGCCGCACGTGCCATTGGCACATGCCAAACACACACGCCGGTAGCCTAACTTGCAAACCGTGCAACCTACCACCAAGGCATTCCGCACATGCCATTGGCACATGCCAAACACACACGCCGGTAGCCTAACTTGCAAACCGTGCAACCTACCACCAAGGCATTCCGCACATGCCATTGGCACATGCCAAACACACACGCATGGGGTAGCCTAACTTGCAAACCGTGCAACCTACCACCAAGGCATTCCGCACATGCCATTGGCACATGCCAAACACACACGTTGGTAGCCTAACTTGCAAAACCATGCAACCTACCACCAAGGCATTCCGCACATGCCATCGGCACATGCCACACGCGCCATTAGCAGCACCACTTGCACTCAAGGCGCAACCAACGAGATATCAACACAAAACTGGGGGATGCTTCTTTAGGGTTTTGGTTTGGCGGTCAAAGGCATGCGGCGTACACTACGCTCACAATTAAGAAAGCGTGAATAGGAATAAAGCGGTCAAATAAAAGAGGAAATAATGGTGAAAACGTATTCACCCATTAAACCATGCGGTTACCACCTCCTCCCATTATTTCACCCTTTACTCTCTTCCTTCATGAGGCCAGAGTAACGTTTCAATCTCGACTTGTATAAATAGGTCTTACCTATTTCCACCGGACAACAAGTCTCGGTCCAGGAGAAATATACTACACTTACACTCTCAGAAAGGCAACTTTGCAAGCTCTCCCAAAAGCTTTCATCTCTTGCAAGCTTTTCTTAAGCTTTCACTTTCTGATACAAGTCGAGATACTACTCTCCTCAACACCTTTCTCTGCTTCCCTCCCCAAATCAACCCTTCTCCTCCACTTTGTGACCGAAGCAAGTTTGGAACGGCCATTTCTTGGTTTAGGCCGGACTTGTACAGATTGATCTCTCGAATCTATAAAGTGCTCACGTGCAGCACATTTGTTTAGGGTTTAAACAGTTTCTCACTCACCTACCGCATTTACCGAAATCGGCAGAAATGATTTTCACCCATAAACAATTGGCGACCACGGCGGGAGGATCGATCTATCGGCTACAACGTCAGACTGTCGATCTCGTTCTTCGACCCAGATGTCAAGATGGTAGGGGAAAGCGACTCGATCCGAATCAATCTGCAGACGACCCGGTTGCCGGTTGTAAAACTACACCAAAACCGGGGACTCGTTGAAGATGCTACCAGCGATTGGGGACTTGCGACCCGGTCCGACTCGGACAACCCGGTTATCGGTTGTTAAAACTACACCGAAAACCGGGACTGTTGAAGAAGCTACCAAGTGGTGGGGACTTGTGGGGATGCTACAAAGCAAAAGAACCGCCTTTTTTACATGGAGAGGGGCGTGTTCGCAAAACCTATGAAGTGAGTAAATTCAGCCGGGCAAGATATACAATCTATTTTTAGGTTTTTAGTAAAACCGTCATGCTACTGAGTCTTGTGCCTATTGCTAGCACACACTTTCATAAAAGCAATATTCTTTTCCCAAAACATAATCAGAGTCATATTACCAAAACCATTCATCCTAGAAATAATCCAATACCCTAAAAAGCTACCAGCTGTCTATCAAAGGTTAAGTTTTGAACCAGACATCCAATACGTCTTTCAAAAAAAAAAAAGAACCTAAATGAAAGTTTAACAGAAAAACGTTCAAGGAAAATCGTCCAACGAAGTCGCTCTTCTTGGAAAAAGTCAACTTTGCGTCCTCAAGAGCCGCTCTCTTCATAGTCAACATCTTAGAAAGCTTTTCGAGTTCCATCTCCGTCGTGCAATCTCCTCGGCGGAAAGGCTTTCGATTCTTGCATCTTTCAACTTTTGGATCTCGGCAAGGCCTTCGACAAACCACGAAGTATTAAACTCCTTTTCTACCCACACGTCGCGATGGTGCTCCCAAATCGGCAATAACGTCTTCAGAAACGGTGTGACCAGTTACCTCACGCATATCCTCAATGGAAGATAAAGCCTCTTCCACACGCTTAACAGCCGCAAATCGACTAGTAACTTTCTTGTTTGTAGCCATATGTCCGTGCTTCTCCCCATTCGGTGTACAACGCCTCATGCTTAGCCGCAGCACATCAAGCCGCCAACCAAAGACATGACCTGGATAAGGAACCAAGTACGGGGGATCAAAAATGACGCTCGCAAGTGGCCTCACGACTCGCAAAGGGTCTTCTTCCATGTCTACGGCAACAACCATCGAGAGAATCATCCACCGTTTGAACCACGTCCTCGTGCCCCGGCAATTGGCTAACTCCCATCTCCAAGTCACCGGCGGTGGTCACCAAAGGCAAGTTTTCGTGTGACTCCACCCCGAATCGTCCTCCGAACCAGATTCCTCCCGCAAACTTGAGTTAGACATTTTTCAAAAGAAGAAACAGAAGAAGAAGAAAGAAAAGAAGCGCGAAACTCACCGAACCACTTCCCGAAGAAGAACCAAAGTCTTTGCCGCAGGGATCACTCTCGCTTGTTGAACTTTCTTCTTCTCTCGACTCATCACTGCTATGAGTAGGCTCAGGTCGCGGAATTCCTTGAAGAAACCGTCTCTCGGCAACGTGCAAGGGCAGCGAAAGCATTAACACTACCCAAGCCCTCCGGAGGAAACAAGATACATATTCTCGGCCCGAAATTCACGTGTTTTGAGACAAACCAATGAAGAGGCGACACATACCGGTTATTGGAAGAATCAAAGACACAAGAGCCGTGGGAGGATCTTGTGAAACCGTCCGGAACCCGCCAAAGACGGTTCTTCGTTCTCCGTTCCTTGGCTCGGGGCTTTCCAAATTGCTAGGCAACTTTCGCTGGGATCTCTCAACATTGGATACTCTTCGAACTACTGGGGAAGGTTTGCAACGAACGTTTTCCACCACGTTATTCACAAAATCTCGGATCATAGTAAACTCGTTGCACCAAAACTCATTATAGCCGAAGGTCGTCAAGTTACTCTTCCCATTTGAAAGAAGGAAAGACGGATACCCGGCTTAAGGACATCAGCGTCAAGGGCGACGCGCAATGAATCTTTAGGGATCACTCGGCCGGTAAACAAGAGGCACCCCTTGATCGAAACCCATGTGACGAGCAGCACGGTCAATATTATAAGCGGCTATCTCGGAAAGATCCCACGAAGAAAGACGGTATATAACCGGCGAGCAGCTCACGAATGAACAGGTTTCACCGGACTCAAATCGTCATCGAAGACAAAGACGTGAGCGGAGCGAGAGGCAAAGGTGTCCATTTGAATCACTGACTTATGGATCGGCCCCCATGGACGAAAATTGATTTCATGCAACTTATCAAGAAAACTAACCAAGCTCACGCCAACTCTTGGACGCCTGTTCACCCATCGAAGAATTCGAGAGCCCCCCCAACTCACGGGAAGCGAAGGCAGCGGTTTCGGAGCATACTTCTCGAAGTGCTCCCATAGCCAGACTTGCAGAAAAGCAACGTGCACATACGAATCCACTTTCATGAAACCATTCGAAACTTGCATGTTCGCAACTAGGTAATCAGATGCACATACAGGGAACCAAGGAACAGACTTGCCAATGGGAAGAACTTCACCTTGCCAACTTCACAAGCCAATCTCTAACAGCTCCGGTCTTATTCCTTTCTTGCGGAACCGTCATCAAAAATGTCTCTGGATAACCAGAGAGCCAAAATGTTGCGACATGAAGATCACTTTCTTTTGCATTCGGGCTCCAACTCGTCCGGAAACCATTGAGATATCCACCAACCGTAAGGGCACCTTTCATCCTCTTTCCGGCAGAATCCTTCGACTTCGCAATGGAGTCTTTCCGAGCAAAATCCCCCAACTTAGCGGCAGGTCATCCCGCATCTTCACCTCACTTTCGGATAATTGGATTCTAAGGTTCCCGATTCTAGGAAGATTCAAAGAAGAGAGCCACACTCTCCAAGGAGAAAGTTATATCACCCCATCTACATATGATTGTATGGGTGTCCGAACACCATCCGGAGATGAAAGCAACCAAGCCCGGGATGTCCTTCCTAACTGGAGATTTCATCGAAGTCTTGATAAAGCATCAATGACCTACGCTCGAGTCAAGTTGGTATTTATACGCTCCTCGCTCACCATGAACTCAACCCATCTGTCAAAAGAACGCAATGGACTTTGACACATCCACGGAGTCAATGTTGGAAGAGGAATATACCCCTTTATGAAGACGTAACCGAATGGTGCTCTCAGGCGAACCGAACGTGTCTTCCTGTCATCCTCACCACCGGTTAGCAAAATCGGCACGAAACACGGGTGATTCTTCCGAGCAGGGGCGAGGGCTCTAGTGAAGAATTCATCATCTATGTTCGGCTTGGAATTATGAGCATCCTTCGACGAAGTGAAATTTGGTTGAGTAACATCTTATCGAATTCCTTCATAACAATTTGGTAATAAGATGTCCGCACAAAACAAACGAAGAAAGGCGAAGTTATCTCCCTGACACATAATCGTACCCAAAAAAAAAAGAAAAGAGAAAGGGGTAGGAATACGTATTTTATTCGAGTTCAAGACTATATACGCAGTATTTTCTTCGGGTTCGAGACTATATACGCGGCATTCTATACGGGTACAAGTGTGTCTACAAGTATCCTTCTTCGGGTTCAAAAATATATGGAGCATTTTTCTATTGGTTCAAAAGCTGCGCGCGTGGTACTTCTCTCAAGAAGCAAAAATCATATATATAATATTTCTGCGGGTTCGAAGTCATATGAAGCATATACACGTTTCCTGGTATTCTTCTTCGGGATTCATACGAGTTTCTCTACGGGTTCGAAATACACACGCAATGAATTTTTATTTTCTTGTGGTTCAAATATTTCTTTCAGGACCAAAAATTCATATATGCAATATTTCCCACGGGTTCAAACAATATATGCAGTATTCCCTTGGTCGCATACGTACAATATTTTCTACAAGAGGCACGCCAAGGAATCATATGCAAGGATTGTGGAAGCGCCTACTCTTAAGGTTTATACCTATGTGAAAAAAAAAAAAAAGAGAGAGAGAAGAGTACTCGAAGACATACCTGGAAGCTGGTTTCTCTTTGCCGCTAGTATGAAAAGAGGAAAGAATAAAGCGCAGAATGGGGAAAAAGGGGCTTTATATATATATATATATATGCGTGAAAGACTTTGAAATAGGGAAGGATTTCCCTTTTACCAAAATCACGCGTGTAAGAAACGGGCCCGCAAAGGGTGCGACTTCCCAATGCCTCCCAAGTCACGCCTGCAAGCATGGTTTCCAAATTGGACCGGCCCCACCAATTGCGACTTCTCAATGCCGCCCAAGTCACGCCTGCAAGCACGCACGGCTTCTACACTTCGCGCCGGTCCCACCAGCTAGCCAACTCAGTTTCCCAACTCACGCCAACTTCCCAACGTCGTCCAAGCTGCACCGGCCTCACCAATTGCACCGACCTGCAAGCACACACGGCTTCTACACTTTGCGCCGGTCCCACCAGCTAGCCAACTCGGTTTCCCAACTCACGCCAACTTCCCAACGTCGCCTAAGCTGCATCAGGCCCACCAATTATGCCAGCCTCCTGATTTGTGCAAAACTACCAGAGGCGGGGATTCCAAATCCTATTTATAAAAGGTCGACAAGCCTCTTTTCAATTTTCTTTACGGTTTCTTTGTTAATAGTTTGTCACCATCTTATGCTTACCTCGCAACAAAGCCCATGTTCCGAGCTAAGCGGGGACTTAATGTTGATGGTGGTTTTTAGACAAGGGGTAAAATCGTAAAACCCCATGACCTAGTGTTACCCGCAACACATTAACTAAGAGCATTTAACTCAGGTGTAAATAATTAATAGGGGTATTTTTCAAAATACCAGATTAGGGTTTTCAACACAGAACCCTAATTCCAAAACCAAGCCGCACTCTGCACACCATGGCAACCATGCCAAACCAAGCCGCACTCTGCGCACCATGGCAGCAATGCCAAACCAAGCCGCACTCTGCGCACCATGGCAGCAATGCCAAACCAAGCCGCACTATGCGCACCATGGCAGCAATGCCAAACCAAGCCGCACTCTGCGCACCATGGCAGCAGTGCCAAACCAAGCCGCACTCTGCGCACCATGGCAGCAATGCCAAACCAAGCCACACTCTGCGCATCATTGGCAACAATGCCAAACCAAGCCGCACTCTGCGCACCATGGCAACCATGCCAAACCAAGCCGCACTCTGCGCATCATTGACAACAATGCCAAACCAAGCCGCACTCTGCGCACCATGGCAACCATGCCAAACCAAGCCGCACTCTGCGCACCATGGCAGCAATGCCAAACCAAGCCGCATACTGCGCATCATTGGCAACAATGCCAAACCAAGCCGCACTCTGCGCACCATGGCAACCATGCCAAACCAAGCCGCACTCTGCGCATCATTGACAACAATGCCAAACCAAGCCGCACTCTGCGCACCATGGCAACCATGCCAAACCAAGCCGCACTCTGCGCACCATGGCAAAGCAATGCCAAACCAAGCCGCATCTTTCGCACACCATGGCAACAATGCCAAATCTCCAAGCCGCTATGCCTTTGGCGCACGCCAAATATAGCGCCCTAGGCTTGCAAGACTTTCAACTAGGTCAACATGGCCGCACGTGCCATTGGAACATGCCAATACGTGCCGCAAGCCATATTCCAAGTCGCTATGCCATTGGCACACGCCAAATATAGCGCCCTAGGCTTGCAAGACTTGCAACTAGGTCAACATGGCCGCACATGCCATTGGCACATGCCAATACGTGCCGCAAGCCATATTCCAAGTCGCTATGCCATTGGCACACACCAAATATAGCGCCCTAGGCTTGCAAGACTTGCAACTAGGTCAACATGGCCGCACGTGCCATTGGCACATGCCAATACGTGCCGCAAGCCATATTCCAAGTCGCTATGCCATTGGCACACGCCAAATATAGCGCCCCTAGGCTTGCAAGACTTGCAACTAGGGTCAACATGGCCGCACGTGCCATTGGCACATGCCAATACGTGCCGCAAGCCATATTCCAAGTCGCTATGCCATTGGCACACGCCAAATATAGCGCCCTAGGCTTGCAAGACTTACAACTAGGTCAACATGGCCGCACATGCCATTGGCACATGCCAATACGTGCCGTAAGCCATATTCCAAGCCGCTATGCCATTGGCACACGCCAAATATAGCGCCCTAGGCTTGCAAGACTTGCAACTAGGTCAACATGGCCGCACATGCCATTGGCACATGCCAATACGTGCCGCAAGCCATATTCCAAGTCGCTATGCCATTGGCACACGCCAAATATAGCGCCCTAGGCTTGCAAGACTTGCAACTAGGTCAACATGGACATACGTGCCATTGGCACATGCCAAACACACACGCTGGTAGCCTAACTTGCAAAACCGTGCAACCTACCACCAAGGCATTAGCACATGCCATTGGCACATGCCAAACACACACGCTGGTAGCCTAACTTGCAAACCGTGCAACCTACCACCAAGGCATTCCGCACATGCCATTGGCACATGCCAAACACACATTTTTGGTAGCCTAACTTGCAAACCGTGCAACCTACCACCAAGGCATTCCGCACATGCCATTGGCACATGCCAAACACACATATTTGGTAGCCTAACTTGCAAAACCATGCAACCTACCACCAAGGCATTCCGCACATGCCATCGGCACATGCCACACGCGCCATTAGCAAAGCACCACTTGCACTCAAGGCGCAACCAACGAGATATCAACACAAAGGCGGGGATGCTTCTTTAGGGTTTTGGTTTGGCGGTCACAACATGCGGCGTACACTACGCTCACAATTAAGAAAGCGTGAATAGGAATACTGCGGTCAAATAAAAGAGGAAATAATGGTGAAAAACGTTTTCACCCATTAAACCATGCGGTTACCACCTCCTCCCATTATTTCACCCTTTACTCTCTTCCTTCATGAGGCCAGGGTAAGTTTCAATCTCGACTTGTATAAATAGGTCTTACCTATTTCCACCAGACAACAAGTCTCGGTCAGGAGAAATATACTACACTTACACTCTCAGAAAGGCAACTTTGCAAGCTCTCCCAAAAGCTTTCATCTCTTGCAAGCTTTTCTTAAGCTTTCACTTTCTGATACAAGTCGAGATACTACTCTCCTCAACACCTTTCTCTGCTTCCCTCCCCAAATCAACCCTTCTCCTCCACTTTGTGACCGAAGCAAGTCCGGGAACGGCCATTTCTTGGTTTAGGCCGGACTTGTACAGATTGATCTCTCGAATCTATAAAGTGCTCACGTGCAGCACATTTGTTTAGGGTTTAAACCAGTTTCTCACTCACCTACCGCATTTACCGAAATCGGCAGAAACGATTTTCACCCATAAACAGTAGGCTAGTGTATGTAGTGTCTTAATAAAATGTGCTTGTTAGACCCCCGCTTTTTCAATTGGTATCAGAGAAGGCAAACATGCTAATACCTCATAAGTATGTGTTTGTAGCAATCTGACTCTATGGACAAAAGTGCTATCTCTATAAACATACCTCCAGTCTTCGATGGCTCGAATTACTTATGGTAGAAAATTTTTATGCTTTCCTTTCTCCAAGCACGTGATTTTCAATCATGGGTTTATGTTGTTAATGGCTATAATCTTCCAATGGTCACATTAAATGGTGTAGCTGTTCCAAAGGATATTGGTGAGTATGAGCCGGTCAAGATTCTCGCTGCAAATCAAAATTCGGAAGGTTTAAATGCTATCATCCATGCCACTTCCCCATATCTTCAGCACCATGCGACTACGTGCACTCGGTTTAAAGATGTTTGGGATATCTTAGAAACCGTATTTGAAGGGAATAAGTCTGAGAAAGAATCTAGGATAACCTAAATTCTGATTGGGAAAACCTTCATATGGATGATGAAGATTTATTTGATAAGTTTAATCACAAAGCGTCTGAAATTATTAATGCATCTTTTGCATTAGGTAAGACTATTCCTGAAAAGGACATTGTGATGAAAATTCTCAGATCGTTGCCAGCTAGATACGATTCTAAGAAACATGCCATCGTTGAAAGAAATAACCTTGATACTCTTTCCAGAAACACTCTTGTTGGAAAGTTAAATATCTTTTATCATGAGCACATATACAAATCGAGAAAGGATATTGCATTCAAAGCACAAAAGAACACAAAATTACTTGATAATAGTAAAAGTGTTGGCAACTCGGTAGTTGATCCTATTGAGACTGATTCCTCAGATGAAGATCTTGACAATTCAGTCTCTCTGATCACAAGACATTTTAGAGATCTTCTTTTGAAGAGAAGTAAATGGTTCATCATAGATAAACCTAGATCATCAGTTAAGCCTCATGATCGTATTCCTCCTAAAAACAGGGATATTGTCGACACTGATGATGAGGATATTCCACAGTGCTTCAAGTGTAAAGGTTTTGGTCATTTTGCTAATGAGTGTCCAAATCGTAGAAAATACACTGGAAACAATGGTCTTGCTGTAACTCTTGATGAAACGTCTGATCATTATGACTCCACCGTAGACAAAAAATCAAGTGTAGCTCTCCTTTGTGAAAATATCAATTTTGATGATTGTAGCAATACCCATATCAATCTTGATATTCTATATGGAAAAACTTCTTCGAAAAACTTGGAGGATAAAATGGATTTTACTCTATCTACTAAAAATTCTATATCACATGTTTCAGGTACTTCTATCTGTTTAGCAGCATGTTCGGCTATGATGCCTGGACCATCCTCCACATTGACATGTTCTTATTGTATTATTATTAAGGGTCATAAGCTCTCTTACATAAAGTAATATATGTCAACAAACTGCAAAAAAGAGCAAATATTCTAGCAAGCAATCTCAAACTTGTTATGAAGTCAAATCCGTCAAAGGTATGTAAATTTAACTCATCTCCGAAGAAGTTAATATCTAAAGAAAAAGATAGACCTATGCAGAAAAGAACTAGATATAAACGACCTATGAAACATGGTACTGAGACTTCCGTTCAGGAATCACATGGTGAACAAATTATTTTTCACCCCAACACAATCTAATTATGTTGAAGGTGCATCTTGTCTCTTTTGACCGAATTCAAAGAGACAACAGTTTTTGCGCAATCGGGCTTTAGGAAATAAAAAATATATTTTTTTTGTTTTTTTCTGTTTCGGTTGATCCTTTAATATCTTTAAATGGTATTAAAATGTTTACCCTATTTAATCATTAAAAGAGGGTTAAAATCGACAATTCAAGCTTTCATAGGGTTGAGAGTTGCTCGTACGTGAATCCTACTTACTCTGTATATGGGTTCCGTAACCCTACATTCTTTTTTCCCTTCCCTGAAAACTTTTTTTTATCAAAATATTGCTTGTGGAGCTAGTTTTGTGTGTTTCCCTTACAATCCCATAATTGAACGGAAACTCCAAGCATCATATCTTTTGATGTAAAAGATGTTAATATGATTGTTAAGCCATCAATCATGAAGGAAAAAGGTAAATCTTATTCCTCGTGAACTTTGAAGAAAAAAAGTAAAAATATGAAAAACCAAGGGGGAACCCCTCAAATCTTCAGAAGTTTTTTGGTGTTCTTGAAGAGTTTAAACAAACTAGGATAGAGATGCAACAAATAAAGGCTATTGTTCTAAGAACACTTGAAATTCAAAAGGCCCTGGTTCGGCATCAAACAAGAAGGTTTGTTGAAATTGACTCATTTCTTCATGAACTTTATGTTCCAATGTCTGTTGACGATAAAGAGTTCGGGGACGATAAAGAAATATTCTAGAATCTTAATGTCTAGGAAACTTCTTATGAGAATTTATTCTTATGTTTTAAGAAGGATAACTAGGTTATAACAAGTATTATAATTACACATAGTTATTGCCAATGGATTTTCATCTTGTAATGTTTTTAGATTTATTTATTTATTTAAATTCTAATTTATTTGGAAGATTATTTTGTAGTATTAATCTTTATTGGTTTTATATATTGCAAAAATATGTTATGAGATATGCGTGTTTACGTCCGTGAACCATGATTATCTCATATATGATCAAAAGTTAAGTTTATTGTGTCATTATGCAAATATTGGTGGAAAATATAATGAACTTTTAGATATTCCGCAATATTGATCTTTCCCTGATCCCCTTTTATGTGATAGTACTATATGGCTCCATAAGTTTTCTTATGTTGAGCAATTCCGTTTCAATCAATCTATGAGATTTTCTTGTGGTTAATTTATTCGATTTTTCTGGATACAAATTCATGTTTCATGTAATTTGTTAATGTCCAAAGAAATCATTCTTTTCTTGTAAAAGTAAGGTCACTCTTGTTGTTCTTTCAGGAATGAGATTATATGGGGGAGAGTTCTTAATTGAACTTGTGCTTAATTGCCAAATCTTTGTGAGGAGTCCGGCGTGGAATATTTTTGGAATTATCTTGTATCTTTATTAACTCCTTGATGAATGCATTTAGTTTTAATTATGTGATTGCATCTAAATAAATTTGATATGATCTCTTTTAGTCATGAAGTATCTCCATGAGAATTTCATTATGATCCCATAGTTTTTGTACCTTTGCCAATTTATATTGAAAAAAAGGTGGAAAATTATTTGGTAGTTCACACTACATACATATGGTTTACAGGTCATTATGTAAGGGGGAGTGGTTTTCATTGTGAGAGGAAGTATTAGGGGGGGGGGGATACATATCACCAAAGTGTTATTGTCAAAGTTGTGATGCAATTGGACTCTGAAGCTGTGTAATAATACTATGACAATGTATAACAATAATAGAGAACAATTGTTTTCTTATTGTTATGGCTAAGGATTTTCAACAACGATGATTCTGAGTTGAACACGTTCAGAATCACTGGAGTACTTGGAGTGGTGAAGAATTCAATGAATGTTTAAGAACCAAGGAAATCAAGCATGATGGATGAGAAGCTACAAAGTTTATTTATTTTGTAATCCATATGTATTGATAGTTTTGTCACTAAAATTGACCAAGGGGGAGATTGATAGAGCATTTATCGGTCGAACTCGCAAGCGTTTCTATCTCAAGCTTGTTTGTCAAGTTTAGTTGATCAAAACAATAGTCTTTATTTCTAGTATACTTATATCTATGTCTCGGACTAGGATAAAATGTGTAGTTGAGCTTTAGACTTCATGGTGCTTACAATGTGAAGACGAAGATCTACTAAAGAACTCGGAGGAACTTCATCAATAAAAGGTATGTGGAGACTAAAACTTATCTATCACTTAGAAGTCTATTATGTTCTATTCTATCTCATATTGAGACAGGGTTACGTTGTATAGATACATAGACTTTCATATTATACACATTTGATATTTCGAGCTGAGTTTAACTCGCTTATCTATTTCTCGAAATATGTGTTGGATGCTTTTTCCTTTAGCTACGTTCATAATTATTCTTGACATATTTAGTTGGAAACAATTCAGTTGTTGGAAACTAAATTATAAGTCAAAAGATGATCATGTGGAAATTTCCTTGAAATATCTTACATGATTTGTGTGAGACAATCATTTGATGTCGGCTCGGAAAGTTTCGTATTGATCATTCGATCACTTGAAAATTGATTATAAGCTAATGGCTTGTGTGAGACATCCATTGTCGTCTTTTAAGAATGTTTCAATGATTGAAATGGGAGTTCAGAACAAAAACCTTTGTTTGGATATATCACAGTATGCGTACATAGTATGCAAACTGTTTTGGTATGATTCAGGTCTGGAAACTAAGGTTGCATACCAGTATGCAAACGGTTTTAACTGAAAAGTCCGGGGAACAAGTTCATACCAGTATGCGAACGGTTGTACCCGAGTTAGGTCAGCGACGGATGTTTGCGTACCCGTTTTCAAACGGCTGGACATGACCAAAGTCCGGAACTAATGTTTGCGTGCAAGTTTGCAAACTTAGTGGTTAAAGTTCTAAAATCGTTTTAATATGATCTTCATACTCATTAACAAATACATTTATAAATTAAGTAATGCAATTTTTGCAAACCGTGGCTTAATGTTCATGAATTGATTCTTGTATAAGTACTTAGCACGATTACGAATCAATCCAATTTTGTTTCAATTAGTTCATATATTTTTCTATGAGATAGTGAACAATTGAACACCTCTATGAGAAACACAATTAGATTCATTTGATTATCTTTCATGATTGATTGATCATCATAGTTGATCAAGATGTGTTAGATGAATGTGATTAAGACAAAAGTGTTCATATGGCTAACTTCGGTTAACTAGTATTGAGTCAACTCAATATACACGTTTAGGTACGGTTACCCATATCTAAATAAATGTATGTTTTATTTGTGTGTGACAAGCTAAGACCATCCAACGGTAGAGAGATATTGCTTTGGTTTTAAGCAAACTTAGCTTGAATATCTTAAAACAAGTTTTCATCTAACTCTGAATATTGAATGCTTTGTTTCTAAGCTAAGCAAACCCTGATTTTAAAGGCTATATGAGGAAGAACTATTGCAACTGGAAAACCTAATCTTCACACTTCTGTGTGATACTAGTTGCGACTAGAGCCGATTCTCCTTTAACCTAGGTTTTTCCTAAAACCATAATAGGTTAACGACTTGAAGATTTCATTGGGATTCTGAATCCAGATCCAACTATTTTATCTATAGTTGCTTATTGAGTATTATCTTCTTTAATATTTGCTCGAGAAATATCTCCAATAAGTAAGATATAAAAAGTAATCACAAAGCTCTTCGTCTCATTCTTTGTGATTCCACAATAACTTGTTCTGCTACCATATAGTTAAGTTATTGTGAGGTGATTGATATTTCTAGGATGTTCTTCGGGAATATAAGTCCGGATTATCAATTGGTTCCTGTGCACCTTCATAGGTATTTCTGTAAGAGACAGATTTATCTATAAGAATAGACTTATCTGTTGGAGACAAATTTGTTTATAAGTCTTCGACTTTAGGTCGCTGCAACTCTTGGTTGTGGGTGAGATCAGCTAAGGGAATCAAGTGCGTAGAGTCTTTCTGGGATTCAGGACCCGACCGTACCTTGATTAGTGTGAGATTCGTTAGGGCTCAACTACATTCCAGTTGGTGTCTGTAGCGGCTTAATATAGTGTGGTGTTCAAATATGGACTAGGTCCCGGGGGTTTTCTGCATTTGCAGTTTCCTCGTTAACAAAATTTCTTGTGTCTGTGTTATTTCTTTTCCGCATTATATTTGTTTATATAATTGAAATATCACAGGTTGTGCGTAGTTCAATCAATTGATAAGTACGACCTTGCTTGTTGGATAAGAATTGATTGCCACTTGGATATTGGTCTTTGGTACCATCCAAGTTATTTCTCACATCAATCAGGCTTATAAATTTCTATATGTTCGATTGCAGATTGTATTGAGAAAATGAGATATAAATCTTTGGTATCTTTCCTGGTTGAGATTGATTTATAAGATGGTGCTCTCGGAATTATATTGGAGTTAGTTCATAAAGATTTCCGAACGAATTATCCCCCCCCTCAATATTTACTCTTGGATATAGTTACTATATACTTTTTGTGGATGGTTTTAGCAAATTTCATTGGATTTATCCTTTGTCAACCAGAGATGAATGTCCTATGCTTTCAACATTTTAAGAAACTGAATGAGAACCTAATTTCTACCGCTATCAAGTACTTCCAAACTGACAATGCCACTGAATTGGTGAAAGGAAAACTGAGAACTTTTCTGTATGATTCAGGCATTGTCATTTGTGCTTATTGTCCCAATACACCTCAACAAAATGGAGTGGATGAGAGGAAACATAGACATACAATGTCCTTTCAAGCTTTCATGCATAAACACTTTTGGTATGAATCTTTCCTTGCAGCTACATTCATTATTAACAGAACACCATCTAGGCTACTAGGATTCAAAACGCCCTATGATATTTTGTTTCACAAATATCCATACTTATCTATCCTCAGAGTGTTTAGATGTACTCGTTATTCCTTTCTTGGACCCTACCGACATGATGAGCTAATTCCTAAGTTTTCTAAATGCACCTTTATTAGTTACAGTCCAATGCATAAGAGCTATACATGTTATGATAAATCTAAAAAGAAAGTATTCATCTGTAAACATGTTCTGTTTGATGAAACTTCCTTTCCTTTCTGCACTTGTGAGTCAACTACACCTCTACTCAATGATAACATTGTTCTGTTATCTATCCCTGAATTCCCATTTACCATTACTGATGATTCTGGTGAAAGTTCAACTGCTCATTCACCTCCCTCATAAGATTCTTAATCTAATGAACCTATAACCGAACCGATTCTTCATTATCCATCATTCCTTCAGTATCAGTAACACAGGTTCATCCTATGGCTAAAAGGTCTAAAGTGGGAATTACTAAACCAAAGTACTTACCAGATTATGTGACTCACTGTACTATCACTCATCCAATTCAGCATGCTTTTATGTCATAATTAAGTGCCTTTTCTGAGCCAAAGATTAACAAGACTTCCTTTTAAAATCCAAGAATGGATAACTGCAATGAAAACTGAATATATGGTGCTTTTATGGACAACAACACTTGGTCTTATGTTCCTTTTGGTTCATCAATGAACATTCTTGGATGCAAATGGGTGTATAAAATCAAGATGAATTCGGATGAAAGATTGGAAAGACACAAAGCTGAGCTTGTTGCTACGGGGTATCATCAAGTTAATGGAACTTTCTACAATGAGATATTAAGTCATGTAGAAAAACCCACTACAATCAGGAACGATCTTACAATTTCTGCCACTAATATTGGTTGGTGCATTAAGAAATTACATGTATGCAATGCTTTCCTTCATAGTGATCTTTGTGAGACACTCTTTATACAGAAGCCACAGGGTTTTGAAGATCCTAATTATCCTGGTCATGTGTGCAAGCTCAACAAGGCTCTGTATGATCTCAAACAAGCACTCAGAGCTTGGTTTGAGAAATTTAGTGGGTTTTTAATGAATTTTGGCTTCAAAGTGAGTGACTCTGACCACTCATTATACGTGTGCTTCTCAGTTGGTGATTTCTTACTCTTACTTCTATATGTTGATACCATTAACCTCATTGCAAGTGCTTCACAGTTGCTATCTAGCTTTACTACCACTCTCATTTCATCTTTTGCAATTAAAGATTTAGGGGAGTTACTACTTCCTAGGAATAAAGGTTACTAAATTTTCAAGTAATAGCTCATTAGTTCTTACTCAAACAAAGTATACGCTAGAGATTATTGAGAAGTCAGCAATGTTAGATTGTCATCCATACTCATCTCAAGTTTCTAGTGGTTCAAGGGTTTCACTCTAGCTATGATGGTGACTTGCTTTCCAATCATGCTGATTACAGAAGTATTGTTGGCAGTCTGCAATATTTGACACTTACAAGACCAAACATTGCTTGTATAGTGAATTATGATTCTCAATTCATGTACACTCTTACCTATGAACATATGATTGTGGTCAAGAGAATCAGGAGATACTTAAAATCTTCACTTGGTTCAGGTATTACAATTGCCTATGATGACATGATTCATATCTCAAGGTACTATGATTCTGATTGGGCTGGATGCCCGGATACACGAAGATCTACCACTGAGTACTGTGTGTTCTTGGTTCTACACTTGTTTCCCGGAAGTTGATGAAACAACACACAGTTTGCAAGTCATCTACAGAGGGTGAGTACAAATAAAAATAATCAATTATTATAATGGTTACCAAATACATACACAATCCATTATGCGCTATATAATGGATTATGGGTTTATAATTATCCATTATAATAATGGCACTAGGCTACAAACTATGGATCATTAAACATCATGGATCTACCAAAAAAAAAAAAAACCATCCATATTATCTTTTACCATAGTAATAGTAATTTATGGATCGCTAGAAAATTTAGAACCATGGAACAGATTTTGTGTCATTATGTAGAATTTAAGAAGTTCATAATTTATTCCATGGAGATATTACCTGTCTTCATGATTTTCATACTGAAGAAGAGATTTGGGGTTCATAATTTATTCCATGGAGAGTAAGTTCAATTGGAAAAGGCATTTTATTGGACCACAATGCAAATTTTGGGTGACAAAAATAGAATTTTGACCAAACATATCACGTGAGTAAATTATTGATCATGAAACATGGACTAAGATAAAAAAAAATTTTACCACAACAGATTTTGGATTATGCTACAAATTATGTGACGCTAGATGAATTTAGAGTTATAACACATAATTTGGATCACAAGGCAAGTTATGAGAAGTGATTTTGTGTCACTACTTAAAATTTGGTTGATCCGGGAATTTTTGTCATTATAATGATATTTTAATTGTAAGTCACGGTATAGGCTGTGTGTTCAAGGAGTAAATTTTTGATTTTTGTGGCACCTATATCAAAGGTTTGGCCATGTCAAATACGATTGACCATTTCCAAATAATGTCCAGTGCATGGATTTTAGATTTCACCTGGCAACGTGTACGCGGTATGACTGCATATGTTTGCATCCTAAAGAGAGAAACAAGAGTACAAATCAAGAATTTGTAATTCACACACAAGCTAGCTGCTTCTGCACCTAACCGTCTCTGAAGGTTGGTAGTTGAGAACTTTGAATGGCTGGGAGAGAACATTCCAACACTTTGAATGTTCTGATCAAGAAGGTTGGTAGTTGAGAACTTTGAATGGCTGGTAGTCTCATAGTGCATTCAAATACAATTAAATAAGTAAAATAAAAAACTTCATTGATAAAAACAATTCTTGGCTAGACAATACCCCTTGGTTAGAACTAGGAGGAAGAATTAATACTATAATCAATATAAATCGAGATATTACCTAAATGTCGATCTTGGTTTGCTTTATCATTTTACTTGACCTGCTTGTATCTTCAACCAATAATTTCCGGAACTGCTCTCAGTGCTGGGGATTCTTTAGTCGGATCAAATGGAGAAATTTTTTGACCTATCAGCATGTCCAAAATTTTGGTATGGAGTCAAATTTCATAATACGGGGATTTAATTGGATCAAATGCTAAACTAACGCTATATATAGACATTTGATTACTCCTCCACAATTGGGACTCAAGTAACATTTTGTACTTGTTTGTGAAGGGATTAAAAATGTAATAAGGAAAATCACATACGTCGAATGAGCAATTTTTACACAAGAGTAAACCATTGCAAGATTGCTCAATCTTTTTAACAAATTTATCTTCTGCAAAAGTTATGGTTCCAAAAGGGACATTACTTTTGGTGTTTCCATCAAGAGAGATGTAATCATATGTGAGCCTTTCCCCAAGGTTCAAATCAGCGCCCCACAAGAGTCCGGGGATTGAAAACGTAGGGTTTTGAATGAAATGCTGGTGAAAAAATTGGGGGTCAGTGATAATAGATAACCACTGTTTTGATACACATTTGAATATAAGTAGAGATTTAGATGGTAATCGAGTTATAATGAGTGTTAAGATATCAGTATTACTGCCTATAAACGATGCTGGTGAATTAGTACTATAAAACTCACTTTTTCTTAGCTTTGTTAAACAAGACATCTTTACCTTAACTCTATGCAAGAGATTTAGAATGGGTGTAAAAATGTCACCAAAAGTCTTACCTTTTCTTTTTCTTCCTACTCTCCCTTGCTTTGTTGAAGACGACATCTTTACAAATGAAATTCAAGCTCGGTTGTGTATATTCAGGAAACAACAAAAAACCCCACTATTGATTATGCAAAATAAAATCCTTGAGCAATAGAGATGAAGAGATCTGTGAATTACTCCACGGTAAAGGTAAATCCAACTACAATTGAGCTAGGCATTTGTTGGACCCCAATGCATATTTTGGGTAACAAAAATAGACTTTCCACCAAACATATTTAAAGTGACATGAGTAAACTGTGGACTGTGGCAGTATGCTATAAATTATGGATCATTAAAACATATATTTGCAACCTATGGAGTATATTGCTCTTAAAAAGAAAAGAAAAAGAAAAAGAAAACCTGACACTTCCTCCTATCGGGTGAAATATAAATTAAGAAAAATTGTTAAACATTTAAACATAAATTTCTCAATTTCCACATTTTTAAGTTTTCCTTATTGTTAAATATAAATTACATGACTTCATTAGGACATACTGTAAAAAGGATACAAGTCAGGTACAATGATCGATGAGGCATGTTTACAACTTTAGATGGCCGAAAAGTTGACTTTTGCTACCCCAAGTTACTTCCCTTGGGGGATTACTTCTTGTTGTGCATGCGATATCTGGATTGATCCCATTTTTGCATGTCCGTTTCTCTATATAGGCGCTTGGATTGTGTAGATAGTAAAGTATCAACATGGAGCTATGCTTCGCTCTTTGAAGATTATCGAACTGATAGTTGTTTCTCATGCAGAAATCTAAGAAATCAACCCTACCATCAAAAAGTTTCCCCTCAATAACTTCATCTTCATCCTCATCCGCATCAGTTTCCTTAGCTATATGTTGTGTTCCCAAGTCCACAATGATAAAACTTTTCTTTCGCTTCCGTATTTCTTTACCAATATCTTTCATCAACTGATCCTCTTTCTCCTCATAAGCATTATTAGTGCATCCAGCAGCTTCAAAAGAAGGCTTTTGCTTCCTTGCCTTCCTTACTGGTGTTGGTTTAACAACATCTACGGGTTTCTTGAGAAAAGCCTCAGCAATAAGTGGCCAATAGTCACCATCAAAGTACGGCAAACGAGCTGCTGTTACCTTCTGATCCCCACAAGGTACAAAGAAATAATCATATAAGTTAGTAACTCTCGCCACAATTTTTTCATTCTCTGCTTCCGTAAGCATTTTCCCGTACCAGTCTCGCAGAGCTTCAATCTTGGGTCTCTTCTGTATCTCTGGATGACAGTTGAATATATAATCAGCTGCATTTGATGGGGGCAAGACCATATATAACACTTAGAAAACCCCCTTCTCTTGCTAAAGTCTAGATATCCCAACAATATTTGATAGTATACAAATGTACGTGGAGATACTCCCTCGGGAGTTACGATACCATCAGGTCTGAAGTACTTGACAGAATCCAAATATGAGATATATATACTGCGCTGATTAGGAAGAGGACATCTGGAGCCATATTCCTGGACATACATTCCAAACAGACAGACATCTACTCCATGGATCTTCTGAAACAAAAGAATGACCTTTGATCTGTACGGGAGTTTTTTCGGGTAATTCTCTTCTTTAAAGACATTGAGAAACTCTTGCTTCACTACTAATTTCTTCTCAACAGATAACACAACTCTCACGACAAGATCTCCAGGGACCTCATCGGAATTCTCTCCCATGCCCAAACGTGAAACGAGTCTGCCTTCTAAGAAATCACTAAGCTTTGTCCTTCGCAAGTCTGTTGCGCCGCGAATAAAACTCGGATCCAAGGGTATACGAAGCCCATTTCTAATCTCTTTTGTATAACATTCTGGGCAAATATATTCAGCTTTCTCGTCAATGTTTCTTTCGTTATTGAACAAAGCACATGTATAGTGTTGCCAACAACCACATAAATCACACTGCACACATGGTTCTATAAATGGTTCTTGATACGTGAGATCATTATCCAGCCGTATTTTTTCCTTGTTAATATGAAGCCCTGAGACGTCGACACTGAGTTTTCCACCACCACTTTTCTTGAAACAGTAATTGCAGACTCGGCACTCCACACCAGATTTTGATGCACCGTGATATGTGTCCGTCTTCATGAAAACTTTGCCACACAAGAAGCAGCCTATCGCAAAATAAAGTGTCTCTAGTGCACACAACTGACATGCATTACCATTCTTACACTCTCCGTTTGCTGGTTTCTCATCTACCTTCGGCTTACTTGCACCAACCCACTGTTTCAGACTTGTAACGTGCTCTTCCAGTTGATGCAGAGTTAACGTCTCAGTCAAGGAAGCGCCCTTTATCTTCGACTGATCTGATCCTACAATTTTATCAACCTCAGTTATCTCAGCCTGGCCAATTGGGGTCTCGATGTGTTTGTCAGGCTCCTTAATTTCTTTGGACGAGAAGTCATCCTCTCCTGCCAGATAACGATTTTGTGGATGCAATATAGGCTCTTGTATATTGCTATCTACAAGCTCCCTTGATAAAGCAGACTCAACCAGTTTATTCATATCCTCTTCTGAAACGGAGGGTTCATAACGCATCCGTTGTTGGTACTTCTGTAAACTTTCAAGTGGAGGAGTTGGTCCCCGTTCTGGTGAAATTTCATACCCTGAAAAAGGAGTCACTATATGCGGCGGATGCATCTCCCCTGATGCCTGGTGATCCGTCAACAAAGGAAGATTAGAGGTATGACCAATCTTCTGTTTTTTAAAAGAAATCTCCATTGGCTTTGCAGAAGTACCAGCATCAAATGTAAACGGAACAGTAGCCTTCCTAGCATTATGCACAATCCTATCCTCAGGATCTTGGTGCGGGATCTGCTGATAGCAAAATAAATCAATGGCGCCATTCTTGGAAGGTTCTGGAAACTCATCAATATAGTTCCTGCTGCTAACGGCATCACTGCCATCACAATTAAATTTTGTCAGCACCGAACTTTGATGGTGGTTCTGCTTGTGTTGCCCTTGATAGTTATGAAACTGAAGATTAACGAAGTCATCAAAGTTCCTCTTCCCTTGAACTAGGAACTGCGGCTGATGAAGAAGATATTCCTGTTGGCGCATGTGATGATGGACTGGTGGCATCATTGACTGATTACATATATTCTCCATTCCTCTTCCCTTCTCCACCTGACCATTAAAGTTTCCAGGATAGCTGCTGCTGCTAATTTCAGATCTTATACTTGCGACGGCAAATATAACTCGATTCGTCAATGTTTTAACATCTACGTACTCCGCCTTAGTTGAAGCTTCCATAAACAGCTTATGTTCCACATTGTTTTTAAAATTTTGAAACTTTATTTGATCCCAGTGATTAGAATTTCTATTACAGCTTAATAAAACTTGTTCGATGCGGCTTTCAATATAGCTTCGTATAAATGTTCGCATACGACAGATATCAGCAGGATCCTCCTCCTCACGCCATCTGCTTGTTAATTGTTGACGAGTATTATCCAGCGGTGGCAGAACACAGCGATTTTCCCCCATGGTGAGATTTGGTGCTGGCGGCACAGACCTAGTTCCTTGGTATACTACCTCCATCAATGATCCGTGAAAATCCATTATTACCCGATCACAAACAACACGATCAATATTATTCAGGTTTCTTCCCTGTTTGAGAGACAGATCGATAACCTTAATATTTCTTTCTTAGGTCATGAAACCCTAGAAGAAGATTTATAGCAAATTCATTCGGATTTCTAATAGCTTTGGGATTTGATTTTCTAATTGTACTCGGTTTGGGATTTTCCCGCCAATCATTCCACGTTTCAAAGTTACCTGGTTAGGACTGATTTGTTTAGTCCTGGATCGGTTTATTAATACTGATATCTCAAGGCCCGGATAGTTTGAAGAACGTTTGTCATCATGGCAAGGAAAATACTGCTGTAATTAATTGGCATACGATTCATTGTTCAAATGACTCATTTCATTTTCGTCTCAGTTGAGACTATTAAGTTTATCAGTCTCTTGATAAACTTACACATGTATATACACGTACATACTCATGTACCTAACTTTCCTAGTCTTTTGTTGTTACAACTAGTTTACCTATTCTTTAGCTAGTTAGGTGTATTTTCTCTATTCTTCAGCTATAGCTATTTCTGCGTCTTTCTTGATTGTATCTCCAATGTAATCGTATATATATATAACACTGAATGAAATCAAACTCTACATAGTTGTGTGAGCAAACCATATATCTTTGTCATCAGAAAGCCTTTATGGTATAGAGCTAGGTTATTTTTTTTTCTCTGCAACCTAATCGTCAAACATGACTCTCGAAGATGATCAAACAAACTCTTCCAGTGTTGAAAAAGACACTGTCTTATCCCCTAACAGCCCATACTATGTGCATCCATCAGATAATCCCACCTCTGTCATTTATACTCCTCTACTCACTGCTGATAACTATTGCACCTGGGGTCGAGGGATAACAAAGGCGCTAAGTGCGAAGGGTAAACTGGGTTACATAGATGGAACCGTAGAAAAGCCTACCAATGCATCGATTTACCTCCTTTGGATTCGTTGTGATGATCTGGTGGGTAGTTGGATTTCCAATTCAGTGGATCCAGAGATCCAACCAAGTACCCAAAATTTTCCATCAGCACGAGAACAATGGCTCGAAATAAAATCAAGGTTTTCTCATCACAATGCATCCAAGATGTATGCAATCAAGCAGTCTATTGCAACCCTGAAACAGGATCACTTGAGCGTTGCAATGTATTACACACACCTCAAAGCATTGTGGGATTAACTCGATGCATTCCGACCTATTGAACCATGTATCTGTGGTGCCGGGAAGAATTATGTGAACAACCATAATCAAGACAGATCGATGGAGTTCTTGCAGGGCTTACACGATCGTTTCTCTGCTCTCCTCGCTTGTGATCGAGATTCTTCTCATGGAACCAATGTCGTCACTGCCAAAATCTATAATCATGTCAGGCGGGAGGAGGAGCAAGAAGGTATAAACTCTTCTTCTATGACCTCTCGTTGAATCGCAACTCTTAATGTATCTCGCAGTGATAATCGGAACCCTAGGGTTTTCCGCATCCTGGTAACAATAAGCGACAGAGACCCCTTTTGTGACCATTGCAACAAGCATGGCCACACTAAGACCACCTGTTGGAAGTTGAATGGATACCCTAAGGATTTGCCAAAATCTAGAGATCCAGACTCATTCCCTGTTGCTGCCGTGACTACTCCTACTGCATCTGGTTCATCTGCTGCACCAAACATTAGTGCTGCACAGTATGCACGCCTGCTCTATCTCCTTGATCCAGATCATGCTGGTTTTCCTGCTGGTCCATCTGCCAATTTTGCAGGTATTTCTTTGTCTGTCTCTCATTATGTCTGGATAGTAGATAGTGGTGCTACTCACCACACATGCTCTTCTCTTTCTTTCTTTACTTCGTATTCTTTGGTTTCCAGCCCAATCAGTGTTCAATTACCAGATGGAACCCATACCTCTGTGACTCATATTGGACATATTAATCTATCTCCTACTCTTACGTTACTCAATGTATTTTATATACCGAGTTTTAAGTTCAATTTAATCTCGGTCAGTCAACTGACTTCTACAACCAATTGTTGTATCAAATTCTCACAAAACTCTTGTGTATTCCAGGACCGTCTAACGACCAAGGAGATTGGATGGAGTAAGCAAATTGCTGGTCTCTACCATTTTACCTTTCATCCAGTTGCTTTATCATTAACTGCGAATAAAACGACCAAGGAGATTCTCACAATTGGCCATGGTATTTTTTTATCTTCATCAAGTTCGGTATCTTTGCATGGCTACAGATTCGGATCGGGCAGGTGCCCTTTTACTCGTCGCTCTCGACGGGTTATCTTGTCACCATAGGTAACCCAGTCCTATTTCTTGGAAATCCAAGAAACAACCTACTGTGGCTCGTTCTTCAGCTGAGGCAGAATATAGAGCTTTAGCTAACCTCACTGCCGAACTACAATGGTTACGGTATCTCTTTAACGACATGCGTATTTCATGTCCTCTTCCTATCCAGATTTCTTGTGATAGTCAAGCTGCAATTCACATTGCTCAGAATCCGGTTTTTCATGAGCGGACTAAACTTATTGAAATAGATTGTTACTTTGTTCGTGAAAAGTTACTAAGTGGGTTGATCTTACCACAACATCTTCAGTCTTCAAATCAACTTGCTGATGTTTTTACAAAGCCACTAGGAGCTCCACAGTTTGGCCGTCTAGTTAGCAAGTTGGGCGTTCGTTCTAGCTCTACCGCTCCAACTTGAGGGGGGGTATTAAGTTTATCAGTTTCTTGATAAACTTACACATGTATATACACGTACATACTCATGTACCTAACTTTCCTAGTCTTTTGTTGTTACAACTAGTTTACCTATTCTTTAGCTAGTTAGGTGTATTTTTTCTATTCTTCAGCTATAGCTATTTCTGCGTCTTTCTTGATTGTATCTCCAATGTAATCGTATATATATAACACTGAATGAAATCAAACTCTACACAATTGTGTGAGCAAACCATATATCTCTGTCATCAGAAAGCCTTTAGAGACCCTGACAGAATTTGAATATTGCCTTGCGATACACAATTCTTGAAATGCCTATTAATTTTTTGTTCTTTCAATCATCTTTAAGAATCTTTTGGTTCTTGGCAGTGTTCGTCTGCGACCGCATGCCTAACAAACTCAGTCAGGATTCATTCTGATCAAATGCTCCTAATTCGATACGATACATCACAACAACAAAAAACGAGCGAGAGAAATTGGTAGCCATTTCATAAACAACAAAAAACTTAAAGGGAGCAATAAGCAATTTTTTAGCAATGGATGTGGTGCAGCTTAAGCAAAATACTTGTAATCACTAAGTCTGTTTGGGAACCATTTACATATAATCGAAGCGATTCAACAAACATTTACACGGTGGATATCTATAAAACAACCACGGAAAATTAATAGATTACGGCAACTGTATTAAACATAAGAATTCCTGATCAGTCCGACTCGAATGGATGGTTCACTGGTTGTAGCAGCACTAATAACCAGATTCAAACTCAACAAGTCTCTAGAATGTTAAGGTAAAAGACTGTTAAGTTATTGCTAAATTTGTTGGAGATAAAAAGGAGAACCATCTCAATCTGTCACTTTGGTTTTCCAAAATGATAATACTGTGGTTTAACAATAACATAGGATATGGACAAGTTCAATATCAACATTCTTAGGAGTGTGTCCTACTAAAGAAAGTAACATTGTATGTTAGATACCCTAACACAATGAGGGGGTAAACTCAGTGTTTAGATGATACCCAGACAATGCTAGGAATCTGGTTATTCAAAATGCGCTATGAATAAATTTCTTGAAGTCAAGCAATTATTATGTTCTAGCTTCCAAATCGAGTAACTTGCAATAGGATGGATCAAACATTGTTATCGCTAGAATTATAGAAGAAAAATGGGAGCATGCACCAAAAAGAAGATGAGACATTCACATAAACTAATTGAGGACGTGTAAGTAAAACTTAAGGCAACAATGATCTTACTTGTTTCCGATGATTAACAATATGCATCTCTTAGTCAGCTGGTTTGGATGGTTCAGTGGCTTGAAACATTAATTAGTTGCGACAAAAATCTTCCTTGCCTTTGGTTGTAGGTATCGGCACATATTTGTGACCAAAATCTTTCGAATCGGCTTGTGACAAATATTTTTCTAAATCTTTCAAATAAATAACATCAGTCTCTCCCAAATCTTTCAAAGAAACAAGGCTGTGGCAGTAAGGAATTGCCTCAATGTATTCCATAGAATCCACAATCTTAGCATTGTTATCCAACAATTTTCCAAGGGTTGAAGTTTTAGGGTCATAGCAATAGAGCCTTCTAGGGCTTTTATACCAAAATAGTACTTCATTGTTCCTTGTGATTGTGAATGGCATAAAATTGAAATAATTGTCCTGGTGTCGTATACTAAACTCCTTAATCCAGCATGACGAACTTTCGTTGTGGTTATTTTCTTTCCAATTATACTTGTTAATCCAGCTGTTTATGGGTGAAAATCGTTTCTGCCGATTTCGGTAAATTCGGTAGGTGAGTGAGAAACTGGTTCAAACCCTAAACAAATGTGCTGCACGTGAGCACTTTATAGATTCGAGAGATCAATCTGTACAAGTCCGGCCTAAACCAAGAAATGGCCGTTCCAGACTTGCTTCGGTCACAAAGTGGAGGAGAAAAGTTGATTTGGGGAGGGAAGCAAAGAAAGGTGTTGAGACCAAGAATAGTGCGGGGAGAGTAGTATCTCGACTTGTATCGAAAGTGAAAGCTTGGGAGCTTGCAAGAGATGAAAGCTTTTGGGAGAGCTTGCAAAGTTGCCTTTACGAGAGTGTAGTATTTTTCTCCCGACCGAGACTTGTTGTCCTGGTGGAAATAGGTAAGACCTATTTATACAAGTCGAGATTGAAACGTACCACGGCCTCATGAAGGAAGAGAGTAAAGGCTGAAATAATGAGAGGAGGTGGTAACCGCAAGGTGTTTATGGGTGAAAACGTTTTCACCATTATTTCCTCATTTATTTGACCGCTTTATTCCTTTTCACGCTTTCTTAATGTGAACGTAGTGTACGCTGCAAGTCAGTGACCGCCAAACCAAAACCCTAGAAAGCATCCCCGGTTTGTGTTGATATCTCGAGTGTTGGTTGCACCTTGAGTGCAAGTGGCGCCGCTAATGGCGCGTGTGGCATGTGCCATTGGCATGTGCGGAATGCCCTTGTTGCGGGTTGTACTTCGAGTGCAAGTGGCAATTCCAGAGATGCTAGTGGCGTACGTGGCATGTGCCAATGGCATGTGCGGAATGCCTTGGTGGTAGGTTGTACGTTGAGTGTAAGTGGCAATGCCAGAGCTGCTAGTGGCGTGTGTGGCATGTGCGGAATGCCTTGGTGGTAGGTTGCACGGTTTGCAAGTTAGGCTACCGGTGTGTGTGTTTGGCATGTGCCAATGGCATGTGCGAAATGCCTTGGTGGTAGGTTGCACGGTTTGCAAGTTAGGCTACCGGCGTGTGTGTTTGGCATGTGCCAATGGCATGTGCGGAATGCCTTGGTGGTAGGTTGCACGGTTTGCAAGTTAGGATACCAGCGTGTGTGTTTGGCATGCGTGGCCGTCAGGGCCGTGGCCTTGGTAGGAAAAGCTACCAGCGAGCATGTTGGCATGTGCCAATGGCATGCGTGGCCGTTAGGCCGTGGCCTCGGTAGGAAAAGCTACCAGCGAGCATGTTGGCATGTGCCAATGGCATGCGTGGCCGTTAGGGCCGTGGCCTTGGTAAGAAAAGCTACCAGCGAGCATGTTGGCATGTGCCAATGGCATGCGTGGCCGTTAGGGCCGTGGCCTTGGTAGGAAAAGCTACCAGCGAGCATGTTGGCATGTGCCAATGGCATGCGTGGCCGTTAGGGCCGTGGCCTTGGTAGGAAAAGCTACCAACGAGCATGTTGGCATATGCCAATGGCATGCGTGGCCGTTAGGGCCGTGGCCTTGGTAGGAAAAGCTACCAGCGAGCATGTTGGCATGTGCCAATGGCATGCGTGGCCGATTAGGGCCGTGGCCTTGGTAGGAAAAACTACCGTGAGCATGTTGGCATGTGCCAATGGCATGCGTGGCCGACTTGTCCTAGGTTGCATGGTTTGTAAGCCTAGGGCGCTATATTTGGCATGTGCCAATGGCATAACGGCTTGGAAATATGGCTCGTGGTACGTGTTGGCATGTGCCAATGGCACGTATGGCCATGTTGACCTAGTTGCTTGTTTTGCAAGCCTAGGGCGCTATATTTGGCATGCGCCAATGGCATAGCGGCTTGGAAATATGGCTTGTGGTACGTGTTGGCATGTGCCAATGGCACGTACGGCCATGTTGACCTAGTTGCACGTTTTGCAAGCCTAGGGCTCTATATTTGGCATGTGCCAATGTCATAGCGGCTTAGTTTGGCATGGTTGCCAATGAGTGCGATATGTAGTTTGGTTTTGGCGTCGCTGCCATGGTGCGTGATGTGCGGCTTGGTTTTAGCGTTGTTGCCATGGTGCGCGATTTGCGGCTTGGTTTGGCATTGTTGCCATGGTGCGCTGATGTGCGGCTTGGTTTGGCATTGTTGCCATGGTGCGCAGTGTGCGGCTTGGTTTGGCATTGTTGCCATGGTGCGCAGTGTGCGGCTTGGTTTGGTATTGTTGCCATGGTGCGCAGTGTGCGGCTTGGTTTGGCATTGTTGTCATGGTGCGCAGTGTGCGGCTTGGTTTTGGAATTAGGGTTCCGTGTCGAAAACCTAATCTGGTATTTTGAAAAAATACCCCTATTAATTATTTACACCTGAGTTAAATGCTCCTAGTTAATGTGTTGCGGGTAACACTAGGTCATGGGGTTTTACGATTTTGCCCCTTGTTTAAAAACCACCATCAACATTAAGTCCCCTGCTTAGCTCGGAACAAGGGCTTTGTTGCGAGGTAAGCATAAGATGGTGACAAACTATCAACAGCAAACCGTAAAAAGAATTGAGGAGGCTTGTCTGACCTTTTATAAATAGGATTTGGAATCCTTGCCTCTCGGTAGTTTTGCACAAATCGGAGAGGTGGCACAATTGGTGGGGCCGGTGCAGCTTGGGCGACATTGGGAAGTTGGCGTGAGTTGGGAACCGAGTGTGCTAGGCTGGTGGGACCGGCGCAAGGTGTAGAAGTTGTGCGTGCTTGCAGGCGTGACTTGGGCGGCCATTGGGAAGTCGCTGCAATTGGTGGGGCCGGTGCGGACAAGGAGGGAGTAGGCGTTTCTACAGATACCAAGTTTCCTTATTTTGCCTTTCCTTCACGCGCGGCTTCAATTAGGGCATCGTCCATGCCAAAAAAACCTGGAAGCGTTATGTCCCTCATTGCTTCCTATCCTTTTTAAGGTTCTGTATTCAAACCTAATGCAACTGCATCATCTTCCTCGTTTGAGAAAAGGTTTTTCTTGTTGGATTTCTCTCTTTGTCATGTCACGCAGATTCGAATCATCTTCTAACCAGTCAGGTTTTCCGGATGAAGGCGCGAGGTCTGACTCTTGCATGAGCATCCCAACAAATGTTATTCGGGTTAAGAAAATCATACCGGTATGTTTTCTTCTTCTTGACGTACACTTTAACGCTTGTTGTATAAATGGAAAATTTTCCTTTTGTGCAGAGATATCCTGTTGGAGCATGCGTCACTGTTATCGACGAGGATGACCTAGTTGTTCCCCTTCCTTCAAGTCCGACCTTGTTGACTGCTGCAGACTTGGAGGACGCTGATTTAGGGCTCTCTTGTCATGAATACCCTTCCGCAGGTTTGTCGTTTGGGACTCGTATGAGGTGTCTCTCCTCCAATTATCGGAATGTTGGTGATTTCTGGTGCGGAAAGAATTCGTGGCCCTTTATACGAGGATATGGAAGACATATGGCCATATTGCTACCGGGAGCGTGGTGAAGTCTTTGTTCGTCCGCTTTGGTTTCCGTAGTGAACTTGTCTTTTGCCAATGATTGTTGAGATGGAGAATGTGTCCATTCATGCTGGCTGGAGTCACCATTCAAAAGTGGGAGAATATGGTGTCCACTGTGAATCCTTGGAGTTTAACGTTAGCTGGTTGCGGCATCGCCTCAATATTGTGAAGGTCGGCAGGGCTGGTATTCTTCTTTGGTGTGATTCACCGCCACGAAAGCCATCTTTGGAAGAGGAGGAAGTTTTGGCCCCTGGAGTCTCGGAGGATTGAAGAGTTAACTCGAGATTTGAAGAGTAGGACTGAAAGATATCATGGTCGATTGAAGATGATATTTTGTAGGGATTATAATTTACTAGATGGGCTTTTCTGATTTGCATTATGAGATTTAAAGGCTCCTCTTTCTTTTTTTTTTTTTTTTTTTTTTTTTGAAGAAATAAAGAGATTATGTTAATCTGTTGGATTGTATTGAAATTCGATAACTGGTAAGAAAGAAAGTAAAAGAGAGAGAGTGCACCGGACGTTCACACTTTTGATGTAGCATGTTGCAGGGAAATGATTAGGCGTAGTACGCCTTAAGCCACTTTCCGTTGATGACCGCTTCTAGCTTTCCCCCATCTTCTTTGATAATCTTGTAGTAACCACTATTATATGCTTTAGTGATTATGTACGGCCCTTCCCATTTGGGAGAAACTTCGGTGCCGATGCATCTTGCTGGATGTGTTTGGCGGTTTTTAGCACCAGATCTCCTTCCTTGAAAACCCTGGGTTTTACATGGCTGTTGTACGCCCTGGAAATCCTGTTTTTGTATGTTTGTGCATGTTCCTCTGCCGGGATCTTCGGAGTCAGTAGTATCTGGTTCCGCACTCGGCATTGAGTAATTCGGCTTCATTCCACTGGGGTCCGCTCATTGCGGCAGTTCAGCGGACGGGATCTTGATTTCTGCTGGGAGGATCGCGTCGTACTGTAAGTGAGACGAGGGAGTAAGGAGACATGCCGGTGGAGCTTCTAGGAGATGTTCTGTATGCCCCGAGAGAGCCATTGGCAATTGCTCATGCCAGATTCGGGATTGTCGTGTCTTGTTCGGTGAGGATTCGGATCGAGTCTTGTTGGTACTTTCGGCTTGCCCATTTCCCAGGGATAATAGATGGTAGAGAAGACTTGTTTGATTCCGTACCTCTCAAGTAGTTCTGTACTTTGCTTGTTAGCGAGAAGGCGTGCCGTTGTCGGTGATAACGTGTTTAGGTACGCCAAAACGGCGGATGATGTGCTCCTTGATGAATGCGCGATTGTGGCTCCAGTGGTTCCTTTTAGCGGGACGACTTCAACCCACTTGGTAAAGTACTCGGTGTGGTTATTATGTACTCATCTTTGTTTTGAGGATGGTGGGTTGATCTTCCCAATGATGTCGAGTCCCCGGCTATAAAAGGGCCACGGGCTACTTATCGCGTGCAAGGGTGTTGGAGCGCGTGAATGAGGTTTCGTGAATCGGCATTCTCGGCATTTCGAACGAAAGTAGCCGCGTCGTCTTCCATGGTCGGCCCATGAGTACCTCTCGTGTATACGTAGGAATAGTTTCTGTTTCCCTTGGTGTTCGCCTTCGTGCATTTCTCTTAACATAAGCGGGATTTGCACCGCTCAAACACCTTAGTAGACTTCCCAGAAACTCTAGCGATATAAAACCCCATCATGGAACACGAATCTTTTGGACTTTGTCTTAGATTGGACGCATCCTCTTTGTTAGTAGGAAGAATGCCATCGCGAAAAGAAAACGATGTACGGCTCCCTTGATCCCAGTGTGGACTGATGTTGAGGACTTACGTCGACATGGGGGCGCCTGGCAATTTGGACACGCTTTTGGAGTAATCGGGATTGGGTTTCCATCTCCGGCCAATAGTATCCAAGTCGTTGTAAACGACGGTAGAGGGTTACTGCGATGTTATTCCACGGACTTCGGTATGAACATGTTCAAGTCGTTGTTGTGCTTCCTCTTTCCCGAGACACCTTGACGAGAGAGTTGTCTGGATTTCGATGATCTGAGAACACCTTGAAGCATAAAGAAATTCCGCAAAGTCTTGAGGTCGACCTTCCCTTGGAAAAGTGAGTTGTTGAGTTCTTGAATGATAGGAGTTCTCCGGTCATCGTCTTCGGCTTTCTCGGGTTGTGAAAGCCACGTTGAAGCTATGGTTCGCCGTTTCTTGTCGAGGTTTCCTCGGATCCTTCGAACTGTAGCTTTGAGGCTAGTGTAGTTAAGCAGTCGGCATGCTTGTTGCTGCTACGGCCGACATGTGTGATGGTTGCTTCGGCGAAATTATTTAGTAGTTTTTGTGCTTGACCTGTATGGTGCCAGCGTTAGTTCTTTCAATGCATAGATCCCTTTTACCTGGTTGATGAGTAATTTGGAATCTCCTCTTATCTCCAAACGCGTGGCCCCGGCTTGTTTAGCTAATGATAGTCCAATGAGGAAGGCCTCGTATTAAGCTGAGTTATTGGTGCATGGAAAGTCTAGCTTGAAAGAGTGCGAGAAGACTTCTCCAGCAGGAGATACTAGTACAACACCCGCTCCTCGGTATTAGTCTTTGGGGTGGAAGAGCCGTCGAAGAAACAGAGCCATGTTTCTTCTTTGACTAAAAAGATATCGGAAGGTCTCCCGGGAGATCTTCTCGTAACTCTGCGGTGTTTTCTCACGGGAATGCTGCTAACAGTGCTGCAAATGACCTGTCCTTTTATGGCCCTTGGGGAAACGCACGTTATGTCGAACTCGACAATTGCAGGAGCCATTTAGCCGGCCTCCCTATCGGGGCGGGTTTCGAGAGGAGAAACTTTACAGGTCTGATTTGGATACTAGCACCACCTTATTGGAGAGGAGGTAGTGCCTGAAGACGGATGGAATAAATCAGTGCTAAACACGCCTTTTCCGCTTTGGGGTATCTGAGTTCAGCGTCTCTCAACGTTCGACTGAAATAGTATATGGGGTATTCCATTCCTTTGTCGTCCTCTTGTGCGAGGAGAGCTCCGATGGCAGTATCGCTAAAGGTTGTGTAGAGACATAGTGGTTTCCCTCGCATAGGAGGCTTCATGACGGTTGGGGAGGACAAAGTATTTCTTGGATCTTCCAGTACGGTTTTTTTGAGACGTAGTCCATGCGAAATTCGCTCCTTTTTTAGCAGAGGAGTAAACGTAGTGGTGGTACATGCCAGCCCGGTATGAAGCGACGAATGTAGTTTACCTTGCCCATGAAACTCGGAGATCCTTTACGGTTCGCGGCGGCGCATCGTGAGGATAGCTTGCGTTTGATTTGGATCAACTTTTATTCCCAGCCGTTACTTGGAATCCCAAGAATTTCCCAGAAGAGACACCAAAGGTGCATTTCAAAGGATTCATCTTCAACTTGTATTCGCGGCATCTTTCGAACACTTGTCGCAGCGTTTCTGGATGATCCGCTCGAGTCTTCGATTTAACTACCACATCATCTACGTAATTTTCAACTTGCTTGTGCATCATATCGTGGAAGATGGTAGTCATGGCGCGTTGGTAAGTAGCGCCAGCGTTCTTCAGACCGAAAGGCATTACGGTGTAATAGAAGTTTCCGAGAGGGGTTCGGAAAGCAGTCTTACTCGCGTCGTGCTCATACATCTTTATCTGGTTGTAGCCGCTATATCCATCCATGAAAGAGAACATACCATGTCCACTGGTAGCATCTACCAGCATGTCTATGTTAGGTAGCGAGAAATCGTCTTTAGGGAAGCACTTGTTCAGATCTCTGAAATCGACACAACATCTGATCTGACCATTCTTCTTTTTAACGGGAACGATATTGGCCAACCAAGTAGGATGGTGAATAGGCTTGACAAAACCAGCGGCTAGTAATTTTTGGACCTCCGCCTTGATTTGTTCTTCTACGTCGTTTCTGAATTGTCTTGGAGGCTGCTTGACTGGTTTGGATCCGGTTATCACGTGCAGATGGTGGGTGACCAGTTTTCCATCCAAGCCAGGCATTTCTTCGTAAGTCCATGCGAAGACGTCCTGGTATTCTTTGAGTAGGTCGACTAGCTTTGAGCGTTCGCGCGAGATGTAGAGTCGGCCGATCGGGATGGGTCGCGGAAATTCCTCATTCCCTATATTGACGGTTTCGAGTTAAATGCTCCGTGGTTAAGTCGGTCCCATCTTGTAGCTTCCGAGGGCGTCCGGAACTTCCTCCTGGTCATTGTGAAGACATTCTTTCGGGCGGAGAGACCAGGGTCATGGTCTTCCACTGCTAATTGCTACTAGACGGTGATAATGTTTGAGCTTTCACTTTTTGCTTCGTCTTGCGGTAAGGGTGCACTCTCGCTTAGTGCGGGCACGGGTTACGCCCGGTGGCGAGAGACCGGCGGGTCTTACTTATGAGGAGATGGTGGAAGGACGGTCTCCTCTGCAGGGTATCTCCAGTTTGTCGCTATCTCTGAGCGATGTCCATTTTGGTAGCAGAAAACTATGAATCCTGGTCGCCACGCCTTTTGAACCCTCCTTCGGCCCATGTGCTTCTACGCGATGGCTTGGGTGCATAGGGGGACGGTGACGCGGGAATACGAACAACTTCTCGTTCAATCTTTGTTTCGAGGCATTGGTGGTATGTTGAAGGGACGATTTTGAGATTGTGCACCCACGGCCTTCCCGGTATCATGTGGTAGTCTGGTTCTTTTCATTACTTCAAACTTCACGCTTGATTGGATTGGCCCTACTGCCAGCTCCAAGTTGATGTAGCCGTATGTGCTAGTTTGGTTGCCTTCAAAATCTGTCATCGTAGTGGGTTGTCGTACGATCTCGTTAGGTCGCACCCTGGCAGCTTTGAGTGTCTTGAGAGTGATGACATTGGAAGATGCACCCGTGTCAATGAGCTCTCTTCGAAACTATATGTTCTTGACGAGATCTGTAACATGCAAGGCCCGGTTGTGACCTTCTTCTACCATCATGTCGTCATCGGTGAAAACAATATTGTTGGCGGATCTTCCGGGGATCCTTGGAGTCCCCGTGGGTGCAGGAACTAGTGACGCGTTTAGTGCTATTCGGTTGATAGCAGAGAATGTCTTTATTCGCTGGTCCTTAGAGAGGTGCAGCAATTCACATAAGTTTTCTACCAACATGGTCGCCTCCTGGTCCGCTGGCTTCCAGTCAGTGACGAAACCGTTGATTTGAGAATGCTCATTCGGGATGTTAGTCCCCTGTTCTTGATCTCCTGGGGAGCATGAATCACTTAGCCCCGATGTTAGATTGATGAGGAAGTCGAGTATGCTGTTAATTGCATCCTTCATTAGGTCCATGTTTTTGGTGTGGATCTCCTGAGCACGCATCAGGTCAACCAGTCTTGGGACCTCTTCATTGGTGGTATTGCTTCCAGAAATTGAGGAGTTATCATGACCTTGAGCGGGATCAATGTTTGTGGAGAAACTGGGTGAAAATCGTTTCTGCCGATTTCGGTAAATTCGGTAGGTGAGTGAGAAACTCGTTCAAACCCTAAACAAATGTACTGCACGTGAGCACTTTATAGATTCGAGAGATCAATTTGTACAAGTCCGGCCTAAACCAAGAAATGGCCGTTCTAGACTTGCTTCGGTCACAAAGTGGAGGAGAAAGGTTTATTTGGGGAGGGAAGCAAAGAAAGGTGTTGAGACCAGAATAATTCTGGGAGAGTAGTATCTCGACTTGTATCAGAAAGTGAAAGCTTGGGGATCTTGCAAGAGATGAAAGATTTTGGGAGAGCTTGCAAAGTTGCCTTTCTGAGAGTGTAGTATTTTTCTCCTGACCGAGACTTGTTATCTGGTGGAAATAGGTAAGACCTATTTATACAAGTCGAGATTGAAACGCACTCGGCCTCATGAAGGAAGAGAGTAAAGGCTGAAATAATGAGAGAGGTGGTAACCGCAAGGTGTTTATGGGTGAAAATGTTTTCACCATTATTTCCTCATTTATTTGACCGCTTTATTCCTTTTCACGCTTTCTTAATGTGAGCGTAGTGTACGCTGCAAGCTGTGACCGCCAAACCAAAACCCTAGAAAGCATCCCTAGTTTGTGTTGATATATCGAGTGTTGGTTGCACCTTGAGTGCAAGTGGCGCTGCTAGTGGCGCATGTGGCATGTGCCATTGGCATGTGCGGAATGCCCTTGTTGCGGGTTGTACTTCGAGCGCAAGTGGCAATGCCAGAGCTGCTAGTGGCGTGCGTGGCATGTGCCAATGGCATGTGCGGAATACCTTGGTGGTAGGTTGTACGTTGAGTGTAAGTGGCAATGCCAGAGCTGCTAGTGGCGTGTGTGGAATGTGCCATTCGCATGTGCGGAATGCCTTGGTGGTAGGTTGCACGGTTTGCAAGTTAGGCTACCAGCGTGTGTGTTTGGCATGTGCGGAATGCCTTGGTGGTAGGTTGCACGGTTTGCAAGTTAGGCTACCAGCGTGTGTGTTTGGCATGTGCCAATGGCATGTGCGGAATGCCTTGGTGGTAAGTTGCACGGTTTGCAAGTTAGGCTACCAGCGTGTGTGTTTGGCATGTGCCAATGGAATGCGTGGCCGTCAGGGCCGTGGCCTTGGTAGGAAAAGCTACCAGCGAGCATGTTGGCATGTGCCAATGGCTTGCATGGCCGTTAGGGCCGTGGCCTCGGTAGGAAAAGCTACCAGCGAGCATGTTGGCATGTGCCAATGGCATGCGTGGCCGTTAGGGCCGTGGCCTTGGTAAGAAAAGCTACCAGCGAGCATGTTAGCATGTGCCAATGGCATGCGTGGCCGTTAGGGCCGTGGCCTTGGTAGGAAAAGCTACCAGCGAGCATGTTGGCATGTGCTAATGGCATGCGTGGCCGTTAGGGCCGTGGCCTTGGTAGGAAAAGCTACCAGCGAGCATGTTGGCATGTGCTAATGACATGCGTGGCCGTTAGGGCCGTGGCCTTGGTAGGATAAGCTACCAGCGAGCATGTTGGCATGTGCCAATGGCATGCGTGGCCGTTAGGGCCGTGGCCTTGGTAGGAAAAGCTACCAGCGAGCATGTTGGCATGTGCCAATGGCATGCGTGGCCGACTTGGCCTAGGTTGCATGGTTTGTAAGCCTAGGGCGCTATATTTGGCATGCGCCAATGGCATAGCGGCTTGGAAATATGGCTTGTGGTACGTGTTGGCATGTGCCAATGGCACGGACGGCCATGTTGACCTAGTTGCACGTTTTGCAAGCCTAGGGCGCTATATTTGGCATGCGCCAATGGCATAGCGGCTTGGAAATATGGCTTGTGGTACGTGTTGGCATGTGCCAATGGCACGTACGGCCATGTTGACCTAGTTGCACGTTTTGCAAGCCTAGGGCGCTATATTTGGCATGCGCCAATGGCATAGCGGCTTGGAAATATGGCTTGTGGTACGTGTTGGCATGTGCCAATGGCACGTACGTCCATGTTGACCTAGTTGCACGTTTTGGAAGCCTAGGGCGCTATATTTGGCATGCGCCAATGGCATAGCGGCTTGGAAATATGGCTTGTGGTACGTGTTGGCATGTGCCAATGGCACGTACGGCCATGTTGACCTAGTTGCACGTTTTGCAAGCCTAGGGCTCTATATTTGGCATGCGCCAATGGCATAGCGGCTTGGAAATATGGCTTGTGGTACGTGTTGGCATGTGCCAATGGCACGTACGACCATGTTGACCTAGTTGCACGTTTTGGAAGCCTAGGGCGCTATATTTGGCATGTGCCAATGGCATAGCGGCTTAGTTTGGCATGGTTACCAATGAGTGCGATAGGTAGTTTGGTTTTGGCGTCGCATTTGCCATGGTGCGAAGTGTGCTGCTTGGTTTTGGATTTGTTGCCATGGTGCGCTGTGTGCGGCTTGGTTTGGCATTGTTGCCATGGTGCGCAGTATGCGGCTTGGTTTGGCATTGTTGCCATGGTGCGCAGTGTGCGGCTTGGTTTGGCATTGTTGCCATGGTGCGCAGTGTGCGGCTTGGTTTGGCATTGTTGCCATTGTGCGCAGTGTGCGGCTTGGTTTGGCATTGTTTCCATGGCGCGCAGTGTGCGACTTGGTTTGGCATTGTTGTCATGGTGCGCATTGTGCGGCTTGGTTTTGGAATTAGGGTTCTGTGTCGAAAACCCTAATCTGGTATTTTGAAAAAATACCCCTATTAATTATTTACACCTGAGTTAAATGCTCCTAGTTAATATGTTGCGGGTGACACTAGGTCATGGGGTTTTACGATTTTGCCCCTTATTTAAAAACCACCATCAACACCAGCATACGTAACTAGTACCACGACCATCGTCAATACTGTTCCTCTTGTATACCCATATGTCGGTGCAGTATACTCGAGATGCTGTATAATGTGTATAAGTGTGACAGTACTGCAAGTGACGAATAATGATCATGCGTTACAGAGTTGCAGGTCAAGTAAGAGTTCCGCCGTAATGGTGCAATGCGAAGCCATAATAGCACAACGTAAGCTATAATAGTGCAACGCAAGCCATAATAGCGGTATTACTGTATAGATTGGAAAGTGTCAAGAATGGCATAAACCCACAGGGCCAATGTAGTGCAAGTGCAGCATTACATTGTAAACACGTTTGGCTAAGTGATGAAGCTTATTGGCCGACACAATGAAGCTTCATTGAGGAAAGGCAAGACATGGACAAAGTGACAGATGCAACATGCTATGTTGGCATCAATGCATATCCATGGAATTGAGTTGGACCAAGCTCAAGGAGGATGCAAGAGTGAAGAATAGACTAAGAGTTGGTCTATGGCATATATTCAAGGTTGGCCAAAGATTGAAAAATACAAACAAGTTGGTAATGCAAGAGTTGCATTGTTTTTGTCAAGCTAATTGGCGAAGTGAAGCATATATGACGCATGAGCAACTAGAGTGAGCCTAAGGAACTGGCATCGATGTTTGAAGCTTAAGGAATGTTTGTGCATGAGTTTGGAATGATAATCATGCAGGGCCAATAGGGCTGAACGTTGGCGCAAGGCAGAATCCAGTATGCCAAAACGAGTGGCGCAATACGGCTCAAGTGACGGTTGCAAGTTAGTTATGAGCTTCACAAGCATGCCAATGATGCGTGATGAAGAGGAACGGTTATAAAGGAGTTTATAAGCGTGGGAGAAGAGTTCTAACTGCTAAAGAACAGGTGTTGGATGATTGGAGAGAGTTGGAGAAGAACTGGCCAGTTAGCACAGTTATTGGCGGTTGGCAGAACTGCTTTATGGGACAGATGGCTGTCCCATGCGTGTATAACGGTTATGCACGGTTTGGCCAAGTAAAGCTGATGTATAAATAGTCCTAAGGAGGGGAAAATTCGGCAGGCTTGCATAGAGAACATATGTGAGAGTGAGGTTTGCATATGTGAGTGAATAGGAGAGTTTTTGTGAGACTAAGACTTGGTTCAAGAGTGAACAAGTCTGTGTAAGTCCCCAAGTGGGCGATTTTTGTATTTCTTCCCTTTGATGCCATAAAAAAGTTGATTGTGTCATGTTCTAAGTGTTCTTGGTTGGCTGATTGTTGTTGGTAAAGTATGGCAAAGATTGAATGTATTATGGGGTGCATTTAATGAGTTTTGAGAAGTGAAAGAAAATTTGAAAAGACTTCCGCGATTGACTGATGTGTTGGATGTTTGCATAGGTGCAAACTTATAAGGCTGAAGTGCAATTGGGTGAAGCTATTCACGAGAACCACTTGTCTTTGCCGAGTTACACTTTCGCAGAAATTTGCAAATGCATTTTGGAGGTGTGACAATTCGGGTATCAGAGCTGTGTTTGGTACACAGTTCGAGTGTATTTGTTGGATAATACACTAGTGCTTCTTTCCCTCTAAAGTTATTTTCCTGTGAGGAAGTAAGTGGCGCATTATTTTCAGAGTATTGCATTAGAAATGAGTTCTAATGGCATGATGATCGACGAGGAACTACCGGGTACGTTTGATCAACTTGAGGAGTATGGTGATCTTGGTGATTTAACCATTGACTTCAGTGCAGATGGCATTGAAAATCCTCTTGTTTGTGAAGAAAATTTTAGGCTAGACCTACTTGAAGGAAGAACATCAGATTGGTTTAAAGAATTCGATGGCAGGGTAAGTGCTGTAGAAGATAAGGTGTCTGATGCAACCCTTTTGAATTGTGAAACCAATCTTGAAGTGACTGAATTGAAGGTGCAATTCAGTGACATAAAGACCATACTAACAAGCCATGCGAAGCAAATGTCAGAGGAAGTGGAAGGCATTCGCGGGTTAATCAGTAACGGTATAAGTTTGTAGGGGCAAACGTGCATGGAGAAAACTCTAATCAAGTCTCCGAGCCAAGAATTTACGCAGGTTCCAGAAATGCTAGAGAAATTGAGAATTTCTTGTATGACGTTGAGGCATACCTTGAGGAGAATGGAACTGGGGAAAGACAAAAAGTAACTCTCGCAGGAAATTACCTTGGTAGTGATGCAAAGGTTTGGTGGAGAACTATGCTGCAAGAAGATGAAGCTGCTGGTTATACCAATCCTATGTCATGGAATAACATGAAAGATGGACTGAGATGTCAGTTCTGGCCAAGCAATGGTGCTTAGTATGCAAGAGAAAGTTTGCGTAGGCTAAAAATGACAAGTACACCACAGGCCTATGTTGAAAACTTCTTTGCATTGGTACAAGAGACGCGTGGCATGAGTGAAGAAGATCAGATGTTCCAATTTCTGGATGGCGCAAGTTCAAGTGTGATTGCTGAACTTAAGAAGCGCAAAGTGCAGAGTATCCAGATGGCTATGCATACGGTAAGAGAGCTTGCCAATAGCACAACGACTGAAGATGTGCAAAGCTGCGAAGGAAAATCCAAAGGAAAGGAAAAATATGTTGGCAGTAAGCGCAAGCATGAACCTAAGGAAGATGAACTACTCCATTCATCCCGGAAGTATAGGGGATGTTTCATTTGCAAAGGTTTACACTTCGCTAGAAGCTGTCCACTCAAGGCGCAACTCAATGTATCAGTTGGGGATGATTATGGGAATCATTCTAGAAAGACTCGTGAAGGCCGAAGTGAAGGTTCAAGGAAGACACCTCGTAGGGAAGTGGTCGCTAACTTCGACAAAAGAAACTAAGCTAAAAACAAGTAAGTGTTGCTGTCTCCATTGACAACACTTTGAATGCCAAAACAGGAGTGTTTTTGGCCTTGTTTTATGTAGCTTGAGTTGTTTCATGTTGCAAACTCTGTGTGGAGAGTTTGGTTGTACAGACTTTTATTTGAGTCTTCAGGTTTGTATATACTTTGCTTTGGTGTAAGCAAGTTGCTTTGTTAATGAAGTTTTAGCTTTCCAAAAGTGATCAAGTGGATCAATCATGTAATGGTACATGGTATTGTCATGTAAGAGCAGTAATGAATGAAGGTGTTTTCGTTTATAAAGTTTTGCCTCTTTATTTACGATGTAAAGCTAGTTCATGGGGAGATGCTGCGAGTAGCATACTTAGCCTACGTATGCAATATATAATGACAAGACAAGTTGAAAGCTAATAAGCAAACCATAGGACAAGGGTCCTAGTTGATGTAGAAGTGATGTTGTTGTTTGGGAGATTGCAAAATGGCACGACGGCAGATGGGAAGCGACAGTGCAAGCAATGCAGCACGTTAGAAATCATTTTGTCAATAAGCATGAGTTGGGTAGAACTCATGGCCTTAGAGAAAGACGCACACTTTCCAGGCAATTAGCAATGCAGTGCAAAGAAGTATTTGGAGACATATTGGCTTTGAAAGCATGGCATATGGACAACTAAAGGGTTAGCTATATTATGTCCAAGAGATAGTTAGTCACATTTTTGTAAATAGGCTGTGTAACTCAATAGTTTTGCTGTATGGAAGTTGAGCAAAGAAAACTTGTCATGAGTACGAGTATGCAAGATGGCATAAGTATAGAGCTTATACTTGATGGAGACATTCATAGAAATGAGTTCTTGAATGATAGTTGCATAATAGGTTGTGCCTTACTCATCTATTTCCTTCTAGGTGAGCATTGATCGAACATGGTGATCTCTCCATCTTCCTTTATGGATCCACGGCCTCAACCACACTTCCACTAAGTGTAGTTTCAACACCTTAGTCTATGGTGTATATCCCTTATTGAGGATTCGTAACCTTGCATGTAGGTTTGCAGCTGGTATGTGTGATCTCATCACTTTAGCGACATCAATGTACATTCTGAAAATCGATTATTCTTTGTCACTTCACATTTACATTTGTGGAGTACAAGAATCAATATGAGACACAATGGGAACACACCACGACAATTCTTGTCGTCCCCTTAAAAAATACTTTTATTATCTCCCCATAACGACGAGAAGTCTGTCGCATAAAATGACAACCCGCAAATCTAGCGGTAAGAGATCTCCTGCCAAAGGTTTTAAAATGCGGATTATTGTTGGGAACTCCATTTCCAACATAACTACTTAATAGTTTTTAAGACCCATCATAGTACGATGTGGAGTCGTAATGTCAGGCTTAAATCCAGTTACCAACTGGTACGCAAAAATGATTGACTAATTGTGGGTTCTAAAACGAATAAGTGAATATGAGAATAATATTGCATATACCCCAAGCATTTGTAGGAAGGTTGTTACGCATAACCTATCCTTATATACCATCTGTAACCTTTGATGGTAGCCTCTGCGAGACCATAGGGTGATGATGTTCTACTCTGATCCTATTAAACATGCAATATTCATCAAGTCCTTTTGATGTAAATATCTAGCATTGACAAGGTTGGCGAGCCTTTAAATTATATAATAAGTGCTAGGATTGTTTCAAAAACGCATAATTTCTTGTGAACAATAATTAATTCAACACTCCGAATCATCCACCAGAGCCATAAATCACTTGAATGGTCCGCATTCTGCATGGATATGTTCACAAATATTACCTTGTTTATTTTGAAAGAATGGGTTGTTTACCATTTGCATCTTAGGATGGTCTCAATCCTTTTTACTAAAGAATGACTTTGTAAAATGAGTTATATGCTTTATTACTTTCAAAGCATAATGGGACGGGTGGTGGTGTTTCTAGTACTTTAGAAAAAGTTGATTATGAGAGATGCCGTCACTTTGTATTCTTTCCCATTTTCTTGTTAACTCAAATAAAAGGATGTCCATTTGAGTTCTTTTATATCACAACCAAAGTGTCTTTATGGTTATGTCAAAACTTGAGTGAGTCGATTCTCAACTTTACATTGTCAAATATCCAAGTATTAGTGATTTAGAGTTCACTAGACTAATTGACTCATTATTTTCTCTAAAATGTGATTCATTTCACATTCATTGGAGGTAATTTGTAGATGCATTCCCATTCTCACAATGAATGTTGTACGATAAGTGCTCGCACAGATTTCGTAATAACTTGACAAAGTGTGATTAGCTCTTAGTTCTTACACAGCTCACGTAACTTTTAATATTTATAACAATTAGGAAACAAAGATTGAGCATTTCTTCGCTCGGATATTACCTGTAATGAACCAATCATTGCATGATATTATATAAGGAAACTATTCAACAATCAGTTTAATATATTTCCTTAAGAGTTTTGTGTAATAAGTGGTGTGGCCTTATTACGTAACAAAAAGAAAATCTATCTCATTTACTTTAGAGTGTTAAAATTCATGAGGATGATATACTTTTCATCATAATGTACGAATGATTCTTTTAACTCAAGTACTTATGAGTATATCTCAAGTGCTTTAGGGTATTTCAGTATCTCAAGTGCTTTAGAGTATTTCAGTCTCATGGAAATGATATACTTTTCATTTCATAAGTACAAATTATGAATTTAGTTCTTCACATAAAAAGTTCTTTATTTTAACTTAAAAAAAATGTTTACTGAACTACCATATAACCAATACAACCAATAGTCCAGGATCAAATCATACAAAATTCAGTTGAATAAAAATAATTAATAAAAACTTATCAAAATGTAAGTGTATTAATTGGGCAAGTTTCTTATTGCCACTGAAGTTGACAAGCGGGGGTATGGCCTTCTTTTAACATATAGTGAGTTTGTTTTCATTTAAACTCTCTATAATCTTGTAGTTGGCTGCTACTGTATGATACCTGCATTCCATCACTTGTACCATACTCGGTAAATGTTTATACCAAGCATCCAACTCTCATTCCAATGAGTCAGAATTACGTCTCTGTCTCATGCTCAGTAAATACATTTACTTTGTATTGTTACTACTTGAGCCAATATTACAAGTGTTTTAAATTCCAATGACATTCAAATTTTTTGGGGAAAAATTTCATGAATGTTTCAAAAACTTCCTTCAGAGCATTCCATCGTCTGAAATCAATATGTCGCCTTAAAACGTAGAAGTTATGCCTTCATCTTTTGAAAAATGCATCGTCATTGGTTGAAGGTTTTCATGATGGAAGTAAATACCTTGTAGACACAATTGACTTTTGTATCAGAGGCTCTTTAATGGTGCTCAAGTACTTCTGAGTCCAAAAGGTCAAATTTTATTCGAGTTGGTTTAATCAGAACCCAGTCAACGGATTGGTCAATGACCGGTCCATTGGGTTGACTACGTCATGGTTAAAAAAAAATCCACATATATGTTCCATTATATATGAAGTGCTCAGGCCCATTGATAATAACCTTGAAACTATTAGCATATGAGCCCAAAACATATTTTTAACCCAAAAATTGGAAATTTCATCATCCAACTTTATCGATCGGAAAACATATGTAAACATATTTTTACAGTAACTTGATGATAATGTTTCGACAAACATAATAAAAGTTCAACTCAATCCAACGGCTAGATAAAAAGTTATTCATGACTCCGTATGACTGTTCTAATTAGCGTTTATGTGGACACAGTTGGAAATATCACGCACTTTTGAGTATTTCCATGGTTTGATCTTTATGAAATTCTTACAGTATCTCACCAAGAACAATATACAAAACATATCAAAAATATAGCATAATCCAACGGTTTAAATTCTTAAAAATTAGGTTTTTCGACGCTGTTAAAATTAGGGGTTTTCTTAACGTACACAGTTTTCTTAAACGCAGGTTTTGAGATTGCATCATATTCCGAGTTTATTTAAAATTTTAACACAGTAAATAATGACTGATTGGGTTGAACATATTAAAATTTCATGAAAATCTAACGGTGAAATCTCTATGTTTTATAATCATACGTTATTGTGGAACCTAATATATACTACGAAAACGAAATTTCTTTGTTCAAAAGAAATACCTAGTAACGCATCCATGATGATAAACAAATAGGATCAGAACCACGCTAATCTTCGAGTAATCTTGAACGAAGAAAGAAAGAAAAAAAAATTTGCACCAGTTGGTAGAGTCGTGCATGATAACACGTTGTATTCTCATGGATATCAATCTAGTATTACATCATAGGAATAAGCCTTTATTTATAGGCTAGAGTGTCAACCCTGGTTACATATAGATGGGCCGCACACATAGGCCAAAGGCCCTACAACATCCTTCTAGTTTTTCTTATTATAAAAATTATGTTTCCTTATTAATAACGGCTTCCAAAACAATTTGCACTTTGCTAGAATTAGGGTATTGTCACACGATTCTAACCGGCAGGAATCTAAATTACAATTCACTTTTATTTCTTTATTACAAAGAAAGAAAACGATCCTATGCTAAAGAGAAAAAAACATATGATTACTTCTCATATGTCCTATTTAGTTAATGTATATAAAACTTTTTCAATTTGTAAATGGAGGTAAATGGACGCCACTTACTCCCAGTTGTTAGCCAAACAAATGACATTGGGGATCAAACATTGTAATCCAACTGAGGTACTTATAATTGAGATTAGCGTAACTGGTTTATAGGGAAGATAATTAATAGATCAAACATTGTTATTACCAGAAGTATAAAAAATAAAAGAGCATGACATGAACCTAAACTACTACTTGTTGTGGATGATTATATTCTTCGATCTAAGCATCTCTTGGTCTGGCTGTTTTTCAAAAACATATTCTCTCCTTCTATTTAACCCTCATCGTCTTCGGTTGAAGATATTGGTGTATATTTATAACCCATAACATCATTTTTGCCAAAATCTTTCTGTGACAAATGCTTCTCTAAATCTTTCAAATAAGTAACACCAGTCTTTCCCAAATCTTTCAAAGAAACAAGGCTTTGTGTGTGAGGAATTGCGTCAATGTTTTCAATAAAATCCATACCCTTAGCATTCTCATCCCAAAGATTTTTTATGGTTGAGGTTTTAGGGTCATAACGATAAAGTCTTATGCGTGGAGGTATGTTGTGGTTGTACCAAAATAGTACTTCATTGGTCTTTGTGATTGCGAATGGCCAAGTATATATATCATTGCCCTTATGTTGTATACTAAACTCCTTGATCCAGCATGACGAACTAGTGCCTTCAGCGTTAATATTGTTTCTCTTGTATACCCATATTTCTGTGTCAGTGTGAGAAAATGTACAGTTTGTATAAGCCAGATACAAATTATTATTCCCTCCAAGCAACTTACGTCGAGAAACGAGTAAACCGTTTTCGTATACAAAATCTTCTGAAAGTGGCAATAGGATCGAGTGGAACTTCTCACTTTCCAAATCAAAGGCCAAGATCTCATATTCCTCTAATTCGCGATCACTTTGGTGCAACCAGTAAAGTGCTCCATTTGCATAGATACCTGTAGAATGTTCGAAAGTGTAAAGGTTGATAAATCCAACGAATCTCCACCCGCCGCCAACAGTGTACACATGAACATATCCCTGCTGTTCCTCCTGACAATAATATATCGTAGCAACCTTGTACTTACTAGTTAAAGGACAATAGCCAAATCCACTTGCTGCTAAACGACCATTGGTAATTAGCGTGCTCGACACATCCCGATGCAATTCTAAGTAATTAAACTCCGGAAGAAGGATAGATTCCCCGGTTAACGGATTGCAGATTAGAAAAGGATCTACACCTTCAACATCCGTAATATATTTGCCAAAACAAGCCAAACCATTGCAAGACCCTACCACAATATCCTTGCTCGGGGAAGATTTGGTAATATATCTTCCGTGTTCTATCTTTGAAAGTGTCTTGTTAGTGTAGTAATGGTTTATGTTTGCATGATCATAATGATCATACTCATCTTCATAAAAAAGTTCTTGTCTAAGACTATCGCCACCGGGTTTAGCACTAAGATAGATAGCGAAAAGGAAACCACCTGTCTTACCAGATTTATAGTTGCGCAGGTGAGCTTTCCAAGCTGTGCATACACGTCTGGCCTGTAAAGCTACTTCAATAGGTAATCGGAAAAGTATGTTTTCTATGATCTCAGTAGGAAAATTCTCCATGTTGCTGATGATGAATTTGCCGTTGCAAAGTATGGAGTATTATTAGTTTATTACTCTTCTACCTCTCTTTTAAGGTGTAGTATGTTTCTCTATGATTTTTTTTTATTTTTAAAATAAATTCTCTATGATCCTAATTCTCCATGTCGCGTGAAATATATATAGAGGTATTTTCTTCTCTCTTTAAAGCTAATATTTCCTTATTAATATCGGTTTCCAAAACTATCTGCAGTTTGTGAGAACTGTTCTCACACGATTCTAACCGGAAAACTCACCTTATTTTAAGAATCCGTCTGACAAACCCTAATAACCGTCGGATCTAATATATCCGGAGGGAATTTAAAAAGTTTCAGCTTCAAGATATATCCCTCATGGAGAATTTAATGTTCTCCTAGCTAACAAACAAGTGAAACACTGAGATGACGGAGAAGCTACTAGAAAAACGTGTTCCCCTAGTGAGAAAAAAGCATATGTGACTACTTCTCGTACATAGTTTAGTTGAAGTCGAACTTTCTCGATTTATAGATGGATGAGGTAAATGGACACCATCACTCCCAATTGTTACTTAAATCTCGAGTAACTATCGGTTAGCCAATGACTCTGGCTTTGAGATCGTTCTGTTATGGCAGTATTTTTCTTAGAAAAATTGATTAGTGAAGCCAAAATAAATTGATTGATTTGACAGCTTGGGCATTTATAACTAGTTTTATTTCCTTACCTTTCTCTTAATTTTCTCTTTGCTTTTTTTTTTTTACTTCCTCGAGACCAGAGGGGCAAAACTAGAGAAAAGAGTAAAAACTATTTAGTTTCACCCTTGCAGAGAGGTAATTGGCCAGGTACCACTCCCAATTGTTACTTAAACTTTGAGTAACTATCTAGTGATTAGCCAAGATATCTTTCTCAGGCGCCAGGGATGGTTTCATCATGGATTTTATTACCATAAAGAGTTCATCATTGTCTCTTGAGGACATAAACAGAGATAGATATCATAAGTAGTAGGAACAACTTTTCAAGGATTACGAATTACCAATCTCACTCTAACATCATCATCTGAGAGTTACATAAAATAAAGTTTGGTACCAAAAGTTAAAGTACACACCGTAAGGCCAACTACATGACTTTATAAAGACATACTGTAAAAAAGCATACAAGTCGGGTACATTGATGAGGCATGCATGTCTACAACTTTAGATGGCCGAAAAGTCGACTTTTGCTACCCCAAGTTTCCCTTTGGGGCTTACTTCTTGTTGTGCATGCGATATCTGGATTGATCCCATTTTTGCATGTCCGTTTGTCTATATAGGCGCTTGGATTGTGTAGATAGTAAAGTATCATCATGGACGAATGCTTTGCTCTTTGAAGATTATCGAACTGATAATTGTTTCTCATGCAGAAATCTAAGAAATTAACCCTACCATCGAAAAGTTCCCCCTCAATAACTTCATCTTCATCCTCATCAGTATCCTTAGCCATATGTTGTATTCCCAAATCCACAATGATAAAATTTTCCTTCCGCTTCCGTATTTCTTTACCAAGATCTTGCATCAGCTTATCCCCCTCATCCCCAAAAGTATCATTAGTGCATCCAGCAGCTTCAAGAGAAGGCTTTTGGTTCCTTGCCTTCCTTACTGGTGTTGGTTTAACAACATCTATAGATTTCTTGAGCAAACCCTCAGCAATAAGTGGCCAGTAGTCACCATCAAAGTACGGCAAACGAGCTGCTGTTACCTTCTCCTCACCACGAGGTACAAAGAAATATTGATATAAGTTAGTAACATTCGCCACGATATTTTCCTTCTCTGCTTCGCTTAGCATTTTTCGGTACCAACCTCGCAGAGTTCTAATCTTGGGGCTCTTCTGTATCTCCGGATGACAGTTAAATATATAGTCACCTGCTTTTGATGGGGGGCAAGACCATATATAACACTTAGAGAACCCCCTTGTCCTGCTAAAGTCCAGATATGCCAACAATATTTCATGGTATACAAATGTACGTGGAGATTCTCCGGTGGTGGTTATGATACCCTCAGGTCTGAAGTATTTGACAGAATCCAAATATGAGATATATATACTACGCTGATTTGGAAGAGGACATCTGGAGCCATATTCCTGGACATACATTGCAAACAGACAGACATCTACTCCATGGATCTTCTGAAATAAAAGAATGACCTTTGATCTGTACGGGAGTTCTTTCGGGTAATTCTCTTCTTTAAAGACATTCAGAAACTCTTGCTTCACTAGTAATTTCTTCTCAACAGATAAAACGACTCTCACAACAAGATCTCCCGAGACCTCATCAGAATTCTTTCCCATGCCCAAACGTGAAACCAGTCTAGCTTCTATGAAATTACTCAGCTTTGTTCTTGGTAAATCTGTTGCGCCCCGAATAACACTCCGATCTAAGGGTACATGAAGCCCGTTTTTAATCTCTTGCGTATAACATTTTGGGCAAATGTATTCAGCTTTCTCGTCGATGTTTCTTTCGTCATTGAACAAAGCACATGTATGGTGTTGCCAACAACCACATATATCACACCCTACAAATGGTTCTTGATATTTTCGATACGTGGGATCAATATCCATACCTATTTTTTCCTTGTTAATATGAAGCCCGGAGACGTCGACACTGAGATTTCCACCTTCTATATTCTTGAAACAGGTATTACAGACTCGGCACTCCACACCAGATTTTGATGCACTGTGATATGTGTCCGTCTTCTTGAAAACTTTGCCACACACGAAGCAGCCTATCGCAAAATAAAGTGCCTCTACTGCACACAACTGACATGCATTGACATTCTTACACTCTGCCATTGCTGGTTTCTCATTTACCTTCTGCTTACTCTCACCAACCCACTGCTTGAGACTTGCAACGTGCTCTTCCAATTGATCCAGAGTTAACGTTTCAGTCAAGGAAGCTCCCCTTATCTTCGACTGATCTGATCCTACTATTTTATCAACGTCAGTTATCTCAGCCTGGCCAATTGGGGTCTCGATGTGTTTATCAGGCTCCTTAATTTCTTTGGACAAGAAATCATCCTCTCCTGCCAGATAACGATTTTGCGGATGCAATATAGGCTCTTGTATATTGCTATCTACAAGCTCCCTTGATAAAGCAGACTCAACAAGTTTATTCATATCCACTTCTGAAACGGACGGTTCATAAGGCATCCATTGTTGGTACTTCTGTAAGCTTTCAAGTAGAGGAATTGGTCCCCATTCTGGTGAAATTTCACACCCAGAAACAGGGGTCACTATCCGCCGTGGATGCATCTCCCCTGATGCTTGGTGATCAATCAACAAAGGAAAGTTAGAGGTATGACCAATCTTCTGTTTTTTAAAAGAAATCTCTAGCGCTGGTAAGATATAATTGTTTTCCCCTGGCTTTGCAGAAGCACCAGCATCGAATGTTAAAGGAACAGTAGCCTTCCTAGCATTATGCTGCGCTGTAGCTTGGGGCGTCGCGAAATTACAATGCAGAATCCCATGCTCAGGCTCTTGGTGCTGATACCAAAATGGATCAATGGCGCCAGATTCTGCCAACTCATCAATATAATTCCCGCTGCTTACAGCATCACCACGATTGCAATTAAAATTAGTTAGCGCCGAACTTTGAATGTGATTCTGGTCATGCTGTTGATAGTTCTGAAACTGAAGATGAACAAAGTCATTACAGTTCTGAGAGCTGTCAGAAGAATTATTCAACGAGCCTTCAAGCCTATCAAAAGTTACGAGACCAGACATATTATGAGGAGGAGAGACAACTCCTTGAACTGGGAATTGCTGCTGATGAAGAAGATATTCTTGTTGACGCATGTTTTGATGGAGCGGTGGCGTCATTGACTGATTACTTATAATCTCCATTCCTCTTCCCTTCTCCACCTGATCATTTAACTTTCCAGGATGGTTAATTTGAGAACTTATACTTGCGACGGCAAATATAACCCGATCCTTTAATGTCTTAACATCTACGTACTCCTCCTTGGTTGAAGCTTCCATAAACAGCTTATGTTCTACTTCGTTTTTCAAATTTTGGAACTTTACTTGATTCCAGTCATTAGAATTTCTATTACAGCTTGATAAAATTTGTTGAATGCAGCTTTCAATGGAGCTTCGCATAAATGTTCGCATAAGACAGATATAAGCAGGATCCTCCTCGCGCCATGTGCTTGTAGATTGTTGACGAGTATTATCCAGCGGTGGCATAACGCAATTTCCCCCCGTGGCAGGGCTTGGTGCTGGAGCCACAGACCTCCTTCCTTGGTGAGGAGTAGGAGGTGGAGGAGTGGTTGTTGAATCAGGTTTTGCAATACCTCGTGGATATACTACCTCCATCAATGTTCCTTGAAAATCCATTATTCAATCAAAAGTATCACGATCAATAACCTAAAAAGATATCGATTATTCAGGGTTTCTTCCCTGTTTGAGAGATACAGATCGATAACCCTAATATTTCTTTCTTTTAAGTCCTGAAGCCCTAAAAGAAGATTTATAGCAAATTCATTTGGGATTTCTAATAGGTTTGGGATTTGATTTTCTAATTGTACTCGGTTTGGGATTTTCCCGCCAATCACTCCACGTTCTAAAGTTACCTGGCTAGGACTGATTTGGTTACGCCTGGATCGGTTAAGACTGATGTGTCAGCGCCCGCTTCATGGCAACGAAAAAACTGCTGTAAAATGACTCGTCTCAGTCACGCCCCTGAATTTGGATAACAAACTTTTCCGTTGCAATTTGGTTATCTTTGGATCATCTCTTAAAATCTTTTGTTTCTTGGCAGTGTTTGTGTATGATGGCATGACAAACTAAGTCGGGCTTCATTCTTATCAAATGTAATACTCTGTATTTTTAGGGGGATTTTAATAAAATGTCACACTACAAATTTCATGTTTAAGAAAATGCCACCATTTTTTTCAGAATTTTTTTTTTTTTTTTTTTTTGAGAAAACGGTTAACTGATGTTAGTTTCTGTTAGTGCATATGTGTCACTAAATCACTCATGTAAAATGACATTCAAGTTCCTGAATCATTTAACTAGGAACGAGTTAACAAGTGACACCATATCAGGAATTTTGTCATAGAGGATGCTGTCACAGTTTCTTTTTCAGTAACAGATATATCTGTAATAATTCCTGTAACAAGTATAATTGTTGAGAATTTTTATAATCGTGACAGAATTTTAAATTTAAATAGTAACAATAATATCTGTGAAGGATTTTCTGTATAATAACAAATATAGATACTTCTCCCCAATAATTTTCCTACACCAAAAACCACCCCAGTTTTGCAACTCTTAGGATTTGGTTTATCACAACCATGCCCACAATTGAACAAATTTAACACTTGCATTAAATTTCTAAATACCAAAATTCATTTTATTTATCTAATTATAATAAAACATTTTACTTTTTGTGCCCAAAAATAATCGAGACTAGTCAAAAGATCATTGACTTGGTGAAAACTCGGGACTTGGACAAAAACCAAGCCCCCTTTCTCTCCATCGTCCCACAACAACACTTCTTCGTTTCTTCATCTCTGTATATCGTTCACTCCGCCGTTAACCTCCTGAGAGCGCAGTAGTTTCAGTTTGAAACTAATCCATCAAGACAAAGCTTAGTTTGAATTCGATTAGATTTAGCTAGGTTTATGTTTTCTGTTACTCATCTCGATCGATTTGACCTAAATTCTGAATGACGATGAAGAAGATGGACCACAATGATTCTTTTTATGCTAAATTTCATGCTTTTCCTTATTCTTTGATGAGGTAAGCGATTATGTGTTCTCTTTTTCTTATGAATGAATTGATAGTCAGTCCTGTTATATGAAATTTGGGAAAGATGATGACAAAATTAGGGATTTTGTGGAAGTCAGACATCTAGACCTATATATTAGTTAGTTTTGATTGAGTTTAGAACTGGGTTTTGCTTGTTGGTGGTGTTATTTTGCGTAGATTCGAAATTGGATCTTGTTAATTAGGGATTCCAATTTGTGTTTGTACTGAACTGGAACTGAAATTTCCTTACTTATGTAAATTCGAGAGAGTGTGTTGTTCGAGAAGGATAACTTAATTATGGAATTTACTTCACCTGGCAGGGTGAGATAAGTTTGTCTGCTTGTTTTAGAAGTATGTATTTGATGAAGCTTAACATCTAATAGATAATGGATGTGTTTTGGCTTTTTTTTCCTTGTTGTTTTAAATCATTCAACAGGTTTTTGATACTTATCAACAATTCCCTTTTTCATATTCCTGATGATGTTATTATATGCTGCTGCTAATTACCCAATTTAAGGTTGATAAGCTCAATTACCCAATTTAAGGTTGATAAGCTCTATTCAGCGTCTACATCTTAGACCTCTGGTCTCTAGTATCTGCACGACAAGTAGCAAGTGGTTATTCATAGAAGCTTAGGTCATTTAAATACAGGATACCACTGAAGACAAATTGAAAGCAAATGTTGTAGGGTGCCACCCTGCTTTTTAAAGAAAAACATGTAAAGTATAAAGAAATTGCAAGAAAAATCAGTCCGATACACACTTGGGAGCTATTTATACACGCAACAGTATTAGAACTTCTAAGTACACTGTTTGACCTTCTATTGGTGTCATTGTCGTGCCCCTTTTCAGCTGTATACTATTTGGATTTTAATTAGATTCTAATCTATTACTTGAAAATTGTTGTGATGAAATAGTTTTTGGTCTCAAGTGACCTGTGGCTAGTCGGAGTTGAAGATTAGATCATTCATTTATTCGGGTGTCTTAGTATTGAAGCCTAAGCTACTACACACCAAATTGTAGGGAATGTTTAGTGTGTTTCAAGAGTATACCACCGCCTGACGTTTGAGCAAGAGCAGAGACTTACCAATCGGATCTTAAATCCTACGTACGCATATTTTTTCTAGTTTTAGTTTTGCAGATTACAATTAGTGTTAGAATGATAAATTTAAAATCTTACGAACCTTGACAAATTGTCAATCTAGATCAAATGACAAACACTAGTTTCAGACTCTAATTTCAGGCTGATTTTGTGAATCGGATAACGAGTGGAAAGATCAGCAGCCTCGGACTGATGTAGATTGTCGTTATCGTTTTATTCCTTAGTTAATATGCAGTTTGCAGGAGTTGCACACTGATGGTCTGTCAGGCTGAAATATTAATAGTTTACTAGTAAACTCCCTTCGGAAATTTTATTTTACAGATGTTATGAACTTAACACCATTTTAGGTTAAATATCTTACATATTGTCTGGTTTGGTAGAGTCTATTGTTGGTTGACTTGTGATCCTATGATAGGGAAAATAAAATGATGCTTGTCAGAGCTGGAAACTGATATCTCAGCGCTACAACTCTTATTCGTAAAGCTCTGGAATCATGGAACTTGTTTCGCACATGCTTTCTAGGACACTCTAAAATACTGGTAGAATTGGAATTGTATTGATGCAGAGGAAGTACTTGAGTTTTTTCAGCTCAAATTCATCTGTTTTTCTTTTTGTTTTGTGGTTAGAACCTGGAAATTCAGTACATTTATTACAAATAGTGAAGCTACGGTTTTGATCTATGGAACAATGTTGTTAAATTATGTGATTAATCTGTATATACCGTACTTCAAATGCATGGAATATGCTAGTGCTTTCACTGGATTTGTGGAGAATTTTTACGCTTGTATATGAATAACTTAAGGAGTTGTTCTCGTTTTTCCACTATACTTTTTTGGAGTATAAGTCATTGGTTATTTTATAATGATGATAGTTTCCCTCAAAATGGTTGACACTGGATCTGTGTGACTTTTAAGATAGTTGATTCTTTATACTGATGATGGCTGCTTTTAGCATCTAGTCATAGTCTCTTTAGAAAGTGGAACTTAGATATTTTCAATGGTCGGTGAACTCGGGCATTGAACTTCAGCTTGTATATAGGATGACTTGTTCACTTGCACTTCCAGGATTGTTGCAACTTGCAATTAAAAGATGGAGTGGTTTTAGATGGGCATCCTGGAAGTCGGATGGAGGGCCACAAAGGAAAAGATGGAGTCATATATCCTAGTGCAGTTATCCTTCGAATGCCTCGATGAATGCATGCTTATATAATTGACCTGAATCATCACATGATATTTGCTTCTTTTTTTTTTAGTGTTTATGACAGTGGGAATCTTGGGGTTTGATGTGTAGTAGTACTACAGGAGCATATTCTCATTGTTTCTCATTTTGTCGTGTGGGGTTTTGATCTTCTTTTTCTTTCTATTTCAGATGCTGAACTACAATGTACCTGGAGTTAGGGGATAAAACTCTTTAATCATATTTGGTTCAAGGAAAATCTGATGTTCAATCTTATTTAGTAAGCTTCTTAATGAGAATTGCTGAAACATATTTTTCCAGGGAAGCTGAATCGTGGCTCTCTGTGATTGATAGCTACAAGCTGTTGAAAGAAGGGTTTGTCTGAGGATGAAATTTTTCTCGTGTCCCCGCTTGGCTGGTGTATTGAACGGGTATAGTTTGCAGATACCTCATGCGACAAACACTTCGTTGTTACACTAATATCGCATTTATTGCTTCATCTGAGTTTGGTAGAGCTAGGAATCTGAACTCTTCTATTGATTATTACTTGCAGCTGCTGGCATATTTTCTTGTTCTAGATGATATGATGGACAATTCTTACACATGGCGAGGTCAACCTTGTTGGTTCAGAGAATCGATGTGAATTCGACTCTTTTATGCTTCAATGTATGGCGGAAATGGACCACATAAAACACAAAAATAAAAATTATGGTATGAAGTCTTTCCTTTTCCTTTTAGGGTGTTTTTAAGAATATCGATGTGAACCGGAAAACATACCTCACAGTCCAATCTGTGTGTTTGAAAGTGTTATTTGCATTTAAATGGAGTTTTTGTTTTTTTTGGCAGTTATACTTTGCTGGATTACTCTGGATTTTGAACTTTGTTCAGCATTTGAGCCACTTGCCAAGGTATTGATATACTTATTTGTCGAAATCTGTTTCAGTGATTGACACAAACAAATTGAAATTAGTACAAGCTAGTTTTGAGCCTGTGGTTTTTATCAAATTTTAATGCCAAGTGTCTTTTCGTACAGAATTCTTTGTATGATGAATGTTTCTTTCATAAGCCTGGTCTTTCGATTCGTCCTTGTTAGATATTTCCTGTTTTGCACTGTCGGATTTAATTTTCTGGAATATGTTTCATTTTCTCATTACAGATGAAAACATGGGAAAAGCTTCTGAATGCCTTTTGTACTGAAAGCTGGAGCTTTAATTGAACTACAAATTCTAATATTCTTTTGTACATGAATTTTACATTTTGTTTTATTTCTCTCCTCTACAAATTCTTATGCAGCGAAGCGACATCCTAGAGTTTGGAGGTTGTTGCTCTTCCAACTCTTTTTTGCGAATGCACTTATATGTTTTGATACTTGCTGACAATATTGATATTACTTGTAATCAACTCTATCAGATTCCATATATCAAGATATGTATGAGCCGTGTTGATTTTCGCAATATTATTTGATTTAATGCAATGCCGAAAGCTTTCATTACATTTTTTGCGTGTTCGAATCACGCCAAGTTTACTGATTCTTGTCTTACTTGGCATAAATCGAGAGGACCCAGTGACCAGAAGCTACGTGCTTCATTCGTTCTTAATTGTGAATTATGTAAGAATAGGTGGAATTTCGGTCCAGGGGCAAAATGGTCATTTAAAAAATCACACAGATGGCAAAATGGACATTTCACTAACTTTTTGGTAAGGGTAAAATAGTCATTTTCACAGTCTCTGGAATACTTATTGCACGTATTTTCAATAAGGGGTAAATTAGTCATTTTAACGGTTTCTGGAATATTTACTTCAGTTATTTTCAATAAGGGGTAAAATGGTCATTTTATAAAAAAATCTGAAAAAGTGGCAAAATGAACATTTAACTAACTTTCGGGCAAGGGGCAAAATAGTCATTTTCATAGTCTCTGGAATATCTACTGCACTTATATTTCTTTAAACTTGGGATGCTCAACTCTGATATATTTCCTCTCCAGTTCATCCGAATCAGAAACTTAGGTCTAACTCTAGTAATCTTTGAACCCGGGATGTTCCATTCTGATATATTTCCTATCCAGTTCATCAGAATGAGAAGCTCAGGTCTAACTCTAGTAATCTTTGAAACTGGGATGTTCAATTATGATATATTTCCTCTCCAGTTCATCCGAATGAGAAACTCAGGTTTAACTCTAGTAATCTTTGAACCCGAGATGTTCAATTATGATATATTTCCTCTCCAGTTCATCCGAATCAGAAATTCAGGTCTAACTCTAGTAATCTTCGAACCTGGGATGTTCAATTATAATATATTTCATATCCAGTTCATCCGAATCAGAAACTTAGGTCTAACTCTAGTAATCTTTGAACCTGTGATGTTCGATTCTGATATATTTCGTCTCCAGTTCATCCGAACGAGAAACCCAGGTTTACCTCTTGTAATCTTTGAACTTGCGATGTTCGATTCTGATATATTTCGTCTTCAGTTCATCTGGACGAGAAACTTAGGTCTAACTCTAGTAATCTTTGAACCTGGGATGTTCGATTCTAATATATTTCGTCTCCAGTTCATCCGAACGAGAAACTCAGGTCTAACTCTGGTAATCTTTGAACTTGTGATGTTCAATTTTGATATATTTCGTCTCCAGTTCATCTGAACGAGAAACTTAGGTCTAACTCTAATAATCTTTGAACCTGTGATGTTCGATTCTGATATATTTCGTCTCCAGTTCATCCGAACGAGAAACTTAGGTCTAACTCTAGTAATCTTTGAACCTGTTATGTTCGATTCTGATATATTTCGTCTTCATTTCATCCAAATACGTGAAACTCAGGTCTAACTCTAGTAATCTTTGAACCTGTGATGTTCGATTCTGATATATTTTGTCTCCAGTTCATCCGAACGAGAAACCGAGGTTTAACTCTACTAATCTTTGAACTTGCGATGTTCGATTCTGATATATTTCGTCTCCAGTTCATCTGAACGAGAAACTTAGGTCTAACTCTAGTAATCTTTGAACCTGTGATGTTCGATTCTGAAATATTTCATCTCCAGTTCATCCGAACAAGAAACTCAGGTCTAACTCTTGTAATCTTTGAACTTGTGATGTTCGATTTTGATATATTTCGTCTCCAGTTCATCCGAACGAGAAACTTAGGTCTAACTCTAGTAATCTTTGAACCTGTGATGTTCGATTCAGATATATTCCGCGGCCAGGTTTCGATTTAAGAGCCTGGTATGCATACATTTATGCAGAAATAGGGTTTGTTTAAGGTTTCGTAGAATATCTAGAAGAAATCTTACCTGCAAATGGATGGATTCGTCGTTCTTACCGAATTTCTGACTTATAGTAGTCAACTCGCGGCCAGGTTTCGATCTCGGATCCTAGTACGCATACAATATGCATAAATAGGGTTTTTTTAAGGTTTCGTAGAATATCTCGAAGGAATCTTACCTGTAAATGGATGGATTCGTCGTTCTTACCAAGTTTCTGACTTAGAGTAGTCAACTCGCGGCCAGGTTTCGATCTCGGATCCTAGTACGCATACAATATGTAGAAATAGGGTTTTTTTAAGGTTTCGTAGAATATCTCGAAGGAATCTTACCTGTAAATGGATGGATTCGTCGTTCTTACCAAGTTTCTAACTTAGAGTAGTCAACTCGCGGCCAGGTTTCGATCTCGGATCCTAGTACGCATACAATATGCAGAAATAGGGTTTTTTTAAGGTTTTGTTCCTGTAAATGGATGAATTCGTCGTTCTTACCAAGTTTCTAACTTAGAGTAGTCAACTCGCGGTCGGGTTTCGATCACGGAGCCTGGTTTGCATACAATCTGCAGAAATAGGGTTTCTTTAAGGTTTCGTAGAATATTCCGAAGGAATCTTACCTGTAAATGGATGGATTCGTCGTTCTTACGAAGTTTTTCACTTAGAGTAGTCAACTCGCGGCCAGGTTTCTATCTCGGAGCCTGGTTTGCATACAATATGCATAAATAGGGTTTGTTTAAGATTTCGTAGAATATCTCGAAGGAATCTTACCTGTAAATGGATGGATTCGTCGTTCTTACCAAGTTTCTGACTTAGAGTAGTCAACTCGCGGCCAGGTTTCGATCTCGGATCCTAGTACGCATACAATATGCAGAAATAGGGTTTTCTAAGGTTTCGTAGAATATCTCGTAGGAATCTTACCTGTAAATGGATGGATTCGTCGTTCTTACAGAATTTCTGACTTAGAGTAGTCAACTCGCGGCCAGGTTTCGATCTCGGATCCTGGTACGCATACAATATGCAGAAATAGGGTTTTTTTAAGGTTTCGTAGAATATCTCGAAGGAATCTTACCTGTAAATGGATGGATTCGTCGTTCTTACCGAATTTCTGACTTAGAGTAGTCAACTCGCGGCCAGGTTTCGATCTCGGATCCTTGTACGCATACAATATACAGAAATAGGGTTTTTTAAGGTTTCGTAGAATATCTTGAAGGAATCTTACCTTTAAATGGATGGATTCGTCATTCTTACCAAGTTTCTGACTTAGAGTAGTCAACTCGCGGCCAGGTTTCGATCTTGGATCCTGGTACGCATACAATATGCAGAAATAGGGTTTTTTTAAGGTTTCGTAGAATATCTCGAAGAAATCTTACCTGTAAATGGATGGATTCGTCGTTCTTACAAATTTTCTGACTTAGAGTAGTCAACTCGCAGCCAGGTTTCGATCTCGGAGCCTGGTTTGCATGCAATATGCAAAAATAGGATTTGTTTGAGGTTTCGTACCTGTAAATGGATGGATTCGTCTCCAGTTCATCCGAACGAGAAACTCAAGTCTAACTCTAGTAATCTTTGAACCTGGGATGTTCGAAACTGATATATTTCTTATCCAGTTCATCCAAATGAGAAACCCGGGTGTAACTCTAGTAATCTTTGAACCTGCTATGTTGGAAACCGATATATTTCTTCTCAGTTCGTCCAAATGAGAAACTCAGGTCTAACTCTAGTAATCTTTGAACCTGGGATGTTCAATACTGATATCTTTCTGATAGAGTTCATCCAAATGAGAAACTCAGTTATAACTCTAGTAATCTTTATCGATTTCGATGATGTATCCTGCTAAGTTTGAAGTCTGAACCCTCCCGGAGCTTCTTGGTTCATAGTTTGTATGACGGTATACCACATTTGAAGTTTGAAATGACACTGAGCTTCATTGGTTCATAGTTTATATAACGGTATATCACATTTGAAGTTCGAATTGACACTGAGTTTCACATTTATCGATTTCGATGATGTATCCTACTAACTTTGAAGTCAGAACCCACCTAGAGCTTCTTGGTCTATCTCTAGTCTAGTAATCTTATGACCTGAGTCTACCAGTGTGAACTAAAGCTACTTCATGACCTTTATGACTAGTCGAAATTACTTCATGACCTATGTGACTAGTTGAAATTCAAACCGAAAGCAAAAAAAGAAAGCACAAAGACACAAAGAGAAAGCACAAAAAAAGCACAAAGAAAACACAAAGAGCTTCATATTTATCGATTTCAATGGTGTATCCTGCTAACCCGCATCTTCCAGTGTGTACTAAAGCTACTTCATGACCTGTATGACTAGTCGAAATTACTTTACGACCTATGTGAGTAGTCGAAATTCAACTCGGAAGCACATAGAGAAAGCACAAAGAAAACACACTTTCTTTGATCCGCATGATAGTCTTAAATCATATCTCTACCGTCCAAAGATATCCGAATCTGTATGACATTCCCTAACTAAATCTGCACCGTTCAAAAACACCAAAAGCTATTTTCTTCCCTTTCCTTCACTTTCACTCATTTCCTCTCATTTCCTCTCATCGGCCTCTCTTACACAGAAAACCTCTCAAATGTTCCATTTTTTTTTTTGATCAGACGTTCCTCCAACTTCAATCGACTCATTCTGTAACTACCACCTCTGAATCCCTTTCTTTTTTACTCTCTTTGTACAAACCCTAGATTATCTTTCCTCGAGAGAAATTGAAACCCTAGAAAAAAAATTTCCTGCCGCTTCCACAAACTCCAGTTTCGCAGCCATGGTAAGTCCTTCGGATCCATCTCTTCACTCCATTAATTATTGCTTCATGCTTGTTTTGATCTTGTAATCGTTATTCTTTCCCATGTTTGATGATTCCAGAGTTTTATTTTGATTAGATCTGTACTAAAACGAGATTTTTTTCATTTTCTTATGTTTGATTAGATTCATTCAAAACCCAGACTAGATTCGGTTTTTTGAGTTGGATTCGGTAAAAGGGTTTAGCTCAATTTTGAGCCACTGATTGTTGGGAACCAGATTGAGAAGAAATCAGTTGAGATTCGATTTTACAGCGAGTTGTGGAGAGATTGAGCAAGATCCAGTTTGAGAAAGGGATCTGGTAATCTTTGATGCTGAAATAGGAGCAGTTCTTTGATGCTAATAGTTGAGTTTACGGTGGGCGATCTTGGTGATGGTGGTTGAGTCACAACAGATTGAGGGAAATGGCGGTGACATTGCAGTTAGCATCAGCTGGGTATGGAGCTACAGATGAAATTGATTTGAAGCTGCAATAGATGTATGTTTAGATTTGATTCACTAATTTTTGGTTTTTATGTTTGTTGGCTAAATCTACGGCTAATTGAGAACTACAACTTCTTTTCTGAGCTAAAGAATTGTCTCCTGAACTACAGACTTCGTCGTCACTATGGAGACAAGGTGCAGATATTTTACTAAGGTTTCATACCTTTTCTTTAACTTCTGCATCTTTCTAACATTGTTTTAGAATGAATCTGATTGGATCATTTGTGTTACATTTGGAACAGAACTTCAAGGGGTATGTGAAAGGATTCCTTAGTGAATACAGTAGATACTACAGGTGTTGGTGATGCTTTTTTTTGATCACTTCTTTGCACACTAGCCAAATATCCATCACTTTACAAGGTCTGTTTCCTATCCTTTCTCTATTTATATGTAGGTCTCCTTAGGCAACTAATTTTCTATGCAAAACTCCATGCTAATGTCATATTTTCTTAACATAAATATCACAGAATGAAGGAAAATTGAAAGAGACGCTCATACTTGCAAATGCTTGCGGATCAATCTGTACAACTCAGAAAGGAGCAATCCCAGCACTCCTAGACATTACTGCTGCTCAAAAACTTATCTCAGTCTCCAAATGGTAAGGCTACAGGTCCTAATGAGAACAAGAGATCAAAGTGTCCAGTTTATATAGTTTCCCCAATGTGAGTCTAGTCACTTAAACTTCGTGTTTACCGTTTCATTGCTTGTCATTATTAAATCTTTTTCCTTCTGGTAAGGTTTAATCCAGTTTTTTCACATAATGGATTTCTGAAAATCCACTTGTTGGTTGTTGTGTAGCCTTTCTAGTTTTCATAAGTTTTATTCTTTTGTTTCCCATATTTGTTTTCCACTTGTGAGTTATGATGTAGTTATTTGTTAAGCTTAAAAAATCTAAATTTTAAGAATTATGTGGTGACAGATTATTTACTTGTCTCGTGCGGTTAGAAGTTTAGTGTGAAAAAAGGCGCAGTTGTTGTTTAATACTGATTGTCAGGGGCATATTGTTATACCTACTCATAACCATTCATGTTGATTATAATATCTAGACAGGAAGGAATTTCGTTGTCTTATATTTTATATCAGCTAGAGAAGGTTACTTATGCTAAGTTTGCGTGAAGCTTCCTTTTTTGATATACACACTGAAATGAATTTGGGTTTGTTTTTCAGTGCCAAAGATGAGGGGGAGGTCGCTCTATGCATCAAAGAATTGAATTCTCCAAGTTTCTACCCATCCATTTCAAGTGAGTCTCAGTGAACCCTGGATTATGTGGAGCCTCAATTTAAGGTCAAGTTAAAAGAACTTTGATTTGGAGAAGATTGGGTGTAGAGAAGGTATTAAGAGATTAAAGCTCTTACTTCCTTTAGATGTGTTCTTAATTTGTTCATAACTTTATAACCAAAGTCATTGTTTGGTTTTTGACAGTTCTTAGATGTGCATATGCAGGGGTTGAGGGGCATTGTAGGACACGTATATGGGCAATCGTAAAATAGGAGTTGTAGAGGGGACATGAAGTGGGCGCATTCCAGAAGGGGTTACTTAAACCTCTTAAATCTTGATACTGGTTATGCTACTTCCATATGGTGCCCTTAAAGAAATTCCAAGATAATTTATTAGTTTGTGTACTGATGCCCTTAAGATGTTTTTATTGTGGATGCAGACTAAGCGTATGAAGAAGGCCGGAATCGTTGGCAAATAAGGTAAGTTGTTGCTATCCGAATGCATATTAATATTGCCTCTTCGCCCTCTTCAATTCAGAAAGTCTTGTTTGAGTCTATGTTGTTTAGTGAGCATAGAGCATTGAACCTTGGTGCTCTGTGAAATGAGGGTCAACTTGTTACGAAAAATTGTATTCATACGTTAAATTCTTTTATCGAGTTTTTACGGTTGAACTCTTCAGACTATTAACGCTTGTAGAATATCATAAAACTTCAGAATTATTATGCTTTTGATATTTCCTTTTGATCAACATGAGTTTGTTCATAGTTGTTTTCTTTTTGTTACACCAGTTTCAGTGTAGTATCTTTGTTATGTTTTGTTTTCCCTTCTAAAATCGAGTTAGTAATCAATTTTGTTCCTCTGTTCCTTGTGCAGTATGCCGTGAAGAGGAAGGCCATAGGAATTCGGGGATGCCAAGACTGCGAAAAAGTGAAAGCTGGTGGTGCCTACTCATTGAAGTAAGACTCACTCTCATGTTCACTTTCCTGATATTCCTTTTTTTAGAAGTAGGCGATATGAGCTTCACATATAGTAATGGTCCTGCTTTACTTCACATCTAGTAGTAGTTAAATAGCATCTAAGATGCACTTTTCTATTGATTGTGTCATTGGTGATATATATGCTCAATTTTTATTGTGGGATAGATTAGTAGTATCGGATGCCAATCAAACTGGTGCAACTAAAGAGAAAACTTGGTGCTTCATTTCTTGACCTTGTTTGTGCACTTGGGTATTTCTAGTGACGAGACTTTGTCATGCTCGCAACCTATAGTCTTGTACCAAGCAGCTGGAGAAGATTTTTTGTGTTGTCTGGGAGCGTACTTGAATAAGATTGAATTGTTATTTTGTTGGGTAGATTTGATAATGAATCTAGATGCAGATTAAGATCGTGTCATAATGAATGTATGAATGGTAGAATGCGGATAGCTCGCAGATTAAAAAAGAAGAAATTGAAATTGTGTTTTAGGTTTATTTGTATTTCTGGCCTGTAACCTGAAAGGGTAGGTCCCTAATAATGACCTGTATTACATGCTTGTAAACTGGAAGGCCAGGTCCATGAAAATGATCTGGGCTACCCATTTTTTTTTAATTGTAATGAGAAAAAAAATTGTCACGGTTATAAGCGTGACACAAATTGTGAAGAAAAAATAACACGCGTCATCATAGGCCGTGACAAAAGGACGACACGTGTCCTATGAGTAACTGTTACAAATTCATGGCAACACTAATATGTGTTACTTTAACCGTGACAAAAAGGACACGTGTCGCCGAAGCAATCGTTGCAAGGATTCGATAATGATTATAAGCGTTCTTGTAAATGTGACTCTTTAAGACACGTGTCATACTCTGAATTGTGGTTAATAGAGAGTAACAGTTAAAACCGTTAAGATAAATGTGACAAAAATGGCACGTGTCGCTATTATAAAATTAGGTTAGTTGTGGCTATTAATTATTGTAACGCTATTTATATGTGACTGTTTCTGCCTTTTGTCACAGATAAAACCGTTACAAAATACCATCACAATTATTAATAACGGCCTATTTAGTATAGTTATAACCGTTACAAATTCAATAAGTAACAGGTATAGCCTGTGACAAAATCCTGGAAATGGTGTAGCGATTGGGTAGAGAGTTAACTCGTGACTCGATACTGAGTTGAAACGAACTGAAATCATTTTTGATGTTCAGCATCCATACGCTGGACACAGTTGAAGCAAGACACTTAATTTGGAAGCCTGGTAGTAGGATCTACATAGGCCGCACAGTCACACAACACAAAGTTGAAGCAACACATACAATCTCCAATATATCTCATCAAATCCATACAGGCACCAACACAAATTTAGCATTTGATTTCCTAAAACAAGTCATGAATCCACAGATATGCTCAACATCCGTATGCACATGTATGATATTTAAAACAAATTCTTTGTTCTTCTCAGCTGCAACCACTTCGAATCCTCCTCTGAATCGCCATAATCAACAACATCATATTCCTTTGTGCAACTGTATTTTCATCTTGAAAATCCACCAATTCCACATCACAATCGAAGCCAAATCAACCTGCAGATTAAGCTAAAATCCACACAAACTCAAGCCCCTGATTTACCCAAATCTTCAATAGATCAATTTATTTCCTGTTTTTGCTCCAAAGCTCCTCTATGTGGAGTTTTGTCGAGCAATGTTATGTTCTTAACAAGAATCATAACAAGTAGCACTATTGATTTGGTTTGTAAGGGAAACCAACCCTGTTTATAAGAAAACAACCCCCCAAGAGAGATAACTCTCAAGCACAATATATTCACTGATTATCTTTTACAATAGGTTCTGCAATATTTATACAAACACAAATAACTACCTAGATAACCGATCTAACCAATCTAATATATCCTTATATCCTACTGACACATTTCAAACCCATGCAATACTCTAGTACATAACATTCCCATCCTCTTCAAAGCAACCTTGTCCCCAAGGTTGTAAAAAATTGTTGCAGTTTTCAACCCACTTCTTAGATAGCAAGGTCTGGAGGATACTTGGTTGCACGAATCCAAGAACGTAGGCAGATAATTCATTAGCCTGGTGTTTATGGGTAAAAATCGTTTTTGCCGATTTCGGTAAATTCGGTAGGTGAGTGAGAAACTGGTTCAAACCCTAAACAAATGTGCTGCACGTGAGCACTTTATAGGTTCGAGAGATCAATCTGTACAAGTCCGGCCTAAACCAAGAAATGGCCGTTCCAGACTTGCTTCGGTCACAAAGTGGAGGAGAAGGGTTGATTTGGGGAGGGAAGCAAAGAAAGGTGTTGAGGAGAGAAGTATCTCGACTTGTATCAGAAAGTGAAAGCTTATGAAGCTTGCAAGAGATGAAAGCTTTTGGGAGAGCTTGCAAAGTTGCCTTTCTGAGAGTGTAGTATTTTTCTCCTGACCGAGACCTGTTGTCTGGTGGAAATAGGTAAGACCTATTTATACAAGTCGAGATTGAAACGTACCCTGGCCTCATGAAGGAAGAGAGTAAAGGGTGAAATAATGGGAGGAGGTGGTAACCGCATGGTTTAATGGGCGAAAACGTTTTCACCATTATTTCCTCTTTTATTTGACCGCTTTATTCCTTTTCACGCTTTCTTAATGTGAGCGTAGTGTACGCCTGCATCTTTGTGACCGCCAAACCAAAACCCTAAAGAAGCATCCCCAGTTTGTGTCGATATCTCGAGTGTTGGTTGCATCTTGAGTGCAAGTGGCGCTGCTAGTGGCGCGTGTGGCATGTGCCAATGGCATGTGCGGAATGCCTTGGTGGTAGGTTGCACGGTTTGCAAGTTAGGTTACCAGCGTGTGTGTTTGGCATGTGCCAATGGCATGTGCGGAATGCCTTGGTGGTAGGTTGCACGGTTTGCAAGTTAGGCTACCAGCGTGTGTGTTTGGCATGTGCCAAATGGCATGTGCGAAATGCCTTGGTGGTAGGTTGCACGGTTTGCAAGTAAGGCTACCGGCGTATGTGTTTGGCATGTGCCAATGGCATGTGCGGAATTCCTTGGTGGTAGGTTGCACGGTTTGCAAGTTAGGCTACCAGCGTGTGTGTTTGGCATGTGCCGATGGCATGTGCGACCATGTTGACCTAGTTGCAAGTCTTGCAAACCTAGGGCGCTATGTTGGGCGTGGGCCAAAGGCATAGCGGCTTAGAAATATGGCTTGCGGCACGTGTTGGCATGTGCCAATGGCACGTGCGGCCATGTTGACCTAGTTGCAAGTCTTGCAAACCTAGGGCGCTATGTTTGGCGTGGGCCAAAGGCATAGCGGCTTAGAAATATGGCTTGCGGCACGTGTTGGCATGTGCCAATGGCACGTGCGGCCATGTTGACCTAGTTGCAAGTCTTGCAAACCTAGGGCGCTATGTTTGGCGTGGGCCAAAGGCATAACGGCTTGGAAATATGGCTTGCGGCACGTGTTGGCATGTGCCAATGGCACGTGCGGCCATGTTGACCTAGTTGCAAGTCTTGCAAACCTAGGGCGCTATGTTGGGAGTGGGCCAAAGGCATAGCGGCTTAGAAATATGGCTTGCGGCACGTGTTGGCATGTGCCAATGGCACGTGCGGCCATGTTGACCTAGTTGCAAATCTTGCAAACCTAGGGCGCTATGTTTGGCGTGGGCCAAAAGCATAGCGGCTTAGAAATATGGCTTGCGGCACGTGTTGGCATGTGCCAATGGCACGTGCGGCCATGTTGACCTAGTTGCAAGTCTTGCAAGCCTAGGGCGCTATATTTGGCGTGGGCCAAAGGAGTAGCGGCTTGGAGATTTGGCATTGTTGGCATGGTGCGCAGGGTGCGGCTTGGTTTGGCATTGTTGCCATGGTGCGCAATATGCGGCTTGGTTTGGCATTGTTGCCATGGTGCGCGGGTGCGGCTTGATTTGGCATTGTTGCCATGGTGCGCGCGATATGCGGCTTGGTTTGGCATTGTTGCCATGGTGCTTGATGTGCGGCTTGGTTTGGCATTGCTTGCCATGGTGCGCGACATGCGGCTTGGTTTGGCATTGCTGCCATGGTGCGCAGGGTGCGGCTTGGTTTGGCATTGTTGCCATGGTGCAGTGATATGCGGCTTGGTTTGGCATTCTTTGCCATGGTGCGCGAGGTGCGGCTTGGTTTGGCATTCTTTGCCATGGTGCGCGATAAAGATGCGGCTTGGTTTGGCATTCTTTGCCATGGTGCGTGAGGTGCGGCTTGGTTTGGCATTGTTGCCATGGTGCGCGATATGCGGCTTGGTTTTGGCATTCTTTGCCATGGTGCGCGAGGGTGCGGCTTGGTTTTTGAATTAAGGTTACGTATTTGAAAACCTAATCTGGTATTTTGAAAAAATACCCTATTAATTATTTACACCGAGTTAAATGCTCTTAGTTAATGTGTTGCGGGTAACACTAGGTCATGGGGTTTACGATTTTACCCCTTGTCTAAAAACCACCATCAACATTAAGTCCCTGCTTAGCTCGGAGCAGGGGCTTTGTTGCGAGGTAAGCATAAGATGGTGACAAACTATTAACAACAAATAGTAAAGAAAATTGAAGGAGGCTTGTCTGACCTTTTATAAATAGGATTTGGAATCCTTGCCTCTGGTAGTTTTGCACAAATCGGGAGGCTGGCACAATTGGTGGGGCCGGTGCAGCTTGGGCGACGTTGGGAAGTTGGCATGAGTTGGGAAGTTGAGTGTGCTAGCTGGTGGGACCGGCGCAAAGTGTAGAAGTCCTGCGTGCTTGCAGGCATGACTTGGGCGGCCATTGGGAGGTCGGCGCAATTGGTGGGGCCGATGCAGCTTGGGCGACGTTGGGTAGTTGGCATGAGTTGGGAAGCTGAGTGTGCTAGCTGGTGGGACCGGCGCAAAGTGTAGAAGTCTTGCGTGCTTGCAGGCGTGACTTGGGCGGCCATTGGGAGGTCGGCGCAATTGGTGGGGCCGGTGCAACTTGGAAGCCGTGCTTGCAGGCGTGACTTATGTAAATAAAGAGGGAGTAGACGTTTCTTCAGACAGCAAAGTTTCCTTATTTTGCTTTCCTTCACGTGCGGCTTCCATTAGGGCATCATCCATGCCAAAAAATCTGGAAGCGTTATGTCCCTCATTGCTTCCTTTCCTTTTTAAAGGTTCTGTATTCAAACCCAACGCAACTGCATCATCTCCCTCGTTTGAGAAAAGGTTCTTCTTGTTGAATTTCTCTCGGTATGTTTTTTTTCTTCTTTGGCGGGGACTGTCGTACACTTTACCGCCGCTTGTTGTATAAATGGAAAATTTTCCTTTTGTGCGAGAGATAATCTGTTGGAGCATGTGTCATTTGTTATCGACGAGGATGACCTAGTCGTTCCCCTTCCTTCGAATCCGTCCTTTTGACTGCTCCAGGACTTGGAGGATCTTGATTTAGGGCTCTATCTTACGAAATGGGATGCAGCGAGAAGTCCCCGGTCATACTTCGGTTTGATATGATGGAATGGATGAATACGTGAATGTAACCTTCCGTACTCTTCTGGATTGGACACTGGGGTGCTCATAAATTACATGATGACATATTCTGGATAGTGCAGGCTCGGGATCCTCCGCGGCCTCGTAAAGTGTTGAAGGCGTCTTCTAGACAGAGAGGTGATGATGTTCTTGCGCTGCACCCTTGAAGAGTAGAGGATCTTGTTGTGGGTACGGATTTTTGGTGGACTGTTCTTTGTAGCTTTGACAGTGAAGGGATCCCGTGTATATCTTCCGTTCTCAAGTATGGTTTACTTGTTTCCATCTTTGTAGTAATTCTGCTTTGCGAAGCTCACGGGTGGTATCAATGAATGAGGGGAAACTTGAGTTCTTGGTAGGAGATGTAATCGGGAGAAAATACATTGTCGCGGTAACAAAGTAGGTTGGCTGATATTCTATGAGCTTAGTGGACGTAAAAGGATTGGCATTTGGATGCGTAAGCGAGCAAACTGTCCATGATCACGAGTTTTGGCGAGATGAATTAAAAGGTGTCCATGACTACGAAGATTGGCTGGTGTGACTATGTTCCTTGATATGGGGAGTGTGGCGGCACGACCCTTTGCGAGAAGGAGTGGCATTGAAGCGAACGTTGAAGCGAAGCCGCCGGAGAACGTTGATGCGTAGCTACGCCACGGAGAGAAAGTTGATGCGGAGCTATACGGAGAGAACGTTGAAACGACATCTTGAAACTCTCGAGCCTTGACGGCTACCATTTTGAAGTCGGAGGCCGCGTCACGTTCTGTCAAACTCGACATCCCTCAAGAGAAAAGAATTTAGGAGTCCCCAGTTACATCTGTCGATCGTGCTTTCTAGGAGAGGTTGGGGTTTGGGAACGGCTTCCCTGGATGGAAAACGCCTGCTTTCGATGCGGTGCGGTTGAGAGATGCAAATATGTCTTGATGCTATGCCTTGGAGAAATATAGAATCTCACATAATGTTTCATCATAGATATGTACGACTTTGTGGGCGAAGTTCCAATTATGAGGGTCCCGACGGAAGAAGGGTCTCCGTGAACTCGGGAGAGTTGTTGATTTTCATTGCTTTCGATTTTGGAGAAGTCCTTCGATCTTCACGTGTGACGAAATTGGATTGCTTATCCCCTTCTCTTCGGGCGTTCAAGAGCAACGCGAGCCTCTTCATCTATAACGCGCGTCCTGCTGAAGTATCTTTCGTCTTTTCGTCGAATCAACAGTGCTAAAAGGAGGTCGGCTTCTTCCGGATCTTCCAGTATCTTGCCCTGATGGTGGAGTAGCGTCTCTGGTGATGGTTGGAGATTTCATGCTTGAAGAACCGTTGTGGTGGCGGAAGTGGCTCTGGTTCTGGTGATCGTAAGTGTATCGTGCAGAGATGACACGGTTTTGATCACGAAGTCTTTGGAGCCATGATTATTGTTTCGAAGGGCAAGGATGGTCTTTGGAAGGGCGCAAGATGTTAGCTATTTGGAAGGATGCAAACTGTTAGCACAAAGTGTGGTGCTGCGGCTGGCATGCGCGTGCGGCATGTGTGCCTGGTGAGCGCGTCTGGCAAGCGCTTCTGGAAAGCGCTTCTGGCAAGCGCTGGCATGCGCGTCTGGCAAGCGCATCAGGTAAGCGCATCAGGTAAGCGCATCTGGTAGGCACTGGATCGTCTTGGAATGGGTGCTGACTTGGTGTGGACGCTGGCTTGGCATGGCTTGGACTTGTTCCTGTGGGCCCAGTTGCCTCTTCCCATATGTAGCTCAAACAGGAAATCCTTTCCTTATTCAAATTCAAAAAGTGTTATGCTTATGAAATGGGTTGGCTCCCCTTTTTACCTCGTATCTTTGTTATCACGTCATGGTGTTAGCGGTAGCGCGGTAGTGATAAAGTGGGCAAGCATATCCCAGCTATGTACTCCAGCGTTTCTCTTTCAATTTGTTTTATTGTTTTCTTGTGCTGGTGTAAACCGTAGCCATAGGTATGCCTTTCATAAACTTGTGGAAATACCTCATCATAAATAATTCTTCAAATGTCACCGTAGTAACGTCGCTAATAGTGACAGGTAATTATTATTGTGCAAAGTAGGTATGTACGGGTAGGTGAATTTTTTTTTTTTTTTTTGAAAGGCAAACAAAGCGCACGGTTTATAGTTTTTGTCTTCCGGATTTCTTGGGTTGATAGATAAATGTTAGCTTTTGAGGATATTGGATTATTTCGGGATGAATGGTTTTGATAATATAACTCGATTATGTTTTGGGAAATGAATATTGCTTTTATGAAAGTGTGTGCTAGCAATAGGCACAAGACGCAATAGTATGGCGGTTTTATTAAGAACCTAAAAACAGATCGTATATCTTGCCCAATCTAAATTTACTCACTTGCGAACACGCCTCTCTCCAAGTAAAATGTGGGTTTGCTGGTAGCATCGCCAGTTAGTCCCCAATTGTTGGTAGAGTCTTGGCGAGTCTCCAGCTTTCTGGTGTAGTTTTAAACAACTGATAACCGGGTTGTCTGGCAGTTGAGTCGGACCGAGTCATAAGTCCCCAATTGCTGGCAAACATCTTTAACGAGTCCCCGAGTTTTTCAAGTGTAGTTTTTAACCGGTAACCAAGGGTTGTCACGGTAGTTGCGTCGGATTGAGTCGCCTTCCCTACCATCTTGATATCCGGGTCGAAGAACAAGATCGACAGATCGACATTGTAGCCGATAGATCAATCCTCCCGCTGTGGTCGCCAATTGTTTATGGGTAAAAATCGTTTCTGCCGATTTCGGTAAATTCGGTAGGTGAGTGAGAAACTGGTTCAAACCCTAAACAAATTTGCTGCACGTGAGCACTTTATAGGTTCGAGAGATCAATCTGTACAAGTCCGGCCTAAACCAAGAAATGGCCGTTCCAGACTTGCTTCGGTCACAAAGTGGAGGATAAGGGTTGATTTGGGGAGGGAAGCAAAGAAAGGTGTTGAGGAGAGTAGTATCTCGACTTGTATCAGAAAGTGAAAGCTTATGAAGCTTGCAAGAGATGAAAGCTTTTGGGAGAGCTTGCAAAGTTTCCTTTCTGAGAGTGTAGTATTTTCTCCCGACCGAGACCCGTTATGCGGTGGAAATAGGTAAGACCTATTTATACAAGTCGAGATTGAAACGTGCCCTGGCCTCATGAAGGAAGAGAGTAAAGGGTGAAATAATGGGAGGAGGTGGTAACCGCATGGTTTAATGGGCGAAAACGTTTTTCACCATTATTTCCTCTTTTATTTGACCGCTTTATTCCTTTTCACGCTTTCTTAATGTGAGCGTAGTGTACGCCGCATCTTTGTGACCGACAAACCAAAACCCTAAAGAAGCATCCCCGGTTTGTGTCGATGTCTCGAGTGTTGGTTGCATCTTGAGTGCAAGTGGCGCTGCTAGTGGCGCGTGTGGCATGTGCCAATGGCATGTGCGGAATGCCTTGGTGGTAGGTTGCACGGTTTGCAAGTTAGGTTACCAGCGTGTGTGTTTGGCATGTGCCAATGGCATGTGCGGAATGCCTTGGTGGTAGGTTGCACGGTTTGCAAGTTAGGCTACCAGCGTGTGTGTTTGGCATGTGCCAAATGGCATGTGCGGAATGCCTTGGTGGTAGGTTGCAAAGTTTGCAAGTTAGGATACCCGGCGTGTGTGTTTGGCATGTGCCAATGGCATGTGCGGAATGCCTTGGTGGTAGGTTGCACGGTTTGCAAGTTAGGCTACCAGCGTGTGTGTTTGGCATGTGCCGATGGCATGTGCGGCCATGTTGACCTAGTTGCAAGTCTTGCAAACCTAGGGCGCTATGTTGGGCGTGGGCCAAAGGCATAGCGGCTTAGAAATATGGCTTGCGGCACGTGTTGCATGTACCAATGGCACGTGCGGCCATGTTCTAGTTGCAAGTCTTGCAAACCTAGGGCGCTATGTTTAGCGTGGGCCAAAGGTATAGCGGCTTAGAAATATGGCTTGCGGCACGTGTTGGCATGTGCCAATGGCACGTGCGGCCATGTTGACCTAGTTGCAAGTCTTGCAAACCTAGGGCGCTATGTTTGGCGTGGGCCAAAGGCATAGCGGCTTGGAAATATGGCTTGCGGCACGTGTTGGCATGTGCCAATGGCACGTGCGGCCATTTTGACCTAGTTGCAAGTCTTGCAAACCTAGGGCGCTATGTTGGGCGTGGGCCAAAGGCATAGCGGCTTAGAAATATGGCTTGCGGCACGTGTTGGAATGTGCCAATGGCACGTGCGGCCATGTTGACCTAGTTGCAAATCTTGCAAACCTAGGGCGCTATGTTTGGCGTGGGCCAAAAGCATAGCGGCTTAGAAATATGGCTTGCGGCACGTGTTGGCATGTGCCAATGGCACGTGCGGCCATGTTGACCTAGTTGCAAGTCTTGCAAGCCTAGGGCGCTATATTTGGCGTGGGCCAAAGGCGTAGCGGCTTGGAGATTTGGCATTGTTGCCATGGTGCGCAGGGTGCGGCTTTGTTTGGCATTGTTGCCATGGTGCGCGATATGCGGCTTGGTTTTGGCATTGTTGCCATGGTGCGCGGGTGCGGCTTGATTAGGCATTGTTGCCATGGTGCGCAATATGCGGCTTGGTTTGGCATTGTTGCCATGGTGCTTGATGTGCGGCTTGGTTTGGCATTCTTTGCCATGGTGCGCATCATGAGGCTTGGTTTGGCATTCTTTGCCATGGTGCGCAGTGGTGAGGCTTGGTTTGGCATTCTTTGCCATGGTGCGCGAGGTGCGGCTTGGTTTGGCATTCTTTGCCATGGTGCGCAGGGTGCGGCTTGGTTTGGCATTCTTTGCCATGGTGTGAGATGCGGCTTGGTTTGGCATTGCTGCCATGGTGCGCGGGGTGCGGCTTGGTTTGGCATTGTTGCCATGGTGCGCGATATGCGGCTTGGTTTTGGTATTCTTTGCCATGGTGCGCAGGTGCGCTTGGTTTTGGAATTAGGGTTACGTGTTGAAAACCCTAATCTGGTATTTTGAAAAAATACCCCTATTAATTATTTACACCTGAGTTAAATGCTCTTAGTTAATGTGTTGCGGGTAACACTAGGTCATGGGTTTTTACGATTTTACCCCTTGTCTAAAAACCACCATCAACACCTGGATATATGAGTCAGTGTCATGAATGGTGGTTTTGCTGCCCTTTATCATCAAGAACCTCAGTCATGCATCTCCTCCTCTCTCTCACTACTGCTTATCAATATTGTTGTCCTTCTCATGAGTAATTCTTTTCACTTTTTCCTTCCTTGTCCATTTTTGAGGATTGCAGTTTACCATGAAGTTTTTAAACAAATATATGACTCTCCCTAACTCTAACTTCTGTTCGCACATCAACTAATAATCAACACAAAGTGCATAATATTGTTAAGAACTTTAATGAGAGAATAAATTGCATAACATTTCTACCCTAATAAATTCATCTTCATCCTCAAGTCCAGGAACCAAAATTTTGTGAGAAACAAGGTCAACATTGTTCGAGGAAGAAAACTGTATACGACCACGAAACCGACCCTCATATCTTCCAATGCAGACCTACTTCAAACGATGTAGTTCATGCATATATCAAATGGCTGATGAATCCATTTACATACGGTTAGAGTAGAAAATGGATTTTCATAGGTTAAAGGTGCTTGAAATGATGGCAAAGCAAAAAATGGAACTTCACTGTTTGTTGGAAGTTCAAATATATCAAAAAGATCATAAATATTAAAGAATGGCAAACTCCAATTCGTCCTCTTGTCATCTCTATGTCTTCTTCAAACAAATCAAAAAAATCACACAAATAGAAAACTCTTCCTTTTGGAGATTCTTCTGTAATTTCCCTAGATTTTTTCTGAGATTCTTGATAAGCTTGTTTGAATTCTTTAAAATCCTCTCTCATTTCTTCAACCAATCTAAATAATTCTTGATGATAAGTTTCATTGAACATTCTTCCGCTTTGTTCCTTCCCGTGATCGTTGCTGCTCTGATACCAAATGTTATGTTCTTAACAAGAATCATAACAAGTAGCACTATTGATTTGGTTTGTAAGGGAAACCAACCCTTTTTATAAGAAAACAACCCCCAAAAGAGATAACTCTCAAACACAATATATTCACTGATTATATTTTACAATAGGTTCTGCAATATTTATACTAACACAAATAACTACCTAGATAACCGATCTAACCAATCTAATATATCCTTATATCCTACTGACACATTTCAAACCCATTCAATACTCTAGTACATAACACAGATGGTGTGCAATTAAGGACTTCCCCTTTGTGTATGATTATCTCCTTTTATAGATCAATTTCTTCAAGAAAACTACCTGCAAATCTAAATCAAACTTAGACACATCAATCTTTGTCTAACACTAAGTCTAAAAATCCATTTAATCTCAGCCATTCATCACACCAAATACCCACGACAGCATCACCATCTCAACTGGTTTCTCGGAGAAATTTCATTCAAAGCCCTCACAAAATCGACAAGTTTGCTGCCAAATTCCATACCAAAATAGATTAACCGCTAAAAATCAAAGGTAGTAATACCATGTCTCTGTTGAATTTCACTAGAAAATTTGAACTCCAGCAAAACCCATGACAGACTCAAACCCATGACATAAATTTTTACAAACCCTAAAATTTTCAACGATTTTAGAAATCATGAATACAAAATTGACAAGAATTACTCATTTGATTGACTAAAGAACTAGAGAAGAATGATGTTCGCTGATGATGATGCACGAGATAAATAAGCAGTAGATGCATTGATTTGATCGAAGATGAGAAGAAGAGAATAGCAGTAGATGCATCGATTTGATCGAAGAATAGAAGAAGAGAATAGCAGGAGTGGTGTAGCTCTTCTTTGTGCAGTTTCGGTTCAATTGGAATAGAAAAGAGATGATAAATTATTAGAGATTATGAGGACAATTATGTAATTGTATCATCAAAAGTCGACCAAATCAATTGTGAATTACCAGTCATGTGGGCCTTAACAGAATTAGTAACAACATTTAATATATATTGAAAAAAACGGTGGCACTTTCTTAAACCGAAAAAGCAATGTGTGCCACTTTGTTAAAATTCCCTATTTTTAGTTACCTTTCCGGGTCGGATTTTAACGAGTTAGCTTAGATTATTGTTTATTATTCCTTAGCCTAAGTGGGTTGCTTGAACTAGAAAGTTAGGGTGTAAATATAATCACCTAAATAGGAGGAAAATAAAGAGACATTTAAAGTTAAAATAGATAATAAAAATGTTTAATTATTATTAGTAGTATTATAACCAAAATGGGGAGTGAGAATTTTATATTAGAAAACTAAAAGTTAAGGAGATGAAGCTAATGTTTTTTTTAGAGAAGACGGTTATGAAAACCAGTAGAGGATCAATCTAATTGAGGTAGAATGTGAAACCCTTTTTCCCTTTAGGTGTTTTTCTTTGGTGTTTATTTTATATGATTTTGTATTGTTATGATTCAGTAATTTATTTTAATAAATATGTACTTCTTGTTGATGATCATGCTTACTTATTGATAGAAAACATGATTAGGTATCTCTTGTTAAAATTTGAGAATTTTCCAATGTAAATTCATTGTTGAATGTTTGTTTGAATTTGAGTGACATTTTCTGAAATTCTGAACAATTTCGTTTTATTGTGGTTTTGATGTTCTTAGAAAGTCTTAACTATGTTAAAATGATTTGTGGTCTTAACAAAAGTTGTAGATAAATGTCTTATCTTTCATTTTGCTTTGGATTTGCTTCATTTCAGGTTGTTATGAATTTATCATGAATTATTTAGTAAAGATATGTACTTTGTCCAGTTTTTAGGATTTCATTGTAAGTTCATTATCTTTTGATTAAGCCGTTAGTTTAATTTGAAATTTTGATATATTATACATGATGGTGTCAGGAATTTTTAATAAACTTTTGAGGTAGATCAGACAAAGATATCACCTGAAATGCATAATATAATATGGCTGCAGTTAACTTGTTTGCATAAATGCTTGAAAGAAATTCATGTTGTTAATCCATGGTTGCTTGTGTTGGTTGTGAAAATGATTTATAAAAGGGAATGAGTTCATGTTTTACCGTTATATGGAACATGTTTCATGTTAACGGCGGGTAATGATCCCCGAGAATTAAATGGGTAATGATCCTGTTAGAGCACTGCTCGGTCGAACTCGCATGCGTTGCTATCTCAAGCATGTTTGTCAATATTAGTGATCAAAACTATATGTCTTGATTTCTAGTTTACTTATGACTAAGTCTCGGTCTAGGATAGTCAAGTTTAGTTGATCTCCAGACTCCATGGCGATCATCTTACGAAGACGAAGAACTACTCGAGGAACAAGTGGAACTTCATCCGAAAAAAAGGTACGTGGAGACTTGAACTTATCTATCACTCAAAAGTCTATTTTATCTCCTACTCTTGAGACAATAGTCGTATAAGTATGATAGACTTATCTGTCACTCAAAAGTATATTCTATCTCCTACTCTTGAGACAATAGTCGTATAAGTATGATAGTTTCATACATACACATTTGCTATTTCGAGCCGAGTTTACTCGCGTATCTTTTTCTCGAAATATGTGTTGGTGAGCTTTCGCTTTAACCATTTTCATCTTTACCCGTGACGAAAGTCATGATGACGTTTCAATCTTGAAAATAGCTTTGATGACGATAGTCATGAATAACGATTGTTATAACATTATAGAAGAATGTTTCAATGATTGAAATGTAGAGTTGAGATTACCAACTATGGATATAAGCATATATAGTGTGTTCGCACATTAGTGTATAAATCCATGTACCAGAAACCAAGTGTGTGCATATGTGTGCATACGGTATTGGTGAAGGATATAGGTTGGGTAGTGTACGGGCACGCGTACTGGCGGAACTTTTCCTCCCGGAAAATTCTGTTGAGTTTGGAGTTTACGAACTCATAACCAGTCACCTTAGGTATGCGTACCCGTACACGTACTGGCGGAACTTTTCTACCCGAAAAATTCTGCTGAGTTTGGAAACCAAAGCCAACTCAAATCCGGCAGCTAAGGTACGCATACCCGTACGCGTACCCAAGCTGGTTATTTCTTAAATCGATAGTTCATGAGCTTAAAACAATAAATTATAAGGAATGCAATCTTTGCAAACCGTGGCTATATTGTTCATGAATTGATTCAAGTGGATCAAACCGATTTTGCTTCAATTGTGTCTATGAATAAAGACCTAAGCAATTGAACAACTATTGAACTAGTTCTTATGAGTCATTTGAACTAGTTATGAGAGAGATGAATACGGTTAATATGAAAGTGCTCATATGGCTAACCATAGGTTAACTATTTGTGAACCAACTAAGTGTACACGTTTAGGTACGGTTACTCAAACCTAAATGAATACATTTCATTTGTGTGTGACAAGCTAAGTTTCGATCTAACGGTTGAAAGATATTAGCTTGGTTGAATCAGGTTTTCATCTAACGGTGAATATTGAATGCTTTGTTACCAAGGTAACTTAGATTGCAAACCCTAATTTGAAAACTATATAAGGGGAACTCTAGCAACTGGAAAAAATAATCCCCACACCTCCTATGTGATACTAGTTGGTTTTGCTAGAGTCGATTCTCCTTTAACCTTAGGTTTCTTATCGAGACCCTGTAGGTTAACGACTGAAAGACTTCATTGGGATTGTGAAGCCAGACAAAACTACTTTTCTTGTAGTTGAGCGATCGATCTTGCCATTTTCTATCGTACGAGTTCAATTGAATAATTGACTTGAGATTATATCTCTGATAGGGCAAGATAAAAATAAATCACAAACACCTTCGTCTCATCGTTTGTGATTCCGCAATATCTAGTTTCGCTACCATACGATTTAGATTATTGTGAGGTGATTGATAATACTAGGATGTTCTTCGGGAATATAAGTTTGGGTTATTAATTAGTTCATGTTCACCTTGATTTATCAAAAGACGGAACAAAAACTCATAGGTTTATCTGTGGGAGACAGATTTATCTATTATTATAGACTTTTCTGTGTGATACAGATTTGTTTATTGAAGTCTTCGACTTTGGGTCGTAGCAACTCTTAGTTGTGGGTGAGATAAGCTAAGGGAATCAAGTGCGTAGTATCCTACTGGGATCAGAGACGTAAGGAGCGCAATTGTACCTTGAATTAGTGTGAGATTGATTAGGGTTCAACTACAATACAGGCCGAAGTTAGTTTGTAGTAGGCTATTTTCTGTAGCGGCTTAATATAGTGTGGTGTTCAATCTGGACTAGGTCCCGGGGTTTTTCTGCATTTGCGGTTTCCTCGTTAACAAAACTTCTGGTGTCTGTGTTATTTCTATTTCGCATTATATTTAGTTATATAATTGAAATATCACAGGTTGTGCGTTAAGATCAATCAATTAGAATATCCAACCTTTGGTTGTTGATTTACATTGATTTACACTTGGATATTGGTCTTTGGTACCATCCAAGTTTATCACTCTAGTATTTGATAAAGACTCGCAGATTTCCATTTGCTCGAGTAAAGATCAAATCGAGAGATAGAGATATTAACTCCTTGATATACTTTTTATTAAGATTGAGTCTGACTGTCTAGTTGGTTCTCTTAAAAGTATATTAGAGTTAGTCCATATAGATTGCTAATCGAAATATTGGGTGAGGTTGTTGTACCCCCGCTTTTTCAATTGGTATCAGAGCAGGCAAACACGTTTAAGACCTCAAAAGTATGTGTTTGTAGCAATCTGACTCTATGGACAGAAGTATTATCTCTGATAAATGCATCATCAGAAACAAAATTTTTATCTTGACTAAATCTATTAAAGAGAAAGATTCTTCAATCTCAAATATAGACGAACCTTGTGTGCTGACGAGACAGACAGACACTGACATGTGTCCTTCCGGTTACCCTTCAAAGGAGTCTATCTCTATTAATGAAAGGGAAACAGTTGAAGAGAGTGAACTGCTACTAAATCTTGTTAGAATCCAAGATGATAAATTTAATCGGTTAAAAAACCATGTCAATGCTCTTCTTGGTATAGCAAGAGACAGAAATTCCAAAAACATAGAAGCTATGTCTTCACAAATCCTTCTTGAGACTCTCCTTGAGACGGATGTTTTGGAAATTGAACATCGTTTGAATAAACTCTCAATTCAAGGATGCTTCAAAAAATCCTATATACCATCTATCTCTTTCAGAAGTAAAACCAGAATCTCTTCCAATTAAAAGGGATGTGCCTGCAATCTAATTTCAAGAATGTTGCACATCACATGGGAGGAGGAAATCTTCAGACAAAGATGTCAGGACGAAACTTTCTAATCACTCAATCGATCAGAAAGTTTGTCCCTTTTGTAGTTCAAAAGGGCCTGTTGTGCAAAAAGGAAGCCCTATGTTGAATAACAAGTACCTTGTTCGATTTCAACACACCTTGGACTTAATAATCAAAGGTGTAACTGAAATTTGTATGTGTAAACCAAATGGGTTCAGCACTCATCATGTGTATCCTACCAGGAAAATCAGTTCAATGGGTCTCTTAGAGATGCATAACAGACGTCTAAAAAACCATCTAAGAAAAGATCAGAAATCCTTCTTTCGCTACAGAGCAGATAATAGTTCTGATGATGTGAACAAAGTATCAAGGAAAAGGAGAAAAGATGATGATAGAAGAAATAACCTAAAGGAGGTAATTAAGGGTTATAAAGAAATCGTCAGCAGGCTGTCAACCGCCTCTCACCTAAAATCTTCTGGTAAGGACCGATACTATGAGTCATTTTTTGGCAACAGTAATGTTTATGACAACAGTTCACATCATAATGGTGTTCCTCAAAAGTATCAAAGAAAGAAGGATAACCAAATAAAACGTTCATTTAATGAGCTGAAGGCTCATACTTGTGTAAATTAATCACAAGGTTGAAATATCACCTACAAAAATCCTAGTTTAGTGAAAATTGAATAGGTATACTCTTGGCAAAGTGCCTCTGATTATCTAGCTAATTTCTTATCGCTCTTAGATAGATTGTTAGTCAAACACTTTGAGGAGGAAGGTCGAGGAGGAAGAGTCCAGGGGTGGCTCTACTTCCACGAGTTTTCCAGGGTAACCTTCGAATCTTGATGCAAATACTAGTGCTGGTCTTGGTGGGGCTGGTGATGAAATCCCTGAGACAACAGTTGCTGATGGCTTTCCTCTTCAGCAACAATCTTAGTTTTTCTTCTTCCACATTTTAGTCTCATCTTTAACTATTTTGGAAACAATTTCTCTCTCTGGGCGCTCCCAAGCTTGGGGGGTAAAACACCTTGACTCCCTTGATTGTTTTTGAGTAATACTTTGTTTGACTTTCATATTAATGCTATGATTTTCCATTTCGCCGAGGGAATACTCAAAAGAATAACAAAATTTAAAGTATATACTTGCCTCTTATTCTTTTGTGTATTTCCGAGGTATGAGATGAAGGGTTAATATTTTTCTATTTTGAATCCGCACAAGCTTTGAACCTTGCTACTTGCCTCACTCCGTGTTCTCATTTTAAGTTCCCGTTTATTCCTCTCGCGTCTTCCTCACCCTATGTCGCTTATCCCTTCTTCATTGCCTTATTTTGCTTGCCCTTATTTTTTTTTACATGCTTCCTGATAATTTCGTTTTATATATTTTTCTAGTGTTGTTCATTTGTGTGTTACTTTCCGAGGTCTTACTGTGCCTCCTAGTTAAGGTCTTATTGCGCCTCATCCTTTTTGAAGGATCTTAATTCGACGAAGTATCAGGCGCTTATTATTCTTTCAAATAATAATCCATCAACCTCGTCTTAACATTTTCTTTGAACCCCATCTCGCGACAATGCGGCAGGCCTAACCATTCCCATGAATGTTAGTCCCATGACATTGTCGTCTTTTTTGGTTACACAGCTCCCTAATCTGGAGCGTGTCATCCCTTTATATTCTCCCTGATTGCCCTTTCAAGGAGGTTAACCCTAACATGCATGTTGGTCTCCTCCCATCCAGTTATTACGACATTCAGTTGTTTTCGTGACTTCTTATCCCCTTCGCCGATATGGCTTGAGGTTACGAAGTCTCACCCTAAGTGAGGTTTCTTTGGGATCAAGTGCATTTGTAGCCATGACTTGCCATACGGTCATGGCCGGTAACGCTCCAGACGTCCCAGACACCCGCAGCTCAACCGAATACGTCGGCGCCTTGGTCATACTTCTGCACTCCTTACCGAAGACCATCATAAAAGGGACCCTCAGCGGATAGGTCTTATCATTGCCCCTAGCTTATTTTTCTGAGAGTTGTTCACGGCATGCGTTAGGTCTTTCCTCTTGCATTTTCATGCGAACTAGGGTGCATGTTGTGGATTCTTGGCCTTCCTAGGTGAAGGGTTTAAGTTTCCCTAGAAACCATTTATTTCGTGGGTCTTATTTGCCTCCTAATCTGAGGTCTTATCTGTCTGTGTTGTGTTTTGTTTTGTTTTGTTTTAAATGCCTTATAAATATGTAAATCCGTATCTTTGAATTGGTTCATCAAACTTCAAAATATTATTGTTATTATTTTGCAAATCTGATACATTGCCAAATGATAAGTTCACAAGTATATTTTCTCGTCTCTATGACTCTTCCTTCGAATCAGCGTTCTTCTTCCAGGCGGATGTGCTCGGAATGGTGCCTCTTCAAAAGGGATAAATGGGATAAAAGGGGTTGCATCTACATATCACCAGGGGATCAACAACCATTGTTGATCCCCTAAATTGGATCAACTTCTACTGTTGATCCTTTTGTTTTTTGGATCAACTACCATTGTTGATCCCCTAAATTGGATCAACTTTTACTGTTGGTTCTATTTTCATTTGGATCAACTATTGTTGTTGATACAAAAATATCTGAACAAGTGGTGGTGGCGGTGGTGGCGGCAGACTAGTGGTGGTGGTGGCGACGACGGACTAGTGGTGGTGGAGGACTGTTGGTGTTGTAATGGTGGTGGTGAAGGAGTGGTGGTGGAATATTAGTGGTGGTGGTGGTTGTTGAACGGTGGTGGTTGAATGGTAGTTGAATGTTGGTGGTGGTGGTGCTAGTGGTGGTGGTGAAGTGGTAGAGGATGAAATTTGTTCCATTTTAAAATAAAAAAAAATATTATATGGGTGAGGGTATTAAGATAATTAATTTTAAATACATAAAGTTATTAAAAAGTAGGGACATATTTATTGTTGTATAAGGATATATTTAGAATAATTAATTGGGGGATATGAATTACTTCCCCCAATCCATGATTTCGGCTAAGGGGTGACCATTGGTTATGAAAATACTAAAATACCCTTCCCACAAAATAAAAATCAAAAACTTAAAATCAAAAAACAAAATCATATCCCCCATTTCCATCTCCACTTCTTATTAATCTTATTTAGGGGTGGAGCTTTGAAACCCAAATATGTCCCATTCCCTTTCAAATTCTAAACTCTCCCCACTCTATATCAAATTCTCTTCTCCTCACTTTGGAAACCATTTTTTTTTTTTTTTATTTGGAAGTGATGAAGATCATCTTTGAAAGTGATGATGACCATGTTAGGAATTGATGAAGACCATGCCGGTACCATGTCCAAGCATATGGTCTTCATCAATTCCGGCATGGTCATCATCACTTCCGTTTTGAATTTTTCTGGTTTTAATCAGTCCACTGCCGGCATGGATAGTTGATATGAAGACCATGCCGGTATTGTTTTCCGGCATAGAAAATAAAACAACATGCTATGCCGAAAAACAATACCAGAAAAAATTCAAAACGGAAGTGATGAAGACCATGCCGGAATTGATGAAGACCATATGCCGGAACATGATACCGGCATGCTCGAGAATTTCCTATCAATGTCGGTAGTCAAGTGAAAAAAAAATCAACATGCTCGGATACTTTTCATCCTGTTCTAAGCATAGAAATTTAAGCAAAATACTATCTTGGGAACACGCATCTCAAGCATGCTCGAAAACTAGATTACCATGCCGGTACCTGTTCAAAACCAGAAAAAAATCAACATTCTGAAGATCAAAACCAGAAAAAAATCGTCCCGAACCCCCCCGGATAGTGGCAAACAATTTATGAACATTTCCAACAATTGCCCGCATGGGTTTTTGGTTGAATACCATGCCGGCACCAAGCTTTTTCAGCTGCAACAATGGTGGATTCAAAGAAAAAAAATCAATTTTTCAACCTCTCATTAGCGGTAATTCTCTCATCACAATCATCTTCCATTTTCAAAAAAAAAATTCCACTCAAAATTTTTTTTTCTCTCCTTGTACTCCTCACTCACACAAATTAAAATAAAAACACACACTAATCTATCCCCCAAATACTTAAGTTTTTTACAAATTATTATTAACCACTAAACATGATTAGTGAGGGCTAGATTAGGAATTAAAAAAATAATTAGATAAGGGGTGACCCAGCTTTGCTATTTGGATCCCTATTTTGTCTTGTACCTATATCCCCCAATTAGTTTTGATATCCCCCAATTGTGGGTTCTATATTTATTGGGTTTCAAAAGTAGGGACATATAAATAATGTACCCATAATAGAATTATGTGGGTTATCTCCAATGTGATCGGTTAAAACAAAGGTAGCCTGTTTGAGAAAGAAGACTTTTGTTAGCTTGTATACCCGTATACATGTTAAGGTTTAATAAAGAATTATTTTATGTCTTTGGAAATTGGGTTTTTTTTGTCTTATTCTACTAGAAATTAGTTTTTCTTGCACTAAAAATAACAAATTTTGTTCCCAATGCAAAGAATTGTTATTTTCAATGCAATAAAACAAACAAATCTTGTTTCCAATGCAAGAATTGTTATTTTAGTGAACCTTAACATGTATACGGGTATACAAGATAAGAGGACCCGAGAAAGAAATACCTTTGAGTAATCAAATCGATTTTTCATGATACCTATATATATCCTAGGATTAGATATCGATGTTGTCTTTTCATTGGTGTCAGTAATTGGTCAACAACGGTACAGGAGGACTTCAAACATTTTGGTAAGGCAGAATAAAGATCGGTAGTCTGACATTCCGTGCAGCACCTTAATCCATGCAACATTATTTGTAGCGTCAATGTCACACATGAACAAGAAAAGAGGTCACGTCCTTGTTAGATGAAATTGTCAAGTAGCCTTGCAAGGCTACTGCATGCAATGGATTTTGCCAGTAAAGATGATGTAGCATCAAAAGTTGTAGTTTCACAACCTAAGAAACACCCTCTGTGATCTTCTGCTACTGCTCCTGCTGCACCTTTATTTGGAATAAAAGCTACATCAACATTAATCTTAAAAATTATTGTTCAACCTAAATTTTTATGAGCGACACACCTGATTTTTTTTAGAGTACCAACATTTTCCATTTGGCATAAATACAAAATAAAGGGTTATTTTGTTTTTGGTACTCAGGTTTTGTCCAACTTTTGAGTTTGGTCTAACATTTGTCCAGCTTGGTGTTTGGTACTTGAAAATAATATTGACCCACGTTGACTCTTGACTTCTGTTTAGCATTTATCAAAATTAATAAAAAAATTATTAATTGACTGAATTTACTATTATACCCTTCGGTTTAAACCAAAAGGGAATAGCACTCGACTCATCTTCTTTCCTTTATGTTCCTTTCTCTTCTTTCTTTCTCTCCGGCGATTCAGAGAGTTGAATTATGCTGAGAGTTTTTTTTTTGGAAGCCTGGAAGAGATTAATCAAGCCGAGAAAGAAGATATTCATATTGATGAACATCGAACAATTGATGATGGCGACGAGATCGGTTGAACTCATGTAGTTTGGGGAAAAGGTGAATCAGAGAGAATAGAAGTAGGGTTTATTTGATTTTGAATTAGTATATTTATTGTAAACCCAGGAAGAAACTATAGGTTTATAGAATTCATCTATATGTTCTTATCCAAATAGAAATTAGGGTTCTTGGCGGCGAAATTATAGAAATTAGGGTTCTTGGGGTGAGATTAAAGATGGGTATTGAGTTAATTGAACATATTAATTAAGTTGAAAGTGGTTATTTCTAACGGCTGATTCAATTAAAGTCAGTGGTGGTGTTGCTGGTATATCGAATGGGTTTAAATGATTTTTTTCAACTGAGAAATAATGATTTTCTCAGTTCTCGTATGAATGGTGGTCAAAATTTTGTTGATTTTCTCACTTGCATGCTGAATTATTAGTTGGCAGTGATGGATTATATACGAACTGGTGCAATCGGTAGCGGCTGAGACGGACAAAAGAATGGAGTTGGCTTAAGAGATTTGGACAGACAGAAAATCGTGAAGAGCTGAATCTGCCGATGAACAGATGCAAAGAAGATGGCGTTGGTTGTCGTCGAGTTTTGTGTGAAGTGGTTGCATTTAGTTAGCACACGAGAAGAGGAGAATGCCGGTGGTGGTGGTGGTGGTGGTGGCGGCGGAGGCTTGAAGTTCAGGCAGTGGCCGGAGCTGGTAATATTGCTTAACAATAGTTGAAAAATATATTAGATCATTACCGTACGCTAATGGGTTTATTATTAAACCCGTCGGATCTAATGTAAATATTAGCTAAGTGAAGGGTACCATAGTAAACTCATCTAATAATTACATTTTTACCATTTTTTTAAAATTATTTATTTATTTCATTAACAGAATTCAATATATAACAGAGTCCATGCAGGCAACGTGTTTTCTAAGTACCAAACACCAAGCTGGACAAATGTTAGACCAAACTCATAAATTGGACAAAACCTGAGTTCCAAAAACAAAATAACCCCAAAATAAATAGCCAACAAAAAAGCTTTGAGGATAATGATTCAAATACTCATGTTTGTTATAAATATAAGTTTCATGGTGATAAATGACTTTCATGTGAGAATGAAAAAACTAGCAAGTCGGTTTACTATAAATTGAACTAAAACAACCTTTGCCTCATTAAAATTATGTTTCAGGTAATTATAACGTTTTATTTGGATTATCTTTGGAAAACATCATAGTGGTGGTATGTTTATATCCGTCAAGAACCAATATTTGAAACTGAGAGGTTGGAGGAAATTGAAAAGTAATTAGAAACATAAGCGAAGATTAAAATCTTAAATCTGCTTTTTGACTTTAATGGTTGTGCAAAAATTTCGAGTTCAGAATTCATCGTAGTGTTTAAGTAAAATGGGCACATTTTTGAGTTTAAAAAGGAGGAAGTGCGATATGATGGCCTAATCTAAAGTTTTGTGATTTTATTATTGCCCTAATATGATTGACCAAACATCAACCATCCTCACTGTACTTGTAATTTCAGTTAAATGTGGCAGACATGCCTGCTCTTAACTATTTAACTGTAGCAAAGTTAATGGAGAAAGATAATGCATAGAATTTAGCTGAATTCCTATGTTATTAGGATTATGAGGTGTGAAATGTGAATGAGATTTGGTTTGGAATACCGAACAAACAAAAAAAAAAAAAAAAATTGGCTAGACTTGCACCCACATAATAGCCTTGTAATCCAGGACCAACTTGGCGTGACATTTCAACGTGTACTTGCATGCTCTTAGTTAAGCTTGAATAAATGTAGTTTGGTTTAAAAAAAAAAAAAAAAAAAAAAAATAGGTTTCAAGTGTATCTCCCTTAGAGGATTTTCTTGCAATGGATGAGATGGGTTGTTGTGCATTTCCACGTGGTAATCTCAGGCAACGATGGGATTTAACACAGGTCTCACATACATGTATATGTGATGTTTATGCTGTAAATGACATTTGGTCTGGTCGCTGGTGCCGACTCATGAAGACTTTCAGTCATTTATGTTCAGCGGCCGTGTAATTTTAAATTTTACTCCTTGAGTCGGCCTTGCCATTCCAGCAGAATTAGGTCTGCTGACAACTCCATGTATCCCTCAACGACACCCATAAGGATAACTTGTGTCGCCCAAATAGCTAAGATGTGCTCTGAGCATGAATCAAGCTGGCGTTTCCCAAGTAGTCAAGTGCGCCTTCACTGAAAATCTGGGAACTGGCTTTGAACCAGACCGCTTCTCCAAACTTAACTCCATTTCGAGACAGAAGTTCAAGGAAAACACATCCCAAAGCACAGTACGATGGACTACTGCTGGAATGAATCGTTTCCAGTTCTCGGTTCTTCGCAAAGGTCTCCCGGTCTGCAGATAGTCCAGCAGTATTCTAGCCGTGGTCACCAGAGAATTCACCTGTTAATTAAGTACGAAGTACGATGAGACTTGACACGGTCTGGACCGATCATTCCATTGCTGCCGGATCTTACATTGGGAATTTCGATTATGAGTTTGGAATTTATGGCTGCGCCTGCAATTGATGGGGATGAGCGATCCATGGATGCCGGTTAAAGAAGGTATTAGCTAAGTGTGTTATTATGGGGATAGACATGTCCTAGATCTTCTGTTATGTTCTTATTATGAAATTTGTATCATGGATTTTATTACAAATTATTGGGACAACTTGATCCAAATATCCCAAATACTAGTAGTAAATTGCTTTGAACAAATTGAAATCTGCTTTGAACCACTAAGAAAAATTAACATTTGCATCAAACATAGATGATAATGATATTCTTCAGATACATATTCCATGGAAATCTGCTTGAATCTTTAACAAAAATTAAATCAACGAAACAAAGATGATGATATATATTTTCAGATACATATTCCATTGAATTCTAGCAGGGTGCTGCCATTACATCACATAATCATCTGCAAAACAAAAACAAAAAGAAGATACGCTTACCCTCTAAATGTTCCGTTCAAGAAAATCAAATAGCCACCTGAAGAAATTGCTTCTTCTTCCCCTATTAAAAAACGCATGTGCAACTTCGCTTACAATGATTGAAAGTAAAACCCTAATCCCCAAATCCATAAAGAGTTCATCAAAATCTTGGGAGGACATTAACAGCATCCATAGCACAGACAGTCTATCTTTCGGCTTTTTCACTATAAATAACCCCAACAAGCCCACTCGAAACTTTACTGATAACTCACTTGGCTCCTCCATTTCCTAATCCCTTCCCTCCTTTCACACTCTTCCTTTCTCCCTATTTCTTTCTTTCTTTCTACTGTAGGCAAACGTTTGATTTAGATTTTATAAGGGAAGAAGAGACTGGGATTTCACTGCTTCTTCTTTAATGTCCGTTTGATATGAAAATCTGATCTGGGGGAAAACCCTGATTTTTACTTTGAAGCGTTAGATTAAAACGATGTGATAGGTTAGAACCCTACTTTTTATGTCCGTTAGATGACACACTGGAAGAAACTCTGCTTTGCTTTGTGGTGTGCACATGATTTTTCAAACTTTTTGGTAGTTTCAGGCAATGCAGAAAAGATTGGTAGAAGTCTGGCATTCCGTCAGCAACCTCAATCCATGCTAGCGTCTACGTAATATGAACAGTGCATTCTGGGAAAGTGGATGACACCACTGACGGAAAAAGGACAACTAGCTAGGGAGGTGATAATCAGAAACATCATGATAGACTCGTCTCCTGTGCAAATATCCAAGGGTGGAAGGAATGACACGTCAGCGCTGTAAGACAAATATACTCCTGCTTAAGTAAGACAAGATGATCAGTGTACCGTCCCTTGCTGCAACATATTTTAGAGAGCAAAAGAAACTAAATTTTTATATTTTACTAATCAGGCTTCTTAGAGCTTGGCCGTGTGCCTGCTCTTTCCCAAACAATAATGCACTGGATCAATATTTGAATTATGAAGGATATTGATATTTATGTAAGTGTCATGCAAACCCTCTGTTTTCTTATTCTTGTATAGCATCATCGGCAGTCTCAATTGCGTGTTCTTGGTCGATCAAGGGATCCAATGCAAACATTGAATTCGATTTCGTTGTTTTCCTGATTGTTCAGGCTATTGTTACCCTTGAACCACAACACTTTACCAACTTTTCTCCAGGAAAGTGAGAACATCCATGACACCAGTGAACTAAGACGACGCTCCCCTTTTAAAGGCAAAATGGAGTTCATTATTCTTTCTAAATTTCATCACGTACATTCTTTTAGCTCTATCGTTGGTGAAGAAAAAAGGCGGTGCTTATGTCAAAATCAAAACTAATTATATTCAGACGTAATTATTTCAACATTTATTGTCGTTGATAGTTTGATTCTAAATTATGGTGAATTTTGAACTCAGAATTGTTTCCGATAAACTAAGGAACATGTCATTTGTGCTAGACATAATGTTCCTTCCTTAATACCAATGTTTATTTCGTCTAAGTAACTGGTAAGGTTGGAAGGGTCATAACTAGGAACCCAAACCAAGCCTTGTTTTCACGGGGTCAGAAAGGTGATCAGTCAGGTTCTCAAGAGGACCTTTGCTGGTAACAATATTAATAGCCAGTATCAGCAACACCACATGTGCATTATTCTCTAAGAAGATTTTAGTAGTCGACCATCTTCAGAATTCAAGCCACTGATACGTTTTCGCACCACCTCTTCTTGCTAATCTTCTTATTGCTAATATATTATATATATATTACTATCTCTCAATACTTCTATTGCAGTATTTCTTTCTAGAGTTTAATATTCTCTCTGAGGAAGAGATTGGGAACTTATTGCTTCATTAATGTAATTATGTCAGTTTGATGAACACTGATACGGGAAAAGACTCTAGTTTTTGTCTTATACTAGTAATCATATTAGGTATATGTGAGTGTGTCAGATAAGTGTGTGTCAAGTCAATAAGTCAATGATTGACTTGACTTATGCTGATTTAATACAGCTTTAAATACTCTGTAATAACAACTCATTAATCAGTCTTAAATACTTTCTTTCAAGAATATTAGTTTCTCATGGTATCAGACAGATGATCCTGAGCCAAAACAATTTTTCAGTAATCTTTCTCAATAATCTTTCACAATAATCTTTTTCATCAAATCTTACAAGAATCAAACAACTTTCATATAGAATTTTTTTCCAGATTCAATAATTGTTCTCAACATTTTTTTGTTAAAACTCTTGAAATCAGATCTGGTTCGTCAACAATTTTGTCTCAACATCTTTACGGATTCAGTTAATGTCACCTGCAACAATTTTTTATCGAAGAAGAAAAGTTCAAATTCTAATTCCGCTGCTCAAATGGGTAATACATCTGACTTTACCTTTCCATTCACAAACATCTCAAACTTTGTTTCTACAAAATTAGGTCCGAATAATTTTTTGTTGTGGCAAGATCAGATGGAAACTATCTTGATTTCCACTGATTTATATGGTTATGTGAATGGTGAAATCTAAGAACCTGTTAAACAGGTTGAAATTGATGGAGTTTTAAAGATAAATCCAGAATGGATCTTATGGAGAAAAATTGATTGTTTTTTTATTAGTTGTATGAAAGCAACTTTTACAGATTCTATCTCTGTTGATGTTTTAGGGTTGTCTACTGCTAGGGAATTTTGGGAATTTCTTGAAATTAGCTTTAGAAGCCAACTCATGGAAAGAAAGAATATGCTTAGAAATCAGCTTCATAATGTAAAGAAAGGCAATTCAACTATTTTGATATACTTACACAATGTTAAGAATATTGCTGACTCTCTAGCAGCTATTGGAGAAAAAGTAAGTGATACAGATTTGGTAATGTATGTGCTGAATGGCCTAGGAAGAGAGTTTGATACTTTTGTTATAGCTTCTCAGAATAGAGAGACTCCTCTCACATTTGCAGAACTTAAACCAAGACTCCTAAATCATGAACAATGGCTCATTGAGCAACAACATAATTCTAGTGTTACTTATGATTCCCAACAAAATACTGCATTCTATAGTAGAAATGGATCTTATAATAATTTCAGTGGTAATGGAAGAGGCAAATCCAAGAATACTAGTGGTAATGGATCTCATAATAATTCCAGAGGAAATGGAAGAGGTAATTCTGGTTATAATGCAAGAAGTTATGGAACTGGTTCTTCTCAAGGAAATGATTTTTATCAAGGAAGTAGTTCATCTCAAGGTAATTTTTATCAAGGCAGTAGTTCTGGACAAGGGAATGGAGGTAGAAGAGATTTCTCTATGTTTGATTGTCAAATTTGCAGTAAAAGGGGACATTATGCTAGCAGATGTTATTTTAGATATCATCCTCCAACTTTTGTTAATTCTACAAATGAAGCACATCATGGTTCTTCTCAACAAGCTTTCACTACTTTAAATGAGGAGAGTCCTTATTCTAATCCTTCTACATCAAATGCTTCTCACTGGATATCTGATTCTGGAGCAACTGCACATATGACTGGCGAAGAGACTTTACTACAGCATACTTCAAACTATAAAGGAAAGGATCATGCTCAAGTTGGAAATGGTAAGGCACTTACTATTACTTCAGTAGGTACTTCAAATATTGTTACATCTGCAAATAGTTTTAAATTGAATAAAGTTTTGGTAGTGCCGGCTATGAAGCATAATTTACTGTCAGTAGCAAGATTTACTAGAGATAATTCTTGTTATTTCAAGTTTTATCCATATGACTATGAAATTAGAGATTTGCGTACTGATGCTTTGCTTGCTCATGGAAAAGTAGTCAATAATTTGTATCTTATTCTTAACATGCCTTATTCTCATTGTTCTTTTTCTGCAACTTTGTCTGTATCTTCAAATACTTGGCATGATAGATTGGGTCATCCATCTACTCTGATTTTAAAGAAACTTCATTCTGATAATAAAATTGTTTTAAGCACTGCTATTCCTTCAACTTTGTGTCAACCTTGCCAGCTTGCCAAAAGCAAAAATCTACCTTTTTCACTTGTCTTCCTCACATGAACAAAAACCTTTATCTTTAATACATTGTGATGTTTGGGGACCTACCATTTCTTCTCTTCATGGTTATAAATACTATATTCTTTTTGTTGATGATTTTAGTAGGTTTCATTGGATTTATCCAATGGAACTGAAATCTGATGTTGTACAGTGTTTTCAACATTTCAAAACTCATGCAGAAAATTTATTTTCCACCAAAATTTTATCTTTTCAAGTTGATGGTGCAGCAGAACTTGTTAAAGGATCTTTTTATGCTTTGTTACAATCTAGTGGTATTAATGTCAGAATTTCTTGTCCAAAAACACCTGAGCAAAATGGACTTGTTGAACGAAAACATAGGCATATCACAGAAATGGGAAATACCTTGTTGTTTAATTCTTCTTGTCCCAAAGAATTTTGGTATGATGCTTTCTTAACTGCCACTTATCTTATAAACAGAACTCCAACTAAAATTTTAAATCTCCTTTTTAGGTTCTTTTTGGTCATTCTCCAGATTATTCTTTTTTAAAAGTGTTTGGCACTGTTTGTTATCCTCATCTTGCTCACTCAAGAGCAGATAAGCTTTCTCCAAAATCAGTTAAATGTGTTTTCATTGGTTATAGTACCCTTCACAAAGGATACAAATGTTATAATCATGTTCTTAAAAAGCTTTATATTTCAAGACATGTTGTCTTTTCTGAATCTGAATTTTATTATGCATTTAATAATACTTCTTCTCCTTCATCCTCATCTTTAGTCAATGATTTAAATTCTTCTGTTCTTCATGAAGTTCTTCCTTCTACCACAATGGTCAGTAGGTCTCAAAAAGGTATTTCTAAACCTAAAGCTTTCCTGATCATGTTTCATATCTTTCAGTTAAATATCCTATATCTTCTAAATATACAACATTGTTGACTACTTTAACTGAGCCTAAGTCATTTAAGACAGCAGTACAAAATCTTAAGTGGCAAGTTTCAATGAAGGAAGAGTATACAACTTTAATGGATAATGATACTTGGGAGTATGTTGCTCCTGAGCCACATATGAATATCTTAGGATCAAAATGGGTGTATAGGATCAAACAAAAATCTGATATTTCTATTGATAGATTGAAATCTAGGCTGGTTGCTAAGGGTTATGCACAACAAGATGGAACTGATTTCAATGAGACATTTAGTCCAGTTGCCAAGTCTCCAACTGTTAGAGTGGTTCTATGTTTAGCAATTACATATAACTGGCCAGTGAAACAATTAGATGTAAGCAATGCTTTTTTGCATGGCTACTTGGATGAGGATGTTTATATGACACAGCCAAAAGGTTTTCTTAATCCAGATTATCCTTCAAATTATGTATGTCAGCTTAAAAAGAGCTTGTATGGGTTGAAACAAGCTCCTAGAGCATGGTTTCATAGGTTTAGCTCATTTCTTATTACTTTTGGGTTCAAGAAGTCTATCTCAGATAATTCTATGTTTGTGTATTCTTCTTCAGATGGTATTCTCATTTTACTTCTCTATGTTGATGATATCTTATTAATTGGTAGTTCTTCTAAGATGATTGCTGATCTTATTACTTCATTGAAGAATGAATTTGCTATGAAGGAGTCAGGAGATTTGGCCTTTTTCCTTGGTATTGAAGCAATAAGAAATAGTGTAACAATTGTCTTAACTCAAAAGAAATACACTTTGGAGTTGTTAGCTAAGGCAAATTTGTTGGAGTCCAAGCCATGTGATACACCAGTAGTTAAGTCTAGCAGACTTTCTATTCATGATGGAGTTAAATTGAATGATCCAACTGTGTATAGAACTCTTGTAGGAGGCTTACAGTATCTTACAATTACAAGACCTGACATATGTTTTGCAGTGAATTATGTTTCTCAATTTATGCATTCTCCTTCTGATTTGCATTTGCAATTGGTTAAGAGAATTTTGAGATATTTAAAGGGCACAGTTGATAAGGGTCTTACATTAATAAAGGGTGATGTTTCTAGCTTAAAAGCTTATACTGATTCTGATTGGGCTGGATGCCCTGATACAAGAAGATCAACATCTGGTTATGCAGTGTTTTTGTGTTCAAATTTGGTGTCCTGGTCTTCTAAAAAGCAACCCACAGTGTCTAAGTCTTCTGCAGAAGCTGAGTACAAATGTCTTTCTGTTGCAGCTGCTGAGTTACAATGGTTTACATATTTATTAGCAGATTTGAAGATTATTATTCAGTCAGTTTTGTTGTTATGTGATAATACTAGTGCAATTTCTTTGGCAACTAATCTTGTTTTTCATGCCAGGACAAAGCACATAGAAATTCATTATCACACAGTTCGAGAACTTGTTGAAGAAGGATTTTTAAAGCTACAACATATTTCTTCAGAGGATTAGCTGGCTGACATTTTCACAAAAGGATTATGCTTTCCTACATTCTCTAGGCTTTTACATAAACTTTTGGATTATCATGCAGACACGGATTCTTCTACTTCATCTGCTTCCTCTGTTACAATATCAGAAATAAACTCTTGAGTTGTTTGTTTTTCTCTTTTATTTTTCTTTTGTATTCTTTGCAATTTGATTTTGTTTTCACAGTATCATATTGAAGGGGGGGTATTAGGTATATGTGAGTGTGTCAGATAAGTGTGTGTCAAGTCAATAAGTAAATGATTGACTTGACTTATGCTGATTTAATACAACGTTAAATACTCTGTAATAACAACTCATTAATCAGTCTGAAATACTTTCTTTCAATAATATAAAGAATATTAGTTTCTCAAATCAAATCGTTTTCTTTTTCTTCTTTATTGATGTAACTAGGGATTTTCATTAGAGATGTTGACATTTCATTGGTGTCATTAGTCGGTCAATAATTGTACAAGTTTACAGGAGCACTTCAAAGTTCAAACTTTATGGTAAGTTTTGGCAAAAGCAGAAAAGTAAGGTGTGTTTTGTTTTGAAAGAAGAAAAATAAGGTGTGATTTTATCAAGTCAATTTTAGGTTGAATAATAATTTTAAAGACCGTACAAGTGAAGGACATTCGTCATTAATTAGAGTTTTCATCTCCAATGAAAAGACGGCATCACTGATCCTAGGATGCCATATTTGCTCCAAACATATACCATCTGATCAAGTTTTCCTATACCGATTCAACAATCAGTAACACTTATAAAAGTAATCTTTGCACTTGGAAGAAAAAGTCGTGTACACAAACATGATTATTACATGTCCATGTCTGGAGCATCAAGCAACCTGGTTGATATTCCACTCCACCGTCCTCTTGCATAGACTTCTCATTCCTCCCTTGTAGGCTCAAGAACTGGGCCCCTACGCAATTCTAAAGGGCCTCACATTTGTTGTCCACACTCCACAGTGTCTCTGGTCTTCTTCCCAGAATTTTCCTTCAAGAAATATAAATAAACAAGCGGCGCTGCTAAAAAAGTGGTTCTAAACGAACCGTGGATTTGAACAAATTTAAAACCGCTAAGACACATTGGGGTGGCCCCACCCCGGAGGATTTTGGAAGAGGTCCAGGTTTTTGTGTTTACTCTGTGTCTTGGCGGTTTTTATTTTGTCTAAACTCACGGTTTGTTAAGAATTTTTGGAAAAACAATTTGTCTCTCCATATGGTAACGCATAAGTCTGCAAGAAGAACAAGCAGCATGGAGAACCTTCCTACCGAGATCATAGAAAACATACTCGTTCAATTACCAATCGAGGTTGCTTTACAGGCCGAACGTGTATGCACAACTTGGAAGGCTCTCCTCCGCAATTATAAATCTTATGAGGTAGGTTTCCTTTTGTCTCTCTTCGCTGAGGTTGAACAGAAATTTGGCTTTGAGAACGAGTATCATCTTTTCTACGAAGATGAGTATGATCATGCAAAATTAAACTATTACTACACTGACAAGACGCTTTCGAAGATACAACACGACAGATATATTATGAGATTTTATCTGAGCAGGGATATCATGGTCGTGTTTTGTAATGGTTTGGATTGTTTTGGACAAGATAATGAAGATCCTTTTCTAATCTGCAATCCGTTAACGGGAGAATCTATCTTACTTCCATACTTTAATTACTCTGAATCGGATCGTGATATATCAAGCACAAAACTTCCAGAGAAACGTTTAACAAGTGGGTTTGGGTATTGTCTGTTGGAAAAAACTGGGTTGCAATAGAAGATGAAATAACACAGGAAGATATTGTTGTACTCCAAACTTTCAAGGCTCATAATAGATTTCTTTTAGACGATTATTTCTACCCTCCCAATATCAATTGGCGATTGCAACAGGTATGCGAAATAATGCCTTCAGGATACAATGAAAGCCCTACAACAGAGAAATTGGATTCAAGGTTTGCACCCCTTGACCCAATCAAGAACACACTAGAAAGAATTCGATGATGCTTTAGAAAGAGAGAAAACAAATTGAATTGATTATTTTGAATGAGAGAATACCTTCACTACTTATAGGGATATTCATGCCTATTGGAGATGCCTCTTCACTTCCAAAAGACACATAAGGTTTCTATTGGGAATGGTTGTCTTTTATGAACCATCACACCTATTAAAGGTGTCTCTTCATCTCCAACTAACATCCATTGTGTTTATCCAACACAGAACACTTCCCCGTCATAGTGGCAAACCAAAACAGAAAACCATTTTATTTTCTAAGATATTGAAAATATCCAACAATCTCCCCCTATTTTCAATAACCAAAAAAACATGAAAATAAAGTAAAACTTATATAAAACAGGAGTGGCTGCATCACTCAAGTGACTGCCTACGTACCCGAGTGGGATCAAGCCAACGTAGTTCAAGCTAAATTGAGACTAAGCATCATCGTTGAAATCAACACATAAATGATAGGTATCTTTTGTATTTGAACCTTCACTTAGTGTAAGAAACTCAAAGCCTTATCGAGATTCTATGGTGAAACCAGTCTTGAACCAAGTATCCCTTATGATAAACCGGAGTCTCCACACATATTGATTTCATAAATCATGTGTTCTATAGCAAAGCACGTTAATGGCCATGTGCTTATGATGAGTGCCAAATATTGCATATTTCTTCACCTTTTTATTGGCATTTAACTCGTCTTTTGTGCTTAGAAATCAGATATTATCCCAAATTCTGTATTTTCTCTGTTCTCAAGAATAAATACTTGTACTAATTAATTTTGTGTTTTTAGGTAGTAAATAAATCTTGGAGAAAGTAAGGAGCCAAAAGAGCAGAAAATTGGAGACGAGCGTCTATGGAGCAGAAAGCCACAGCCCATGCGCGCATCAGTTGCAACCCGACAAGAAGCAACCCATTTACAAAGATATGGGCTTGAGCAATCCAAGGCCCGACCCATAACCTGAATCCAAGCCCGATCCATCCTGATCCGTGAGATTTGATCCATCCGCATCCAACGGTCGCTTCATCCCGCGCATCATCGCTCGATGTATCCGCCTAACACCTTAGCCACCTACCCATTCACCCATCGACCAAACACTCCCCTCACCTTCACTTTCTCTCTTCTCCCCCGACAGAACCAGAGCCCCCATCTCTCTTCTCCCCCGACCAGTTGCAGAGCCGACACCACCACCACCATTTCTTCTCTCCAGACAACACCAGCACCTTAGCCGCACCAGCAGCCGCCTTCACCACATCTCTAGGTCTAGATATCTCCTTCATAGCTTCTCCCATAACCCTAGAAGCTAGGTTTGAGATAGATGGAGCTAGGGTTTCACTATCAGAGCATTAATGGCTACCAGAGCCGAATTGGAAGAGGGAACACGATTGGGTTTGCAATTAATGCCGATTTGGAGTGTTAGAGAGGATTGAGAGGTATAAAATGGAATTGTTCCTCATCTGAGAGGAGGTCTGAAATTTTAGGGTTTATTTTTGTTAGTTTAAATTCAATTCTGTTTAATTACTCTTATGATGTTCTAATTGATTGCATGCTAAATCAGTCAATTTCATGTTATTATTCTTGTTGTGCTTCAATGTTGTAGGAAGAATGAATTAGCTAGTTGAGCAAATTAGCCTGTGATTAGATGTATTGTAAGAAGATATCTAATACTAGGGGTGAGTTAGTGAGAGTAGCTAATACATCATCCATTGTATCCTTCCCTGAGAAGAATCAAGAACATAATTTGAATAGGTATTGCCTTATCATAGGATCAGGTGGTGGAATCAACTGCCCTAGTGTTCTCCAATCTGTATACAATCTATTTTTGCATCCTAGAATTACAGTCACAACTCCTTGTCGTATCGACACCCAAACAAGCCATATTGTGTCACTCCTCTTAGAAATCAGTAAGTGAAACATTGGAATCAATTTTACACACCCCAAATCTCTGTGGATCGACCTGTACTTGCCTGTGTTGCTAGTCGACACTGTGCACTTGCAGTTACATTTTTAGGTAACTTTCCCAGCCTACCAAGTTTTTGGCGCCGCTGCCGGGTATTTGGTAGTAGTGTAGTTGCTTATTAGTGATTAACTCTACTGGTTTTTATCTTAGTTTTGTATATATGTGTTAGAATTTCCTTTGTTTATCTGTTGTTGTTAGTATAACTTAGCTGTGCAATCTGCCTGTCTCATTATACATCATAGTTACATTTTGTTAGTATACTTTTGTTTCTTTTTACTTTTTGTGTTGAGTGTAACTTAACCATCAAACCATCTCATTACATGCAACTACATCCAGTTAAGTCTCTTTAGCTCTTTCCATCACCTGAATATTGTTCTTGCATTTCTAGCTATAACTTCTTTCAGTTAGGTTAGTTGCTTTTTAGTATAACAACATCCTGTGACTTAGTGCAATCCACTTGTTTATAAAATTTTGCATTTAGATCATCTCCGTGCACCTTAGCTAATTTCATTCTTTAATGTAGGTGGTCTTTTGTTACTTTCTCAGTTCAGTGATCCTCTCATGATGTAGCCTGCATCTCAGTAGTTCACCAATCTTTGGGTTGCAGTCCATATCTGAAGCTTGTTATAACAGTGCAGCTTAGTTAGTCCATCTGTCTGCATGCCTTGCATTGCATCTTTTGTCCTCCAAACTTTAGTTGTTAACTATCAACTCTGAAACTCCTTGTTTCACCTGTGCATTCCAGAGAACTAAATCTCCCCTTTGAGCTTACAGGTACCTGTGCTGCAAAAACTGGAGCATAAACCAAGGAAAGCAGAAAAAGAGAAAAAGGAGCGCAGGACAATTTGTGGAAGTGCCTAAACCCGATTTATATCGGTGGTATCATTCTCTAACCCTGCTGTGTTTGATGAATGTGTGTGTGATACTCCATGTATGTGTGATAAACTAGAGCTTTGCATAACCCTGATCAGTCCCTGCAACATATGGTATTAATTTGAGTGATTCCATGACTTACATACATGTTAGCTGAAATTGTTGTGTCTTTGTGCTGAACTGTATCAGTATGAGCATATGTATGAATCTGTTATTACATCCATGAGCTTTGCCTTACTGATTTGCGCAATGTTGCTTTGCTGATTAGCACATCACCCGGAAATTGGGCTATGACTTCACAGAATCGAACAAGCCATCCCTGTATGTGCATACGTGAACCATGCCTGCCGGACAAACTAGATACTCTGCTGATTTGTACATTACTGATCCTTGTTCCCATGATCTGTGAAAACTGAGGTAGCCAAATCTGTTGAACCAGTTGCCTGGGTATCTCTGTGACACTTGAGGAAATTTTGTAAAACTGAAACTTGTGCTTTTGTGTGTTCTTTGCACCGAAAACTCGGCTGAATAATTAGTTACCTTTTCATTTGTGACTTCTTGGCTTCAACAAAGCTTGTGCTTGGCTCCAGCCCCGTAGTTTGTTTGAGTTGAGATGTAACTTGGTTTCCCTAGTTTGCTATCAACTGACCCTGTTGAGCTATATGCCCTGCATTTTTGTGCATAATCTATGAGAATTGGAGTCAACCAAGCCTGTTGATACTCTGTGTCATGTCAAATGTGTTGTAAAATCTTTGAAATTTTGTATCTACATTGTCTTTGACTTGTTGACTCTATGAACCTTTGATGCTTTGAATGATATGCCATGCTCACCTGCAAGACTAGTTTCTTGTTGTGATAACCAAACCCCTGCAAGTATCTGTAATTTGTGTGTGATCCTGTGGCACTTGAGTGAATTGCTGGGTAACTGAAATTGTGTTAGCAGTTAGCTTGTTGTTTTTCACAATCACCCACAGCACGTGATTCACCTTGAGTGAGCATAATTCAGCCTACCCTGTGCACTGTACACATTTCCTGTTATTTGGTTCACCTGCCAAGCAAGTGGTGATGTGCATCTCTTAACAGCAGCAACCCTCAATCCAGTGTGATTGATTCTGAGGACTGGTGAGTTATTTTTGTGAGTTTTGCTCTCTGTTTTGAAATTGATTGGCTGTGTGAATGTTAATATGATCGATGTGCTAGCTAGGCTATGATTGTGTCTTTTAGAGACCAAACGAACCGACTAGTTAGAATCCGCCCAGACGACATTGTCAACATACCCAGTTCTTCAACAGAAAGCCCAGACCCACCAGAAACTATGGGGGATGAACCGAACCAACCCCGTAGTCTCAAGGACTACATGTACCCCACTAGGGAAAGCCATCCCTCTTGCATCATTCTACCCGGTGATCTTGCGATTTTGAACTGAAAGCAAGCACAATTCACATGTTGCCCGTGTTTAGAGGGGTTGATGCTGAAAACTGTAACGATCCTCAAGCTCGTCAACGCGATTAGACCGGTCAAGTAACGATTTAGCCAATAATAACTCGATTAGTTTAACACGAATGTTAATTAATAGGAATTAATCTAACAACCACTACAAAAAACCAGAGCATTGGCAACCATACTAGTTTAGTTGCCTAAGATGAGATCCTTGTTGCCAAACATAAAAACAACTAATGTTAGTTGCCGAGCTTTAGTTGCCGTATGGGTTGTTTCCAAAAGTAATGGCAACTACTAAAACCTGACTAGTTGCTATGCGTACTTTTGGCAACTTGAGTTTTAGTAGCCAAGTACATTATTTGTTAAATGCAATAGGTTAGACCCACTAGTTTTTTGTACTTGCCGAACATTCTAACAACTAAATGTTTGTAGTTGTCAGAACTTGCCAAACATTATGACAACTAAGTTTATATCTTGTTGCGAGTCTGTTTAGCAATTAGCAAATATCCTCATTTTATAATTGGCGATATGTTAAAGCAACCAAGTTGTGGTTGCCGGAGAGTAACCGAATCGTTCAGCAAATAACATGGGTTGATTTTAATTTGGTATCTTTATTGTAGAGAGAAAAGACCCAGAAGTGATGTCCTTTCTAGGGGTTGCTATCAAATGTATAATCCAATTTGGAGCTTATCAAATGTGGTTCTTACTATATTTTTTAATGTCTTTGTTTTGATTAGACGCTATATCGAATGTGGTACGTAATGGTGGTACATTGGGTTTCAAGATTATCATATACTATGATTCCGTGTAAAGCTTCAATAGCAAACCATTCGATACAGGTATCTTTTACTCAATTTTGATTCTTTAGTGAAGAATGATGAGATTCAATTATTTGTTGTCCTAAAGTTTTCATAAGTATTATTTGCAAGTATTTTGAGTACCTATGTCGTTTAATTTGTAAAAGGTATTGTCTGAATTTGCTTCTTGAATCTGGATTTTAAGGGATATCTCGATGATGAGTTGATGTTTGGGATTTGTGTCCCCCACGTGTTTAATATGGATCGTAGTTTGATGAGACACTACGTCATATGTTGGAGTTTTTTAGGATTATTAGGCAAGTTGTTAGTCATTGTTATGCATCCCTTTTTATGTCTTTGTTTTCTTGGTTCTAAATGTGGCATGTCTTATACTAAGAGAGCTAATTTTGTTGAATTTTTTAGGCAGGTCGTAGTATCGTGGTTATAGCCAGTCCATGGATATGTTCGGATACAAGGATTTGTAGCACTATTGTTTAGCATTTGTAATGTTGCTCTTTTGTTAACAGTCATTCGTTTCTCGGGATTTATATTTTTTCTTGTCCTCATTGTTTAATTGAATACTCAAAATGGTTATACATTTGAGTGTCTTGTTTTTTTTGGTTACGTTGGTTCACATTTCAATATCGAGAGTCGGAATTGAACCCCGACGTAAAAATTTGGCGTTCTTGTAAGGATTGCAAAACAATAAGAGAGATATATTGTATCTGAAGTGCACGAGACATATTCACTGTCTGGGTTCCGCCCAGATATGTCGATTGGATATACATTGGAGCTAGAAGGGAAGGAGGACCAGGTGAGGGAACCTATGTGTACTTGGAAGTATGTTACGGGACGATGATGATGAAATGTCCGATTTGCTGCATGAATACGACGCCTCCAACTTTTACAAGTTCTTTGAACGATGCACGGATGGAGAGAAAATTGATGATTATGCCGTTTGCACCACTTGATGATGAGGATGAGTTGGAATTTTGAGGATAATAACGATGATGATATGGAGTTTTGATGGTAGACAGCTCACTTGCATCACTAGCATGTTACATATAAGGTTTCCAAGGTATGAATCACAAAACTTCATCTCAGTCCTAGTTTATAAGATAATGATGTTCATATCAATGTTAAAGAATTTGATTTTTTTGCATTTTTGTATTTATTTATCCTTAGGAATCAAGTAACACAGAGTCCATTGTGCCAAAAGGAAAAGGCTTTAGAACTTTTAGGTTCTAGAATAGGAGAAAAAAATCCGAAAAAAAATTAACTAATGGATGTCGTTTGTGCATATCATCGCGGGTAACGTGGCTACTAGCTCGTTTTTTTGTCGTATATTTGACCATTTGTGATGCTTAGGCTTATTCTTAATTTTAAGTGTAATCTATGGTTAGTTACTACATAACAAGTCATTAACTAATCTATATTTTGTTGGACTTGGCTAGTTATCAACGCATATGCCTTACAAAATGGAGGATGTGTTTTGCGTATCTCTTACGGGGTTGGGGGTTGTTAGGCTATTGCATCTGTCGGGACTTTGTCTTTCGCGAAAGTTGCCAAGGCATAAAATTGTGTCCTTGTAAGGATTCCAATAACAATAACAGATATCTTGTGTCCGAAGTGCACGGACATATTATGTGGAATGGGTTTATGGAGAAGGGGGACCAGGTGAGGGACACTACCCATACTTGAAATGTGGTGCGGGGGACGACCACGACGACGAAATGTTTGATTTGTTCCAAGAAATGACCTATGACGCCTCCAATTTTTACAAGTTTCGAACGATGCACAGTGTCTCTACTTCTTGTTAGGACTTCTTCTCGAAATCGCAACCGAGTTACGAAACTATTCCGACATCGGGTACTTCCCATTTGCGAAGACAGAAAAGTTCAAACTTTTAATCTTTGTAAACTTTTAAGTCTTCCATGATTCCTATTTTAACCTTTTGTAAACTTTTAAGAGTGTTTCAAGGCACTCTTAAACCATTTCCATGAACGATAATTTAACCGGAGTCTTTGTAAGGATCTAAGTTGCACATTTCACTTTGTGAAAAATTTTGTGCATCTCATACCTAACGGGCAGGGCGGAGGCAACCAACGGCAAGGGTAGGCAACTGCCTACCCCTGCCTCCCAATCTCTCCCGGTAGTGTGCATTTTCAGCCCAAATGGCAATACATGAGCATTTGCCAACCCCAAAAAAGCCCATGTCCAATACTCCCGCACAAAATTAAAGGCAAAAAATAAAATAAATAATCACGACTATTCTATTCCTTGCTCTCCGTTCCCTCTTTGCTTTTTCCATGAGCTAATCAACGAAATGAACGAAATTGTTGCTTCGCCATGAATTAACTATCTAACATGTCTTGTGTTGTATATGTATATTTTGTTGTTATCGAATGCTATTAGGTGTTGTAATACAAATATTTTTTTTGTTAAGTATGTTCTTTTTGTTGCCTACCCTCTCTTGAAATCTGGCTCCGCCCTTTGCCTAACGGTGTCTCGCCATCTTAATTTTTTCTGTACCTACGTCGGCTCAATTTGGTTAAGGAATCTCGAAAGGAAGAGTAGTAGTCGGAATTCCTTAACTTAAAATAACATTTTCTTGTTTTCAAAATGACTGATCGAGAATGAGTGTGATAGCAAATCAAAGTGTTAAAATTTAGCAAATTCTTATTAAATTAATGCAAACTCAATGAAATTTCGGAGGATATTCTTATCATTTCCTTGTATTTCTTTAATCTAGCTTTTTTGGGTTGCAAAAGTAATACTCAGGTGAATTGTTGTCATCCGGATAATAATATTCAAAACAAGAGTAGAAAACATCAAGCTATTTTTTTCTTCCAAGCAAAGGCTATTTGTAAAAGAACGAAAAACATAATTGCAAAGGGCCTTGAACATGTAATATTTCACAGATGTACTCATCTGAACCATCTGATCCAGGTATTCTTCTTGATACAGAACTAAAAACTTTTAACTTAAATGTCAAACATGTATTTTAACCATTAATATAATCTAGTTGGTGTATTTGGTTGCTCAAACCTTTAGCAACCACAGTTGTTGCATTTAGTTTGCGAAGGCTTGAGCAACTACAGGATCAGCTAATTGTCGATGCTTAGTTTCCGAAGAGTGGTTTAAGCAACAAATCCGGCTGTAGTTGGTGTTTTTAGTTGCTTAGATGTGTGAGGCTACTATGGAATTATATGTAGTTGGCATCTATTTGTTGCTGAAGAGTTTGGAAACTAATGAAAACAATAGTTGCGATTGATGTGTTGCCAAACAATATAGGAGCTAACAGTTGCCTTTGCCTAGTTCCCAAAGCATTAGGCTACTAGTGTATTTCATGTAGTTGGCATGTATTTGTTGCTAAAGAATTCAGAAACTAATAAAAATGATAGTTGCGGTCAGATTGTTGCCGAAGTATATAGGAACTACTAGTTGCCTTTGACTAGTTTCGAAATCATTTGGCAACTAATAGTTGCGAGATTTTAGTGGCCTTTGCTAGGATTTTTTGTAGTGAACGGACTAGATACGTAATTAGTACCGTTAGATAAAACTCGAAAAGTAACGCAGAATGGACTACTCGCACGCGTCATTCGGATACCGGAAGAAGAAAATATCATTGGTTTAATTCTTAGCCAACCTGGCTGCCCTTATCAGTTTATCGAGTACCTTTAGCATTTCTGGTCACCCTTATCTCCAGATCGAGAAGATAAACTCGATTACCTTTCTTTTCTTCTTCTTCATTCTTCTTTATTCTTCTCTTTCCTTCTTCTTCTTTTTCTGTTCTTCTCCTCTACGAATTCGAGAGATCAAATGAGAGAGTTCGAGCAGTAGAAGGTGGAACCGATCATGGTTAGTTTGTTAGTGATGTTGTTGTTGTCCGTTGATGATCCAGACTCGAAGGAGGAAGTGAAATAGAAGTTAGGGTTTTCTGAGGTGAAGTTCTTGAAGAATTGATGATGATATGGTATTGTTGAAGGATAAGTAACAATTGGGTTGTGGTTTAATTGAAACATTGAAGTTGTTTCAGTGACGAATCAGTGATGAATCGAGTAATTAGGGTTTTTGAATTTGGTTCCGAAAATTCGATTAAGGATAAACAAGAAGATTTAAGGAGTGGGTTTAGTCAATTGAGGAACGTGGTGATGTTAATTAGGTGTTGGAACTGTTTTGGGAAGAATTGAGGAAATAAGGATTTCACGGGAAAGCACAGGAAGAACTAGAAGATGGAATTGATGTTCTTTGAGAAGGATTTGAGGTGGATTATGGAATTTGAGTTAAAGTAAAACAGTGGAGCAAGGCGTTATTGAGGTAATTGTGCTTCTCTGTAATGTTAATAAATTTATGAAAGTTCTTTGGTTAAATTTATGAATATCAATGAATTAAGATTTGAGAATGAGTATGGAGGTTTTGTGATGAAGGTGCAGTTGTAACCTAGTATGATATGAGTAACCGGAAGAGAAAGGGTGGTGTTGTAGTTGTCTTTAACGGATTGGGGAATTAGATATTGTTAGGTTATTTGTAAATGGTGTTCATTGTAAGGAAATAGAATTGGTTTGGTATGGAGATGAAGCTGAAATCTCAGGGCCAGTAAGTATTAAGAATAGTGTTTTGGTGGTGCATTGAGATTTAATGTATAGGTGTTGTAATTGGGAAGGCTATGGTGGGATTGGTGTATTGATGTTGTCTTGAGTGGATTTAATGATTTAATGATGCAGGAGGGGATAAGTTGAATTACAGTTGGTGTTGTGGTGGATTCATAATGGTGATGAATGAAAGGAATTGGATGAATGAGCTGTTGGATGAGTCGCAGTTGAGTTGTTCAGGTTTTGTGATTAGTGATGATTAAGAACAGTTGAAGGCTGAGTTTGGGTTTGGAGTTAGTAAGGGAACTGGGTTTGATTTAGTTTGATAGTTGTATTGTTGTGTTTTGAATGGCAGTTGAAGTTGAGCCGTTAATGATTGTTGGATAATGGAGCTGAGATGCATTGTTACTTGGACTGAGTGTTGGTGTTGGTCTAATGAATTATAGCTGAGTCTGCTCAGACTTGCAGGGGAGTTAGATGAATGGATTATGAATTGGCGAATGTCGAGTGGATATGTCAGCCATGAAGTGAACAGTGTAAGGAGAGTTGAATGTAAAGTTGTATTGTGTGTTGAATTGGGAGTGTAGAAATTATTGTGAAAGTGGTAGTTGTAGAATCACTTATGGTAGCCTCTTTGAAGCCTGCTACTACTGCATTTGCAGGTAATCATATTTTGTAATTGTAATTGAGTTTTGAGTTATAATTTGAATGAATTTTGGTGTAATGAGTAGATTGAGGTTAAACTTGAGTTAGAGTGGTAGAGTTTAGAGTTTAGAGTTTTGGTGATGCACAATGATTGTGCATTATCTTTCTTTGGCCTGAGCAATGCTCTGGCCTGTGAAAGAGTTTAGGTCTTGTGCCTTTCAGCCTAGTCAGGTATCTGACTCTAGCTGACTCAGCCCATCTGACTGAGTCGAATCGAACTGAATCGGGTTTGACCCACTGAGTCACTTTACTTGACTCAGTGAACCGAGTTTGAACCATTGACCCTGGACTTGACCTTGACTGGACGTGGACTGTTAGTTGACCCAATTGACCGTCAGTGACCGTTAGATTGACCCAGTTGGGTCAGGCCTTGTGTAGTGGGCCGGACTAGTGGGATGTGCCGGATCAAGACCATGGGCTTGGGCTTGGGCTTAGGATTAGTTTTTCTTAACTAGATGAATTGGACCCCTTATGATCTGATTTAGCCATTGACTTCTTCTACAAAGTTGTAGTTGTTTGCTAGACTTATTTAGTGGACTAGAGAGACAACCTAACGGAATTACTAAACCTTAGATAGGCTAAAGATAGATAATAAAAAGGTGTAAAATCATAAATGGGCTTAGAACCATTAGTTAGAATTGTATGATTCTTGTGTGAGCCATCTTGGCTAGATTCTTAGAGTTCTTGTGTGATTAACAGTTAGTTATTAACAACGATCAAATCAAAGGACGAACCAGTGGATCATGGATCTCGAGGTAGGCGAGGCTTGTCATCAAAAGAGGTGGGAATCGATAACGAACTCTCTTGTATTCATTATTGCTTTACAAATCTATCTTTTGTGAAATTCATGCATATCTTTGTGTGCTCTGTGTGGTATGAGAGGTGTGTCTGCACAATATCCAGTATTCTATGGCTAGGGCGATACACTGCAATATTACATGGCCAAAATTATCTTCCTTTATATCCTTTTCTATGGCTAGGGCGATACACCGCAATATTACTTAATCGGAGTGGAAGTGGGCTTCAATATTACTTTTCCTTATGTGCGGCAACACACACATCTCATACTTGTATGTTTATTTACTGTTATTCATGGATGTTTACTGTTTGTTATTATCGTTCTTTTAAATTACTTTGAAAAAGTTAAGTTTCTATATTATGTTTTACTGTCTTTCCGTGTATTATTGTTTTCCGATAAAACCTGCATTGTCTTCGAATCATATTAATGATTACTTGAAAGTTAGTTGTTATTCCTACGGGGCACCCCTTTTAGGGATGATGTGCTCACCCATTCCCACTTTCAGTTTCAGTAACAGAGCAGAGTTGCGCAGCGAAAGCTTCAAGGGTTGAGTTCGTTAGTTGATTAACTTTTGCTATGTTTATTATGTTGTATATTTTATTTGTAAACCAAACGAATATTGTATATGTATCATTTGAGAGGAATCCTTGTATTTATATATTTCTGAGCGGGGCTAGTTTTGGGTTAAGTTTTTGTAGCAGATTTCTTAATTGAAGGTTTAAGTGAATGATTTGGATTCTTAGTGCCTCTTTGTTTAGTTAATCTCTTGGATTAGTCAGCTGCTAGCTTAGGGGGCGCTACAAAAACCCTCACCACCATGTTAGAGACTTTGAAGATATCTGTGGGACTCTACGTTTTACCCAAATGACGGAAGAGTCCCTCAAGCTGAGATTGTTCCCTTTCTCTTTGAAAGAAAAAGCCAAGTCATGGCTTCATGCCCTACAACCACAGTCCATTAGAACATGGGATGATCTCACAAAAGAGTTTTTCAAAAAGTTTTTCCCCAACCATAAGACTGCGACAATTCGCCAAAGTCTAAATGGTTTTGTGCAATTAGAAGACGAAACTCTAGCAAAATATTTGGAGAGATTCAATGAATTATTACTCCAATGTCCCCACCATGGTTTTGAAAAATGGAGACTTGTGCAAATTTTGTATGAAGGTCTAGATGTTAGGACTCGAACCACAGTTGAGTCAATGTGCAATGGTGCATTTATTGACAAAAGTGCTGATGAGGCTTGGACTTTCTTAATCGAAGTCGCTGAAAAGACTCAGCAGTGGGAGTCCATCCGTGAACCTAAAAGGACTACCCTCGTAGTTAATGTTCATAGAATCGAGTCTGACTTTGAGGGAAATGCAAAGATGGCATCTTTGGCTAGGATAATAGAAGTGCTAGAGCTGCAGAAGAATGTAAAAACTAATGCCCCTACTCTCCGTGACCAAATTGAAATGGCCACTTGTGCCGCATGCCATAGTTCAGACCACTTAGTGGACAGCTGTCCAGACCTACATGCATTTCAAGAGTCTAAATCCGAGCAAGCCAATGCATTGTACCATAGGCAAGAGAACAACCCTTATTCTCAGACCTACAACCCAGGGTGGAGGAATCACCCTAACTTCTCATGGTCCAAAGGGCCTGTACAAGGGGAACAACAAATAATAACCAAGGATACTCATATACTAGAAACCCCCAAGTACAACCACACACTCGGTACACAGCAGAGAAAAGCCTAGCTTTGAAGACAGTGTCGGTATGTTGACCCAAAATCTTTTACAACTTCAGAAGACCACCGACCAACGTTTCACAAGTCTAGAACTAAAAATGGGTCAAATTTGTGATGCTTTGAATGAGAGAGAAAAAGGCAAACTCCCTAGTCAACCCCAGCAAAATCCAAAGAATGTATTTCAGGCAGGTACTTCAACCTGCAATGAAACTTCACATAATCATATGAATGCTATCACCACTCTTCGTAGTGGTAGAGTTTTTGAGAACAATGTAGGTGTACCATAGTCAAGCGAGTCTAAATCAGACTCACCAGTACACACAACACCGCAGAAAACATCTATTGTAGAAAAAGAATCTGAGCATGTTGATAAACCTAAAAGTCCTACTGATATAGATGTTTCTTTTCCAAGTCATGCACCTGTTGCTCCATTCCCACAAAGGTTGGTGCAGCAGAAAGGGGGTAACCAATACAACGAGATTTTGGAAATGTTCAAACGAGTTAACATAAACATTCCATTTCTCGAGGCAATCAGACAGATACCCACCTATGCTAAGTTTTTGAAGGATCTGTGCACACAAAAGCGAAAGCTTCATGTTCATAAGCGTGCCTTTCTCACTGAGCAAGTGATCTCAATAATCCAAAACAAGATTCCAACTAAGTTTAGAGACCCAGGTAGTCCAACAATTACATGCACCATAGGTGACCATGTGGTCCAAAAGGCGTTACTAGACTTAGGAGCAAGTGTGAATCTATTGCCATACTCTGTGTATGTGCAACTGGGCCTTGGGGAGCTGAAACCCACACCTGTTACGCTACAATTAGCGGACAGATCTGTGAAAATCCCTCGTGGTATTGTTGAAGATGTGTTAATCAAGGTTGATAAATTTTTCTTTCCTGTGGACTTCATCGTCTTAGATACTCAACCCGTGCAAAACCCAGATAGTCACATTCCTGTTATTTTAGGACGTCCTTTCCTGGCGACGTCCAATGCCATCATAAATTGTCGTAATGGAGTATTGAAATTGCCTTTTGGTAACATGACCGTAGAACTGAATGTTTTTAACACTAGTCAACAACCCATTGATTGTGATGATACTGATTTGCATGAGATTAACATGATTGAGAGTCTGATCCAAGACTCATTGCCTGACATTTTATCAGTGGACCCTTTGCAAGCATGTTTAGATAACTTTGACTTAGATCTCTTTGAGTCTAAGTACATTGGTGAAATTCAATCTTTGCTTGAATCTGTTCCACCCATGGATATTGCTAAATGGCAGACTGCAGTGGAACCACTTCCACTCTCTGATTCCGAATCTTCCCCACCTCTTGATGAACCACCTAAGCTTGATTTGAAACCATTACCTGATACTTTGAAGTATGCTTTCTTAGGTCCTTCTGTGTCTAAACATGATACTTTACTTGTGATTATTGCATCATGTTTAGACACAGTAACAGGGAAAGTCAACTCTTAGAAGTGCTTAAAGAACATAAAGGAGCCTTAGGTTGGACCATCTCAGATCTTAAAGGTATAAGTCCCACAATTTGTATGCATCACATAAATCTTGAAGAGAATACTAAACCATCTAGGGAAATGCAAAGGAGACTTAACCCCAATATGAGAGATGTTGTCCAGGGACGGACCGAGAAATCTTTATAGGCCGGTATGGCTAAAATTTCCCTAATAATAAGTGCGGCTGAATGTCGCGACAAATTTTTTGGAATGAATTTACTTAATTAAGAGCTAACTGGGATATCTATATAAAAGACTACATAGATAGACAAGTAAAAGATTAAATACGCAAAATTAATAATAAAACATTATTAGCGAATGAAATTTATGTTTATGGAATAAAAATGTGAAAATAAATTGTCGAAAAGAGAAAGTTTTGAATTATAAATAAGATATTATTTGGGTTGAAATTATAGGGTCTGATCATAAGTATAAGTGGTTGGAGCTTAACATATATAAATTTTCCTAGGCCCGTCCTTGATGTTGTCAAAGGTGAGATTTTGAAATTGCTTGATGCGGGTATCATATACCCAGTTCCAGATAGCCAGTGGGTCAGTCCCATTCAAGTGGTGCCCAAAAAGTCTGGCATTACTGTAGTTCAAAATGAAATGAATGAGCTTATCCCCACCCGTGTGACCACAGGGTGGCGAGTTTGTATTGACTATAGAAAACTGAACACAGTAACAAAGAAAGACCATTTTCCCCTTCCCTTCATTGATCAAATGCTGGAAAGGTTGTCGAAACATAGTCACTATTGTTTTTTAGATGGCTATTCGGGCTACAACCAAATTCACATAACACCCGAAGACCAACAAAAGACCACATTTACATGTCCTTATGGAACATTTGCTTATCGTCGTATGCCTTTTGGGTTGTGTAATGCACCCGCTACTTTTCAACGTTGCATGATGAGCATATTTTCTGACATGGTAGATAAGTTTCTTGAAATTTTCATGGATGATTTTTCTGTCTTTGGGTCTTCTTTTGATGAATGTTTGCATCATCTTACTCGTGTGCTGATTCGGTGTAAGGAAAAGAATTTGGTTTTGAATTGGGAAAAATGTCATTTCATGGTTAACTCAGGCATTGTTCTAGGGCATATCATCTCGGAAAAAGGCATAGAAGTAGATAAAGCCAAGGTTGATCTCATTCAACACTTGCCTCAACCTCGTTTTGTGAGGGACATAAGATCATTCTTAGGCCATGCGGGTTTTTACCGCCGATTCATCAAAGACTTTAGTAAAATTTCAATACCTTTGTGTAATCTTCTTGCAAAAGATGTTGCATTTTTCTTTGATGATGCTTGTAAGGAAGAATGGGAGCAATTGAAGGCTCTCCTTACATCTGCCCCTATAGTGGACCACCCGATTTGGACCTTACCATTTGAAATTATGTGTGATGCGTCGACTATCTTTTGTAGGAGCTGTTTTGGGCCAGCGAGTAGACAAACTCCCTTATGTGATCTACTATGCTAGTAAAACACTTAATGATGCCCAACTGAATTATTCTACAACTGAGAAAGAGTTTCTAGCTGTTGTGTTTGCATTGGATAAGTTTAGATCTTATTTGATAGGGTATAAAGTCATCATATATTCTGACCATGCTGCATTGAAATATCTTTTGTCTAAAAAAGATGCTAAGGCTCGTCTAATTCGATGGATACTCTTGTTACAAGAGTTCAACCTCGAAATTCGAGATAAGAAAGGGTCAGAAAATGTTGTTACTGATCACTTGTCTAGGTTGAATGTTGAATCTGTTGATGAATCCGTGATAATTAGAGAATCATTCCCTGATGAACAATTGATGCTTATGTATGAAATGCCATGGTTTGCTAAGATCGTGAACTACCTTGCTACAGGTAGAATGCCTTTGCATTGGTCTAAACAAGACCGTTCTAAATTCTTGGCTGAAGTTAAACATTTCCTTTGGGATGACCCATATCTGTTTAAGTACTGCCAAGACCAAATCATTAGGAGATGTGTCCCCAATTCTGAACAAAGGGATGTCATCTCTTTCTGTCATGACCATGCATGTGGAGGCCACTTTTGTGCCAAGAAAACTGCTTCAAAGATCTTGCAGAGTGGTTTTTATTGGACAACATTGTTTAAGGATAGCCATGCTTTTTGTGTTGCTTGTGACCGATGCCAGAAATTAGGAAGTATCTCTAAAAGAAACATGATGCCCTTACAACCCATTTTGATTGTTGAGTTGTTTGATGTGTGGGGTATTGATTTCATGGGTCCATTTCCTAACTCTGAAGGTAAGTTGTACATTCTTGTTGCTGTTGATTATGTATCTAAGTGGGTAGAAGCCATTGCATCTAAAACAAATGATCATAAAGTTGTTCTTTCTTTTCTTAAAGAAAACATTTTCTCCCGCTTTGGAACACCTAGAGCAATAATCAGTGATGGAGGTAGTCATTTTTGCAATAAACCTTTTGAATCACTTGTGCGCAAGTATGGAATCACTCATAAGGTAGCAACACCTTACCATCCTCAAACCAGTGGCCAAGTAGAAGTTTCTAATAGGGAAATTAAGCATATTCTTGAGAAGACTGTTAATCCTTCTAGGAAAGATTGGTCTTTACGTTTAAATGATGCTTTGTGGGCCTATAGAACTGCATAAAAGACTCCCATTGGGATGTCCCCTTACAGACTTGTGTACGGTAAATCTTGTCATCTACCTGTAGAGTTAGAAGATCGTGCATATTGGGCTGTAAAGAAACTGAACTTTGATCTTGATAAGGCTGGTACCCAAAGAAAACTTCAACTCAATGAGTTAGAAGAATTAAGAAATGATGCATATGATAGTGCCAAAATGTACAAACAAAGAAATAAAGTGTTTCACGACAAGCGCATTCTGCGCAAGTCTTTCACACCTGGTCAAAAAGTTTTATTGTACAACACTCGTTTGCATTTGTTCCCGGGAAAGTTACGTTCTCGATGGTCAGGTCCATTCTTGGTACGTACTGTTTTCCCCCATGGAGCTGTTGAAATCGAAAACCCAGCAACCAAGAACATCTTCAAGGTCAATGGTCAGAGATTGAAACCATTTCTAGAGCATCTTCCACCAGAAGTTGAGACCGTAGACCTGGAAGACCCCATCTATGTGGACTGAACTAGTTCACTTGTGTACATACATATGAACTAAAAATCCATTCTCTTTCCCTTTTTCTTTTCTTTTTGATGTGTGCTAACCAAACTTTTTGTCTTCCGCTCTTGTTGTTTGCTTTCAAAGCATTCATCCTTATATGGTTTAGCAACATCCTCTTGCATCCGGTAATCTCTTCCCTTTTCTCCACTCAACATAGTTCTCATGGTATGTGACTGTTTAAATTCTTATCATCTGTTGACACATTGAGGACAATGTTAGATTTAGGTTTGGGGGTGTGATTTGCATATAGAGTTTTTAGTCTTTTATTTTCAAAAAAAAAAAAAAAAAAAAAAATCAAATCAATCAAAAAATTTTAAAAAAAACTCTTTGTAAATATGTACATAAAAACCTCCAACTTTTAGAGATCTTAGAGTCACTAGCATGCTTCTAGCTATGTTTACATAGAGAGTCTGACCGAAATAACTGAACTTAGAAGTCTTGGAGAACACAATCGGGTTCCTTAGTTGATTAGAGCGTTAAAGTTGGATTTAACCATGCGGAGGGCGAATTAGGTGCTGCAAAGATATTCGGTAGTAGAATTGTGATCACCCATAGTGGAGACTACCCATTTTTACATCAAGCGAGGCACCGACCTTCATTTTTTGTGACTTTCTAAAATATCTGTTAGAGTGTGTGTCGCCGTACGTCAATTCCGGGTAGGAATGGTGAGCTACCCAAGTTCGCACCACTTTCAGCACTATTTTTGATCTCTTGAGTGCTAATTTTGTCAATCATGAGGGTGACGTTTAAAGATGAAAACTCCTTCTTGTAGTTCGATTTGCAGTTAGCATCACTCTCTCTCTCAACAACATCAACAGATCCATAGAAACACATCATCGTCAGCAAGCAGACCATCGTCAGAATATTTGAAGAAAAGTTGAAATAGTCCAAGGTTTACATACAACAATTCAAAGAAAAGAAAATAAGATGAGAATTAGTGAAGTTTATAAAATCAAGACAATACAAGTTGTGAAGAATTGAGTGATAAAGTCCTTCATCCATGGAGTTAATAGTTTTATTGTTTTTGTTGTTATTTTCAATTTCTTGTTAAAAAAAAAAAAATATGTAGTTTATTTTCTTAGTTTTGATACCACCATGGTAAAGAAGAAGAATTCAAAAGGAAATTCCAAGCAACAAGGAATTTGAAGAGAAAAGTTACAAATTTTCAAGTTTTTGCGAAGTTCAGAAGTTCATCATTAACAGTTGAAGACCGAAGACCGAAGATTGAAGACGTTTCTATGGATGTTGTGAGAGTGATGTTAGTTTCCGATCGGATGTGAAGGTAAGTGAGTACTCCAATCCTTTCTAATGGTTGATTTCCTTTCTTAGAGATCATCAGAAAAGATTCTTTTTGCCACAATTCTGTGGAGTCTCCAGAAATTATTTCGGAAGGTTATCCTTCTCACCTTCAACGTGTGCAGGATTTCTATCTTTATTCCTGCCTGCACACATGAGAGACTAAAAAAGCGGTCTTTTGGAGTGCAATTATCATAAAACCCTATTGGTGAGGCAGAAGTCGAGGCTTGTGATCACTCTCGAACCTGAATTCTTTCATATGGTATGGCTATTTCTCGCTCAACTCTTAAGGATGAGAATGCATTCTTTGGTAGTTCTAACTTCGTGTTACTAGCATGCAGAAACTCTATGTCCTCATAGGTCCTTGGATGCTTGAGACTCTTTTACGCTCTGAAGTTGGAGAAGGTTTTGTGGGTACACCTCTGGTAAACCCTCACGAGACTACAACTCGTCCACTAGGGACACCTAGGGGTTTAAAGGCTTAGTGCATACGCTAAATGCATTCGAGAGACCAGCGACAGGTGGTATAGTTAGGATTTCTTAATTTGTTTCACTTGAGGACAAGTAAAATTCAGGTTTGGGGGTATTTGATGAGTGCCAAATATTGCATATTTCTACACCTTTTTATTGGCATTTAACTCGTCTTTTGTGCTTAGAAATCAGATATTATCCCAAATTCTGTATTTTCTCTGTTCTCAAGAATAAATACTTGTACTAATTAATTTTGTGTTTTTAGGTAGTAAATAAATCTTGGAGAAAGTAAGGAGCCAAAAGAATAGAAAATTGGAGACGAGCGTCTATGGAGCAGAAAGCCACAGCCCATGCGCGCATCAGTTGCAACCCGACAAGAAGCAACCCATTTACAAAGATATGGGCTTGAGCAATCCAAGGCCCGACCCATAACCCGAATCCAAGCCCGATCCATCTTGAGCCGTGAGATTTGATCCATCCTCATCCAACGGTCGCTTCATCCCGCGCATCATCGCTCGCTGTATCCGCCCAACACCTTAGCCACCTACCCATTCACTCATCGACCAAACACTCCCCTCACCTTCACTTTCTCTCTTCTCCCCCGACAGAACCAGAGCCCCCGTCTCTCTTCTCCCCCGACCAGTTGCAGAGCCGACACCACCACCACCATTTCTTCTCTCCCGACAACACCAACACCACAGTCGCACCAGCAGCCGCCTTCACCACATCTCTAGGTCTAGCTATCTCATTCATAGCTTCTCCCATAACCCTAGAAGCTAGGTTTGAGATAGATGGAGCTAGGGTTTCACTATCAGAGCATTAATGGCTACCAGAGCCGAATTGGAAGAGGGAACACGATTGGGTTTGCAATTAATGCCGATTTGGAGTGTTAGAGAGGATTGAGAGGTATAAAATGGAATTGTTCCTCATCTGAGAGAAGGTCTGAAATTTTAGGGTTTATTTTTGTTAGTTTAAATTCAATTCTGTTTAATTACTCTTATGATGTTCAAATTCACTCTACTGGGGTTTAGATGAAGCCCTTGATTGCATGCTAAATCAGTCAATTTCATGTTATTATTCTTGTTGTGCTTCAATGTTGTAGGAAGAATGAATTAGCTAGTTGAGAAAATTAGCCTGTGATTAGATGTACTGTAAGAAGACATCTAATACTAGGGGTGAGTTAGTGAGAGTAGCTAATACATCATCCATTGTATCCTTCCCTGGGAAGAATCAAGAACATAATTTGAATAGGTATTGCCTTAGCATAGGATAAGGTGGTGGAATCAACTGCCCTAGTGTTCTCCAATCTGTATACAATCTATTTTTGCATCCTAGAATTACAGTCACAACTCCTTGTCGTATCGACACCCAAACAAGCCATATTGTGTCACTCCTTTTAGAAATCAGTAAGTGAAACATTGGAATCAATTTTACACACCCCAAATCTCTGTGGATCGACCTGTACTTGCCTGTGTTGCTAGTCGACACTGTGCACTTGCAGTTACATTTGTAGGTAACTTTCCCAGCCTACCAGCTTATATCCTTGATTCATGAGTCTTCTTTAGAGAACGGTCTTCTTCTCTTAGGAAACGGCCTGATTTCCATACTCATATAGGTAAGTCTCGAAAGTTTTTATGCGATACACCTTTTACTAATCACAGACTCATTAAGGATTTACATCCATCCTATTTTCTTGCAGAACCCAGCACTAATTAGAAATGGGAAGTTTTATATTAGTGCTCCATAATCTACATCCATAACTTGTTGGTACCACATTGAACCTTGTTTATCTTTTTCAAAACATAGGTTGGGTTTCTGCTATGGGAGATCAACCTTCCTTCACAGACCTTAGTCCCATTTCTTTATACTTCATTGAAAACATTTCCTTTGGGAGACTCTTCATGATAAGACTGCCAAGTTTTTCTCTGTTTCAATGGTCAACTGCAATTACTCCCTTCTTGAGTAATTGACTTACCTTTCAATGTCCAAGACTTGCATGTCTTGACTTTTCATTATAAGTCTTTAAGAGACGTTATAGATCATAGTCTTGATTTACAAATAATCAAGACTCCTTGAGATGGCTTCTTCCAAATTAGTAGGATCTCTACAAGTTTGTTTCTAAGCCATTCTTTCTCATTACATGCATCTACTCATGCAATCAATTCTGGAAACATTATTAAAAATATTCCTATTTGATTTTACAAAATAATTGTAACTTCTCTAGTGATCCTAATTAACATTTACGGTTAATTCACAAAAAAAAAAAGTCATTAAGACTTGCGTACACTAGAGGCAGATAAAATTTGTAGGCAACTTTCTTGTTATTTCGACAAGCACATTATTATGATAAGTAACTCCTCTACTCATGCCCAATCCTCTACAAATTTATACCCAAAGACATAGACAATGTCTATTTAACATTTTACATTATGATGCAAATGTTCATAATTTATGCGTCGGCAATATCGTAACACCTCATTGTCGAATAATTGGTCGGCCGCCCAATTTTCCAATACGTTACATATTCACCGGTATTCCACTTGCTTTTCGATGTCATTTAAAACATGCTCATTTCCAATATTTGGAACCTATAATTCTTTTTGCAAGAATTATACTCATATCATATAATTTGTTATTTCAACAATTATTGATGATTTTGGTTATAAAACGTACCAACTAGAAAATTTTATATTCATAAAATTCTCCCCCGTTTCATGATAATTTTCAAATGCATAAATTAAATGTCATGAAACACGCTTTCGTTTAGAAACCTTTTATGCAGCATTTCCCTCGCATTAAATGGCATACAAGTCTTAATAATGGGAGAATATCTTATGTCTCCTGATTATTTTTTTCAAAAAGATCTACAAAAATATAAATTTTCTAGTGCATGCATACATATGTGACTAGTAGTCTTTACATGATCTCCCAGTGTTCTTTGGTAAGTTATTATACAATAAAGGAATTCTCATTAAATGAAGAACAAACGGCCTACCAAAAATGTCTAGTTTCATGACACCATGAAACCTCACTCAAACGAGCATATGAACCTCAATTTCAAACAGTCAGGGAGAAATGCAAATTAAAGCACGTCTAAACTAGTTCCAATTAGACCAGCTACGATTTTCCTTTCAAGTAAAAGGATCTAGAATATGCTATAGAATGCCTTTTAGAATGATACGATGGGATTAAATAATTGAGAACTCAAATATGACCTTATTCAGATGAATAAGTTAACAAACGGATTTGTACGAGTCATATATTTCCAAGAGAATCATTGGGGTTTTGACTCCCAGATTTTCTCAATTTATTCTTCCAACCCATGTTTATTTAGACACCAAAATAATGATTCATGTAGTCACTATCAGGAATCAACATACTATGTTCATTAAATTTAGAACATGCCTTCACGATAGAAAATAGAAGAAAAAGATAGATACACTTATCTGATTGATGACAGTTTTCCCAGGCAGTAACCTTTCACATCTAAGCACCAATGTTCGGAATCCATCATCTCATAGTGATAGGTGTCTAAAACACCTAATTTACTATATAGTAGTTACGCTTTCTTTGCTATTTTTCTTGTGAATTATGTACTTTACGCGTGGTTTTGAGTTATTAGGTACTCTGGAGTCGCACGGAGGAAAAGAAGCGGAAATCACTCGGTTTGAGCAAAAAGGGCGAATTTGTTATTTCATGGGCGAACACTATATGGAGCCTAGTCTAGGTTAAGGGACACCTCTTTTGGGAGGAGTATTAAACATAGGTTAGCTGATGTTAAGGGGCTGTCAATTTGGTTAGCCCTTATCAGAAGCGACCAGGTGGCAATAATCATCCCAACCTACTACCTAACATCCAGAGGAACCATCGTTCATTTCTCATCTGAGATTGAGAAAAAAAAGAGAGAAAAGCAGCCATGACTGCCGATGAAAAGAGAGATCGGGAGATGATGAGCCAGGATATGCAGAAGAGTTTGTTGAATTGAATCAAGAAATTGGAGCTGTCGACATGAATTGAAGCAGCCATGGTGGATTCAGATCCAGACGAAGAAAGAAAGAAGGTTGTTGCTCGAGATTAATTGTGAATCAATGAGATGAAGTGAGGAGAATAAGGATTGATTGGAAGATTGGGTTTCTTTGTGATAGAGAAGAAATTAAGGGTTTGTTGTCGAATCGGTGTTGGTATACGTAATTCAGAGAGGTGGTGATACTGCTATTGAATGAAATAGAAGTTAGGATTTTCTGGAGTTGAATCTGTTCAAGCTGTGGGTTGTTGATAAACAAGGAGAAGCTGGGTTCATGGCTGATTTTAGATTCGATGAACAATGAGTCATTGAAGAACATGAAGACATTGCGGCTAATCTCAGAGAAGATTTGAAATCACGAATTTGTGATGGAAATCGAAGTTAGGGTTGAGTAAAATTTGGTTGCATCTGCAGCTTTGATTTCTGGATTATAGGATTTAGTGTTACAAGCCAGCAGATAGATGGGTTGTTCTTGGATTGATGCTTGTTGCAGGCTAAGGTGGAGTTGAAGTTAAAGCTGATATTGCTGAGTGAAGCTACAGGTTCTCAGCAGTGGTTGCAGTGGGCTCAATTGGTGCTTTGATGGATTCATGATAATAGGAGATATCTTTAATTATCTTTTGCCTCTACTTTGTTTTCTAGGGTTTACACCATGAAGTCTTTTCTCTTTCTTCTTGTTATGAACTCCATGAATATGAGCTAGAGTCTTATTATTGGTTATGGAATAAGTTGGATTTCCAAATATGGGTTTTAATTCAATGAATTAGTTTTCTCTCATATTATCGTTTATGATTCACCATTAATATTGTTACATGATTTGAATGCTTGTTAGTCGAGTCGCGAATTGATTGAGTTTGCTTTCATCTTTATTGCTAGATTAGGGTTATTATACGCAAAAGTGATAATTCCGGATTGCAAGTAGCATAAATATGATTATAGTTTGTAGTGATATATTCTTATGATCATATGTGAGTCATAACCTTTGTTAAATCGGATTAGTGCGCTTTCCACGTTCGATTGCTTTGATTGGCCTGATTTCATAGAACCTAATGCATCTAGGGAATTAAACTTGAATAGTGCTTTTACACGTTAGGTTGTTCCTTTAGATAGAATTCATATTCGCATCTTTTAATGTGTTTGTTGATGACATGAGGAGATTTGCGGGATATACTTGCGATCAAGGTATTCTAGGGCCTTTGATAAAAGTTAAGATTAAAATATCAATTCTAGTTATTGTGTTGAAAACATGTTTGTGAATGAAAACGAAATCCATGACCAATATCTTCTTATCCTTGATTTGATTTGTTTGCTTTGCTTTATTTGCTTTTATTTAGTTTATTATATAAAAATCACAAAACTACCGGTGTTATTTATAGGGAACCGAAACAATTTGACAACCTAGACCTCTCGTCAGGATCGATCCTTTCTTGCCCTTGCTATATTTATATTTTGAGTAGTAAGAAAGTGTAATTTATATTTGTGTCGGCTGACAACCGGTCAAATTTTGGCGCCGCTGCCGGGGAGGCAGCGGTTGTCAATTGTTTTTGGTTTCTTATTTTTGTTTTGTTTTTAGTTTTTGTTTTATTTTTCTTATTTTCTGGGTTTTAACCTTGGTTTGAGAATTTTATTTCAGGTGCTTGTTTCTCATGGAAGGAGCATACTACATGGATGGATACGGTTTTCAACAACCTCAACAATATGATAACTACCAATTCCATGGGTATAATCAAAACCAATTCATTGGTTATGACCAATATTCCATGGAACCTTGTGGTTTTCCTCAACAACCTTATGGCGGGTATGCGTGTGAACAACAACAAGGATGGGAGGATTCTTATGCTCGTGAACAAAAAGTCTCTAATTTTATATACAAAGTTTCCAACTTTTTACAAGAGGAATTTCAAAAAGCTAAAGAGACTACAAACGAGCAACTCCAAGAACTTCGTGAAGGTATTGCTAGCTTGCGAAGAGGCATTGATCAATATAAGGAAGATATGGATAATTCTAATGTGCATATGGTTTGTGATGAATATTTGATTGATGCTAATGTTGAAAAAGGGCAATCCTTGGGCACTTTCGTTGATAATTGTGTAGTTAACTCAACTCTTGATCTTAATAATGATCATTCACCTATTCAAAAGGATGAGTTAGAGATTAGCAACAATAAATTCAGCGAGGACCAATCTTATGTTGACTATGATAGTGACGGTGATTATGATACATTGCTTGAAACAACTCATGGTGACATCTCCGAGGAGTCTTTTTGGGATCAAGATGAAGACGAAGAGGAATATGTCGACACTTGTGTAGATTACTCAAGCATTGATCTTAATAATGATCAAGAGCCTATTCAAATGGTGGAGCTTGAGGATGATGCATTTTCGAGTGTTCTAAAAAAGTTTCTTATAATAAAATTTGGATCCGCAAAAGAGTATGTGCCTTACAACAAAAAGGAGGAATGTGTTGAGAATGAGACCGGTTTGACCAATACTGTGGAAGACCCAATTGAGCTTGCAAATGATTGTAATGATGATGTTTATGTCGAGACTTTGGTTAAGGCAGAAACGGACGAAGAATGGTTGCAAGGTTTGATAGAGGACCATGATATACAAGAGGTGAATAATTCACTTGAGTTTTTCAAAGATGAAGAGGATTCCGTAATACAAGAGATTGTGCAAGGTTTATCTAACCCGTTGCCTATTGTTTCTTCTCCTTTACCTTTTATTGGTTTGAATGTATGTGCTTCGAGAGTATTGTTAAATGAATTTGTTTCTCGTTTTCCGCCATTAGAGAAACTTGATTCTCATACTATGCAGGTTTTGGAACAAGAAACCGTGGAAGTACCCGACTTTTATGTTCTTTATCCACTTCCGAGTGTAAAAAGGACTAAGTGTGGGGGAAACTTTAAAGCTATAACAATTTCATTATTCATATATTATGCTAATCATTGTGTGAAGTTGTTACTAGAATTGCAGATTGTTTTCTGGGCAGACTACCAGATTTTCAGATTGTTGGTATATGGACGATAACAAAGAGTCGGGGTGACGACTTTAAACCAAGCGCTAAATGGGAGGCAACCCATAGGTTTTGTATTTTAGTCCCTTTTATTTATTTATTTTTATAGTTTTCATATCATATTTGCATCCCCATGTTTAATTTCATTGAGTCCGGAATCTATCTTAGAAGAGAATTATGATGAATACCTTTTCGTCAGAAAAAATTCAGACTGCACGTAGTTCAGTCCAGAGACCATAACTGTCAGACCGTTTATCGAAACACTGTGCCCTTTTGACACTTTGTAGAAAACACGTAGATGAACAACTTTTGTGAAATGGAGTTTTTCCAAATTCCTTACCAATTTGTATAGTTTTTGCGTTTTATCTGCTGTTACGTCAGAATTCAGAATTTTCGGTTTTACACATTGAGGACAATGTGAAGTTTAAGTGTGGGGGAGTCTTTTGCATATGGAGTTTTTAGCCTTTTTGAGTCAAAATTTTCAACTTTTTTTTAAATAGTGAATAAAAAACTCCAACTTGTGGTTAGTTTAGAGTCACATAGTATACATGTCGCTAAGATTACATCGAGAATCTCATAATAGTGACTGAACTTAGAGATGACAGAGAACATGATCGGGTTTCTTAATTGTATGAGAGTTAAAGTTGGATTTAACCATGCCAGTGGAAAATAAGGTGCAGACTGAATTCGGTATTAGAGTAGTGGTCCCCTATAGTGGAGACTACCCATGTTACATAATGTGAGGCACCGACCTTCAATTCTTTGTACCTGTCTAAATATGTGCTTTTAGAGTGTGTGTCACCGTACGTAAATTCCGGGCAGAATGGTGAGCTGTCCAACCTCCCACCATAGAAGCACTATTTTGATCTCTTGAGTGCTATTTTTATCAACCATGTTGGTGACATCGAATTGCTAACTTACATACCACTTGTAATCTTGTTCGCAGTTAGCACCATCCACCTTATCTCTCTCTACACCAACAGGTCCATAGAAACACCATCATCATCAACAAGAGGAGCATCACAAATTCGAAGGAAAGTTGAAGATGTTCAAGGTTAACAAGCAACAATACAGAATTGAGCAGATTTCAGACTTTATGTACGAGAGCGAATATTATCAAGATGAGAGTTCGAGAAGTCTATGATATCAAGACATATAAGTTGTGAAGAATCAAGCGGTAAAGTACTTACACCATGGCCATTTGTACTTATTTTATTTTCAGTTGTGTTTATTTCTCTTGTCTCAAAAAAAAAAAAAAAAAATTAAGAAATTAAAAAAAACAAAAAAACAAAAAAAAACAAAAACAAAAAAAGAGACAAGAGAAAATGTTTAGGTTTGTTAATAGTTTTTATTATTTTGTTTTATTTTTATTTTGTATGTGTTTTATTTCTTATCAAAAAAAAAAAAAAAAGAATAAAAAAAAAAAAAAATTATATTTTGGGTTTGTATAGTTCGTTTTTATTTTTGTATTCTTTCAATAAAGCCAATGGAAAGAAGGAATATCTATAATGAAGTTTCAAGTGACAAGGAATTTGAGGGAAAGAATCATATTGTCAAGATTCTACGAGGTTCAAGAGTTATCATTAAGAGTTGAAGACCGAAGACGAAGATGAAGACACCGATAGAAGACCGAAGACGTTTCTATGGATGCTGTGAGAGTGGTGCTAGCTGCACGCCGAACGGATAACGAGGTAAGTAAGCATATTCCCACCTTCGTTAAGTAGTTGATTTCCTTTCGTAGAGATCGTCAGAAAAATGGGTTTTCAAAAAAATATTAAAAGATGTGGGTTTTCAAAATATTTCGGAGGGTTTTTACCTTCCTACCATTCAACGTGTCTCAGGATTCTCTCTTCATTCCAACCTCGGACACATGTGTGACCCATAAAAAGTCAGTTTATTATTGAGAGCAATTTCATAAAACCTTTTCTTGTGAGGCAGAGTCGAGACTTTTGATCACTCCGAACCCGAATTTTTGTCGAGAAGGGATGGTTATTTCTCTCTCAACTTTTAAGAATGAGATTGTGTTCATTTATGTGTCTAACTTCTTATGACTAGTGTGCAGAATCTCTATGTCTTCTTAACGCGTTGGATACTATCATTACGGAGAACTAGTAAGTTGGAAATATAGGTTTTGTGGGTATATCTCTAGTAAACCCTCACGAGACTATAACTCGTCCACTAGGGACACCTAGTGGTTTAAAGGCTTGTTATTTATGCTAAAAGTGACCGTAGCCTCGACGACACGGAGTTGTATGTATCTTTTTGAATTGTTTTGTTTGATTTGCTCGAGGACTAGCAAAGTCTAAGTGTGGGGGAATCTGATAGGTGTCTAAAACACCTAATTTACTATATAGTAGTTACGCTTTCTTTGCTATTTTTCTTGTGAATTATGTACTTTACGCGTGGTTTTGAGTTATTAGGTACTCTGGAGTCGCACGGAGGAAAAGAAGCGGAAATCACTCAGTTTGAGCAAAAAGGGCGAATTTGTTATTTCATGGGCGAACACTATATGGAGCCTAGTCTAGGTTAAGGGACACCTCTTTTAGCTGATGTTAAGGGGCTGTCAATTTGGTTAGCCCTTATCAGAAGCGACCAGGTGGCAATAATCATCCCAACCTACTACCTAACATCCAGAGGAACCATCGTTCATTTCTCATCTGAGATTGAGAAAAAAAGAGAGAAAAGCAGCCATGACTGCCGATGAAAAGAGAGATCGAGAGATGATGAGCCAGGATATGCAGAAGAGTTTGTTGAATTGAATCAAGAAATTGGAGCTGTCGACATGAATTGAAGCAGCCATGGTGGATTCAGATCCAGACGAAGAAAGAAAGAAGGTTGTTGCTCGAGATTAATTGTGAATTAATGAGATGAAGTGAGGAGAATAAGGATTGATTGGAAGATTGGGTTTGCTGTGATAGAGAAGAAATTAAGGGTTTGTTGTCAAATATGGTGTTGGTATACGTAATTCAGAGAGGTGGTGATACTGCTATTGAATGAAACAGAAGTTAGGATTTTCTGGAGTTGAATCTGTTCAAGCTGTGGGTTGTTGATAAACAAGGAGAAGCTGGGTTCATGGCTGATTTTAGATTCGATGAACAAGGAGTCGGTGAAGAACATGAAGACATTGCGGCTAATCTCAGAGAAGATTTGAAATCACGAATTTGTGATGGAAATCGAAGTTAGGGTTGAGTAAAATTTGGTTGCATCTGCAGCTTTGATTTACGGATTATAGGATTTAGTGTTACAAGCCCAGATAGATGGGTTGTTCTTGGATTGATGCTTGCTGCAGGCTAAGGTGGAGTTGAAGCTAAGGTCGATATTGCCGAGTGAAGCTACGGGTTCTCGGCTGAGTGGTTGCAAAGTGGGCTCAATTGGTGCTTTGATGGATTCATGATAATAGGAGATATCTTTAATTATCTTTTGCCTCTACTTTGTTTTCTAGGGTTTACACCATGAAGTCTTTTCTCTTTCTTCTTGTTATGAACTCCATGAATATGAGCTAGAGTCTTATTATTGGTTATGGAATAAGTTGGATTTCCAAATATGGGTTTTAATTCAATGAATTAGTTTTCTCTCATATTATCGTTTATGATTCACCATTAATATTGTTACATGATTTGAATGCTTGTTAGTCGAGTCGCGAATCGATTGAGTTTGCTTTCATCTTTATTGCTAGATTAGGGTTATTATACGCAAAAGTGATAATTCCGGATTGCAAGTAGCATAAATATGATTATAGTTTGTAGTGATATATTCTTATGATCATATGTGAGTCATAACCTTTGTTAAATCGGATTAGTGCGCTTTCCACGTTCGATTGCTTTGATTGGCATGATTTCATAGAACCTAATGCATCTAGGGAATTAAACTTGAATAGTGCTTTTACACGTTAGGTTGTTCCTTTAGATAGAATTCATATTCGCATCTTTTAATGTGTTTGTTGATGACATGAGGAGATTTGCGGGATATACTTGCGATCAAGGTATTCTAGGGCCTTTGATAAAAGTTGAGATTAAAATATCAATTCTAGTTATTGTGTTGAAAACATTTTTGTGAATGAAAACGAAATCCATGACCAATATCTTCTTATCCTTGATTTGATTTGTTTGCTTTGCTTTATTTGCTTTTATTTAGTTTATTATATAAAAATCACAAAACTACCGGTGTTATTTATAGGGAACCGAAACAATTTGACAACCTAGACCCTCTCAGGATCGATCCTTTCTTGCCCTTGCTATATTTATATTTTGAGTAGTAAGAAAGTGTAATTTATATTTGTGTCGGCTGACAACCGGTCACATAGAGATTGATTTTGCAATGGCCTGATGCCTACTGTAAATTTCGAAGTAGATTTTCCAATTTCCTTGTCTTTCTCATTGGGTCTTCCTGTGACCCCTCCAGGCAATGATGACACCAGATAGACATTATCTTCTTCATGTAGTATAACCGTTTGTTTTTTTTTCTATTTAGGTTTCCTCTTCTCTTCTTTTCTTCACGAAAACAGACCCAAAAACCATACCTTTTGTAACTGTTTATGGATCGTAGGGAGGAGTTTTTGTCGTTCTAAAACAAACCCGGTCCCGCTGAGTAACATCAAATAACATCAAATATTCTTTTGAGATTTTGCGTTAAACCAAAACTCTGTCTTTGTATCTCCCGGAGACTAAACTTTTCTAAATAGGAAACGTGTTCTTAAGATTGTTTGAACCTTTTGTTGGAACAGAATTTCATCCTCTATCGTCGAGAAACTAATCGTCTAAAACTATTGGAAAAAACTGGGTTGCAATAGAAGATGAAATAACACAGGAAGAGATTGTTGTACTCCAAACTTTCAAGGCTCATAATAGATTTCTTTTAGACGATTATTTCTACCCTCCCAATATCAATTGGCGATTGCAACAGGTATGCGAAATAATGCCTTCAGGATACAATGAAAGCCCTACAATGAGAGAAATTGGATTCAAGGTTTGCACCCCTTGACCCAATCAAGAACACACTAGAAAGAATTCTGATGATGCTTTAGAAAGATACAAAACAGGTTGAATTGATTATTTTGAATGAGAGAATACCTTCACTACTTATAGGGATATTCAAGCCTATTGGAGATGCCTCTTCACTTCCAAAAGACACATAAGGTTTCTATTGGGAATGGTTGTCTTTTATGAACCATCACACCTATTAAAGGTGTCTCTTCATCTCCAACTAACATCCATTGTGTTTATCCAACACAGAACACTTCCCCGTCATAGCGGCAAACCAAAACAGAAAACCATTTTATTTTCTAAGATATTGAAAATATCCAACATTGTCCTTCGACTAATAAGTACAAGGTTGTTACAATATATTATCACCATGAGGAGGCACAAGAGGGACGTGTTCCGGTGAGTGGAGACGTATTGGATTTATTGGCCGTTACGCATTCAAGTATTCATCGGGTATCTATGCAAATGGAGCACTTTTTTGGGTGCACCGAAGTCGCAGGGTAGAAGAATGTGAGATTGTGGTCTTTGATTTGGAAGGTGAGAAGTTCTATTGAATCCCGATGCCGCCTTCTGAGGATTTTGATGAATACGAATGGCTCTTCCTCTATATACACCCATAAACTCTAACTGTACCCCCTTTCAGTTGGAAAAGCAGTTAGAATTCAGTTTGTGGGAATTTTGAGAATAAACCATGTTTTTTTGATATACCTATCCCTTTTCAGTAATTGTGCGAATATTCATATAACTGTAACGATTTTGGTAACCGTAAATGAAGAAACAAACTCCCTTAAAAAATCGCGAAATTCTTGTTTATGAAAAAATAATAATTAGGGTTGCTCAAAAAAAGATAATGTAGGTTTTTTGGTTTTTGATAGGGTTACTCTGGCGTTCTTTGTATATACCCCTGTAATTATCCCTTTTTTCTTAATATATATCCTTTTTCTTCAAAAAATAAAAATAAATAAATAGGCATTAGTTTCACATGAAAAACCTTAAGTAAACGGTGAAACCGTTGGTATCAAGTTTGGAATATTTGGATATTGAAAAAGGTTTGCAGGTTATAGAGAGACCAATTTTGTGCACACTCCTTTAAAGAGTGTGCACAAAACAAATCAATTCTATTTGCTGGCAGAAAACCAACCAACAGATTTACATATTAATCTTTGTTTCATTTTTTAATTTAATTGAAATCTAAAAAAGGCCAAAATATATATCTCATGTCCTAAATTATAGAGATATCAAAACAGAAAATAGGTAACTTTTTTAATTGGTTTTTCACGTCTATCTTGGATTGCCTTGGCAACAAATTCTCGAAACACAAGCCTTCACCATGACCGAGAAAAACTTAGTTCATCTGCTTTGGCTAAATAAAATGTGAATGATTAGATGAATAATTGCCTACAATCTAGCACTTCTTATTGTTTATGTTTGGATGAGACTTGTCTCCTGTTACGAAAACCAAACACTGTGAGTCTGTGACTGTGTCTTTCATGGTAATCCAACTACTACTGGATTCTTTCCTCACCGCTGCCCTTCATCATGGATCGGGCTGTTGCCACATCTTCCCACCTGACTCCAGAAGTACGCAAGTTATAAAGAAGCACATAGTTTACAGCATTATGATTAGAAAATCTGAATCATATATGCCTTCTATTTGATAGACTTCAACATGTTGTAGTTTTTATCATGCTGATCAACAGCCGACAGCAAAGCAAAAGTTGGTATAATTTTACCCATTTTTAGAACCCCTAGTTTTTAGGCTGTATTAGATATTGCATATATATTTCTTTCCATTTCTCAATTATAATAAATGAAAAATAAAAGAGAAACTCATTTTATTATATAGTTAACGGTTGGTTAATTTTAGCCAATAGAATTGATTTGTTTCGTGTACACTCTTTAAGGGAGTGTGCACAAAATTGGACTCGGTTAGAGAGGAGATAGACCTTGATGAGCCATGAATATCGGAAGTCAACAACTTATGTTTCTACTTTTGGTGGAAACTGTGCATGAGTAAATTTGCAAGTTGTATGTTATGGGAATTTTGTTTATAACTGCATGTAAATGGTTTACAATGACTTGATTACAGGCGACCACATTCAGAAATGGTAATGGCTAAGACCATGTTTGACACCCCACTTAAACTCTCCAACATATCTACTCTCTTTCACAAATTGTTGTCGAGGTGAAAAACTAGGGTTTTTTCTTGTTGTTGTTTTGGGGTAAATTTTGGTTAAAAAGTTAGGATTTTTCAACTAGAGATTTTACTCTTCTCATCACATCGAAGGAGAGAAGGAGAACAGTAATCGGTGTTTCCTTCGTCTCTTTTAAGATCCGTGAAGAGAGATCATTCTTTTTCTTAGTACTCTATTATTCGTATGTGGGGTATAGGATTTTAGGCAGTTGGATGGGTCAGGAAGATAGGCTGCGGGGTATAGGGATCAAGGGGTATCGTTATAGTTTCTGGGGTATATAGAGGAAGAGCCCTACACAAATAATAAAAATGTTAAAAGAAAAAATAACATGATAATTATTTTTTTTAAAATGACATAAAACCTTAGATTTAGATTATCACACCGTTTTCTCTTTTTGGTTGGGAACAACAATTGTCTAAGTCTCAAATAATTTATGTAGTCCCCAAATTAGCTAGGATTATTTAACGGTAGCTTATTCCATTTTCATAAAGGTCCAAAAATATCTAGATGTTGAAGGGAAGACGTGCAAAATATATCAATAAGAGACGTGCATCTCCACATATCGGGTACACATATATAAAATGTGCCCTCAGTGGTAGAATTAAAGTTCCCATTCATAACATTCTTAATTTTTACTTAGAATTTTGTTTCCTTTTATTTATTAAATATGACTTTTGTTAACTTGTATACTTGTACACATGTTAAAAAGTCATTAATAGTTTACTTTTTGCTTTGGAATTTGATAGATTTCATTGGAGTTGTAGTTATCTAGGAATATGATTTACATGTTTTTTATAAAATGTTAATTCCTTTTGTACCCTTATATCATTTCATTATATAATTTAAACTTTATAATACTAACTCATACTTTCACTTCTAAGGCTTGTAATTTCATCTGTAATCTGCATATGCTCCGGTGATTTAGGCTGTGAATTCATTATTATTATTTTGTCTGTACCAAACTGATTAACGAGAAAATTAGATATTTATCTAAAAAATTAACGAGAAAATAAGATGTTTATCTAGGAACAGGCAGTTAATTATTTATCACGTTATCAATGACAAAATCTGTTAAAAAGGAAGAAAAAAAGGATTTTTTTCAAAATATACCGGAGAAGTAGGTGCGATTCCCATAACGTTGATCTAGGTATTAATTGGAAACATCGAAGGAGTATAATTTTTGGTCAGAGAAAAATGAAGAATTTTAAACGACGGGATTTCTTTAAGATGAGAAACGAAAAAAATAGTATCATACGAACAATCCACATTGCAGTATGCATCAAAAAAAAAAAAAAAATCCACATTGCAGTAATACTGTAATAGACAGGTGTGAACTGAAAAATTAATCTGGGAAAACATATTTAGTTTTGTTAAATGAATCTCGACAGTGGGACCCGAAGTATTTAAGTTGTTTAAAAGATCTTAAGGGTAGTGATGTAAATATCTCGTTTTATATCATAATCAGTATGTTATTAATAATTATCTTGGAATTTGAATAAGAAAGTTAAAAAAACAAGATAAAAATTAGTCCCTCCGTCCTAAATTAAGAGTCCGCTTTAACTTTGTCAAGATATTAAGGAAATCTTATAAAATATCATGACTAGCCCTTGACTAGCCTATTTAATGTTATATTATTACCAAAACTAAATTATTAGCTTAAATTTGATAGTATTATTATTTTAGGGAATATTTTAAGAAAATAAAAGCAAATTTATATAGCTTTTATTATGGAATCCACAATTTAAGAAATATTTTTATAACTATCCATAAATGTTTTTATTTAAAAAAGAAATAACAATTAATACAAAGATATTGAGTAAGTTTTTTGCCTTATATATGGTGTATCATTTAAGATTTTGATATTAAAAATCATTTTATGATTATCAAAAGTAAGGGTATATTTGATAGTTTAAGGGAAAAGTATGTCTATAAACAGAGCGGACAGATAAAAATGGACAGATCAAAGTAGAAATTAGGACAGATAAAGAAGGACAGAGGGAGTAGTTATTAATGATTCCTTAACATGTATCTAGGGATACAAGTTAACATGACCAATTAAATATACATCTCCTGCCTTGATTATGCTTCCGAAAGAAAATATTCTCCTGCCTTATCAATAGCGGTTTCCTTTGTTCGGAAAAAAAAAAATCAGTAATGATTTCCGAAACCGATTCGAAGACAGAAACCCTACTCTCAAATATATAAGTAACGCCTGGTATGCTGCTGCAAAACAAATTCGTCGTCAAAAGAAGTCAGTAATTAAGAGTTTTGTTTCATGATGGAAGATTTGCACGACAGTGTTGTATCAGAAATTCTTTCTCGCGTCCCTGATGAAAACGTCCATGATTGCAAACTAGTTTGTAAAAAGTGGTTAAATCATCTCTCCAATAGAAGCCCCTATATAATGCCGGGACTACTTTTCTCAATCTTGTCCCCCAAGGAACAAAACGGCGTTCAGTTGTACTACGCAGACTACAATGTCATCAAGAAGAGCACCAAGCCTGAGGAGTACGATTACGAGACGAGTACAACAAAAATCAACCTTCCCTCGATTATAAAAAGACCCGAAGACAAGAACACGGACATCATGGTTGGTTCCTGTAACGGTTTAGTTTGTTTTACGATAGGCCATGAAGGTCTTGATGATCCTGTCTATATCTGCAATCCTGCAACAACGGAATACATCAGCCTCCCAACAATAAGAAACAAAACTGGCGTCTTAGTCAATGGATTTGGATACCTTCCATCAACTAAAGAATACAAGGTCGTAAGAATCTCGTATCCAGATAGGCACCCCGACTATACCACAGTGGGATTGGTCCAAGTATATACCCTTGGCAGTAGTAGTGGATGGAGAGACATCGCAGCAATCACCCATTCACTATGGGAGAACGGTACCCTTGTGAACGGGGTGCTTTATTGGAGAGACGACAAGGATGAAAAGATTATAGCCTTTGATTTGGCAGATGAAGTGTTCCGAGTGCTCCCACCACTACCGTGTATCCGTCCTAGGAATGAGTTTCGTTACTATACCCTCCGTAATTTGGGAGGGTATCTGAGTTGGACCGATCAGGTCTGGGGTGAGCGTATAGATATATGGTTCTTTAGAAAGAATAAGCATGAGGCGAGGCAAAACAATGTCAACGAGAGCCAACAGAATTGTCACCGTGACTGGAGCTGGAACAAGGAGGTCACCATAGACTGCTGGGTAGAAGGTGCGGGCAACCTTAACTTTTATTACCAATTTGACCCATTTGCTCTTACCAAGAATAATGAAGTATTACTGTGGTATAACCATACAAATCTTCTTTGCTATCACCCGATAACTAGAAGTTTTACCGTGATCGTCAAGGACAATACTGATTTTAGTTTGTTCCAAGGAATTCCTCACGTGAACAACCACGCCTCATTGAAGGATCTTGGAGTTGAATCAATATAATAATGTTTAATTTTCTATTAAAGGAAATCGGCGTATCTTTTTGTAGTATCTCCACCAATTCTTGCCTATCACAACTATCCCTTCAGATCCAAGCACAATTTTAGAGGACCTTCTTCTCTCTCGCAGTGGAGAGGACCAAACATCTAGGGCCAAACTGATTTTGAAAACAAAACCAATATGTGTCAAAGCACAAGGCAATGACTGGATCAAATCCAACCCAATGTTCATCAGAGCATGTAAAAAACATGCACTGGAGTTTTTTATGTTTAGATTGCCTAATACAATCAAGGTAGTGGTGACCCAACTAGTAGTAACAGTAGCCAAAACGTAACCAAAGTGTCTCAAATGGTAACCAGAGTGTCTCGAGTAACGGTGGTAATCTAAATCGGTCTTTAAGTGTCTGTATAGGAACGGATCGGGCTGACTCGGCTTTGGAGATGTTGAACTTGATGATCTTGAACTTGATGCTGTCTTTGTTTTCGTTTTCAAACCTAAAACAAGTGAATCTAAAACTACTAAAACAGGAAAGACTAACCTAATAAAATTAGGTATTAAAGTAACATGATACCATACAATCCTATTGACACCACAATTACAAGATTGTTGTACTGAATATAAGCCGGTCGGAAAACAACGAACTCGCCGGTAGACATGTCGGAACTCATGTAACTGCCGAAGAGATTCATCACCAAACTTGAAAGTTATGTCAAACAGATCTGGACCCAAACATAAACAACCCATTACAAAGCAGATCACAAAATCCAAATGAGAAAATAACACATCAGACGATATAATCATGAAACTAATCTTAATAGCCGGATAAAAACATCCATAATAGTTGATCAGAGACGATCTACTAAAAGATGCCGGAGATGTTGCTGTTGCTGCGGTTTGTTTGTAGAACGGTGCTGAGAGTGGTTTTATGCCTTGATCTCTTTTCTTCGTTAGATTAGAAACCACACTTACACTGAAAGCCAAAGCTCTTAACCAACAAAACCAAAAAATTACAGAACAAAACCTAGATAAAGCACGACTGGAAGCTAAATCAACAAGAACAGAAAAAGATTCATCGATTAAGTGAAACCTATATCTATTAATCAAGAGCAAAAAGAGATGGAGATCGTTACAGAGACATGGCTGCTCAGATCTGCTCCTAAGGAGCCGATCTGAGCAGGAGACGGCAAGGGGGAAGGGGGTTTTCGTTTGAGAGAAAGTGGAAGAGGAGACTCAAAGTTGAAGCGTTGAAAGACTTTTATATATGCAGTTGGTTTATCTTTTTGGAAGGGAGAGAGTAGTTGGTTTATATCACTACTATATGCAGCATGTTTGGTTTATTTTTAAAATTTTTTTTTTTAAGCATGGCTTACTATTTTTTTTCTCTTCATAAAATAGAGGAAGAAACCCTCTAAACATTACATTTCATAGATTCTTTCCAAGTTCGGAATGGGAATCGACCAAGGAACAGGTTCATCAAAGAACTGATAATTATAAAAATTTAGCAAGCATCCTAGATCCTCTCCTTTCCATCTATTTTGGAGCTTATAGATATTACAATAAGCTGCAATATGGGCTGCCCACATCACATTAATTCTATTACAAAAGATAAGCTCTAAAATTTTAAAGTTTACTACTTCTAAGTTGTTCCTTTGGAAGTCATTACTAATAGAATATCTTAGTTTTCTTGCTTCAACATACATTCCTTTAAGAAGCATCAGGGTAGGCATTGAATCACTTTGGAATGTTACTTCATGGCCACTTCATTCTGTTGCCCACCGGAAAGCAGTTTCTGCTTCCTTCTTCTCTAATTCTGCTCTGTTGGTACAGTTGCAGGTGCTTCCCCTAGCTTCGATTGTATATCCTGCAAAATCAGTTAGCGTTATGCCAATACCAGAAGTAGAGATAGGATCCATCATGGACAGGGAAATTTTTAATGTGTAACACATTTTTGTTTCCATAGTTCTGTTCTCCGGATTGTGTATATCAAGACAATCATCATACATTGGGTTATAATACAAAGTTTGAATTAAGCTGTAGCTTGGGTCATTAATTGTAGCCACACTGTTTATGAATTTAATTATAGTAGTTGTCGTAGCCGTTATTCTGTCTCATTTCTAAAGACCCAATCGCATCTGACTTTCCAAATGTGTCAGGTGATAATACTACAAAACTCAGCCCACTGCATTATATACCCATTTCTGTTAGAATTAGAGAACTAAGAGTTAAGCCATTCATGAAAAGTGGAATTGTTTTCAACCACATAATCCATACTGAAATTTAAGTGTATCCATACCTGTTTTACAAAATTACATTTCATAAATAAGTGGGTTAGAGTTTCCTCACCACTATTACAAAGAGTGCACCTAGTGAATATATAAGGTAAGACTGCAGCCACCCTCATGCTGTTTGGTAGAATAGTATGGGCTGCTTTCCATACAAAAGTTTTAATGGAAGGAGGAACTTTCAATTTCCAAATTCGGTTCCAGTCCCTATTATCATTTTCAGTAGCATTTATTTTGTTATACATTGATTTAACCGTGAAATTACCTTTTGTATTTATTTTGTTATACGCATGATTAATTCCCGTCCCACACGGACAATAAATTTCCATGTCTAAAGCATCAGGCATCAGCGGACCTGTTTGATATTCACAAAGCATAATGCAAAAAAATGCCCAAGAACTAGGCCCACTACGCAATACCGTCTCCCTGATCTCAGGAAGTTTAAGGTATACAAGTAATAAACAAAATAAGCGGCGCTGCATGCTAACCAAATTTCTTATCCCTCCTAAAGCATCGCAAAAGTTAGAAAAAGAAGAGAGGAATACGTAGCTGTAAAATTCTACGGTTTTGTTTGATTTAAGTGCTTGAAAAAGATGAGAAGATCTAAATTAATACTTGTATTACCAGCAGTTGTACGTGATCTGGTACCGAGTTTAAGAAATAAAAATTCATCTTGACCTTCTATAAGCAATTCATCCACATCCGTTTTTCTTTATTTCTAGGGATCGCGCAGGTGATCTACCGAGTTTGGGGTTACATTCACGGTCGCAGCTTTGCCTTCCACTCCTGTCACTGCTGTCATACCCTGGATCCACGGTCACTGCCGCTCCTTCAACTCCTCGGGTGTGGAGAGAGATTGCCTAAACACAAGAACGAAACAAAAATATTACCATACTTACTGATTGATGATGTTTTAAATTTGAGAAAGCATTTATTATCAAAAGTGTCAAGCAGGCTCTATAAGAACAAACACGAAATCAAACACAGGAAACTTGAATTTGTCGAATGGTTCAGAGAATAAAGCACAGGAACCAAAAGCAATTCTCCAACCAAAGTAAAAACTACTCCATAGGGGATGTCAGCTTACCTATGAAAGTCCACCAATTCAAAGTATTCCATGCATTTAGAACAAATCTATGTCCACAAAAAATATACTACCTTCCTCGCAAAGAGGTAAAGGTGTTCAACTCAGAGTTATAAAATAGACAGGAAATACAAAAAGGTAATGAGCTTACACAGAACATGTCCAACCCATCCATCAGGTAAAAGCATGGAAAGCATTCCATTCCAGCAGGAGTAGGTCCTCCGCCGTAGATCAGGGGAGGCTAAACAAACACAAACACAATTTAATTCGTATATAAAAAGTATAAAAGCAGGAAACCTACAAATTTTGTTGATTCATCAATGATTATACTTCTAATATTAGTAACAGACAAATAATAGTGGTAATAATAACAAATATTTATATGACGAGAATAAGTTACTAACACTAATATTATCTCACCTGCGCAAGTCCTGGAACTCCATAAGCACCACCAGTCATCCAGTACCCCATTGGAGGAGCATACAAGTTGGAAGTATAGCTGGTTCTGTGCTGTTGGTCATGAGGCAGGCTTCCCATCTCCTTGTGTCTTAGCGGGAAAACATTCTAAAACTTGACCTATTACCATCAAAAGAAACATGATCATCGTTTTTCCATTCAATTGTTAATCACAGCACAAAAAAGATGAAATCACATATAAAACCATCTTGAAGGAGAATTACCAGCTATTCATATTTTCAGTGTCCTTATTGCTTGCATCGCAGTTCACCTCTCACATAATGCACAAAACCAAATCTGCTCCTTTCCTGGCCAGGCTTTGCACAAGGCAGCACTACCTTTGTGATCTCACCGTGATGTTCATATGCGCCTTTTACTTGTTCTTCAGTAACGTTCTTGGCAAATTCTTGATATATGCTGCTTTTATCTGTAAAAGGGAAGTTTCTGTCAAGAGTTGGCTCAAAGTAATATTTGACAAAAACCGAATGACAGCAATCATGGACCCACTCAGGTCTTACTTTCTTATCATTGATAAACAGCCAGCACCACCCAACCATTGGCTTTAGTTTATAAATATTTCACTCAAGCTACATACATTGAAGACACTAATCATGTAAAAGCTTAATACTATGATTACGATACAACACAATCTGGTCAGTTTATACAGCCCAACTGACTGGTTAAATAAAAGTTGAGTACCAAAACCTCATTTTTTTCACAACTGGATATAGTTAAAGGACATACAAAATTAACAAAGTTCACTGATCATATTTGCTGATCACAGGGGAAAAAACAGACGTATTTGATTATTCAACCTAACAGAGATCTGCCAAGCTATCCACATAACTGTTCCTGAATCATAATAACCAAACCACGGGAAGGAAATATAATCACCTGAGAGGAAGAAGAACTACTTGAATGCTTAGGATCTGCCCACTTTACAGCCGGAGCATATTTTGACTAGCTTAAATTTAAACCTCGACATCTTCTCCCTTGAATACTCAACACAGGCATTGTTATAATACTCAACAAACGCAAAGCCACGGTTGATGCAGGAGTTGTATGGGTCCTGAGAGAACAAAAAATGAAAACCATGAATATAGTACAGTCACAGCTACAAATATGTGAAGCACAGTGGTAAAGCTGGTTATAATCACCTCACAACAAGAAAATACATTTTACAGTCACATTAGCAAACCAACCTTTCGCAGTTCCACACCAGGACCAACCTCTGTCACAGCTTTTCCATACATAATCTTCTGGGAATTATTAACGAATAACGGTGCTTTGCTTGAGAAGTCGAAGACTTCACTGCTTTATCCTGAGAAGTAGGTAACTGGAACATATATAAGCAAAATCTAAAAGGAAAAAAATGAGAATAAATAATAATTTGGTGGCAGGTAGAAGAATGTGTATATAATCTATAGATATAAATCTAAGACACCAATTCAAATCGTTTATTGGACCTAGCACAACTATGTGCTCAATAATCACATTCTTCATGTGGCGCATGTCACAATGCTAAACTTCTCAAGGAACGGAAACAGAATTGATTATTCAGAGAAAACACGTGTATTACCTTCAATTTTGAATTTATTAAGTTCCTTTATGGCTTTCACAGCCAAGACTTATTTCTGTAGCATAAAGCATACTCCCACGAGGATCTTTTCCTTTCATCATCCTTACCTACAAAAATACAAATACAGCTATTATGAGCCCAACACATAGGTACACAGCATGAAAAGAAAGAAAAAAAACATCAAAAAATGTTACCATGGTGCAGTCTCACAAAACCTGCAGCCGTCTTCACCCTAAACATATAACCATTTATCTCTCATTTTCATGAGAAAACAAGGTACTATATAAGAGTAATCAAGATCGAAAAAAAAAAAACAATTCATCCAATATGTTGTAGATTGTTTTCAAAGATGAAAAAACAAGCATGTTACAGGTGTATAGTGATGGACTAGGATAGATACTAGGTGATTTAAGATGATGAATCTCAGAACCACAACAAACTCTTAAGAAAGACTGATTGATCAACACAAGTAATACAAAATATGGAGATGGGTGCTGGCTACGATTAAAAAAAGTTCAAGCACAAGTTTTTGCAAACACTATAACAAGTTTTGCTAGTTTTTGTTTGTTTTTTTTCCCTGAGGAGTAAATATTCATAGTTGTCAAACTTTGACATTTGTACATGGGAAGCTAACACAACTACACAAGTGGCATAAGGTAGAATTTAAGGCATGTGAAATAAGGCAAAAAAAATAAATGCTGATGATGTACTGTTAGAACAACTGTTTAACAGGACAAAAAAAAAAAAACAAATCTCAGAGTCAGAGACCACACGATTCTCAAAATTTAGAGCATTAAATTGACCCAAACAGAATGAGCTTTTCAGTTTAAGAGCTTGAAAAGTTTTGTGTGATTGACCATCTTAGTGTCTTTAAAAAATACAGATTCTATCATACTTGACTGAATAATACTGCAATGAAATACTCAGCACAGGCTTTGCAGGAGGTAACACTACCTTTGTGATCTCACCGTGATGTCCAATGCGTCTCTTACTTGATCCTCGGTTACGTTCATCCGCCAATTTACTTGATCCTCGGTTACGTTCATCCGCCAATTCTCAATATATACTGCCTTCTTCAGTAAGGGGGGATATCATCACCTGAGTGGAAGACAAAGTATCTGAATGCTTAGGGTCCGCTCACTTTACAGTCGGAGCATTTTTGTCCAGCTTAATTTTAGGCTTCGACATCTTCTCCCTCAAATACTTGGCACAGGCATTCTTATTATACTCGACAAACGCAAAGCCATGGTTGCAGCTGGAGTTGTATGGTTCCTGAGGGAACAAACAGTGAAAATTATGAGTTCGGTAAGTGGACACATACATAAGCAAAATCTGAAAGGGAGAAAGAAAAAATAAAAAACTAGGTGGAAACTAGAAAGTGGACACATACCATGATTCAGTACAGCGACAATCCCAAGTTTCAAAAATATCCAAATTAAAACATGATGAACATAGAACATTCGCTGTCACAGCTACAAATATGTGAAGCACAGTTATAATTACCAACGAGTGCTTTGCTTGAGAAGGCGAGCACTTCACTGCGTTATCCTGATAAGTAGGTAAGTGAACAGATATATAAGCAAAATCTAAAAGGGAAAAAAGAATGTCAGTGGCACTAGAAAGTAGAAAGGTACTACATACCATGGCAACAACACAAATAATTGTAATTTACTGTCGAAACCATCTCACGTCAAACAACCAAAGCAGAATGTGTATAGATTCTGTAGATATAACCTAAGACACCAATTCAAACCGTTTATTGGACCTAAAGCAACTATGCGCACTATAATCACATTCCTCGAGTGGAATATGACTGATGCTTGAGACAATACTTTTTAAGGAACAGAAACAGAATTAATTTCTCGGAGAAAGAAAATGTATTACCTTCAACTTTGAATTATGAGTTCCTTTATGGCTTTGACAGACAGGTCTTTATTTCTGAAGGTCACAAATGCACAGACCCTACTCGCACGAGGATCTTTTCCTTACATCATCCTTACCTGATATACTCAAGATACAAACACAACCAGTATGAACCCTGAACATAGTATGGAAGAAGAAAACAAAAAAAATCGAAAAGCTGTTACCTTGGTGGCCTCTCCAACAGTCTCACAAAATCTCCTTGCATCCCCTCTAGAATCCTCCAAGGGGTGCTGCCAAGATACACCTCAAAGCCATTAGGGGGAAGTGCAAGGAGCTCATTGAAAAGTGTAAAAAAGGAGTTGAAAAAACAATAAGCATTTCCATTTCATGATAATTTACTCTTCCATTTCATCACAATCCTCTGATTAATGTTTTATTCCGCTTGGAAATAAGAAATATAAATCTATGCTAACAGTGTCAATGATTCTGCATAACAAGATTCTTCCATTAAAGACCAAAACACAATGCCAAATAGGGTACCATATGATGAGCAAGAAATCTGGGCTAGCAGACTGCACATTTCATCTTAACAAATCAACCTCACCCTATGTTTGAGAACCTTTGCCAACACAGCATCATGCACATCTAAACAAAATAGAAGTTGAAATGATTAGATGAGGATCAACTCAGTGTTCTTGTTACCTGTTGATATCATATAGAACGCACACATCTACTGCCGTCTTCATCTGAAAAAATAACCATTTATTATTAAATAAATCTTCTCTCGTTTGAACTTGAAAAAATAAATCCACACTGAGATAACAAGGTATTATACTAGAGTAGTTGATCCAAGTTCAAACAAAAACAACTTTACCAAATTGTGTAGTAGAGTGCTTTTTATGATGAAAAACTTACAGCCTTACAGGGGTGTAAAGTTCTGGACTAGGATGCTAGGTGATTTAAGATGATGAAACTCGGAATCAGAACGAACTCTCAAGGAAGACTGATGAATACAAGTAATATGAAATATGGGAAATGAGTGCTGGCTACGACTATAAAAAATTCAAGCACATTTTTTATAGAAAATGGAAGCATACATTTGAAGCCACACAAAGAACTCATTTTCAACAAATAGCACACAAAAGTGAGATCTTACCTGTATAACATAGATTGCTTCCTTGATTGCCTATCCAAAGAGAGGTACGCCAAATGGGAAAGAAAACAAGTTTCAAGGCCCCCCACTAACACCTGACAGAGAAGAACACTTCACTGGTATCGACCCCAAAACACAACCAATGCGAACAACTCAAAATGAATCTAAGAATGCTTACCTCGATCACACTTTCAGATTGGCTTTCCGCAAGTAGGAAAAGGATTATACAAAGTACATGCAGAATTCCAAGACTAGGTTTTATTCCTAACATCCTAAGGAGCTTGCAGCTTTGCCCAAGAGAAAAAAAAATCAATTGAAGAAATAAATAAATGAAGAGTAGTGCTACGAGTAGAAGTGAAAAGTTTACACAATTTCCGGGACTATTTCAACAAGCATCTGATGGGATAACGCAAATGCTTGCATGGCCTTCCCACAGTTCGATGGTTAAAAGAAACGTATGTATTTCATTTTTCATGTACAATTTCGTCACATAACATGAGCTCCACAGACCCATGTATAACATTTTAAGAGAAAAAGGATGTTATTTCCCATTATTGAAGCAAGTAAGACCACATTCAGATTTTCTATAACATACATTGTGAAAAAGACATGGCATGGTTGGTTCAAAGAAATGTATAGCATCTAGCTAATCAGCTATTTAAGTGAATGTAACTGAATAAGATGATTGAATTACTTAAATGACCTCATATGCCACACAGCAATAACCATGAATAAACGGTTCCCATGCTACAACTAAAAGAGCCAACTAGTACCGTCTTGGACATCTTTATGACTTGCCTTACCTGATAGGAAAGTACTGAGACAAAGATAAGTTTAAAAGTGTTTAATTAAGCACATAATCCCAGCAAGACAAGTCCTTTAAAACAGATTTTTCCAGCAGGAAAAAAAAAATCTATATCAAGAATGAGACTCGAGCGGTAATACCAATAAAATCAAATATATGCTCAGCAACTATAGCACACATAAAAATACAAACGTATGCTACAAGTATCAAAAGGTATACACTAATGTGTATCTCCTACCGGTAAAACTGGGAAAAGACTACCAACAGACAACCAGTGCTGACCCTGAAACCAACTGTCAAAGAATTTGAAATGGAATTGTGAATCTAGTCGATGAACAGTTGACACGGTGAATGAGAACTGATTCAAGAAAATATACAGATGAACATTAAAATATTAGTGCTCAGTTACTATATTTTGAGTCGACTAATATATCTATTCATGTTGACACATACCTAAAAATAGTAGAGAATGAACCTGGAGAAAAGTGGCAAATGGGAAGCTAAATTTCTTAAGAAATGAAGGGAAAAAAAAAGGCACAGGACATGGATTCAACGAGTGACTTTCAACTTGAGGTTTCCTAGAAACTGTCTGCATAGTGCATCTAAAGCGCTGAGTTCATGCAAAGGCAAAATTGTTATTCTCTCTGTATTCCCCTACCTTGAAACCTAGCTTTGCAGCAGGCTTCATTGGCTTATGTGAACTCTCGGCTAAAGTGGACTTGATGTACTTCTTTGTTAAATCACAATCGCAGCCTTCTTCAAGACACCAATCCATCTTACCCCAGAAGGTCTCTCCTACATTTGGGTTTAAGGACCTGATACAGTCACATGTACGAGATACATTCTAGAGTTTGAAGCCAAAAAAATCTCAGTATCAAAATCCAAGACGCCAGTGCTCTGCATATACAAGTAAAAGCTGATTAATAGTAAGAATAACACAAAGTAACTATTTCATTTAATGGTCAGACAATACATCCTCACCACTTTAAAACTAATAAAAGCCAATTCTACTGATGAGGTTTCTCAAAACCCAGCACCTCTTCAAGAAAATAAGGTTCAAAGCACTCTTTTAGAGTTTCCTCTCAAACTCTTTTAAATCCATCAGCAAAGGACAGGCATTTCTCAAGGAAATTGAGCAATGTGGAGCAAAGATGACAAGGCTTACCTGGCAAAAGCAAAACCTCTGACTTCTCCAAAAAAAAAAAAAGCCACCGGCTGCCTTCAGGACACCATGGAATGCAGGACCAATGTTCATAATCAATTAGATAGGCTCAGCACACAATCCTGGACCTGCACCACCTCCCATAGGTGGTGGTGATTCAACCCATTTTAAAGGAAATGTAAAAGGTAGAGAGCCCATTGAATGACGGATGAAATAAAAATACCCAAAAAGAGCACATCAAATCCATTAGCCATCTATGTATTTGCCGATCCTTGAAACTCACTACCATTATAAATATCATCCTCCACATGTATATGTGGAATTTTGGAGCTCTAAGAGCATCTCCAATGAGACATTGTAAATGTCCTAAATATAAGGCCACCTAGGATTTTTAATGATTTAACTAAAAAATCCTCTCCAATGGGAATGTGAAGGGAGAAAGTTAAGATGATGTGTCTGGTAGTTATGTAGACATCCTCAAAGCCATCCTCTGGTTTTAGAGGTTCTCTTAGAGGATGTGAACATCCTACTCATCATTATCTATGGGTATGATAAATACATAATTTAGATCAATGGTGGAAAAAGTTCAGAACTAAAGCAATACAATTATGGTTGGAGATGTTTTTCTTTCATCTCCTCCAATTAAGGAAAATTTGGTCTTTAAATCAGAAAAGACAACTTCCACAAAAGATGCACACCAAGTTACCATTGGAGATGCTCTAAGCTGGGGGGGGTGGGTGGGTGTACGGTCAAGGATACAATTTTTTCAACAACTGAGATAGTGAGATGTAAACTCCCCAGAACGATGTTCATGAGTTAAGGACTCATTCTCGTGTCTACAGAAAGTACCCCCAACCCCCACTTCTATTAAGTAAACAGAACCAATAAATAAATGGGAATTAACTCTGACTAAGCCTAAGTGAGAAACGTACTATAACATCATCTGTCAAAACACTCTCAACTATATAAGAACCGCAAAAATAAAAAGGAAGACAATTGTGGCCTTCTTCAGGAGATCAATCCATGTTACCCCAGATAGTCTTTCCTCATTTTGGGTTTAAGGACATGACAAAGCCACGTGTACAAGCTAAAAAAAAGCTAAAACCCCAGGAGCCAGTGCTCTGCATTACAAGTAAATGCTGAAGATAGCACAATACAACTGTTACATTTAATGCTGAAACAATACAGCCTCGCCAATTTTAAAAACTAATTCTACTGATGAGCTTTTTCCAAACCCAACACCTTTTTTAGAAAAGAATATTCAAAGCTCTCCTTTTGAGTCTCCTCCCAAACTCTAACAAATCTGTCAATTAAGGACTGGCATATTTTAAGATAATCGAGCAATGTGGAGTGAAGTTGTAAAGGCTTACCTGACAAAAGCAACATCTCTGGCCTCTCCAGAAGATAAGCCACTGGCTGCCTTCAGGACGCCAGGAAATGCAGGACCAATGTTCATAGCCGATTTGATGTGTTCAGCACACAATCCTGGCCTGGCCCTCCACCACCTCCCATAGATGGCAGTGATTCAACCCGTTTCAGAGGAAATGTAAAAAAGAAGAGAATCCCCATTGAATGACGGATGAAATAAAAGTACCCCAAAAAAGCACATCAAACCATCTATGTATTTGATGATCTTCCATAACACTCACTACCACTGTAAATATCATCCTCCACATCTGTAGATGGAATTTTGGAGCTCTAGGCTTAGATTTCCAAAAAATAAATAATAGGAATGTGCTACCATGTAGGGTCAAGTATTCAACAGTATCGTTCTGTCGTTAGTAGTCTCTTAATTGATTAACACAAAGGAAACAGAATAACTATTACAAAGAGCATAGCAAATCGCAATAGACGACAAAGGGACAATACAGTGAAATATGTTTTTCATTGAAACTAAGATATTGGGGGTTTTTTTTTTTTGCATCACACTAATCAATCTCATGAAAAGAGAAAAAAACCAAAAACAAGCATGAAAACAGACCTCCACAGATGGGAATGTTGAATGATACTCCACGAGTTTGATACAATTTCTTCCATTCAAATACCTCAAAAAACAATCTCACCAGGATTATACTTCTCAGTCTGTCTGTACACTTCAACAAATACTCCACAATGAGACTTTACACATCAACTGGTAAAGAATACACGGTAATGCTGAAGAAGACAACTGCTGTAATATCTCCTTCCATTATTACTTGCATCTCCTTCAGTAATTATTTCCATACTTTTGCAATGACTCAGACAAATATACACACTAGATATCTTCATCTTGACACCTTACAGATCCTACTATTATATATCTATCACTACTGAATCTGACATTAACCAGAGAGGATTCCACCACCCTTTCTCTGCTTGAGAGGGCAAGAACCCAACCCGAAACCCATTTGATTTTCAATTGTGCAGTTTCAGTCCTGCAAAACCTTCAAGGGCTGCAAACTGAACATAGTGTACTGGTAAAGCTTCTGCAGACCATTGGCAGGACAGCTTTTTGAGCTTCTTTTCTTCTGACTTTACAAATTCCTTAAGGGATACCACAACTTGCTTTTCAGCACAATTTTCTGCTACCTTAACCTCCTGGATCATCATATAATCGAAAGATGCCCCTTTTAAACCATCAAACCCATAGTTTTCCCTCACTATGTCTTTCAAATGATCAGACACCATGTTAATTCCAACAAAATTCATATTCTTGCTCTTAAAAAGGTCAATAATGGCATCAGGGATTTGATTTTCGGATAATTTGTATATCAGCATTGAATCTTCTGAACAGAAACTTATCCTGGATATTAGTTTATCACTCTTGCAGGGTTTACATGAAAATCCCAATATTGTTGGTTTTGGGATTGCTTTTTTATCAACTCTACTAGAAAACCTAGCTTTGATCCATTCAACCAATACCAACTCATCACTAGTTTCTACAACCCTAACAGGAGCACAATCTTTCAACATAGGGTGAGAAAATATAACTTCGTACCTTTGGTGCGTGTTCTCAGACTCAAGTTTGATTGAGTTCATCTTCCAGTAGCAGACATCGATTTCTTTGAAAACCATGATCGCCAACCTAATCTTGATGGAACAGAATTGAAGAAGAAGACCAAGCAATCAGCGACGAGAATTGGGAGGTTTTGATGAAAACCCAATTCACAGAAACGATCAAAACAGGAAGTGATGGTGAATACGATGGTTATTATGAATACAGAGTCTGGGGTTGATTATGAAATTTGTAGGTTTTGGGGAAGAAAGATTCGCAATGTGATCAAAACGGTTTGATGAAAAAGTTTAGGGTTTTTTTTGTTTTTGAGAAACAAGAAGTGGAACTTCTTTTGCTTATAATGTGAGGGGAATTGAGTAGATGAAGGAAAATTAGGGGGACGGAGGAATTTACCGATTTGAAGCTGAAAAAAACCCGCTCAAACGTATAGGAGAGGTTTTATGCGGACTGATTCTTTTACTAAGGGGAGCTATTTCCCCAATTTCCACCTGTAACTTTTTCCAATTCCTCCATTTTTTCTTCCTAAATTCTTCTTCTGATACCTTTGCCATTTCTTCTACCATCACAATCTTCACAATTAATTGCAGATCTATGTTTTTGAAATAGAAATTTTCTTAGCAGCAAATCCCAAATTGAAATCTATCTCATCACACATACATAAAAAAGTTTGTAGATCTAATAATCCTCTTCCTCCTCCTCCTCTTTTTTCTTCTTCTTCTTTCTTCTTCACCTGTTTGTCTTACTCTTCCTCTCATTGATAGTGAACTTTCTGCCATTTTCATTCTCAATCTCATTTTTATTTCCATTTTCTGTGGGAGTTTATCTGAGAGAGAGAAAGATAGAAAATAAAATGAAAAATGAAATTGAAACGACTTTACCCTTTTTGTTGTTCAACAGGAGATTACAAGCACTTTGTGGAACTTGTCTCTTGGTTCCGGTTCTTTCTAGGATTTTGTGGGCACCCAATTCACCTCGCCCATCAAGCCCAAGCCTATCGATAAGGCGATGTCGAGCCATCCGAAAAGCTGTGCGGAACTTACCAGTTCGTTCCGTTATTCCAGATACCTTGGTAGATGACAAACTGGGTTATTAGGCTAAGTCCTATGGGCTAGATTGGAGTGCTAGATTGGCCAAAAAGTGTTGCAAATCATGAAAAAAGCGTGGGAAAAAAGTTAACACTCAATCTGGCTACTTCTCTCTCCTAGCAGTTGCTCGCAGTCGCACTATCGGCGAGATTGAAACGCTGAATGGTGCGGCGCTCAAAAACTGACTCTACGCCGAACGGTTCAGCGTTAATCTTCTCATCCCGACACAAATAAAGAAAATAAGTGGGTCATACCCAACAAACTTCATCTGGTGAATCTTTTTTTATGCAAGGGAGTTGGTCAAACACTTCTCTTCACTTCACACATATGTACTTTCTTACGACGTGTCATCACCTCACGTCACCTCACGTCTGTACTTTTTTATTTTCTGTTTTTTGTGCGACAAACACTGGGAAGAGAGAAAAGATGAAAATAAAAATGATTAAAAAAATTTATGAGCTGTTCTGGTCGGCGCGCCAAATACTGCTTCAAATGACTATCTGCTAGATTAGCAACGCCATAGGACTTAGATGGTTGCCCATGCTGACGTGGATGGCCAATCTAGCAGCTAGATATCTAGCCCATAGGGGTTAGCCTTAGGCTAATGACGCGTATCTGATGAATGCAAAAGATCCAAGTTGTCCTTATCCTAATACTTAAAACTTAAAACTCATATTTTTACATGTTATCAGACGTCTAAAACTAAATCTTAAAAACCAATCCAAGTGGTCCAGCTCGCCTATCAATCCCAAGCCCATCCATGAAGGCTGTCACGATGTCGAGCCATCCGAAAAATTATCTGGAACTCATCAGTTTTTTCCGGCACTTTCCAGATACCTTGATGAATGGCAAATTGTGTTATTAGGATAATGACGCGTATCTGAATAATGCAATAGGTCCAAGTTATCCGTATCCTAATGCTTAAAACCTAAAACTAATATTTTACATGTCATTAAACGTCTAAAACTAAATCTTAAAAACCAGTCCACGTGGTTCAGCTCGCCCATCAAGCCCAAGCCTATCGATGAGGCGTATCACGATGTCGAGCCATCCGGAAAGCTATGTGGAACCTATCATTTCGTTCCGGTACTTTCCATACACCTTGATATAACTAAATGGAAAACTACGTTATTAGTCTGATAATGAGTATCTATAGGATGTAAAAAGTTCAAGTTATCCTCATACTTAAAACCTAAAACTGATATTTTCCTAAGTTTTAAAAACTCAACTCGTCGATGATTTCGATTAAATTTGAACTTTTTGAGTACATTAAATTCCAAATTTTTTGAAACAAGATTTCTGAGTTTGAGAATAATTGTTCGGAAGATTTATTATTTGAATTAGCTTCCAATCGATTGCTTTTTATATTTTTCGTAAATGAAGAATGCCAACTACAAACGGCGATTGCTTACGCACGCAGATGTCGATTGTCTCTTGATGGTCTTCGTGAGTGGTTTTTTTCCCTCTCTTTAGATTTCTTAAACTTTCCCCTCAGACGAACCTAATTGATATATCTATTATTAGAATCGATACCCTTACATCATCCTTGTTTTCTGCCTTAGGTTTTGGCTCCGGAAGCTATCTCAAACTCTTCTTCGGCTTCAATTTGGACCAAACTCAAGCAATTATTTGGTCAACATTATGCAAAAGGAAAACCATTGTCAAAACTCTCAGACACAACTTTTCTTTCCAGATGCCGACGGGTAATTTGGAAATCATCGTCTAGAGTTATACTCATCTAGCGCAAACGAAAAACGCGACGTTTTTTTTAAGCCAGAATCTAACCCTGAAGCAACATATATCCAGAATTAAGCCCATGAGGCTTGTCACAATGTCGAGCCATCCGAAAAGTTGTGCGGAACTTATCAATGCGCTCCAGTACTTTCCATACACCTTGATAAATGGAAAACTATGTTATTAGTCTAATAACGCGTATCTGAAGAATGTAAAAGCTCCAGGTTATCCTTATCCTAATACTTCAAACCTAAAACTCATATTTTACATGTCATTAGATGTCTCAACCTAAATATTAAAAACCAATCCAAGTGGTTCAGCTCGCCCATCAAGCCCAAGCTTATCCATGAGGGCTGTCACGATGTCGAGCCATCCGAAAAAACTATGTGGAAGTTATTAGTTCTTTCAGGTACTTTCCAGACACGTTGATAAATGGAAAACCATGTTATTAGTCTAATAATACTTATCTGAAGAATGTAAATGGTCCAAGTTATCTTTATCCTATTATTTAAAACTTAAAACTGATATTTTCCTAAATATTAAAAACTCAACTCAATGATGATTTCATTAAATTTGAACTTTCTGAATCAATTAGAATTCCGAAGTCATTATCTGAATTATATGTCGATTGCTTTTCATATTCTTCGTAAATGAAGAACGCCAACCACAAACATCAACTATTTACACATGCGGATGCCGATTGTCTCTTGATGGTTTCCATGAGTGGTTTTTTTCCCTATACTTATACTATAAGAATCGATACCCTTACAACATCCTTGTTTTCTACCCTAGATTTCGCTTCGGCAACTATCTCAAACTCTTCGTCGGCTTCAATTTGGCCCAACTCAAGCAATTTTTTAGTTAGCACTATGCAAAAGGAAGACCGCTACTGAAACTCTCGGACACAACTTTTCTTTCCACATGCCGACCGGTAATTTAGAAAGCATCGTCTTGAGTGATAGTTATCTTGCGAGAATGAAAAATGCTACGTTTTTGTTTTAAACCAGAATCTTTCCCTACCCCCAAGGTTTTTCATTCGTAAGGAATACAACTAATAGTGAATAGCTTGGAGGTTATATTTGATCTCAAGTACATGGTATTCAAAATTAATACGATGTGGCGTTCCAACTGAACGAGGTCCGGTTTTTTCCCACTAGCTAGATTGCAGGTTTTCTCTTTAACAAATTAAATTGTTGGTGTCTTGTGTTATCTATCTTTCACATTATATACTGTTTCACTTTATAATTGAAATATCACAGGTAGTATGCTAATAAACTATGATATTAAAAATCCAACAAGACTTGTTCTTATTGAATTCGAATCTTGATATACAGATTATAGAAGACTTTGTCTTGATTGAATTCGGATCTTGAAGTATATACTAGGTTGACCTTGATATTAAAAATAAATAAAAATAAGGATCTTATATGTCAAATATTAATTATAAAAGTTCTAGTAACTAAGGGAAACGATAATGTGAGTAAGGGTTATAAGACTTGGGGTATATATAAACTTAATGTAACTTGTCCTGAGGTATAATTAAATTATTCTTATGTTTATATGTATGCGTTATTGAATGTTTGGAATGATAGACTTAGTCATGTAGACTATAAATAAATGCATATATTGGCTAGCGCGAGCTGCATATATATATCAAAATTCACAATGGATAAAAATATTAAGTTTGAGATTTGCGTAGAATCTAAGTATGCTAAGAAATTATTGAGTAATGTCTAGAGAAACTCTAAACCCTTAGAATTAATCTATTCAGACCTAGTTGATATATCAGTTCAAACTAGAGGTGTGGTAAAAAGTGGTTTGTCACTTTTATAAATGATTTTACGAGGTACTCTCATGTTTATTTGTTTAGAGCAAAGGACAATACCTTAGAAGCCTTTAAGATATATAAACTCGAAGTTGAAAGCCAAATGATTGCTACCATTAAATTTGTCAGGTATGATCGTGGTGGTGAGTACAAAATTCTTGTACGTGATTTCTGCAAAGAACGACATGGCATAATTCATGAGACAACAACCTTTTATTCACCTCAATACAATGGTGTAGGTGAACATAAGAACCGTACCCTTAAGGATATGATGAATGCCAAGTTGATTAATTTAGGATTAATTACCTTCAAACTTGTTGGGGAGTCCATCCTCTCAACTACTTATATGCTGAACAGAGTACCCTTTAAAGGATTAAAGAAAACTTCATGAGAGTTATGTAAAGGTAGACAACCATTTTAAGCTTACTTCAAAGTGTGGGGGTGTTTGGCAAAGTTGATCATCCCTCCTCCTAAGAGGACTAACATGGGACCCAAAATTGTTGTCTATGTTTTCATTGGATATCTTGAGCATACTAGTGATTATAGGACACGGGTTTGAACACTGTTATATATGGAGTCTATGCTGAGTTTTTTTAGAATGTTTTTCCAATGAGATGTGATTCTAGAAAGAGATGTTTAAATAATCCAAAAGATTTTTTGTCAAACAATCAGTCATTACCTTTAGAAGAAGATGAAGCAGAAAATAGAAGAAGAGGTAAAAGGGGTAGAACTGAGAAAACCTATCTTGGTTGCATTACTTACCTTGTCGAGTCTGAGCCACAGACTTATAGAGAATCCATGACTTTTTCTGAAGCTCAATGGTGGAAAGAATCTTTCATTAGTGGATTGGATTTCATCCAACAAAACAGTACATGGAAGATTAATGTAGATCTACCTCTAGGGTGTAAGATCTTAGGATGTAAATGGAGAAAATATAACATAGATATATTATTGAAAAATACAAGGCTTGGTTTTTAGCTGAATTCTACAACAGAAAGAAGGTATAAACTTCTTTGGCACTTATTTACCAGTGACTAAAATTACCTATATTCGGATGTTAATTGATATACCTAGAGATACATCAAATGGATGTAAAGACAACATTTCTAAATGGTGGGTTAGATGAAGAGATTTATATGGATTTTTAGTGAAAGGTTGCGAAAATAAAGTTTGTAAACTGATTAAATCTTTGTATGTATTGAAATAGGCACCTAATCTTTGTAAAAGGATCAGTATCTCATCTAATGGACATGATTAAATTAATGAAACAGTAGGTTCCCAATCTCTTCCCTCCCAAAGTGAATATCAAAATCAAACATTTACAACACAATACAAAGAAATACTAGCTAGCTAAAGGAAGAGGCAAGGGATTAGGAAATGGGGGAGCAAAGGGAAGAGCTAAGAGACATATATATAGAAAAGTAATAATTAAGTGATGGTAATATATACCAGCAATAAGAAGATTAGCAAGAAGAGGTGGCGTGACAACGTATTTGAGTGTACTCTCTTGATCTTCTTAGAGAATACTCTACTCATGTTATTGGTGTTACTAATACTTACAGTGAACCTGTCCGAAGAAAGACTGTCACTGGTATGGAAATTGTTTATGCGGCCCTCAAAAGACAATCAACTATTCTTAATGGATTTATGGGCAAAGCCTTGCCTGGTTATTGTAAAGGAATTTGTAAATGGGGTTTTTAATGGGGGATGAAGAAATTTTGACATGTGATTATATGTTTAGAATTCAATGAAACTTCATCATCTCTGTTTGATGCGAATGTTGATGTTTACTACTCATTCAAGCACATTTCATTATTACTACAAATATATATCATCTGAGATATCTTGATGATATTCGTGACAACTTATAAAAAGAAACGACAGTATCCCTTGATACATAAGCAAGCTTTCCTTCATATTTGCACAAGCATATTTCAGTTCATGTCTTCATGACACCTTCTCAAAAGTTTGTTTTTGGATATGTTATAATGGATTACTGAACAATACAAGTTATAGCAGCTTTATACGAATTCTTTCGTATCGTTTGTTCATCGCCTCCGAAACCAAGAACTTGATATTTACAATAACACATGTCATTACTTTTTGTAAACCAAGAACAGTACAAGTTATCCTTATCCTAATACAAACCTAAAACTCATATTTTACATGTCATTAAACGTGTAAAACTAAATCTTAAAAACCAACCTAAGTGGTTCAGCTCGCCCATCAAGCCCAAGCCCATCGATGAGGCGTATCACGATGTCAAGCCATCCAGAAAGCTATGTGGAACCTATCAGTCCGTTCTGGTACTATCCATACACCTTGATAACTAAATGCAAAACTACTTTATTAGTCTGATAATGAGTATCTAAAGGATGTAAAAAGTTCAAGTTATCCTTATCCTAATATACTTAAAACCTAAAACTGATATTTTCTAAGTTATAAAAAATCAAATCGTCGATGAGTTTGATTAAATTTGAACTTTCTGAGTCCATTAAAATTCCAAATTTTTTGAATTAAGGTTTCTGAGTTTGAGAATAATTGTTCGAAAGATTTATTATCTGAATTATCTTCCGGTTGCTTTTTGTATTTTTCGTAAATGAAGAACGCCAACTACAAACTGAAAATACGAGGGTACCCACATACACCACAATCTTTAAATTATCCACCTATAAGTCCTCTTACCGAAAGTGATTGTCTATGGACAAAGTCGAGACAATACGACAAATCTGTATCACACTTTATGTGATTATCTATGGATACGAGATCGACACAATACAACAATCAAAGTGTGATTACTTGATAATATGTTCGGACATAACCAAATTCTATAGGATCAATATTAATTCGGAGTTAATGTTTGTGTATTTTACTTTTAATTATAATAAACAATTATAAATACGAAAATAGAAAAGTAAAAGACACAACAAGATTTTGTTAACGAGGAAACCGCAAATGCAGAAAAACCCCGGGACCAAGTCGAATTGAATACTCTCAGAATTAAGCTGATATACAAAATCTAAACCAAAACTTCGTATAGTTGAGACCAAGCAACTAAACCTAGTTCACTTAGTTTCTTCAGTATCCCTGCGCTTCTGACATTCAATAATTGCACGCACTGAAATAATTCCTTGAGATCGTATTCAAAATAGTGAAGGAACAACAAATCTGTTTGGTAACAACTCTATTGATACTTTCCAGATAAAGATATCTCAAGTCATATGCAAAGGATCTTCCTTTTAAAATAATAAACTCCGAATTATCTGTCGCTTGCTTTTCTATTCTTTTTAAACGAAAAATATCATCTACAAACGGCAACTATTTACGCACACGGATGCCAGTTATCTATTTATATGGTCTTCGTGAGTCATTTTTACCCTCTCCTTAGATTTATTAAACTTTTCCCTCAAACGAACCTAATTGATATATCTTCTATGAGAATCGATACCCTCACATCATCCTTGTTTCCTTCCCTAGGTGTCGCTCCGTTGACTATCTCAAACTCTTCTTCGGCTTCAGTTGGCCCAACTCAAGAAATTTTATGGTCAACACTATTCAAAAGGAAGACCGTTGCCGAAACTCTCAGACACGAATTTTATTTCCACGGGCCGACGGGTAATTTGGTAAGCATCGTCTAGAGTGATAGTCATCTCGCACTAATGGAAGATATAACGTTTTTGTTTTAGGATATAATCTTTCTTGAAGAAACATATAGGCACAACATATAGTCAAAATCAAGCTCGTGAGGCTTGTCACGATGTCGATCCATCCGAAAAGCTGAGCGGAACTTATCAGTTCGTTCCGGTACTTTCCAGACACCTTGATAATTAATTAGAAAACTACGTACATTATTAAATCCTAACCTTCAATGAATTCAGCTGCCATTGCCAGCGCTTTACATTTAATATGTTCTGCTCCCACCTCTACATACTCTTTTTCCTCTAGACTTACACCTTTAACTCCTAAGAAATGACCTGCATGATCACGAACAATTAGTCCAATACTACCTTTTCTTATATCATACATATATGAAGCATCAATATTCATCTTAATGTATATCTTTTCTCCGCTGGAATCCATTCCTTTATGTATACATTCTGGTTTTTGTTCAGACTGTTAAAATCTACAATAAAACCACATTGTTGTACAATATGTTGTATTCTAATGATAGTACTATGAACATTTGGTTTCATATCCTGAAAAATCAAATTGCATCTATCATTCCAGATGTACCAAATAGTGCACATAAGTCTTATTATATAAGAATAAGATCTGTAAGCATTATGATGTTCACTATTATCCTTAATAGAAAACCAAGATACCACTCAATCCTGTAAAGAAGCAAAATTCTGAAGCACAGCAGAGATATTCAATTCATAGCAATCCAAATTGACCTAGAATAAAGACATTCACATAACAGATGAGTAGAAGTTTCAACATTGTGATTGCAGAAACTACAATGTGAATCTATATCCATCTTATGACCAACAATTTTGTCTTTAGTAGGAATATAGTCAAAATCGCTCTCCAAGGCCAATTACTCGTCGAGTAATCGCTACAAGATATTTGACCGAGGCGATTCCCGATTCCAAGCCATTTCCGAGTTGGCCTCGTATTCACTAAAATCAAAAAATAAATTTTTTGTAACCTCTCAGACGGGAGTTATCAAATAGAATAACCTCTAAATACACGATAAATACGTTCAATATATCAATATATATATTACACACTTAATTACATGATAGTGTTATAATTTGAAGTTTAATTATGTAAAAATCATTACTACTATTGAAGTCTCTAATAAATATATTAAGATATTGGACCGAGGTTTGGCGATTTCCAAGTACGAACTTATTGCTCCTCTCTCCAAGCTCTGTAACCGAGAAGGACCGAGGAACGATTTCAATTACTACTAGGAACAATATATTTTAAACATTTATGTACAAAAATTTGAATCCTATGAGGCACTCTGGAGTGATAGTCATCTCGCACGAATGGAAAACGCAACGTTTTTGTTTTAACTCAGAATTTTTTCCGAATCAACATATAAGATCAAACGTCAAATTGCTTCTGCACTACGTCAATCCATGCCATAACCCTGAAGCTTGTACCACAACATCGCTTTCTAAAGAACGCGCACTTGGGGGATAAAAAAACTAATTTGGGGATATGAATTACTAACCCCATCCAATAATATCCGTTAAGGGGTGTTTTTTGGGGGCGGAAATACTAAAATACCCTTGCATCTAAATTAAAATTTAAAACTAAAAATCAAAATCAAACCCTAACAAGTTCTTAAAGATAGGTTAAATTGAATTGTTCTCGAGAAAGAAGAAGAAGAAGAAATGGCTTTATTGAGAAGGTACATGATACCTAATCATATTTAAAGTGTTGTTGTTGTTTTAAAACTTCGTTTGGGTTAGAATCATAAACTTTCAATCCACTCCCAAACTTGTGTTTGTGATGAATACCCTACTATTTTTTTGTTCCGGCGTAGTTTTTAGGATGAATACCATGCCGGTACTAGTGCCGGCATGGTTTTTTATGATGAATACCATACCGATACTAGTTCCGGCATGGTTTTTAGGATGAATACCATGTGATAGACGCATTTATGTGTCTATATTAGTCTCAATTCTCTGTAATGTTAGCAATCGATTTTGCGCTTATTTTGGTATTTTATGTCTTTGTAGGTGTTTTTGGAGAAATAAGCTTTTGCGGGAAAATTGGCTCGAAAAGTGGTTTTTTGCGCTCGTGGGGAGAAAATTACTATACGGACCCCATTTTGGATAAGGGGTAACCATATTACTAAGGGGCACCTCGGGACACCCCCGAGTCACTGCTATTCGCACCCTGGAATGGATAAGGGGCACTCATCTTCTCAAATTCAAAATTTGATTTTGGCGGGAAAATTTGTTACAATGAAGAACAGATTAGGGTTCGAAATTCAGGCGAGTTTTGGCGAGATTCAATGGCATATTTTCGTTGGGCTGGACTTCCTAGAGCGAAACAGGGTTGGTGTGTGTGTTTGGGTCGAACCAATTGGGCTTGATAAGCCGGTAAAATCTAAACAGAGGTGGAGAAAGTTTGTAGGGATATCGTGGCTTAAACTTGGCAGTTACGTGAGGATTGGGGAACCATATTACCTCTGTTAGATTATAATCTATATTAGGAAGGCTCAGATATCAGAAGATGACGAGTTTTGAAGACTAAAAAGGAAGAATATCTCGTTATGTTTGGTGATCGTGTTAAAACAGGGAACTGAGTTTTCCACGAGAGTTTCATTCTCTGTTTACGTGGAAGTGAAGTCAGGATTGGGAGGAGATTTATTATCGCTGTCAAATCATCTAGAAAAGATACGAACAAATCAGTGGACGGGTCAAGCTAATGAGAGAAAGAATTCCCGTGACTTATGATAGAAGAAACCGAGAAATATACTCGGGATTTAATCGGTGCTATAGTGTATAAATAGTTGGTACGAGTCCTAGAAAGATAGACAGAGAGTTTGGGGTAGAGCAGAGGAAGAAAATAACGCTGCAGAGAAGAATCGCAGCAGCAGCAGAGAAGAAGAAGAAGAGAAGTTGCAAACGACACTTCTGAAGTGTCGTTATCAAGAACACGAAGAAACACTCGCAATGGGCGATCTTTTATTCCGCAACACTTTCAATTTATCGTTCTCAGAATCGTTCAATTGCAACACCCGGTTTGTGTAAAATGTCTCGTAACACTATTATAGCGTTGCGAAACTCGTTTTTTCATATATATCTTCAATAAAAACACCTTTTGAGCCATGTTTCTATCTTTTGGGTGCATTTTGAGCATGAGGAGCTAAACCCCAACACTGGGATGATGGAGGAAGCCAAGTTCACAATTGTTTGGTAACTATAATTGATTCTTATGACTTTTTGCATTAATTTTTAATCGATTTATGATTTTCATTGATTATTTGTGATTTTGTTTGATAGTGTATGCTTAGTCTAAGAACTTTTGATGCACTATGCTTACGATTTACATCTAATGCTTTAAAAAATCTACTTTCGGCAAAGAAATAGAGTCTAGAAAAGAGCTAAAATTGTTATGAATCATTGTATGAACCAATTGATTGTGAAGTTTGGTGGAATGATAAGTCCCAGTAATCTCTCAATATTATTATCATCTTTGTGTTATTTGCTAGTTTTTGTATTTTGTTTATTAAGTCTAAAACCAATCTTCAAAATAGTTCGAGCGAACGATACTCTACTTACTACTTTAAAACTACATCAGTTTTTGGCGCCGCCGACGCGGACTTGTATTTAGGTTTAGGTTTTAGGTTTAGCATTTTTTTTAGGTTTTGTATATATATTATATTTTTATTTTTTTTGATTATTCTCTTGTTCTATTTTACGTCTTTGGTATTTTTGTTTTTGTTGTGCAGGTTTTGCTTGAAACGGAAGTTGAAAAGTTGGACTTGCCATAAAATGAGAAAGCCGAAGATTTTATTTTTAAGGACTTTTATTTTTGGTAGTTTCTTTATTTATTTTTGGACTTGTAATTTTCTTTTATTTGTTTGTGTTTATTTTTAGTACTTTATTTATATATATAAAAAAAAAAAAACACGCACACCAATTGCATCTCGTCGGACTACCGAATTCGGAAAACTAGTGGATTAGTAAGTTGAACCCGTGCCTTGGGCCTTATGGGAGTTACCAGCTGAAAGTCCACAAACCTCAGCCTCGTACCATTGGGTATATTTCTCTGTAGGTAACCCAAGCTTACCTAAATTAGTTAACCCAGCATTTGCATGTGCACATTTTGTTGAATTCTTGTATGCCAGAACGTAAGAGAGACGCTCTAGGACGGTTTATGCGTGAAAAACCTAGAAGTGATATTTTAGGAAACAAGAATCTCAACTACCTTAATCTAGAAAGTCCTATTTTTGGACGTTCTTCTCACTGTGAGGAAAATATCATAAATACTTATATTTTTGCCAAAATCACTACAAGAAAATTGGGCTTTAGAGACTAGTCTCATTCAGTGGGTACAAGTACGTTTTTAGCGATTAGAGCTCTCTAGCAACTAGCATGGCAACCGACACGCCATGTGACTAAAGCTTGCTTTGCTAAAGACCTGGACCAACCATGCTGCTAGAAGAGATATCTTCCATCTGAAATAGACGACGAAATTTTTGGTCGGTCGAAATTTCTAATAACTAGTTGCTATCGTTGGTAGAAACATAAACTATTTGTTGCTGAAATACTTCACCCGCGAAAATTGTTGTTGTTGAAGACTAATACATCATCGGGTAGAGGTGGCCAGTAATATAACGTTGCAGCCGCTAGAGGTTTTAACTTACTGAATTTCAGTTGGTGAAGATGTTTGATGTCGTTGGCTAAGGATTTTAACCACCCCACATATTGAAAATCATGGGTTTTATCCACCGAAGGTACGTTGGTAGAGGAGTTTAGACACAAAACAACTAGCTGGTTAAGGCGTTAGGTGTGATGTTGGTAAAGAATTCAACCAACATTAGATCCGGTCATGGACCTTCACTTGGTGAAGGCCCTCTGCCATCGGCTTTGAAAGTGATTCACAGGAGTACAATGCAAAAACAAATATGGATTTTATTCTGAAAATAATACAACAAAGTCGACTACAAAATCCATCCATCTCTTCCAGTTAACCAATAAGACAGCAAAAAACTAGGAACATATTTATGTGCTAACATCCATAATCATTGTACATTAAAAAGAAAAACTGACCAAAATTCCAAGACATCAAGGACACACGTGATATAGGCTGTTATTGAGGGATTGGTAGCAGTTGAAAGTCAGGACCTGGGTTTGAACTCACTAAGATCTGACCATTCATAGTCCATCTTTTCCTTCCGTATGTTTGTGTTTTGCAGGGTTTAGGAAGGGAGGCGAAGCATTCAAACCTAGTCCAACTCAGGAAACAGCTCACAAGCTGCATAAGTCCACACAAATGCTCAAGTGCGGCAATGAGAGATCTTCAAATCAACAAATGAAGCTTTTTGTAAGCTTCCTGCAGTGTAGCTAAGAGGCATTGTCCTTCTGCAACTGCCTTCACCATTAAGTTCGTTTTACTGCAGCAGCCGATTCATGTTGGAAAAGATACTGATGATACACTTGCACTCGCCTACTTCGTGATAACAAAATTTGAGACCACAAGTACAAAATGCATATGAACTAAAAAAAAAAAAATATCAACTCCTGGTCAAGGGCAATACATTTATCTCATTACACTGCTCATGAGCATTTTTCCATACTCACACTCAGTGTGGAAGGGGATTTTCCAGGTGCTAATGCTGCAACCTTCTCCTCTCAGTGGTTCGACAAGCTAACAAGAGGGAACTGGAAGAGAAAAAAATATTCCATAATGTCATCTACGTTCTAACCATGATAAGATAGTGATAAAAGTTGTCATAATTTATCATCTAATGCAATATTAAATGATACGCATCCCCTATGAGCATAAACCTATGTTAACCAATTTCCGTGATGAGATATGTTGCAATTATACGCACATTTGAAACTGAGTGTTCACGGAATATTTTGCAAAAGACAACTGATGAAAGTTTCTCTTATTAAAGCAAAAACCCTAACCTCCTCCTTTTCCGTAATCTCTATTATTGGACAATACTATGCAGAACACAAAGATTCTGCAACCAAGGAATTAACGGTGTATCGGCATTTCTTTATTTATGTAATGTAGAAATAATTAACAAAAATAATAACACGAACTTCCATAAAATAGCAGCTAAGACATCCTAAAGATCACTTCCTGAACACCCATCAGTCATACTGGCGACTACATCCAAATCCAAATCTAAAGGAAAATCTTATTTTCCCAGTATCACTTTGATGCAAGACACAAAGAAAAAGAATGAGAAGAAAAAAGCATTCAGTAAAGCTATGTTACAGTTGTGATTTTAGTACAACCGTACTTGTACAAATACCTGGGCATGATTTAAGCAACAAACAGTAGGAAAAACAATTAATTGAGGTTAGGCTATAGTTGTGATTTTTTACAATGTTATTCGGTTTACTCAAAGATTTAAAGTCTATATCACATCTCAACTTTTCTATAACAACTAGTAAAGAGGTTCAGTTTGCATCCAGGAGGAGACAAAATGATCAACCACACTATATAGCATGCATTTAAGACCAAAGAAACAGGTTGCACAACATAATAAACTAGCATCATATCAAGCCATCTGCGAGGAAAAATAATAGATATCTTATATAATTTTATCTATTCAACTAATGGACCAATTTTACTAACACGGATAAGCTACAAACAACTCCATGAATGTGCAAGATGTCAGACAAGTCATCCAAAGCATAAACAGTTCCCTAAACTAGAAACACACCTTCCAGTTCAAAGATTCTCCACGGCGTGGAAAAGTGCTCAACAAATAAGGGTCCTGGAATGCAACGCCGAACAACATCCGATTGCTCGGGTTTCCTATGCAATGGAACCACAAGAAACTCATCTATACTCATTGCGGGATGGGATATCGTGGCTCTGGAGTCTGGAATCCGACATGGTGTCATCAATAGAATGTCACTGGACAGAAAACAGAATGATGATCAATTTCAACACTGTTGGCCACATTGGTCAATGAAGTACTTGGTGATGCATCAGTAAGTCCCGCATCTATACCAGGACAAGAGGGTACCTGAATAAATAAAGATAAAATAAAATTAATTGGTGTTTGTAACAATAAAAAAAAACCACTCTAAAACGTTTGGTACATCACGGAAGCAATAACTAATATACATACATGATTAAAATAGATTAAAAAATATTATAATCACCTGGTCACCAAATGAGTCACATCAGATTGGAGTATGTAGTTGGAGTTCGTTTTAATTTCTCAATTGGAAGAACTATACCAAAGACATTTGTTATTGATTCCCATTGAGAATCAATTTGCCGTGTTCCTGTAATTAACCACTTGCATAAATTATCAAGTCAACACAAGGTCATGGAGAAAATGTGAGACAAATGTAATAAGTCAAGCGACTTAAATTCTAGTCTCAAGGACTGAAAGAAAGCGGGTAAGAACAGAGTTACAATATATAAAAGTTCATCGAGCTGGATCCCTTTTTTTGTTTATGGATATATTTAGCAAACGCTACCTGACTTAAGTCTTCGCCAACAAGAAGAAATTTTGAAAGGCCAAGAACAACTTCTACTAGCCCATAGTAATATAGGTCAAGAATCAAAATCGATATTGGCAGCTCAGGTTTGTCCATCTTTAATTATAAATATGTAAGGTCTTCTTATAAAATGTTGATAGAAAAACAACACAAAGTATCTGAGAAAATGTGAGAAACAAATGAAGGACACAACTTACATGGTCAACTAAGTTGGGAGGCGCATCACCGGCTCCAAATGAAGCTTGTAAACCAAAGACCATGGGTTTTGAAGTGAAGAGAGAATATGAATCACTTGTGTAGGCCTCAGCCCACAAATCATTATCCACAGTTTCCTTTGCTTATGTATTGCGACAAATTTCTCCATTGCTGATGTACAAAAGATAGATACATAAACCATCAAAACACAGATACAAGGTTCAGAAAATACCCAAATAATCCTATATAAAACGGTAACCTCACAACAAAAAATTGAAGAACAAACTAATAATTATAGTACCAAACTCTACTCAGGACTAACCCATGTCACTATACCTCAGCCACTTCTCTGCCTCGTTTTTCTCTTGACCATTGATAAGCAGCCACAAGAACCATCGCTAATAGCTGCAGAGAATTTTTCAATTAGACCGGCACAATATTCGGTCATTTTAGGCCTTTTATCAAACAGTTGATGTGCATTTCGCAAGCTGTTGATGGAGGCAATTCTGTTATACTTGTTCTATTTCTCATTACCTGCAAATTAATATGGTTACAAGCATAACCCATCACTCTGAATCCCGTCATAACTCTGAAAAATACCTCAATCAAAACCATTCATCACCTTGTACACATGGAAGTAAACCATCTTATTTTTCATTTCACGGCTTGAAAACCTTGTCAAAACTACATGCAACTCGAATCCAACAAAAACCCATCCTTTTTATCCATTTGAGGACTCAGATCTCTTCTTCAACCTCTCCGTTCATCGTCTATTTCGATGGCAGCAACATAACCTTTTATAACCTGTTTTCAATTACATCAGAATGTTGTCGACCAAAAGTCTGAAGCTTGATATCAAAACAAAATCAACAAAACAAAAAGAATCCTACAAATCAACGAGAATTTGATTTTTATTTTAAGAAAAATTGACCTTTAAAGCTTTAGCAAATCCAAAGACAATCTTCCGCACTCAAAGCTACAAAATCATCAAAAAATAATAATTAAAAAAACATCCAAGCAGAAAAATACTTCTTTAAACCAAATCAAATCTCGATCCAACAAAATCTAAAGAAGAGATAAAGGGAAGAAACTCATCTTTAATGGTAGTTTGTATTCTCTGTAATCAAACTGGATGCATCCAAGTATATCTATTTGTTACCATTAATGAGAAGTTGTTGGGAGTCAATTGAAGAGTGGATCCGTGATTGAAGAAGGATGAGTGAAGAGGTATGCGCAGTTTAGAGAGAGAGAGAAAAAAAAATGAGAAAGGGGAAGAGGAAGAGGAAAGGTGAAGAACAATTCTTTAGATTTTTGTAAAAAAGATCGAACGGTGGTTAAACGGATTAGGGAACTTTTAAACGGTGTAGATTTAGTTTTGGATACTCACACGGATTGATAAAAATGTGTTCTTCTCTTTTCATTCATGGTGTGTTTGTTTGCGATTATAATCCCATTGGATTGATTAAAAATTCTCGGATTCGTATAAATCCCCTGCTTGTTTGGTAATTCAGTTAAAAGTCCTAGAATTCGTAGAATTATCTTGTTTTAAAGTCTATATATTGTTTGGCATTACCCTAATAATCTTAAAATTGTATATATTCAGGGGTTAGAGTTAAAAAAAAATGGGTTCATAAACCCCTAGATAAGTTTCCCATCAAATCTTAAGGGAGAGGGGTCGGACTCCGTATGGATTTTTGATAGAAAACTGATTCCCGTGAGAAACATGATTTCAGGGATTTGGACAACCAAACATATGGAGAGAAACGTAATTCCGCCAAATCCTTGAATCCATAAATCTCACCTTTAAAATTCTACATCCAAACCCACCATCAATGAACCCCCAATTTTAGGCTGGTTCCTATGGGCATAGCAAATTGCCATTTTGCACTCACTATGGCAGTTGGCAAGCAAACTCAGTGACAGAGCCAAGAAAAATTTTGGATGGGGTCGAATAATTTTTTTTCTACAAATTCCACGTACTTCACCCCTAATGAATCAGAAGACCTATTTAGCAAAAAAAAAAAAAAAATCCCCACAATAGCTTGTAATTTAAAAAAAAAATGACTAATTTTGCACTCGCTGGGTAAACTAACCTGGCTAAGTGAAAATTTTCCACTTATCCAGGTGAGGTCGAGTCCCTACCAAGTCGACCGCTCAATAGAAATTAGACCGAGCGATTAAGATACACCCTCCAGCAGTGACGACTCGATCGCCCAATATATCCCATCCAACGGTCCTAAATTCATTACCCTGTAATAATACTCATTTCCAATTTCATTTCAACTTCACCTTCACTTCAATATTCATTCTTTCACTAGGTAAGTTCAATATGGCAGTTTGGGGTCGTAGATTAACTTTTGCTGAAGATGGATTCATTTGAAAGAATTATGTGTTTATTACAATAAATAATATCAATCGTTAACAATAACAACAAATCACTTTTTGGGAAAACTTATTACAGAGATTTCAAGAAGAAATATTGAACCTCAATAATCGAGATGCAGATAAGTTGTGTTGTGGCTTCCAACTAATCAGTAAGGATGTAAACTTGTTTGTTGTTGCGCTTATGCAAGGCAATCAAAGCCGAAGAAATGGTGAAAATGAAATTGATGTAGAGCAAAGGTGTCGGACGGTTCCTTGGCTACTTGAACAACTTTTCATGTAGAATTTAAACAAATTCGTGTAGATCGAATTGTAGAAATTGGAAATTCAATCCTTTTGACTTATGCCTAACTAAAAGCCTATCTATATATGTTAATATATTTAGTTTAAGCATCCGGGGTTGTTAGAAGCCTAGATATATATGTTAATAGATTTAGTTCAATACTTATGTTTGCCTTAATTAAAAAGATACGTAAAGTTATGAATCAACATATTTTGCTTTAGTTCATTAATATGTACGAGTGAGTGTATCACATATTTGAGGAAGTCAAGGCTAACATCTCTACAACTACTTAATTAAAAAGAGAATTAGTTGATCAACCTAGGGATTTATATGTATTTAGGGGGTGATTTCGAAGCCTTAATTTTTCTATGGATGTTTTAAGCTTGTTTATTTGGTATAATCATCCATATTTTGGTCATTCGATCGACTCCCTATTCGTTCATAATTAGTATCAATAGAACTTAAGAATTTAGTTTCACCAATATCCGACTTCGTGTGGGATTGACTCGTATTTGTCGTAGTTACTTTGTAGACACCATGCACAAAAGAAAGAACCTTTTAGACGTTAACGTGTTTGCAGGCTCAATAAGCCAACAACCTTAGCAGTTGTCATATCATGGTGGCTGTAATATACTAACAACACTAATTGAACTGTTAAGTTGGTATAAATGTCTACCAACAGATTAACTTGGTGGCTACACACAGTAGGTTGAAGTATTTACCTTCTGTTGTTCTTTATGGTTGCCAAATTCTCGTCGCTGAAATCTACTACCAATGCCATTAACTTGATGGTTAGTTTAGGTGTCTACCAACATATTATTTTGGTGGGAAAGACAAGTGACAAAAAATATATACCTTCGAGGGTACTTTTTTGTTACCCAATCTTGGTGTCTGGAGGCTAATAACAACAAGTATGATATTTTGGTTGTTAAAATATAGTCAGTAAAGACTTCCAACAACTTTCGTTGCTGAAAAACTGGAGGTTAGAGGTTTCTGCGAACCAGAGTGGTTTTTAGTTACAAAATATTGTTGCTGAAGAGTTCCACTCACTGCAGTTGGTAAGAAAATAGTCGTTAAAGCCAAGTTTTCTTGTAGTGTGGTTGAGGAAAAGGATGATGAAGTCCCGATAAAAACTCTTAGGGATCGTTTGAACCCGTCTAGGGTAGTGCGTGACCCAGGTGTAGTTCTACCAGCTTCTACGGTCCAGTTTGATATAAGACCTGAGACTATTGTCATGCTACGTAAGTTTAGGGGGTTAGAGAATGAGAACCCGTATACCCACATAAGAGACTTTGAAATGATTTGTGACACAATGAACTATCCGAATGTCTCCAGAGATGTGCTTAGGTTACGTTTGTTTCACTTCTCTCTCTATGATAAAGCCAAAGAGTGGTATCATTTTATTCCTTCTAAAACAATTACCACCTGGGATGGTCTTGTAGAAGCATTTGTTAAGAAATTCTACCCACACCATAAGACTGCATCTGTTCGGCAGTCTATCCAAACCTTTAAGCAGAAATTAGGTGAAAAACTTCATGATTATATAGAAAGGTTTAGTGAATTGTTATACCAATGTCCACATCACGGCTTTGAAAAAGCCCACATGGCCCAAATTTTATATGAGGGCCTTGATAGCGAAACCCGTATGCAGGTAGAAACAATTAGTGGTGGAGAATTTACACATCAAGACCCAGATGAATGTTTCGACGAATTCATCGAGTTAGCCGAGAAAACTAGGCAATGGGCTTCAATGAGAGAACCAGAAATACCTAGAAATCCTATCCATAGGATCGATAGAGTTGATTATGGGTCGGATATTCTTAGGCGTCTAGAAGCCTTAGAAATGAATCAAGGGTCTCACCATAACAACTCTAGGTTTGAAAACCGTCAGAGATTTGATCCATATTCCGATACCTATAACCCTGGTTGGAGAAACCACCCGAATTTCTCTTGGTCTAAGGGACAGAGTCAAGGCCAGTCTAGTAATTTTCAGGATTCTTCAGGTTTTGGGTATACTAAGAACCATTTAGGGTCAGATCAATATCAGAACCTGTCGGATAAAAAAATTATGAGCTTAGAAGAGTCTCTGGCCATCTCATAACAATGCAGAATTTAAGCAAACAGTTGAGAAAGGTTTACAGGGAAAACTCTCGGGCTATTTTGAGCTAAAAATCGGGTTAGTATAATTGCAGAGCTTTTGAGCGAAAGAGAGAGAGGCAAGTCACCCAGTCAACCACTACCCAACACTAGAGCAATTCATGAAGTATCCTCTAGAGAGAAAGAGTTCAATCATGTGAACTCAGAACAACCCTTAGGAGTGGTAAAACGGTAGACAATAAGGTAGCCATGCCTAATAGTGGACACACTGTAGATCCACCTTCTAGTTCCCATTCTAGTTCTCAAGATGAGCCCCAGAAGGAGCCATTAATTGAAGAGACTGATAAAATTTCTGGTGATGCCAATGTGGTTCCCGATAGGTCTCATTTTGTGCCCAGAGCTCCATATCTACAGTTGTTAGTTCCAACTAAGAGAGAGTCGACTTTCAACGAAATAATGGAGATTTTTAAGCAGGTAAACATAAATATTCCTTTATTAAAAGCAATTAGGCAAATGCATGCTTATGCCAAGTTTCTTAAGGATCTTTGTACACGAAAGCGTAAACTTAATGTCCATAAGAAAGTCTTTTTAGCTGGTCAGGTAAGTTCAATCATTCTGAACCAAACAGCCCCTAAGTATAAACACCCTGGATGCCCCACCATATCTTGTACGATTGGTAATCACACGGTTGATAAAGCATTACTTGACTTAGGAGCCAGTGTTAACCTACTCCCGTACCATGTGTACACCCAGCTAGGACTTGGTGAGTTGAAACCGACTAAAATGACCCTACAGTTAGGCGATAGGTCTCACAAAGTACCTCGTGGTGTCATAGAGGATGTACCGATTGAGGTTGATAAATTTATTTATCCAAAGTGGATTTTGTTGTTCTAGACACTCAACATGTTCGGGACCCTAGTGCTCAAATACGAGGTGATTTTAGGTCGCCCATTTTTAGCCACATCTAATGCTATCATCAATCGTAGGACCGGGCTTATGAATATATCCTTTGGTAATATGACCACTGAACTAAATGTCTTTAATGTTAATAGACAACCTTCGATGAATTAGGGAAGTAAATATGATTAGCACTTTAGTTCAGGATCTAATTCAGGATGATTGGGACGACACTTTATTTGGTGATTCCTTAGATGAATTTGATGAGACAATTCTCTTAAGTCAGTTAGGTGACCAAACTGTTGAACTAGAAGAAGCTCTCGAGTACTTTAAAGACTCTATAGACCCTGAAATTCAAGCCATAGTGCTAGGCCTTACAGAGAGTAATGTTGACCCTAAGTTTGGGGGTGATGATCTAGAAGAAGCTCTTGAGTATTTTAAAGACTCGGAGGATCCGGAAATTCACGCAATAGTTAGAGGTCTTTCTGAAAATACTGATTACCCTAAGTTTGGGGGTAGTGATGGTCAAATATCCCTAGTAGAAGTCCCTAACTTGGGAATCGAGCCTAGTATACATGAGGTATTTCCTGAGTCTCTTCCGACTCCTCAACCTGATCCTCCTGATACTGTCCAAGAGGAAATCCAGCAACTAGAAACCCATAGTTCAGAAAAATCTGTTTATCAAGACACTCATATGAAGCCCAAGTGGGAACCACAGAAAAACTCAGTTGTCTTGCAGGAAACTTTGGATGAGGATATGCTTTGTCTATTAATTTTTATGATTTGGTGCGGTTGTCTAATAATTGTGGCAATTTTATTTGATTTTATTGACCCACAGTTGTTTCGACTATTGATATATGATTTGAAAGGTAATTAGCCATTTTGTGGTATTTGACGTCTGGGCTGAAGACTTTAAATTTAGCACTTCTTGGGAGGTAACCCATGCTCATGCAACACGGTAATATCTTTCCTTAACTCTTTTGCTTCAAATGGTAACAGTTTCTCCTTGTTCATGCTTTTAATTTTATCTTTAGAACATTGAGGACAATGTTAGATTTAAGTTTGGGGTATGGGAGAAACTTTTTAGTTGCAATAAATAAACTCCAGAGCCTAGAAATTTATGTTTATTAAGGATGGCACTAACCAACCTAAGTGGATGGAAGCATCTTGGTTGTAGGAGTTGAGGAACCAATCTGATTAGATGGAAACATCTAAAGAGTCTATTCATAAAAGCACAGAGCTCAGGTGTTAGAAATACATGGTAGTTTCACCATATCTCGTTGAGTCCTTTTCACTTCTATTTTTATTTTGTTTTTCTTTTTAAAATATGTTTTTCTAAGTGATTAGGTGGGGCTCACGATTCAAGTTGTTACCACTGCTAGGATTAAATAGAGTGATTGAGTTAATAAAAAAAAAAAAAAAAAAAGCAAAATATGTGTTTAAAAATAAAAATTAACACTTGGATAGCAATATGTGTGTGATCTCCCTGTCTCCGTCGCCTAAACAAGCGTGGAACGCAGGATCCACGGGAATTACCATGTAATATGCTGACAAGAAGCATGCGCTTGGATCCACAAGATCTAATCATGTTGTTAAAAAAAAAAAAAAAAAAAAAAAAAAGAGAAATTGAGACCGAGACCATCGACCAACCGGAATAAATTCAATAAAGTCGACCACTTGGAACCCTTGTATATGCCGGTTGTGTTGACCTAGAGTTAGGATTATCGACCATTTGGTTCCCTTGTATATGCCAGTTGTGTTGATATTAGTCAGACTTGTATCTCAGTCCATTAGGATAGGTTTATTTTGGCAGTGGCCTTCAGACAGATATGAGAAACATCGTTCACTAGTCAACATCAAAACCATCTATGTTTTTCTATATCCATCTCTTAATCTATCCATGTGATTTGTTGACTCCGGATATTGATGTCCATAGTGAGACTATCCGAGTAGAGCTCTGTCACTTATATATGAATTTTAGTATGCTTGAGTGCAAACTCGTACAAAGAATTGGAATTTCGCATCGTGGTACTTCCTCCCGTAGTCAATAAGTATGCCAACCAAGGAGATTCTTTAGTGCCTTCCAAGGTTCTCGCGTAAATAGCTAGAGTCCTGGAGTAAAGGTTTTGTGGGTATATCTCTTGTAAACCCTCCCGAGACTATAACTCGGCCACTAGGGCCACCTAGGGGTTTAAAGGCTTATTGCATACGCTAAATGCAATCGACGATGCCTGCGACAGTGAGTTAGGATTTTATTTTAGATTTGCTCGGGACTAGCAAATAATAAGTTTGGGGGTATTTGATAGATGCATTTATGTGTCTATATTAGTCTCAATTCTCTGTAATGTTAGCAATCGATTTTGCGCTTATTTTGGTATTTTATGTCTTTGTAGGTGTTTTTGGAGAAATAAGCTTTTGCGGGAAAATTGGCTCGAAAAGTGGTTTTTCCGCTCGTGGGAGAAAATTACTATACGAACCCCCATTTTGGATAAGGGGTAACCATATTACTAAGGGGCACCCTCAGGACACCCCCGAGTCAGCTGCTATTCGCACCCCTGGAATGGATAAGGGGCAATCATCTTCTCAAATTCAAAATTTGATTTTGGCGGGAAAATTTGTTACAATGAAGAACAGATTAGGGTTCGAAATTCAGGCGAGTTTTGGCGAGATTCAATGGCCTATTTTCATTGGGCTGGACTTCCTAGAGCGAAACAGGGTTGGTGTGTGTGTTTGGGTCGAACCAATTGGGCTTGATAAGCCGGAAAAAGCTAAACAGAGGTGGAGAAAGTTTCTTTGGGATATCGTGGCTTAAACTTGGCGATTACGTGAGGATTGGGGAACCATATTACCTCTGTTAGATTATAATCTATATTAGGAAGGCTCAGATATCGAAGATGACGAGTTTTGAAGACTAAAAAGGAAGAATATCTCGTTATGTTTGGTGGTCGTGTTAAAACAGGAACCGAGTTTTCCACGAGAGTTTGATTCTCTGTTTACGTGGAAGTGAAGTCAGGATTGGGAGGAGATTTATTCTCGCTGTCAAATCATCTAGAAAAGATACGAACAAATCAGTGGACGGGTCAAGCTAATGAGAGAAAGAATTCCCGTGACTTATGATAGAAGAAACCGAGAAATATACTCGGGATTTAATCGGTGTTATAGTGTATAAATAGTTGGTACGAGTCCTAGAAAGATAGACAAAGAGTTTGGGGTAGAGCAGAGGAAGAAAATCACGCTGCAGAGAAGAATCGCAGCAGCTGAAAGAAAGCAGAGAAGAAGAAGAAGAGAAGTTGCAGACGACACTTCAGAAGTGTCGTTATCAAGAACACGAAGAACAGACTCGCGGTGGCGGTCTTTTATTCCGCAACACTTTCAATTTATCGTTCTCAGAATCGTTCAATTGCAACACCCATTTTGTAACAAAGATCGCCGTAACACTATTACAAACGTTGCTATAAACTCGTTTTTCATATATATCTTCAATAAAAACACATTTTGAGCCATGTTTCTATCTTTTGGGTGCGTTTTGAGCATGAGGAGCTAAACCCCAACACTGGGATGACGGAGGAAGCCAAGTTCACAATTGTTTGGTAACTATAATTGATTCTTATGACTTTTTGCATTGATTTTTAATCGATTTATGATTTTCATTGATTATTTGTGATTTTGTTTGATAGTGTATGCTTAGTCTAAGAACTTTTGATGCACTATGCTTACGATTTACATCTAATGCTTTAAAAAATCTACTTTCGGCAAAGAAATAGAGTCTAGAAAAGAGCTAAAATTGTTATGAATCATTGTATGAACCAATTGATTGTGAAGTTTGGTGGAATTCTAAGTCCCAGTAATCTCTCAATATTATTATCATCTTTGTGTTATTTGCTAGTTTTTGTATTTTGTTTATTAAGTCTAAAACCAATCTTCAAAATAGTCCGAGCGAACGATACTTTACTTACTACTTTAAAAGTACATCACCATGCGGTACTAGTTCCGTCATGGTTTTTTAAGATGAATATAATGCCGGTACTTGCTATTTAAGACAAGTTTTCTGTATGTTTTTGTCCTCAAACCGGCACGGTACACTTGGGAATCAACCATGCCGGCACTACTACCGGCATGCTCGATAATGAACTTTCTATGCCGGTAGTGTACTTCCAATTTTCAAAATTGGAGGATATTGTGTACCGGCATGGTGAAAGTATGAATACCATGCCGGTTTGGTCACTTCCGGCATGGTATTCATACTTTTACCATGCCGGCACTGAGTTTTTCAGGCGCAACAACACTACACCATTTTTAGGGATTCGCAACCCAGGTTTGCAACGGCATAGGGGCCGTTGCAAAATTTTAGTTGCTAATTGCAACGCCCTTCTTTTTCGCAACGCAGATCTGCCGTTTCGAATTTTGTAACCTCACTAGCGAGGTTGCGAATTGCAACTGTAGTGTTTTCAAGCATGCGAAGCACGCATGTGGTCGGGAACACTAGGGATACCAAGTACACCCAAGTCAAACTTCAGTCAAGCCTTCCTTTTTATTTTTCCACCCTTCAGCCAAGTTAACCTATAATGCCTTGTCCATCGAGAAGAACATCTCATTTTTTTTCCACTCGTTCATCTCCTCTCCATCTCTAAACTTTCATTCCCTCTCCATATCTGCGTAAATACATCATCTCTAAAACTTCTTGATGCCGTCGATGAATAAATCCAGTGAAATAGATGGATCAAGTCTAATGATGATGAGTTTCTAGATTTGATTTTGTTAGGATTTTTGATTGAAAGAAGAAAGATGATTCATTGAGAATCAGGGATAGGGTTTTGAGAGAGTTGATATAGTGACGAAGTTTACAAGACTCGGATCAATAAAAGAACAGTTGAATCAGGAATTGAGAAAATACGGAGATTTAAGTATAAGAATTCAATTGAGAAGTTAGGGTTTTCTGTGAATAGGAATTAGGGTTTGATTTTGGTGATGATTAAGAAAAAAAACAGTGTATGGGTTTTGAAGATTATAACATGAAGAAGTGAGAGTTCGATTACAAATAAGAATAGTCTAAAAAATTTAAAGAATTAGGGTTTCATAAGAAACGAGGTTCGAGATGATGTAGAAGACGAAATTGAAGGTCTAGAAGAATGATTCAGAGTTTTCAACAAAAGAAGGTAACGATTTCTTACTTAGTTTTTGATTATTTTTTTTTTGAATTTATGTTATGAAAATCTGATGGATGAAGTTGAATTTGTTGTTGTTCTGGGAGGAATTGTTGAATTAATTTATTTTTGGGTACACAGTCTGTGTAACAAACCCTTTAGAGACTGTGTTAAACCTCCCTTGAAAGCTGTGATGTATTTTTCTTTGGATATCGATGTGAAACGAAAAATTATGTGAATAATTTTAACTTTGTGATGATATTTGATTTAGAAAAGAGAGGCATAATTTGTTAATGCCTGCGTATTAGTAGTCTATTACCTTCATATGGGAATTGATGGATGTGTATGTGAAATTCTAAGTGTGTAAGTTGTGAGATGTGTTCGAGATCCTTGTCCTTGTTTTCTTTAAAAGGGGACAAGCTAAAATTCTGATATCGCGTGTTAAGATTATCCCGATAGCTCACTAGAACTTAGGAGCTGTAGGTGAGTATAAACATGTGAGGTTGTGCTTGTGAGAGCAAAGACAAGAAATATATGATGTAGTCCTTTTCTTCTTCTTGGTTTGCAAGGGATAACTTCAATTAGAACCTCTGTATTACACAAGTTGCCTTCGCAAATCACGTGGTCGTCATGGGCAGTTGTTGCTTATTGCCATCATCCACCCCTTAGAATCTGTTATTTGGTATAAATTGGTTTTGAATTAGGGGACTGTTTTTACGAACGGCATGTTATTCTTGTTACTGTATAGGCAAAGTGAAGATTGTAAAGTTTATGCATGCTTTCTTATCCCCTGAAGATTAATATGTCTGCTTTCAATGTTTGGGTTAGGGGTTTAAGGACCCAGATTCTTAATGAAGCGCTTATGTTCTTACTTTGTGTTTTTTTAGTTAGGGCTTTTTGTTGCCATGACGATGTTAGAATTCCATACAATCTTATTGATCTTATGCTTAGAAGTTTCTAGTTTCTACGGCATGATACGATGGGTGCATTACCCCACTATACCATTGGGTTATCCAGTTTGAATTCTCTTCTTCTTTACTTCAAAAGGAATTCTGTTTGGAACTGTCTCAGGTTTCAATAAAGCCACTTTGGATTTCGGTTGGGAGCTTCTTCAGTGTCCTTGTTGGATGGATCAATTTTGTTACAATACAGCTCTGTGTCAAATTCAAATAGTTTCTAAGGTGTTATGTTCTGCTCTGGGTTTTAGGAGAGCATATGGATTTGGAGATAAAGCTTGTTCTCCATCATATTTAGATGGATTGGTTCTCTTACAGGGATGTAAATCAGTGACGCTTGCTTGTATGGGATCACACTGAATTCACCTGTTTTCTTTTTGTCCTACTTTGCAGATTACAAACCAGGCAAGGCTCTTCATTTTCCTCTTTAAGGTATGATTATTTGCAGAATGTAGTATAAATTACCTACACTCGGTGGTAGATAAACCAACCAGCTTCACGAGCAAGTTGACGAAGAACATCATTAATATCAGATCTTGGTGGTAGATTATAACCACCATGTTTCCTAAGACCAGTGAATATCTTAGTTGTTATAGCTCTTCTTTGCCTTTCTCTCATCTTTGTTTTCTCCTTTTCACTTGCACTCCTTAATGCCACTCTTTCTGTAATTGACCCGTTCATCCCGTCTCCTCCTCCACCTCCACTGCTGCTTGATGATGCTTTTGCCTTCATCCTCTCTATCTGATGGTGGTGGTGTGTTTCTTCTGCTGCCTCCCCCTCTCTTCTTTGTGGGTTTTAATTCTGCTCTGTTTGGGTGATGGGCATCAAATATGGCAGGATGAACCCGCACACTGCTCTGCTCTGCTATAAAACAAGTATTATTCCTCCAATAGAGAGCACGGTACTAGCACGTAAAAAAGAGGCAAAAGTACATGAAGCTTCTGCCAAGGTTGTTAACGAGATTAACATGACAATATTATTGCTTTTACAAAAGGACAAATCCTTTTACTTTTAAGGGTAATTCTACTTTTCTAAGTTACTATACCTGGTTGCCTCCAATTTGATGTCTCAGTGGATGGCCTTATCTGGGTCCAATATTAAAACTCTCTCAAAACCCTATCCCTTGATGTCTCAGTGGATGGCCTTCCGGAGGAGTGTTGAAGTTCTCAAGTACTGGATTGAAGAGAGAAAAATTCAAAGGTAATTCAGGTATTAAGTAATTGGGGGTTTTTATTTAAATTTGTATTCTTCTTATTGTTGTTATTCTTCTTAATTATATTTATTGAATTTGGTTTTCCATTTTAGTTACTTTATTTCAAAACAACAAATCCTCAAGTATGGAATGTGGATGAGTTGAACATTCTCTGCGTTAAATATTTAGCTGGGTGTTTTAGATTCATTAGTCATAATTGTCGTTAATTACGTGTGTGTTTAATTATGCAATTTGTGGGTGTTTCACAGGTTAAAATCCCCTACCCCTGCAGCTATAGTAAGGCGCTTGTCTGCTGTGGAATATCCTTGAAATGGGTATTGTACTCCTTCGCATCATGCTACTGTGAAAGGTAGGTTGCATTCCAACAGATTCAGTAACTTGCTAAATTTGTTATTCTGACATTTTGGAGTAACCTAAATGAGGCCTTTTATTTTATCTCGCTTGAGGGCATAAAGATGCCATATCCTTGTTGCTTTCAGATATAAATGTGGATGTTACGAATGGTTTTCTCCCCGCTACAATATGTTGCCACTGTTGGCGATCACGATACTGTTAAAATTCTTCTGGATCATGGTGCCAAAGTGAGTAGAAGTTACTGCTAGATCATGACATATGTTTGTTTTTAGTTCTGAGTTAGAACTATTTAAACCTAAATCCTATTTACAAGTTACATTGTCCAGTAGCTCTTTTGATATTACTGAAAGCGTATGTTTCCTATCGTTTTGAGTTGAATCTCTGCCTAATGTTGCTTTGCAGGTTTTTGCTTTTCAGCTTTCTTGTTAGAGTGCTAGAGTGATCGTAATACACCTCCTCTATACATACATATTTGTTACGTGGAAATCATAATAACGTAGGATCATTCCTTTTACTTCCACAGTTTCTCCTATTTTTTTCTTTAAGCAATGGGGTCACTAAATCTACAATCTGTTTATCTTTGCAGCCAAATTTGGTCTTCCATGATACGTTAACTCAACTCTCCAAAGATCTATTTATTCCCAATCTTGGCAATGGGCGGAGCTATTATTTGAAGGTAGAAATATTTTTCTACATTCTTGTTTGACTTTAGCAACATCTATGTAGACTAGATGTATAACTCAAGCCATTACTTTTGAAATTTTTATGTGAATTTTCTTCTCTTCTATCCATGCAGATGAAATTTCTTTTTGTTGAATTCAGATTTAAATTAAGGAACTTTCCATGTTTCTCTTGGTTCCATTTCATTTGAGAGAGTCTCTAGGGAGTGTGGTGTTTTTATCATACACGCATGTGGTTGTTGGGTGCCTCAATATGTTTACTATGCCGCTTTTGGGTTTGTAAATATACCCTATATAACTTGTTCTTGTAAAAGATAAATTCATCTGTGTATGCAGGTGCTGATCCAAATGGTGGACCAGATGAAACTAAAACTCTTCCACTTGCAGCGGGGGTAATACAAATCATCAAGCTGCTGGCATAGTAAGCTGATTTTACTTTTGCTCTCTGTTGATTTAGTGGGAATCCGCTGTTGTAATGAGCGTCTCAATTTGGCTTTATAAAGCGCCATGGGACTCTTTGGGTCCGAGTGTAGGTGATTAAGGATTTAAGGTATGTAATCTACAATTGCAGAATGTAATATAAATTACTCAAGTTGAGTATATATACCATAATTTGTTTTTGATTACTTTTAGCCAATGGAACTGGGTAACTGCAGTGGGGTAAATGTGGGGGAATGGATTTTGAACTGGTCAATAAAGACCTGACCTTTTTTTTTTTCTGTTGCAAAAGCTTAGCAACGTCGATGTTCTATTGCTAAATTAGAACCAGAACCAATAAATTAGAACCGGAACCATAGTTCCGGGTAGAGGTATTCCTGTAATTAGAAACAGCTTAGCAACGGCAGACCTTGGTTGCGAATAAGCAAAGTCGCAACGGCACGGTGACGTTGCGAATCTCCGTTCTTGACCAAGAATCGCAACGGAGCTTATGCCGTTGCGAAAAACTGCAACACCGTGTTTTGAAACGTCAACCTGCCGTTGCGACCCCGGTCAGCAACGTCCAGGCTCCGTTGCTAATTCCTAAAAATGGTGTAGTGCAATGGCGAATTCAATGAAAAAAAATATCAAATTTCAATACATTAATACATTAATACCTATATATGAGTAATTGGAGCACTTATATGTTCAGCTAGTTTACTTTCCTGGGTTGGTTCTTCACCTAAACTTTCATGATCATAAATATCTTGATTTGATGTTGTTGCATCAACAAATTCAATGATAATGATTTATTTTAATGATTATCAAACTAATCTATTAACTTAACTAATTATATTTAACCTCTAAACATGATTAGTAAGGGGTAGATTAGGAATTAGATAAAATGCTTAGATAAGGGGTGACCCTGATTTGATATTTAAATCCAGTTTTTGTCTTTTCCCTCTATCCCCCAATTAGTTTTTTTTATCCCCCAATTGCGTGTTCTTTCTAAACCCAACGGCCAAAAACTCACCTTCTTGTGTTTCAGTTTTGGGATCGCAGTCGAATGATTCTACACAAATTATAAAAATGTCAAAGAAAGAAGGAAATAAAAAACATGATAAATTAAGGTTTTACCTATTTCCTATCCCCATTTTCCCTAAATCCCATCCTAATTATATAAATCAATTTTTATCAACTCTTTTTTGGTTGGGTAAACAAGACTCCCCTGCTGCATGGATCAAACGTGATCTTCCTTCTTCCCCTCTCTCTAATCCAATTCCCAAATTATCTCCATGACAAAAAAAAAAACCAAAAAAAAAGAAAAACTGTGTAATCCTAAATCTGTTAATCCACCACCACAAATCATCAAACAACATCTGTCCAATCTAATTAATTTTACAAATCTTGGAAAGTAATTGATTTTTCTTTGTTTGTTGAACTTTTAATTAATGTATTGATACGATTGATCTAATAGGGAAACATGTACGTTTGCTGTTTCAATTAGGTTTACATCTGCACTCAATTATCCCCGGATTCCACGATTCACGATTGTATAATTATTGATTTAATTTAAATTGTCCATCCTATCATATTATGTTTGGAATAAAAGCAAGTTCGGATGAAAGTTTAAATTAACTATGATAAAAGCTTGGAATTCATCTTCTAACCTAGTTTAGATGGTGCTTTGAGAATTAGTTTCCGGTCAATTTGGTGGCAATGATGAAAGTTTAGATTAACTCTGGAGAGAATAATAGAGTGAGTTTTGTTTACCCATTTTAAAAAGAGTTAGATAGAATATGGTTTGGATAGTTGGGATGGGATTTAGGGGAAATGGGGATGGGAAATAGGTAAAACCTAAATTAATTAACAACAAATACATTATTAGATTTAGATTATTACCTCTTCCCAATAGACCTTACCACCCATCAATATTTGTAACCAAAAACTTCGATTATATCTTTTGGCTCACCCCCAAGGTCTTTCATTCGTAAGGATCGAGTACAACTACAAGTGAAAATCTTGGAGCGTATATTCGGTCTAAACTACATTATATTCAAAATTTCGGTGATACGATGTGGCGTTTAAACTAGACGAGGTCCGTGGTTTATCCAACTAGATTGCACCTTTTCTTTTTAAAAAAATTGTTGGAATCATGTGTTATGTATTTTTTACATTATATACTGTTTAATTATGTAATTGAGATATCACAAGTGGTACTTTAATCAACCATGATAGTTTTTAGCTTGATAGTATGAATCCAACAAGACTAGTTCTTATTGATATAAAGATCATAGAAGACTTTGTCTTGATTGAATTCGGATCTTGAAGGTTCAAGTACATACTAGGGAAATGATTATGTGGGTACGGGTTATAAGACCGGGGGTTCATATAAACTTAATAAAACTTATCCTGAAGTGAAAGTGAATGATTATTCTGCTTATATGTGTGTGTTATTGAATTTTTTGCATTGGTAGACTTGGTCATGTAGATTATAAATAAATGCATAAATTGGCGAGCATAGGCTGCATACCCAAATTCAGTATGGACAAAAATCTTAAGTGTGAGATTTACGTAGAATTAATCTATTCACACCTAGTTGATATGAAATAAGTTCAAACTATAAGTGCTACGAAGGACGATGCCTTATAATCCTTTAAGATATACAAACTTGAAGTTGATAACCAAATGAATGCTACCATTATAATTGTTAGGTCTGACCGTGGTGGTGAGCAGAGACTTCTGCAAAAAAACATGGCATAATTCATGAGACAACAACCCCTTATTCGTCTCAATACAATGGTGTAGCTGAACTTAAGAAATGTACCCTTAAGGATGTGATGAACGCTACGTTGATTAGTTCATGATTACCTTCAACCTTGGAGGTCGGGGAGGCCATCCTCTCAACCACATACATCCTGAAAAAAATACCCTTTAACTTCATACGAGTTACGGAAAGATAGAAAACCATTTTATGCTTACTTCAAAGTGTCGGGGTATTTGCGAAAGGTGGTCATCCATCCTCCTTAAAGAGCTGAGGTGGGACCCAAAACTGTTGATTTTGTTTTTATAGGGTATCCTGAGCATACTAATGCTTATATATTTATGGTGTGAGTTATGAAATTTCTGACATAGGGTTGAACACTATTATGAGCCTAAGGATGCTGAGTATTTTGAAAATGTTTTTTCTATGAAACGCAATTCTTGAAAGAGAATATTATTATGATTCTCGAAAGAGATATTCAGATGAGCAAGAGAATACTTTGTATGGTTGAATACTATTATGATCCTCCAAAGAGATATATAGATGATCCCACAGATTTGTCTTCAAACAGTCAGTCATTACCTTTAAAGGAAGATGAACCGGTAATGGGAGATGATCGATGTTTACAATCTTGGGTTCATATAAAAAATTTAGGAAGGTGCTACAGCATCTCGTCTTATGAATTTTTGGTTTGAGTGTAGCATACATGGCCTTCTTTTGAGGATCATGTTATGAATCACCATTGTTAAATCATTTATTAGGAACAAGTTACTTTGTTTCTTTGTGACATAGATCTTATTTCCAGGTTCCATAGGTAACTAGTGTCTTCACTTATATGTTTTTCTCCTTTGAAGGTTGTTTAAATGTATCATTTAACTTGATTTCCTTCTTTGTTGTTTTTGTTTTGCAGGAAAAAGCTTGCTCGTTGTTCTGTTCAGAAAAAGCACTAATGATGATCGTGAAAGGATTATCTTGTCGAAACTGAAGCAGAAATGTGGTGGTCAGTTTACCTCAAAAATGGAGGACATGATCAGTTGCCTAATAATCATTATTGTATAATGGAAATAAATAAAATTATATTGTTACACGATAGCATGGACTATGGGACATCAAAGGGTGATTGGAACCAGAAGGGTTGTGGATGATGTAAGATTAAGTGGTCAGTAGCTGGACTATTTCTCTAATTTTAAAATAGCGAGTTTAAGTGTAACTTTTATCATGTGTGTTGAAGTGTAACTTTTATGTACTTGGTTTAATTTTATGATGTCTGGCGTCATTGGTTAACTCACGTTATTTTGCATAGGTTCCCTAACTGGAACTGGTTTTAGTTACAGTTCTGATGATCATGACCTCTAGCGTGTGAACTAGCAATAAAGCTTTATGACATCGATAAGTTTACTTTTATCTCATATTGTCATTTATACCTTCCACTTTGTGTTGCCTTATAACTGGTATCTAATTCATTCATCCTATAACTTTTCATTGTGTTTTCTATGTGGATGGATGGTATCGATGGATCTAGAATTAGATGAATCTCTTTCCTTTGAGGATCGATTTCTGCTCTGCAACTCGGCGACGGAATCGGTGACGAAATCGGAAAATTTTCTCTTCATTTTTCTCGAATTCTGAGCAACTACATCATTTATTCAGGTGAATACTACAAATAATTTCAATGATCGGTGATAGTTTTCTCTTACAATCTTGGTTTAATTTACTTCTTTTATTTCGTTTATGCTAATTAATATTCAAATCGATGCAATCTGAATCGAAGATGGATAATAATAGCTTTAGTTTCTTTTCTTCTGGATCTAATGAGAAAAGAGTTGAGAATGTAATTCCTCCAGTAATTCCATCGTTATATATTTCTAATGAAGATATTGATGATGGTCTTGAGGAATGGAAATTTAGTTTAATTGGAAGATTGGATCTGGTTAAGATGAAATTTGCTTATGATGTTGAATCTTTGAAGAAACAGTGGAAAACTTCAGATAGTTATCAAATGATTCCTCTGGGTAAAGGTTATTTCATTGTTAAGTTGACAAATGAAGCTGATATGAAGTATATTTGGAATGGTTTCTGGCAAGTGGATTCTCAGATTCTCAAACTGAGATTTTGGGAGCATAATTTCAAAAATCAACTCATAATTTTTTATGGGTAAATTTTCCAGGATTAGGGATTGAGTACTGGAAAAAAAAAATCTTATGTCACTAGGAGATGCTATTGGAAGAGCTATAAAAGTGGATTAGGTAAATCTTAAAAGGGAAGTTGGATATTATGCTAGTGTTCTGGTTGAAGTGGATTTAGCAAATTCAATTCCTCATCATGTTTTGGTGAAGTCCAAGTATTGTAATTTTGAGCAAGAAGTTCAAATTCCTAAACTTCCTAGTTTCTGTAGTCATTGTAAGGTGATGGGACATTTGGTTACTGAATGCAGGATTATGAGAAAAGAGACAGTACAAAGTGAAGCTGTTACTGTAAATCAATATGAAGTGCCAAAGAAGGTATGGAGGCAAAAAACAAAAAAGAATCAACAAGAAGTTGGTTTTGATATCTGTCCACCTTTAAGTACTCCTTCAAATACAAAATTTGGAAACTCTGCTACTAATATTATTTCTAAAAAAAATGAGTTATCTATCCATGAGGATTTGTTAAGTGATAATGAGACAGTAGATGCAGTTATATCTCCTATAACTTTTGGTGATATTAATTCTCAGAGTGATTTTCCTGTATTATCAGTGGAGAGATTAATACATATAGCTAACAGCATTCCTGCTAATCTGGAGAGTACCAATGGTGGAAGGGAGGAAGAAAATTTAGTGACAAAAATTTGTAATGATTCTAAAGTACAAAAATTCACTGCAATTGGGTCCCCAAGTAAATTTCATGTGTTGGTTGATGTAATTGAAGAACAAATAAGTGTGAACAAAGAAAAAGCTGAGGAAAGTATAAGCAAAGTAAGTAAAGGTAAACTTTCTGTTATTCCTCCTATTGTTCCAACTAGAAAACAACCTCTAAGAAATTTAGTTAAACAAAATAAGGGTGTGAGGAGCCCTGGATCTTCTCAAATCTCTTTACATAAATGAGAGTTATGTTCTGGAATATCAGAGGCTTGAAGAGAATATAAGCCAAAGATAAACTCAGAAATTTAGTGAAACAATTTAATCCTTCATTACTCTGGATAGCTGAGCCTAAAATTAAGTCTTCTGGAAAATATGTAAAAAATTTGAGGTTGCCTGGTATGAATCAAATGTTAATTCATAATGCTAGTGATGGTGGTAAAGCTAATTTATGGTTATTCTGGCATACTTCTATTTCAACACCTAAGATTATATCAACAACAACTCAAGCCATAACAGTAAAGGTTGGAGAAGTTCTTGTAACTGGAATTCATGCAAAATGTTTGACTGTTGAGAGAAGAAGTTTATGGGAAGAATTAGTACAAATACATAAAATGGACTGTCCATGGCTTGTTATTGGATATTTTAATGTGGTTCTAAATACAAATGAAAAACTTGGTGGTAGAAGACCTTTAAGAGTTGCTATGCAAGACTTTAGAGATTGTTTGAATTTTTGTGAGCTAATACAAGCTCCAAAAAGTGGAATACAATATTCATGGTGCAATAACAGGGTTGGTAAAAAAAGAATTTTATGTGATTTAGATAAGGCTTTCTTCAATGTTAAATGGCTGGAAAAATTTGATGGTTGGTAGTACAAGGTGGGTGCTAGGGGTACTTCTGATCATGGTCCTTTAATGGGGAACACTGTGGAGATACCAAAACCAAAAAACATTCATTTCAGATACCAAGCTGTGTGGACTTCTCATCCTGATTTTCTAAATGTGATTCAAAACTCTTGGGCAGAAAGTATAAATGGCAATCCAGCATTTGAATTCATGGCTAAATTAAAAAGATTCAAAGAGGTTGTTAAAAAATGGAACTGGGAGGTTTTTGGTGATTTGAATATAAAGATGAAATAAGCTGAAGAGGAGGTAGAAAAGGCTGCAATACAATCTGATGCTAATCCTGAAAGTGTTGATTTACTTAATATCTTAGTGACAGCTAGAGGAAGACAAGAAGTAATTTCTCAACAATACAATGAACTTCTAAGAGCTAAAGCCAGAATAAAATGGATTAAGGAGGGGGGAGCAAATTCTTCTTTCTTTCATACTTCACTGAAGATCAGAAAAGCTCATAATAATATTCTGGAAATGGAGGATGATAATGGAAATATGGTGGTTGATCAAACTCAAATAGCTGATACTTTAGTAAATCATTTTCAAAAAAAAATTGAGTATCAATCTACTAATTATGATGAGGAGTTTTTTGAAGTGATACCAAAGTTGATAACTGATGAAGACAATTTTCTTCTTGATGCAATTCCTTCTTATGCATAAATCAAAGAAGCAGTATATGGAATGGATGAAAACAGTTCTCCAGGGCCTGATGGTTTTCCTGGAAGTTTTTATAGATTTGCATGGAATGTTGTTGGTCATGATCTAGTAAATGCTATTCAATATTGTTGGAGGTGCAGGTTTATTCCAAAAGGTATGAACTCTAATTTTCTATTCCTTCTACGTAAAGGTCTAGGTGCAAAAAAGGCTGAACATTTCAGGCCTATAGGGCTTGCAAATTTCAATTTCAAGATAATAACAAGAATAATAACTTCAAGAATTGGTACTGTGATTGAAAAAATTATTTCTGGTCAGCAGGGAGCATTTATAAAAGGCAGAAATATACAAGAAAAAATTGTTTTAGCCTCTGAAATGATAAATGAGTTAGATGCAAAAAGAAGAGGAGGAAATACTGGTTTGAAATTAGATATCACTCAAGCATATGACTCATTGAGCTGGGACTTTCTTTTTAAAACCTTAAGACATTTTGGTTTCTCTGAAGTTGGAATTAATTGGCTTAGAATACTGTTTGAATCAGCTAAAATCTCAGTATTAGTGAATGGTGGACCTTGTGGTTTCTTTTCTGTTAGAAGAGGACTTAGACAAGGTGATCCATTGTCACTTGTTCTATTTGTGATTGCTGAAGATGTGTTAAGTAGGAATATCTCTAAATATATAGATGAAAGGAAGATTGTACCAATGATTAACAGGAATGGTTGTCAGCCATCACATATGTTATTTGCAGATGACATTTTTATATTCTGTAATGGACAAAAAAAAATCGCTTGATAATTTAATGAAGTCATAATGATTATAGAGTGCATCAGGTCAAGTGATAAATAAGGTGAAGAGCAAATGTTTTGTTGGTGGAGTAAGTGAAAGTAGAAGAAGAGCTATAGCTGAGAGCATACAAATGGAACTTTCAGATTTTCCTGATAAATATTTGGGAGTGGTTTTGAGTCCTGGCGAGTTAAAAATCACCAAGTTTGGGGGATGGTAGAGTACATGCATAAAATGTTAGCAGGTTGGATGGGAAAAATGTTGTCTTTTTCAGATAGATTAACATTGGTGAAGTCTGTGTTGTGCATTATACCTGTTTATAATATGTCAGTATATAAGTGGCCAAAAAATGTTATAAAAGAATGTGAAAAGATTGTAAGAAATTTCTTATGGTCAGGAGATCCTGCAGTGAAGAAGCTAATTACTGTTAAGTATGAAGAGATTTGTGTACCAACCAATGAGGGTGGATTGGGGTTAAGAAGATTTGAAACCATGAATAAAGCTCTTCTCATGAAGCTTCTCTGGAAAATGAAGACAGAGGAGATAGACTGGACTAAATTTTTGAATGCTAAGTTTAAGGATAGAAATGGAGAATGGATAAAGTATCATAAAAAATCCTCAATATGTCCAGGGCTGAAATGGGTTATGGATGAAGTGCAGCAAGGGAGCAGGTGGCTTGTTGGAGATGGAAAAGATATTTCAGTATGGAGGGATAAGTGGATTAAAGATGATACATTGAATGAGTTAGACCCTGATAATATTTTTATTTCACAGCATAAGGACATGAAAGTCAGTGATCTAATTGCAAATGGTAAGTGGAATGTGCCTATAGAAATGTGAAATTTTGTTACTCAAGAGGAACTACCAGTAATTGGAGAAGGCAAGGATAGACTCATATGGACTCCTAATCTGACTGGAAAAATTTCAGTTAGAAGTGCAATGAAGCTAATCAGAAAAAAGTTTTCTAAAGTTACTTGGGCAAAACAGGTATGGAGCTCTGTAATTCATCCTAAAATTTCTACTAATTTATGGAAAATCCTTAGAGGTGCATGTGCAACAGAAGAAAATTATAGAAAAAAAGGATTTTCTACTGTTTCTAAATGTTATTTGTGTGGGAATGGGCATGATACAATGGAACACATTTTGTGGCATTGTGATTTTATTGAAAAAATATGGCACTGGCTTGGAGGGATTTTTAAATTTTTCAATCCTTGTAGCTTTATGGATGTCTTGAAATGTGTCCAGAAGGAAAGTTCTGCAGTGAGAGAAATTTGGTATATCTGTGCTTTTACTACAATGGTGGAGCTCTGGTTTACCAGAAACAGAGTATGCTATGATGAGGAAGTTCCAGATGTGACAAGTTTCAAAATGAGAATTCTACAGTTTACAAAAGAGTGTAGTGTGAGGATGAAAGGTAAAATCAGGGGGACTATATATGATATGAGCATCATGACAGAATTTGGTATCAAGGGTGTGAAGGTTAAAACTTCAGAGATTAAGGAATGTATCTTTAGATTTCCTGTAGAGAATCAAGTCCTCATATGCTGTGATGGAGCATCCAAAGGGAATCCTGGTAATTCAGGTTACGGTTTTGTGGGAAGAAGTTGTCTTGGTAGTTATCTTGGTGCGATTCTTTGGTGGCATAGGAGTGGCTACAAATTTTCTTCCTGAGGTAATGGCCTTAATAGGTGCTGGTGAATAGGCTATAAGAAGACATTATACTAATGTGTGTTTTAGTCTTGACTCAAAAGCAGTTCTACAGTCTTTCAGTTCAGGGAAGATTCCTTGGATGGTTGAGAAGAGATGGCAAAGGATAAGAGCAAGAATAAGTAGTATCTCCTTCGAGACATTCCTTTAGAGAAATCAATTTCTCAATGAGACAAAATGGCAAAGAAAGGCTCATCTCTTAATAGAAGTGAGGTGATTGAATTTGATGAAAAACCTCCATTCTTAGGTACCTTGGAATGGTAAGATCGGACTTATTTCAGGTTCTGCTAATTTTTAGGCTAAATGTATTGGGCTTAGGTTCTTTTTTCTTTCTTTTTCAGTTTTAGCTTAATCTGTTCTGGGCTTGTCTAGATAGATTCTTTTGTTCAAACTTTTTGTTTATTCTTTGGTAATAAAATTTCTATGATTTAGAAGAAAAAAAAATGGTATCGATGAATCTTCACTAGATCGTCAATCCTTATCCATCTCAGGTAGAATTTGCAACTCAGGATTTTTTAGAGTATGGTTAATCTTTGTTTCATGAAGTTGTTCATTTATTTGGCTTTATTTTACTCATTTTCTAGTGTATCTTCTCCTGAAGCATCCGAGCGGAGTTGGTGACTTTCATAAGGTTGATCCTAGAAAAGGTTGTGAATATTTCAGTAGATGCTTCAAAGACCCATCAACTTTTACTGATGTGATTGTTGGAAACCAGGATCTTGCTAGTGCATATCCTTAAATTTTACAATACTTGGTAATTTCAATCACTCTCACTAGCTGCTTGGCCTTGAAACAGTTTTAGTAGACTCATTTTGAATTGGTTATTGCTTTTCTCTGCAGGGTGGTATACCAAAACCCAATGAACCAGTCTTACATTTCAACCGATATGATTATAATAAGAAAAAGCTTCACGTTCCGCCATTATAATGATTCCTCTATTAATGATTTTTCTTAATGGTGTGCTGAAAAAAAAAAAAAGCAATTGAAGCTATTCAGAAAGGTGTTTCTTCCTACGACTGCAAGATCATTGAAGGGTTGTGAATTACTGCTTATGGTTGTTGATGTATTAGTGTTACTTTGTACCAGATGGTTGGAAGTAGATGCATTTAAGTACCACGGCTACTTCCTATACCTACATTAGCAATTGGTAGAGGTGAATACCTTGTCCTTAACCAGTGCAGTTTAAAATTTTGTAACTTCTGTGTCTTGTGACCAAGGAAGCTGGTGCCCCAATCATATTCACTGAAATTGATTATTGATTATAGAATCCTTGTAAAATGATTTAGTTACCTCTTTAGGACTCGTAGCACTTTTCTTCAGGACATGAATTCTTTTTGTATCATTTTGAACTAAATTTACAATTTAAAGAATGTAATTGACATTTTATGAAATGAATTATTATTTGATTTCATCTGAATTTGAGTTATCATTTGAGTTTCAATTTAGTGTAATTTGAGTCTAAATCAGAATTATTTCTGCCTAGTCAGAATTGCTGAAATCAGTCATCCATATGTGAATTGTTTTTTTAATTTTTTTAAAAAATTACTTAAACCACGTAATCCACGTGTCATATTTAGCGATATTTAGAAAATATCGTAGTTCAGTCTGAAAGTGTCATTCCAGAAAAAGACACTGAATCTACGACACTTTCAGCGGCAACTCCAAAGTGTTTATTTCTCTCTAATACGACACTTTTCAACTATCTTAAAACGGTTTTTTTCCACTAGTGAGAGAGAGAAAGAGAGAGAGAGTGTGTGAAAAATAAAATGAAACCGAAAATGAAATCTAGACCTAGTTTATTAACTTTATATACTAAAAGGCAGTCATGGTATTACAAAATAAATTTTTTATTAATAAGCCCTGCATTTTAAAGTTTTGGGTCTAGAAATATCAAAATGTGAAAAAATGCAGTTGATAGTGTAGGATCCATTTTGTGGGACTTCTTTATAATGAACCCATATAGTAGGGGGTTTATAGTATTTTTCACTATAAAAATTTCATGTGTTTATTACCACTTCTTCTCAAAGCTCTCATAAAGAGTAATATTTTTCAGATTACATTTCAAATTTCTAACAAAGCATATATGTAAAGGTACCCAAATCAAACTAAGAGGTTTCTCATTCAAATTACTATCTCGCTTTTATTTAGAAATTACAATCACACAAAACAACAACAACAACAACAAAAAAAAAAGTCACATCACAAATGTTGATGACGAACAAACTTCATCCTTCCTTCCAATCGCAGAAAATCTCTGCGGCTCCTCTTGGATTACATCCACGTGTTTTTATTTCTTCCACAACTCTTAGATTAATTTGTCACGGAAATTAGTACTTGAAACCTATTTTGTTTGTTCACAACAAAGCCATTCTGAAACCTACTGCGTTTTACAATTCATATTAGACTGATATTGATTGTCGTGACTTCCTATGCTACTGAAATTGCCGATTAACAATTGAATAATATTAACCCAAAATACCCTGCAACCGCAGAATATCGCATATTGAGTTCAGGTAAATCCACAGCCGACCATTGACAAGAAAACTTCTGAACCTTTTCATTCATCGATTTCACAAATTCTCTCAAAGATTTTACCAATTGTTTCTTTGAAGTCGAAACTGTCATTAAAACATCAACGTTCATTTGTTAATTGAAGGGTGCTCCTTTGAGAATGTCGAAATCATGTTTCTCACGTTCGGTACTCTTGATTTGATCTTTTACCATATCCGTGCCGAGGAAAGTGATACACTTGGTCTCAAAAACAAGCCATTACATCTGGTATCCTAGCATCTTGTAAAGTGAATATCATAGAGTGTGACTCATAGAAAAGCACTAGTCTAGATACGTAGGCATCATTCTTAAACGGATGAAACGAAAATCCCAAGACTTTGTTTAATTGGTTCTTATTTTTACTAGGAGTACTATCAAGAACAATTTCCTTTAGCCAGCTGCACAATTAATACATCTTCATTGGATGTGTGAGTAACTATAAGACTAATTCCTTCTAAAATATTAAAATCCAACAACTTTATTTTTTTAATATAACCTTGATTTTGGAAAAAAAATAATGTTAAAATCCAACATCTTTCTTCTTTTAATATAACCTTCATCTTCGGAAAAAAAAAAAAGGTTAGAATCCAAAATCTTTCTTCTTTTAATATGACCTTCATCTTCGAAGGAAAAAAAAGTTAAAATCCAACATCTTTCTTTTTTTAATATAACCTTCATCTTCGAGAAAAAAATGTTAAAATCCAACATCTTTCTTCTTTTGATATGACCTTCGTCTTCGAGAGAAAATAAAAATAAAAAATAAAATCCAACATCTTTCTTCTTTTATTATAACCTTGATCTTAGAAAAAAAACAACAAATGTTAAATCCAACATCTTTCTTCTTTTAATATAACCTTCATCTTCGAAGAAAAAAATGTTAAAATCCAACATCTTTCTTCTTTTAATATAACTTTCATCTTCGAAAAAAAATGATAAAATCCAACATCTTTCTTCTTTTAATATGACCTTCATCTTCGAAAAAAAAATGTTAAAATCCAACATCTTCTTCTTTTAATATAACCTTCATCTTCGAAAAAAAAATGTTAAAATCCAACATCTTTCTTCTTTTAATATAACCTTCATATTCGAAAATAAATAAAATGTTAAAATCCAACATTTTTCTTCTTTTAATATAACCTTCATCTTCGAAAAACAAAAAATATTAAAATCCAACATATTTCTTCTTTTAATATAACCTTCATCTTCGGAAAAAATAGTACGTTACTTTCGATTTTGCATAAGAGAATTTAAACCCTTGAAGTAAGCTCCATTGCATTATTCAACTATTTTAACTAGTTGTTTCTGTCTAAATAGAAATTTTACCCTGGGCTATTTCAAGTTTTCTAATGAACAATGCATTTTCCTCATCAGAGATGGCTATTTATACCCTTAATTTCCCCTGCACAATCCACCATCGCAACAAGACCGAAGCCTTCAAAATTTTCTGATTTGGAAACTTAAACTTTTATTTTTCCACTTGAAACCCATAATTCACCCGAAATTTCTGTGTTTGCTTGATCGACTGGCTTTAGTCATATCCACGTTACATCTTTTTAGTTTTTCTGGATCAGCTTTTGCTTATGCCACTAGTTGTTGCTTCGCTTTACTTCTCAAACTGCTAATTGTTTGCTTTGCTCTACTTGCAGTTCTTTTTCCCGCTTTACTACTTTTGAGTTTTGTACCTCGTCGGAGATAAGAAAAAACTTAAGAAAAGAGAGAAATTTCAATGTCAGTGATGCGATGGTGACACGATTTGCGGAAGACATGAACTTCCGAGCCCTAGACATTGCAAACTGCAAGATTATACGTGACTATGCTATACTATTTATCCAAACATTTGGTTAAGCTTATTAACTATTTTCCATTCATATACTCCATTTCTAATGATGTTTCCATGTTTTCTTAGTAGTTGCAAGGTTCTTATGAGTAAACAACCCCTACGTTCCGGAAATCCTTAAATATTTTCAGGGACTTCCTTTGTAGATTGAAGGTTTGCTTCAACAAGGAAAAGGGTCCAAAGACTTTTCATTCAACAACATGATACAAGTCTTTCCTATCTTTAGCTAGCTCAGACATGACTAAACTGCATGGTATCCTTAATTATCAAGGATCATGCTTAATTGGTGGTTGAAGAGAAGTGGACAGTGGTACGCTTTACTGCTTTAGTTTCGTGCCTTTACTGGCTTTGTACATCAGGTACTTAATATTATTGCATGGAGTTCAAATGACGAGAGCTTCTCTCTCCTCTACCTTTCTCCATCTCCATTGTAGCTTCTTTCCTGTTAGGATCTAGAGCCCTAGTATTACATTTCCTAGTTTTCCAATTAGATCTTCCCTTTAGAAACCTAGTAATCCATCTCCTTTTAGTTTGGTATCCCTGATCATGAATAACCAGTATGTCACCATTGAGAAAAAATTCTTCCAAGTTTCCTGTAGCAAAACAATCCCATTTGCCCATATCGCAATCACAGAATTCCATTCCCATGGATCCATAAAAGCTACCTTTTCAATTGCTTTAGCTAGGGATCTACAACTGATGCTGTTTGAAGCTGCCAAAAATGGAGACGGTGGTAAAAACTCCTGGAAATTTGAAGATAATCGTAAATGGTTCTGCGCAATCAAGTTATCTAATGTTAATGGGTTCTACATTAACATCATTGTACCAAACCCTAATCAAAAAGCAGATCCAATTTCTATCTTCATACCTGCTGGTAATAATTATGAAGGTTGGTTTGCAGTATCTTCAGCCCTGGATTCTATAATATCCTTTTCATCTTCAACCTTAAAATTCAACAGGATCCCTCAAACACATCCTGAATACCCTCCCATCCCAAGAACTCAGCTGAAAACATCCCTTCCAAAAACCTATGCACAAACTGTGAGTCAGGGCTTGCACAATCCTAAACCTATCCACCCTGCTGCTCATCAAAGTTCAGTACAGTCCCCCTTTCATTGTGATAGATTTGCTCCTTCGGTTTCCTTTTCAGCGAAAAATTCAAAATATGGTAAATATCTACACATTGTAGACAAAAAACACATTCTAGGAAATTGGGAAAATGCCTTCATTATTTTAGCACCAGTTCAAGTTCATTCTTGGCAAAGCATTGGGATAGATTTATGTTTATTACTGCAGATTGAGTCGCAATTGGCAATATATCCTATAAACTCTACTCAAGCTATCTTTCATGCAGACGTAGCTCTATCAAATGCAAATTTGGAATTCACTTTTACCTCCAGTAATTTATTTTGCTCGGTATTTCGATGGCACAACAGTATATGGAGCTCACCCATCTCTCATCAATATGAGTTTCATGTTGAAATCTTTGGGGTACTATTTCAATTTTGGTCATTGGATTTGATTCATGCTTTGGGCAAGTTCTGTGGAGAGATACTGCTAGTGGATCCAGCAACTCTTAAGTTACAAAATTTGAGGGCCATACGTATGAAGGTTAGAAATAACAATGGCATAAACTCCATACCAAGAGTCATCAAAATCTTCTCTGGAAAGCAAATGTTCATCGCACATGTTGCTGTGACCGGAAAGCCACCGTCTTCTGAACAGAATTGTGTTATCTTACCACCGGTAAATCTGAATTTTTCAGAGCCAAGAGAGAAACGTTCAAATATGGCGGATTTCATGGAAGTCAGTAGAATGAAACAAAGAAAATTCCTCCCAAATTTCAGGAGTATCGTTGATTATGACAAGATTACAGCTCAACAAGCACCTATTACTGCTACTTCTACGATAACAGAAGAATCTCATATTTCTGATAAATCAAAAATGAGCACATTTACCTATCTTCTCAAATCACTAGAAATCCCGGCCATCACGGATCTAACAAAGGAAGAGTGAGACGCAAGAAAAGACGCAATAAATATGTTCAAATTTGGAAAAAAGTTGCTGCCGTGGATTTAACTTCTGAGCTGGCAGATGACATGGAAATCGATGTGGCAGTGCCGCCTGCAGCCCCTGCACCACCTGCGCCTTCTTTCAAAATATCTCTTGCTATAGATCCATTTGAATCCATCCCACCATCTGAATCCATCCCACCAATCATACCCACATCCACAACCATTCCTTTACAGATTTCATCACCCTCTACTATTACTCCATCCATCCCATCTTCCATAGCAAACTATGTACCCATATCTCCTCAAATAAATTTCCACCCATCCCATGATATTATCTTACCCACATACCAGGATTTTCCTGTGCAACAATCCCGACTCCACTTTTTACCAGCAAAACCCACAACTTTGTTTAATGTGCTCAACAGATCGATTGACTTAAATCCACCACAGAGATTCATTGTTCCTAATTGGATAATCAAGGAAGTCAATCGTCTTTTCAAACTTGGATTGCACCTGGGAATAGGTTTTAATGCAATGCCAAATCACTCAAAAAAATTCTTACTCACTTCAGTCTCAGCTTCAGGTCCCATACTAAAACCAATACCAATCCTACCCATAAAACTCCTGTCAGAAGAAGACTATGCTGTGCAAACTACAGTGCACATTAAAGGTGTGGAAGAAGTAACCATTCCATGAGCCCAAACAGAGAATCAAACCGATGTTGGGACTAATGGATACTTTTATGGTATCCATTGATGATGAGACACATTCCGAGTCATCATCCACTGGTGATCCTCTATATCCACCGGGTTTCGAGACTCCTGCAAGTGTAATGGAAGATGATGCAACCTCAAACTGTCAAGTAACAACAGACTCTCAGGTGGTGCCAAAGAAACTCAAAACTGAATGGAAAAGGCTTGGTGTTACTGTAGTGGATATTAGTTCACCTTCCACTAAGAGAACAACAAAAACAAGGGGTCAGGTTGGTTCTCAATGAGTCTCTCAATTCTAAACTGGAATGTGAGAGGTCTTAATTCCTCCATAAGAAGAACTGTGGTGCGCAAGATGATTCAAATGATTAAAGCTCCAATCATCATGCTTCAAGAAACTAAGATGATGAACTGCAGTCAACAGGATATCAATCAAATTTGTAGCTTCACAAATGTGGGTTGGACATTTCAACAGGCTGTTGGTAGTAAAGGAGGTATGCTAATTTTGTGGGATAAAGATTTTGTAGAGATCAATCATTCTTTGGTGGGGGAGTACACTTTGTCTGTCTCTTGTACTAACAAGTCAGACAACTTCAAATGGATGTTAACAAATGTTTATGGTCCCAACAATCCAGTGGATAGAAAGGACTTTTGGGTGGAGCTAGATAATGCTTGCAGACTTTGGGATCTACCCTGGTGCATTGGGGGTGACTTCAACACAATTAAAAAATGTGATTAAAAAAAGAATTGTTCTAGAATTACAAGAAGTATGACTCAATTCAACAATTTCATTGAGCAGCATGAACTCATTGACCTTCCTCTGAAAGGTGCAAGGTATACTTGGTCCAATGGGCAATCAAATCCTGTGATGTGTAGACTTGACAGATTCCTTATTTCCACTTCCTTTGAAACTCATTATCCTTTCATAACCCAACTTGCCAAAGCTAGACCGACATCAGACCACATTCCTATCCTTCTAGACATCTCTGATCCTAGTTGGGGCCCTAGTCCTTTTAGGTTTGAAGTTATGTGGTTCTTGGAGAATGGTTTCTTACAATTACTTGAAAATTGGTGGCTCTCTTTTGATTTTGCAGGTACACCAAGTACTATTCTTTGGTTGAAGTTAAAAGCTCTAAAGGAAAAGTTAAAATTTTGGAATAGGGAGGTGTTCAGGCATACTGATACCAGATTAAAGGAAGTTCTGTCAGAAATACAATCTCTTGAAAGTATAGCAGAAGACAACACTTTATCTGCAGAGGAGATCAATAATTTGCTATCTCTTAAAACTGAGTTTGAAAAAACTACACATATGGAAGAAGTTTCTTGGAAGATTAAGTCAAAAACACAATGGCTGCAAGAAGGTGATAAAAATACTTCTTTTTTCATGAGTAAAGCATCAGCTAGAAGGAGGCATAATAGAATCAAGCAATTATACATAAATGGTGAGTTGGTAGATGACAAAAACGTTCTTCAAGATCATATTGTGGACTACTACAGAACTTTATTCACAGAAGAAGAGGTAATGAGACCTGAACTTGAAGATATTGTCTTTGATAAGATAAACACTCAAGAGTGTGAAATCTTAGAGGCAAGTTTCTCTGAGGAAGAAGTTATTAATGCTATTAAGGATCTGGGCAGTGACAAAGCACCTGGTCCAGATGGCTTCCCTATTATCTTTTTTAGTAAGTGTTGGACCTTTATTAAAACTGATATTATGAATACTGTTCATGAGTTCTGTTCTACAGGTCAAATATACAGCAAACACAATTCTACCTTCATCACTTTGGTGCCCAAAAAGGATTATGTGGAGACAATTAAGGATTGTAGGCCTATATGTCTTTTAACAAGTGTCTACAAAATCATTGCAAAAGTGTTATCCACAAGACTCAAGCTGGTTATGGATAAACTGATATCCCCTGTGCAATGTGCCTATATTGAAGGTAGGCAAATAATAGATGGCACATTGATTGCTAATGAACTGGTGGACTCAAGACTTAGATCTGGTGAAGCTGGCATCATTTGCAAGATAGACTTGGAAAAGGCTTTTGATAGGATAAACTGGAAGTATTTGGAGTTTGTGATGCTACAAATGGGTTTTGGCAGTAAGTTATGCAAATGGTTAAGGTTCTGTTATTCTACCTCAACTTTCTCAGTTTTAATCAATGGCTCTTCTTTTGGTTTCTTCTCAAGTTCAAGGGGTGTTAGACAGGGTTGTCCAATTTCTCCTCTCCTGTTTAACATAGCCATGGAAGGTTTCTCAAGATACATGGATAGGGCTTCTCAACTTAATCTTTTTAATGGTTTCTCTGTAACCACTTCTAGCATTACAGTCAATCACCTTCATTATGCTGATGATACTATTTTCTTTATTGATCATAGTAAACAGGAATTACTCAATTTATTTTCAGCTCTCAAGTGCTTTGAGTATATTGCTGGTCTTAAGGTGAATACTTCTAAAACAAGATTGATAGCAATTGGTGAGGTGCCAGAGTTATCTGTTTGGGCTGCTGAGTTTGGTTGTGCCACTGATAATCTTCCTTTCATGTACCTGGGCATGCCACTTGGTGCTAAGCCAAACTCTAAGCACATCTGGGATCCTATTATTGAGAAGTTTGAGGAAAGACTGTCTTTGTGGAGGCAAATTTCTCTCTCTAAGGGAGGTAAACTAGCTTTGCTTAAATGTATTCTCAGTTCACTACCTATCTACTATTTCTCTCTTTTCAAAGCACCTGCTTCAGTGATTAAAATTTTGGAGAAGAAGATGAGAAATTTTCTTTGGGAAAGTGGAGCTGGTTCAAAGGTCTCTCATCTTATTAATTGGGGTATGGTGTGTGCTGACAAGGAAAGGGGTGGTCTGGGTGTGTGCAACCTAAAGATCATCAATCAGTCGATGCTAGCAAAATGGTGTTGGAGGTTTGGTCAAGAGAAGAATAGGCTATGGTACAGAATTATTGCTGATAAACATGGTGAAAATTTTTCTTTCTGGGTTCCGGAACTGGTTAAATCTTCACATGGTGTTTCTTGCTGGAAGACTATCACAGAGACTGCACAATTGGTTGCTCAAAATTCAAAGTTGTTTATTCACTCAGGAAGAGAGATTTCTTTTTGGAATGATGTCTGGAACGGTAACACTTCTCTTTCCCTAGATTTTCCTTTGCTTTACAAGTTATCTTGTAATAAGAATACAAAGATAGCAGATATGATCTCCTCAGATGGGAATTGGCTCTTTAACTTCAAAAGGAATCTCTCCAGTCTTGAAGCAAACGCTTTTGCTCAACTTTTACTCAGAACTGGCAGCAACCCACCGGTGTTGGATAACCTTACAGACACTAGACGATGGGCTTTAAATGGCTCAGGAATTTTCAGCGTCAAATCGTTGTATGCTAAGTTGGTAGAAGGTTTTGGTATTGACGGCTTCCCTAACACCTTTGTTTGGAACAAGTCAATCCCACCTAAGATAAATTTTATGGTCTGGTGTCTATTCCATGAGAAGCTAAATACAATTGATAACTTGCTGAATAAAGGTGTTGATATCTACAATTCGTGTGTCCTCTGTGGTGATGACACAGAATCTCACGATCATATTTTTCTCCACTGCAAAGTAGCTCACAAAATTTGGTCTTTGGTTCTGCCTAGCTCTTGCTGGTCTTGGGTGGTACCTGGTAGTATGCGGATGCTTGCACACAGTTGGCATCAGAAGTGCTTTTCAGACTCAGGTAACTTTATATGGAGTCTTATTCCAGCTGCGGTGGTTTATACAATTTGGTTGGAGAGAAATAAACGTACATTTGAGCCAAATCATTCATTCAAGACTGAGGCTGACTTGGGTTTGGAAGTAAGAAGCTCTATTTTAGCTGGGGCAGGCTGCAGGCGAAGGGTTCATTTAAACTTTTCTAGCACAGTTCTTAATATGTGGGATGCTTTATTTTTTTGATTTCGTGTAATTTTTTCTTTCTGCTTATCTACCTCTTGTAGAACTTGTGTACATTCTCCTTTTCTCTAATAAATCCTCACTTCTGATCAAAAAAAAAAAATATTATTGCATGGTTAATTTGTTGCAAATACAGTGACAAAGTTAGAAATGAAGTAAAAACCAGCTAAAAAAATATCAGGAAAAGGGTCCAAGACAAACCAAAGTAAATGACACACTTATGGAGGGTTGTGTCTTGTGTGAGAATATTTGTGTAAACAAAATCTTGGTGAGGAATGGCAATTGTTTCCATTTGTCCATAACTAACTTCGCACCTGGATGAATTTCTAGTCTATATCTTGGTTACCAGTTAAGGCTCAAGATGATACCCTTGTTCTATGGATGCAATTTGCCATAATTAATTTGGATCTCAAATGACCACCAGTATGTATGTTATTAAAAAAAATCTGGTTGGAACAACGTCGTTATAGAAGATGAACTCTCACGAGTCACAACTCACGTAATAGGAATGTAGATAGAGAGGTTTTTATTTGCTTGGGCTTGGAATCCTTAGACATATATTCAAAAGGGGCCTTGTAAAAAATAGCTAGGTCTGCATTCCTTATATGTACTTCCATAATACATGCACAAATGACAATATAAAAAGAAAAATTGGTGCCTCTAAGTTTGCAACAATAGCATAGCTTAGTGGTATCCCATCAACTCCAGTAAGGAAAAAGTCAGGGGTTCAATCCACGTCGCCGTAAAGGTTTGTACTAGATTAGTTGTAGTTGTATAGTGGATTGAGCGGTGTTGGGTCTGACAGTGGGACCAGTACAACTGGCTGGGTTCGGGTAGGGACCTGGGAAAAAAAATAATAATAAAAAATTGCAACAATGTCCTTGTCCACCTTCCTGAAGATATTAGAGTTGATATATTCAGCACGTGTGTATGCAAGTCTTTGAATTCCCTACTTTGTAGTCGTAGATTTATTAAATCTCACCAAAATAACAATAACACTACTTGGGTTTTATTTCAATTTCAAAGTTGGCATGATTCTGATTATGAGATTCCCATCCGAGGGCTTTACTCTGTAGATTATGCTTCAATATCATCACTACTAGCCTTTTTGAATTAAAAAAAATCTAGTTAAAATAATTGAATAATGCAATGGCCTAAATTCAACGGTTTAAATTCTCATATACAAAATCAAAAGTATCCTTGATATTAGAAAGTCCACTCTGGCTATTTCAAGTTTTAACCAACCACAATTGATATTAGAAATGAACAATGAATTTTCCTCATCGGCGATGGCTTTTTGAACCCTTCATTTTCCTTGCTCAATCCTCCCATCTCAACTAGACCGCCTTCAAATTTTCTAGTTTGAAAATTTAATCTTTAATTCTATCATCTTGAAACCCTAAATTCTGCATTTGCTTGATCGATTGGCTTTATTACATTCTCTAAGTTTTTCTTGATCAGTTTAGCTCATGTCACTAGTAGTTGTTTGTTTCGTTTTTCTTCTTAAGTTGCTAGCTGTTTGCTTTGCTCTATTTGTGGTTATTTTTCTCCATTTACTACTGTTGAGTTTTCTTCCTTGTCGTCACCTTTTAAAGATGTAGGAGTGGAATATCGCACATGTCAATAAATATGCGAAGTGAAGATTTTCTAATGTAATTGAGGACTATCGCACATAGTAAAGTTGAGATGACGTATTGGATGATGTTAGCAAAGTCACGAGTATAGTGTGATGATCTATGCGAAGTATAAACTTTGCGAGAATGAGTGAGTGTACATGAGCGAATGTAACGCACAGTGATTCCGAAAATAGTGGATCTCTTAGCTGTCATCCACTATGTAGAATCCTATATAAGGGGAAGAAGTTATCACATAGAGAAAGATCTTTGAGTGTGTGTTAGACAAGAAATTAGGAGAGAGAAAGTTTATTTGGAGAGCAAGTAAAGTCATTGTAATATCTTGTAACCAATTATAAATCTTGATAAATAATAAAAGAATTCCATGATGATTACTTAGAATCTTGTCTAAATATATTGGGGTGTGGTTGTAGGATTTCCTGCAACTACATTTTTGGCGCCAGAAACAACTTTGGGTGATAAATCCTGGTAGTAAATTCATAGAATCTGGGAAAGAATAAGATCTGGAAATTGTGGAGAAATCTTTTTAATTCTTTATCAATATAGGAAGTTGAAGATGGTTAGACTTGGATATACTGTTGAACAAGGAACAACAACTAGAAGGAGTAATAGAATTGCTGAAAGAAGAAGAGGTACAAATCTGGAACAGCAAGAAGAAAGAGTAAGAGAAAATCAAAGAAATGAAATTCCAATTGGACCTCAGCATGAACAAGAACGGAACAATTACATTGATTATGATACAATGAGTATTCATACTACACAAACAAATTCTACTGAAGAAGAGGAACAAAGGACTGGGAATGCAAGATTAATTGAAGAAAACGAAGAGAATATGACAATTGAAGAACTCAGGCAAAGATTGCTAGCAGAACGAAGAAGAGAGGAAGGAGAACGTACGAATTTGGTACGTCAGAATGATGATTTAAGAGAAGATAATATTATATTGCAAGAACAGAGGTCAAGAAGCGCTACACGATCAAGGTCGAGATCAAGCAGGAGTTCATCAAGACAAAGTCAATCTAATCAAGGAGATGTTAGGCGAAGACAACGCATGGAAACCATCGAAGAAAAACTGCAATTGGATGACAATTTACAAGACCGACAAGAGAGACAACGTGTAGCTCAAGATCTGGGAACTAACCGATATGAAAATCCGCATGAACTTCTTCGTCGCACACATCATAATTTTGAAAGAGAATAAGAGGACCTAAGGCAAGGACAGATGATATTACATGGAAGAGAAATTTTAAGAGAAGAATGCGAGCGTGAAAGGGAAATTACACGTGCGAGAGATGGAAGAGATAGACAAAGAAGAAGGGAAGAAATTTAAGAGAGAGAATTGCAAAAAGCATTGCGTCAAAACAATCATGATAATCGAGTAAGGCAGCGCGAACGTTATCGCATGGATAATACAGAACAAGGAAGGACTGAACCACAAGAAAGAGAAATGTTAAGGCATAGATATGATCGCACAGATGAAGAGGAAAGGTATAATAGAGCACAGATTGATGTGAACACTAAAAGGCGTAGGAGAAGAAGGGAAGAAGCTGAAGAATATAAGATACAAGAGGCAGTACATCAGAATAATCATGAGAATAGATTGGGGCAAGCAAGATTAAAAAGACCTATATGAGAGGATTTAAATCAAACTTTAAGTGAAGAAATTCTTAAAGAAATGGCGGAAATAAGAGAAATGATGACTGCAAAAAGAAATAGTGGAAGGAGACAACTAGAAGAAGCAGTGGAGGAAGCTGGGAAAACTCCCTTTACAAGACAAATTCAAATGGCAGTGATACCTCCCAAGTGCAATTTACCAGTGTTCACTAGCATATTTGATAGAAGCGCATGCGCAATACAACATGTGAAAGCTTACACTCGATCATTATTACAGTGGGAAAAGAATGATGCAGTGATGTGTAAATATTTTGCTGCGAGCCTGGCAGGGGAAGCTCTGAAATGGTTTGAAGGGTTACCAATGGAAACCATTGGATCGTTTCATCATTTACAAAACGTCTTTTTAGGACAATATATAATCAATAATATGTCAAGACCAGGAATTGAAACGACATTTGGACTTCGCAGAAGAGTAAATGAGAGTTTGCGTCATCTAACAAAGCGCTGGAGAACCATGTGTAGTGAAATGGCAAGACGAGTGGATGAGCAAAACCTTATTCTGGCATTTATCAATGCTCTTTTCCCTACAGATTTATTATATACACAAATCTTCAGAATAAAGGATACAATAACAATGTCAGAGTTGCGCGAATTCCAAGAGGAATACAAAGCACTGGAAGAAAAGCAAAGAGATATGGAGTCCTATCCAGTGGCGGTACCTGATGCGAAGAGCGGAAATGCAAGTTTACTCCCAAGAATGACAAATGTTGTTGCGAGTACCTCGCAGGGGAATCAAGGAAAGAACATTATAGGGAGGGAACAAAAGCTAATAGCCATGGGTAGTGCAGATCAAGAAGAATTTGAAAAGGAATATAGAGAAAAACAACTTCAAAATCGCGGAGGTAATAATAAGATTCAGAGAATGGACAATCCACCAGAAGGCTTTGGAGGTCAACAACCATATTATAATAAGAGACAAGGAACTGGAAGGATAGTATGGGAATAGATAAATTTTCCAAAGTTGAACACTACAGTAGATAAAGTATGGGAAGCTGCCATCCTAATGGAAGAAATTCCTGAACCACATAATGTAAGAGATGAGCCACCACCATGGAGGAGGAGTAAAGAATTTTGTGTATATCATCGCTTTCATGGTCATACAAAAAATAGTTGCAGAAATGTGAGGAAAATCATATTGCGAATGATTGAACAAGGAAAGTTGGATCATTTCTTAGCACAACAACCAAAGAGTTCACCACCACCACCACTGGGAGGAAATGCAAATGGAACGAAGAAAAGAAAGAATACATATGTAATTGAAGTAGGCGCGAAAGAAAAAAACTTATATTGTAATTCAATTATACATTCATTCAAAAACATAGAAGACTTCCATGACAATATCTTGAGTAGGGTGTATATGAGGGATGCTAATGGAAGGGAAATTCTCAACCTTGCGAAAGTATCACCATTAAAAGACTGGCAAAAACAGATTATTTCATTCAGTGCGGAAGAAACACCAGGAGGAGGGGAGTCGCACAAATGTCCATTAGTAGTGAGATTAAGAATTAATCCAAAACCGAAAGTAAAGGATGATGAAGAAGATGAAGCAAACACATGTGCAATAAATAGAGTACTTATAGAGCTTGGAAGTTCTGTGGATATTCTCTTCTATCCTACATAAAAAATTATGGGTGGAAGAGATGACGAATTAATTCCTTCAACATATAAAATTTATGGCTTAAATGAAACTGCGAACAAGCCGAAAGGAGAAGTGACAATGAGGATTCTTCTTCAGAATTTACCAACGGAAATTGTATTCCGTGTCGTGGATGTCGAATCACCTTATAACACTCTGATTGGAAGGCCATGGTTTCATAGTATCTTGGGCGTGGCTTCGACATTTCACCAGTGCATAAAATTTCCTTTACCTCAAGGTATTGGCATAATAAGAGGAGATACAGTTGAAAGTAGAAGTTGTCAAGAAATCGATATTGATAAGTGCGAAGAAAGAGAAAGTAAACGAAGAAATTGGAAAAAGCATGCTGCAGACAGTCAAAGAGCTGAGAGATTAATGGTGGGCGAAATGTATAAAGTTGGAAAAACAGATAAGCAAAATCAAGGTAACCTTATGCGAATAATAGTGCTAAGCGAGCCAGAAATATCACTTCTACAGTAAGAGGAGGAATGCAGAGGCAGAAGTTGTGTTCAGAAGATAAAAGTGAAAGGTGCGATGGTTCGCGCAGAGGAGATTGAAGAAGCTATGCGAAATAATGTTCTGAAAAGCATCTGCGAGCTTAAGAAAATACAAAAAGTGAAAGGGACAAATGAGTAGTATGGAGAATACACATGTCTTTTCTTTCTGAGAAAGAAATTAATAAGAAATTTATGTACTAGAGTTGTATAAACTCAAAGATTGAAAATAGAATGATAAATTCTAATTTCATATGGTGATACCATATCAAGAAAAGGAAAATTGTCATCTCTATAATAAGACCTTAATAAAAGGCACCAGAAATGAAATTTTTAATTAGATAGACTAGGAATCCGAATGTGGCGTGCAACCTAGTTCGCATACATGCAAGAGGCAAAAAGTAAGACCTATCGCACGTCATAATCGGAGAAAACCTAGAAAGCATGACTCAAGGGAAAGCTACACCGACCCTGGAACTTGAGTCATGGAGATTTGGGGTGAGAAAAAAACGAAAAAGCCCATCCAGGAGCGGTCCTTAAATTTTCATTCTAAGTTCATAATCTTAGATTGGAAGACCAAGGTGAGAAAGTCTCTCCTAAGGAGTGCAGAAACTCGATCAGGGCGCCGAGGTACACGGTTGAGTCAAGAGTGCGGGGGGCGTTGGAGCCTACCTTACCATTCTTGACAAGTCCTGACTATGATGCACTCGGTCCGAAGATACCCCACTTAGGGTGCGGTCTCGTAACCATAAACCTAATCGGTGGAGGTATAAGAGACTGCGAAATCAATTGGTTGTTGTATTACCGGATGGGAGGAGCCAACCTTAACCCGGTAGAGGTAAGCTTCCTTGAAGGGGCAACCAGGGGGAAGATAAGGACGGCACCCTCCATTAGGGAGCTAAATTGTGTCAAAAGACGTAAATGTCACGAGGCTTTTTACTCCTTGGGGTATTAACACTTGTCATATTTATGCAATAAAAGCGTGAAGAGGTAATAATATAAGAAAAAGATAAGGCGAAATCAATGGGTCGATACATTACAGTGTAATGACTTCCAGCGATTTCGTCGCACAAGAGAAAAAGAAATGTTGGACAAAATAAGACCTTTACTTAGGAAGGCAAAATAAGACTTATGAGAAAAATAAAATTTAATTACTAATTTTGTTTTGCAGGAATTTACGGAGAAACAAGGGTATTACGAATTCATTCGCACCAAATACATCGAGCAGTTTAAAATAATATTATTTATACTATCAAGATGCGCCAACTAACAGAGGAAAGAATGGGAATGTAAAGGGAATGTTACTTGCCCCATTTGATAGTTTCATATACATGCGACAAGGAATTATATTTTGAATACGAATGCGAATAAAAATAAGTTTATATTAAAGAAGTGAAGATTAATGCTTAAAAGATGCATATTTTCAAGATTACATGACAAGTGAAAATGATTAATCTTCATTTTCTTCATCTCGCTCAGCCTCAGAGCCGCTTACTTCTTCTTCAGATTCCTCATCTTCTCCCTCACTATCCGAAATGTCAGGAACTTCCGGAAATCTATACTTTGAAAGAGGAATGTTATTCTCAATGCATACTTTCTTAACAGCAGCTTCACGAGCACGATTAGCATCATTACTATTATTTGAAACCACAATGATAAAATTCTTCTTCAATTGCTGATACTTGAAGTTGCGAGCAGATAACTCTTTTTCTTCAGAAGATAAGCGAGTTTCTAATTCTTCAATTTTCTGAAGATAATCCTTCTCCTTCTCTGCGAAATATGAATAAGCAAGTTAGGATGAAAGAAAATGTTATTCTCAACGAAAATACAAGTATTAAAAGAGTAACATATGACCTTCATAATTGGAAACAATGTATTTAACCAGTGCAGAATGTTCAGTTTGAAGGCTCACATTTACAGCTAAATTATTCCTAGCATCGTTTAGAACCCTAGTAGCCCAATCAAATTAAGCTTCACTTTCTAAGAGAAGTTGAGAGCGAATTAAATTTATTTCCTCAAAAAGTACATTCTTTTCGCTCAAAGCTGAATCACGTTCTTTCTGAACTTTAATAATAGATTCTTGGAATTTTTCTAGTGCTTTAGCACCCTTAAGAGCAATCTCATCTTTATCACTAATAAGCTTATTCTTCTTCGTCTCCAAGACTTGAATTGTTTATTTACTCTCCTGAAGGCGGTGCTTAAAGTTGTTAAATGTAGTCAATAAGCTTCTATGGTTTTTTCTAAGTGCAGCATATTTTAGTCTCAACTCTTCCAAACTCAGACTCTCAAATCCATGGGTAGGGTAATTATTTAAAGAAGAGTTAAGATGTTCTAAAAGGGTTTCATCATCAGGGAGATTGGCTGCCTCATCCGACAAGTTATAAAGGTTTACGAATATAACAAAATAAGAAGTGCGAATTATCGCATAAAAATAGAAGAATGGGGGAAAAAAAAATACTGCATACCAATGAGTTCATCATTTCTTTCTCGGGCTTTGCGAATCAATCCAGAATTGGTTGAGTTCTCAGTTTTAAGTCTGGTGTTTTCTGTTTCCAGCTTAAGAAGTTTCCTCTGATAATCTGAGGAGATTACACAAGACAAATGGGCTCCCTGCGAGAACACAAAGGAAATATTATAGATAAGAGTAAGGTAATACTAAAGAAAAGACAAAGAACAAAGTTGCAAATATTACCAAGGAGCTAATTGTATATTGGAGATTTGGATTTATCGCAGAGGCAAATCCGCGAAGAGATGGATCATCCAAAGTAGGAGCATCGCAGACCCTTGAGACCATTCTAAAAGCACAATTAATTTCTTCATTATTAACAACAGTCAAAAGATCCCCAGCAAAAAGATTAGATAACTCTTTCAGAGAGGAGGAGACTGATGAATCTTCAGGAGCAAGAATGTTGTCATCACTAGACTCCGAACTTGAGGAAGAATCGTATCTTTTACGCTTCCTGGAAAGGTCATCAATTGAAGAAGTCATTTTGGATGAAGATTTAGACGCGGGTTTCTTAGGAAGATTCTTGCCTTTACCCGAAGTCTTAGCACCCAAATATTTCACCTACGCGAATAATCAAGATAATAAACAGAGGCAACAATATTGTTAAAGATAAAAAGAGAATGTTTCTTACTTCTTTATTCTGCGAAGATGATACATTGTGTGAAGCCTTGGCTCTCTTAGCAACCTGCAAAGAAAGGAGTAGGGAAATAAGAAGAAGATTTCAGACAGTTCAAATTATGCGAGATTAAGAGCACTTATGTTAAAATCACATACCACTTTCTTTTTCTCAATTTCGGACAGTTCAAGTTTCCAAGGTTGATAAGAAGAAAGTTTCTCGGTAAGACGAAGATAAGAGCCATCCTCAGCTTTACCAAAAACATAAGGACCTTCTAGAATGACTGGGCAATTAAGCCAGCTGGAGTCATTAGATCTGCGAACAGTGCTATTGGATTTGTCATTCCAGTCAACATCTCGCATGATCTTCTTATCTTCAGTAATACCGTCTTTATTCTTAAGCGAACGGACCATTTAGTTGAATTACTTTTCATAATTCCAACATAGTAATTTTTGAAGAAGTTATCAAGAGTGTATTCGGTAGAGTCGATGATCTTATCACGATACGATTTGTTTCGCACTTCATAAGGATAAGAGGTCTATAATCCGGCTGCGTGGCGAGAATATTCCAATGCTATTCTAATCGCATCACCACTTAGTTGGAATATTCCCCGTGCGAATCGATCATCAGCAAGAATTTCATAGAATAAGGGAATTTCTGGGTTATACAAGGGAATTGGAAGATTATTCAGAAGTTGTCCTAATGAGACAATAACTCTTTGATTGTTCCATTGTTCAGAGTTGATCAAATCAAGATTGAGTTTGGATGAATAATCATATGATGAAGGAAGAGAAAGTGAACAACCTCTTGAATTGAGTTCTTCCTTTAACCTAATGAATTTTGTCTCCATCTTTTCACCAGCTGGAGCCATTGAAGAATGGGAATGAAGAAGAGTGAAAGTTATTAGATAAAGACCGAGATCAATGAAATCAATAGCAGAGAAGACGAGGTAAGAAAGTAAGTAAAAAGAAGAAAGAAGAAGACGAAGGAAGATATATAGGAAAAAGTAAGTCTCGTTTTTCAAGATTTCATTTCATTAATGCGAAGAATGAATGGATAAAAATAGGCAGTTAAAAGGACGTGTCAGATAATGAATGGTTAAGAAGACACGCATAAATAAGGAAAATTGGAATTCCGGAAGGGTGTCGGCAGAATAGAATACGAAAAGATACACATGTGCGACATTATAGGACGGAAATTTCTCATATCGCTCACTCTTCAGAGTAAACGAAATGAGAAGAGGCAAAATGTAGGAGTGGAATATTGCACATGTCAATAAATATGCGAAGTGAAGATTATCTAATGTAAGCGAGGACTATCGCACATAATAAAGTTAAGATGACGTATTGGATGATGTTAGCAAAGTCACGAGTATAGTGTGATGATCTATGCGAAGTATAAACTGTGCGAGAATGAGTGAGTGTACATGAGCGAATGTAACGCACAGTGATTCCGAAAATAGTGGATCTCTTAGTTGTCATCCACTATGTAGAATCCTATATAAGGGGAAGAAGTTATCACATAGAGAGAGATCTTTGAGTGTGTGTTAGACAAGAAATTAGGAGAGAGAAAGTTTATTTGGAGAGCAAGTAAAGTCATTGTAATATCTTGTAACCAATTATAAATCTTGATAAATAATAAAAGAATTCCATGATGATTACTTAGAATCTTGTCTAAATATATTGGTGTGTGGTTGAAGGATTTCCTGCAACTACAAAAGATAAGAAAAATCTTTAATAAATATAGAAAGAAGGTCAGTCTGACTGATGTTATGGTGACGCGATCTGCAGAAGACATGATGGACTTCCGAGATCTTGACATTGCAAACTGCGAGATTATACGTTCCTATTATTTATCCAAACGTATGATTCAGGTTATTATTCTCCATTCATATACTCCATTTATTATGATATCGGTATGTTTACAAGTTTTAAGCTTAGTAGTTGCAAGGTTCGAACTAAAATGCTTGATTCAGGCCATTGCATTATTCATATACTAAAATGTTCGAGCTTACGGCAAATATGGTGATTTCTTTGTGGAATTCTTTATACCGGTGTTTATGGGTAAAAATCGTTTCTGTCGATTTTGGTAAATTCGGTAGGTGAGTGAGAAACTGGTTTAAACCCTAAACAAATGTGCTGCACGTGAGCACTTTCTAGATTCGAGAGATCAATCTGTACAAGTCCGGCCTAAACCAAGAAATGGTCGTTCGGACTTGCTTCGGTCACTGTGGAGGAGAAGGGTTGATTTGGGGAGGAAGCAAAGAAAGGTGTTGAGATCGAATAATTCGGGAGAGTAGTGTCTCGACTTGTATCGAAAGTGAAAGCTTTGGAAGCTTGCAAGAGATGAAAGCTTTTTTGGAGAGCTTGCAAAGTTGCCTTTTCTGAGAGTGTTGTGTTTTTCTCCTGACCGAGACTTGTTGTCTGGTGGAAATAGGTAAGACCTATTTATACAAGTCGAGAATGAAACGTACCCTGGCCTCATGAAGGAAGAGAGTAAAGGGTGAAATAATGGGAGGAGGTGGTAATCGCATGGTGTTTATGGGTGAAAACGTTTTCACCATTATTTCTTCATTTATTTGACCGTTTTATTCCTATTCACGCTTTCTTAATGTGAGCGTAGTGTACGCTAAATGCTGTGACCGCCAAATCAAGACCCTGGAAAGCATACCCCAGTTTGTGTTAATGTCTCGAGTGTTGGTTGCACCTTGAGTGCAAGTGGCGCTGCTAGTGGCGCGTGTGGCATGTGCTAATAGCATGTGCGGAATGCCTTTGTTGCGGGTTGCACCTTGAGTGCAAGTGGCAATGCCAGAGCTGCTAATGGCGTGTGTGGCATGTGCTAATGGCATGTGTGGAATGCCTTGGTGGTAGGTTGCTCGTTGAGTGTAAGTGGCAATGCCAGAGATGCTAGTGGCATGTGTGGCATGTGCCAATGTCATGTCCGAAATTCCTTGGTGGTAGGTTGCACGGTTTGCAAGTTAGGGTACCAGCATGGGTTTTGGCATGTGCCAATGGCACGTCCGGCCAAGTTGGCCTAGGTTGCACGGCTTGCAAGTTAGGCTACCAGCATGCGTGTTTGGCATGCGTCAATGGCACGCATGGCCATTAGGGCCACGACTAGGTAATGAAAGCTACCAGCGAGCGTATTGGCATGTGCCAATGGCATGCTCGGCCATTAGGGCCACGACCTGGTAAGAAAAGCTACCAGCGATGCGTGTTGGCATGTGCCAATGGCATGCGTAATAATTTGGCCTAGGTTGCATGGTTTGCAAGCCTAGGCGCGGCGCTACTTTGGCATGGCGCGGCTAGGGCCAAGGTAAGGGTGTTTGGCTTGGCGTGGTGTGACCCGGCGTAAATAGGGCCAAGGCAGAGTGCGTTTAGCATGGCGCGCTAGCATGGGCTAGGTGTGGTGGCATGATTTTCCATTGGCACAGAGGTGCGGCTAGCATGGATGGCATGCTTTGGCGCGTTTGGTGTGACTAGCATAGCTAGGGCCAAGGCAGAGTTTGTTTGGCATGGCGCGGCTAGTTTGGGCTAGGTGTGGCTGGCATGTTTTGCCATTGGAACGGAGGTGCGGCTAGCATGGTTGGCATGCTTTGGCGCGTTTGGTGTGACTAGCATAGTTAGGCCAAGGCAGAGTGCGTTTGGCATGGCGCTGCTAGCTTGGGCTAGGTGTGGCTGACATGATTTGCCATTGGCACGGAGGTGCGGCTACCATGGTTGGCATGCTTTGGCGCGTTTGGTGTGACTAGCATAGCTAGGTCCAAGGCAGAGTGCGTTTGGCATGGCGCGTCTAGCTTGGGCTAGGTGTGGCTGGCATGATTTTCCATTGACACGGAGGTGCGGCTAGCATGGTTGGCATGCTTTGGCGCGTTTGGTGTGACTAGTATAGCTAGGGCCAAGGCAGAGTGCGTTTGGCATGGCGCGGCTAGCTTGGGCTAGGTGTGGCTGGCATGATTTGCCATTGGCACGGAGGTGCGGCTAGCATGTTTTGGCGCGTTTGGTGTGCCTAGCATAGCTAGGGCCAAAGCAGAGTGCGTTTGGCATGGCTCGGCTAGCTTGGGCTAGGTATGGCTGGCATGATTTGCCATTGGCACGGAGGTGCGACTAGCATGGTTGGCATGCTTTGGCGCGTTTGGTGTGATTAGCATAGCTAGGGCCAAGGCAGAGTGTGTTTGGCATGGCGCGGCTAGCTTGGGCTAGGTATGGCTGGCATGATTTTCCATTGGCACGGAGGTGCGGCTAGCATGGTTGGCATGCTTTGGCGCGTTTGGTGTGACTAGCATTGCTAGGGACAAGGCAGAGTGTGTTTGGCATGGCGCGGCTAGCTTGGTCTAGGTGTGGCTGGCATGATTTGCCATTAACACTGAGGGGGAATTAGGGTTTTTTTCGTTGTAACCATAATTTGAAAAAATACCCCCTATTAATTACTGACTACATGCATTGAATGTTCTAATAAATGTGTCACCGGTGACATTAGGTTATTCGGGGTTTTACGATTTTACCCTTTGTCTAAAAACCACCATCAACATTAAGTCCCATGCTTAGCTCGGAACAGGGGATTTGTTGCGAGGTACGCATAAGATGGTGACAGTCTATCAGCAGTACATCGTAAAGAAAATTAAGGAGGCTTGTCTGACCTTTTTATAGATAGGATTTGGAATCCTTGCCTCTGGCAGTTTTGCACAAATCGGGAGGCTGGCACAATTGGGAAGTCAGCATCATTGAGAGACAGGAAGCTGGGCGGCATTGAGAAGTTGATACGAGTTGGGAAACTGAGCGTGCTAGTTGGTGGGACCGGCGCAAGGTGGGGAAGCTGAGCGTGCTAGCTGGCGCGACTTGGGCGGTCATTGGGAAGTTGGCGCAATTGGTGGGACCGGTGCAACTTGGGCGACATTGGGAAGTTAGGCGCAATTGGTGGGACCGGTGTGGCTTGGGCGGTACTGGGGAGTTGGCGCAACTGGTGGGACCGGTGCAACTTGGGCGACGTTGGGTAGTTAGGCGCCCTTGTGGGACCGTTCCTTATACGCACGATTTTTGGTAAAGGGAAATCCTTCCCTATTTCAGAATCTTCACGCCCATATATATAAAATCCCTTTCTCTCATCTTGCACTTTGTTCTTTCATATTTTCATAATAGCGGCAGAGTTACAAAGAAAAACCGGCTTCCAGGTATGTCTTCTAGTACTTCTCTTGTTTCCCTTTTCATGTAGGTGCAAACCCTAAGAGTAGGAGTTTTTCTTTTATAATCCTTGCAATGATATTGCGCATATGATTTCTTGGCGTGCTTCTTTTAGAAAATATTGTATATATGCACCCAAGGGAAATACTGCATATATGATTCGAACCCGTAGAAAAATGCTCCATATATAATTTTGAACCCGAAGAAGGATACTATAGACGCATTCGAGCCCGTAGAAAATATTGCGTATATAGTTTTGAACCCGAAGAAGGATACTGCAGACGCACTTGAGCCCGTATAAAATATTTGCGTATATAATTTTGAACCTCAAGAAAATATTTGCGTGTTAATGTTTTGAACCCGTAGAGAATCCGTATATGAATCCCGAAGAAGAATACTGTATATGTGCTTCATATGACTTGAACCCATAGAATATTGCATATATGAATTTCGGACCTGAAGAAAATACTGCGCGTGCAGTTTTGAACCCGTAGAGAATACCCCTTTTTTTTCCAGGTTTTCCTTTTGTTGGGTGCGGTTATGTGTCAGGGAGATAATTTCGTCTTTCTCCGTTTGTTTTGTGCAGATTTCTTGTTACCAAATTGTTATGAAGAAATCCGACAAGATGTTACCTGAACAAAATTTCGCTTCATCGAAGGATGTTCATAATTCCAAACCAAACACGAATGATGAATTCTTTGCCAAACTCCTCGCCCCTGCTCGGAAGAATCACCCGGTGTTTCGTGCCAATTTTGTTAACCGGTGGTGAAGATGAAAAGAAAACACGTTCGGTTCGCTTGAGAGAACACCATACGGTTCTGTCTTCATAAAGGGGTATATTCTTCTTCCAACATTGATTTCAGAATGTGTCAAAGCCCATTGCGTTCTTTTGATAGATGGGTTGAGTTCATGGTGAGTAAGGAGCACATAAATACCAACTTGACTCGAGCGCAGATTATTGATCTTTGTCGAGCTTCAAAGAAGTCTCCATATTAGGAAGGATATCCCGGGCTTGGTTGCTTTCTTCGCCAGATGGAGTTCGGACACCCATACGATCATATGTAGATGGGGTGAAATAACTTTCTCCTTGGAGAGTGTGGCTCTCTTGTTGAATCTTCCGGTAACCGGGAATCTTAACATCCAATTGTCTGAAGGTGAGGAGAAGATGCGGGATGATCTTGCCGCTAAGTTAGGAGATTTCGCTCGAAAAGACTCCACTGTGAAGTCGAAGGATTCTGTCCGGAAAGAGGATGAAAGGTGCTTTTACAGCTGGTGGATATCTCAATGGTTTTCGGACGAGCTGGAACCTAAAGAGAAAAGAAATGGTCTTCACGTTGCAGCATTTTTGGCTCTCTAGTTGTCTAGAGACATTTTTGATGACGGTTCTGGCAAGAAGGAAATAAGACCAGAGTTGCTAGCGATTCTTTGTGAAGTTGGCAAAAGGTGAAGTTCTTCCCATTGGCAAGCTATTCCTTGGTTCCCTGTATGTGCATCTGGATCACCTAGTTGCGAACATGCGAGTTTTGAATGGTTTCATGAAAGTGGATTCATATGTGCACGTTGCTTTTCTGCAAGCCTGGTTATGGGAGCACTTTGAGAAGTACGCTCCGAAACCATTGCCTTCGATTCCCGCGAGTTGGGGCGGTTCCCGAATTCTTCGATGGGTGAACAGGCGTCCAAGAGTTGGAATGAGCTTGGTTAGTCTTCTCGATAAGTCGCATGAAATCAGTTTTCGCCCATGGGAGCCGGTCCATAGGTCGGTGACTCAAATTGACACCTTTGCTTCGCTCTCCGATCATGTCTTTGTCTTTGACGGCGGCCTTGAGTGTTGGTGAAAACTTGTTTATTCAAAGCTGCATGTCCAGGTTATATGCCGTCTTTCTTCATGGGGTCTTTCCGAATAGCCGCTTACAATATTGACCGTCTTTGCTTTCGTCACATAGGTTTCAATCAAGGGGTGCCTCGTGCTTACCAGGTGGTGGTTCCTAAGGATTCATTGCGTGCCGCCCTCAATGCCGGTGCCCTTGAGTAGGGTATCCGCCTTCCCTTCTTTCAAACGGGAAGAGTAACTCGACGACTTTTGGCTATAATGAATTCTGTACGATGAGTTCATTATGATCCAAGATTTTGTAAATAACGTGGTGGAGAATGTTCGTTGTAAACCTTCCCAGCAGTTTTGAAGAAGTATCCAATGTTGAGAGATCTCAGCGAAAGTTGCACGGCAACTCGGAAAGTCCCTGGCAAAGGAACAGAGAACGAAGAATCGTCTTTGGCGGGTTCTGGCGGTTTCAAAAGATCCTCCCGCAGCTCTCGTGTCTTTCAGTTCTTCCAATAACCAGGTATGTGTCGCCTCCTTGTTGGTTTGTCTCAAAACACGTGAATTTATCTTTGAAAACATGTGTCTTGTTTCTTTCAGGGCTTCGGTAGTGTTAATGCTTTCGCTGCCCTTGCACGTTGCTAGGAGACGGCAATTTCTTCGAAGAATTCCAGCGGCACTGAGCCTTGTCATAACGGTAATGAGCCAGAGAAAGAAGAAAGTTCGACAAGTGAGAGTGATTCTTCTGACAGCACTGGTTCTTTTTCGGGATGTGGTTCGGTGAGTTTCGCGCTTCTTTTTCTTTCTTCTTCCGTTTTTTTTTTAAATGTCTAACTCAAGTTCGCAGGAGGAATCCGGTTCGGAAGACGATTCTGGGGCGGAGCCACACGAAAACTTGCCTTTGGTGACCACCGCCGGTGACTTGGAGATGGGAGTTAGCCAATCGCTGGGCACGGATGTGGTTCAAACGGTGGATGATTCCACGATGGTTGCTGCCAGTAGACATGGAAAAAGACCCTTTGCGAGTCGCGAGGCCGTTGCATGCACCATTTTCGATCCCCGTACTTGGTTCCTTATCCAGGTCATGTGTCTTTGGTTGGCGGTTTCAGCGTCTTTGGCTAAGTATGAGGCGTTGTACACACCCCAGTCTGGGAGAAGTATGGACATATGGCCACAACCAAGAAGATCACTAGTCGATTTGCGCTGGTTAAGCGTGTGGAAGAGGCTTTATCTTCCATCGAGGACATGCGTGAGGTGACTGGCCACATCGTTTCTGAAGACGTTATTGCCGACTGGGATAACCATCGCGACGTGTGTGTAGAAAATGAGTTCAACGCTTCGTGGTTTGTCGAAGGCCTTGCTGAGATCCAGTAGTCGAAAGATGCAGCAGTCGAAAGCCTTTCTGCAGAGGAGATTGCACGACAGGAGGTAGAACTCGAAAAGCTTTCCAAGATGTTGACTATGAAGAGAGCGGCTCTTGAAGATGCAAATTTGACTTCTCCAAGAAGAGCAGACCTCTGTTGGATGATTTTCCTTAAATGTTTCTCTGTTAAACTTTCATTTAGGTTCTTTTTATTTTCTTTTTTTTTTTTTGAAAAACATACTGGATGTCTGGTTCAAAGTTCGACCGGTTTTGATAGACAGCTGGTAGCTTTTGAGGATATTAGATTATTTCTGGGATGAATGGTTTTGATAAGATAACTCTGATTATGTTTTGTGAAAGAAATATTACTTTTATGAAAGTGTGTGCTAGCAATCGGCACAAGACGCAATAGTATGACGGTTTTACTAAGAACCTAAAAAAAGATCGTATATCTTGCCCGAGTCTAAATTTACTCACTTCATAGGTTTTTTTTCTTTCGCGAACACGCCCCTCTCCATGTAAAAGGCGGCTTTCTTTTGGTAGCATCGCCAAAGAAGTCCCCAATCGCCGGTAGCATCTTCCGAGTCCCAGTTTTCTTGTGTAGTCTTTACGATTGTAACTTAGGGTTGTACGGTAGTTGATTCGGATTGAGTCGCCTTCCCCTACCATCTTGACATCGGGTCGAAGAAAGATATCGATGATCGACATTGTAGCCGATAGATCAATCCTCCCATTGTGGTCGCCAATTGTTTATGGGTAAAAATCGTTTCCGCCGATTTTGGTAAATTCGGTAGGTGAGTGAGAAACTGGTTTAAACCCTAAACAAATGTGATGCACGTTAGCACTTTCTAGATTCGAGAGATCAATCTGTACAAGTTCGGCCTAAACCAAGAAATGGCCGTTCCAGACTTGCTTCGGTCACAAAGTGGAGGAGAAAGGTTGATTTGGGGAGGGAAGCAAAGAAAGGTGTTGAGACCAGAATAATTCTGAGAGAGTAGTATCTCGACTTGTATCAGAAAGTGAAAGCTTCGGAAGCTTGCAAGAGATGAAAGCTTTTTTGGAGAGCTTTCAAAGTTACCTTTTCTGAGAGTGTTGTGTTTTTCTCCTGAAGGAAGAGACTAAAGGGTGAAATAATGGGAGGAGGTGGTAACCGCATGGTGTTTATGGGTGAAAACTTTTTCACCATTATTTCCTCATTTATTTGACCGCTTTATTCCTATTCACGATTTCTTAATATGAGCGTAGTGTACGCCGCATCTTTGTGACCGCCAAACCAAGACCCCGGAAAGCATCCCCGGTTTGTGTTGATGTCTCGAGTGTTGGTTGCACCTTGAGTGCAAGTGGCGCTGCTAGTGGCGCGTGTGGCATGTGCCAATGGCATGTGCGGAATGCCTTTGTTGCGAGTTGCACCTTGAGTGCAAGTGGCAATGCCAGAGCTGCTAGTGGCATGTGCCAATGGCATGTGCGGAATGCCTTGGTGGTAGGTTGCACGTTGAGTGTAAGTGGCAATGCCAGAGATGCTAGTGGCGTGTGTGGCATGTGTCAATGGCATGTGCGGAATGCCTTGGTGGTAGGTTGCACGGTTTGCAAGTTAGGCTACCAGCGTGGGTTTTGGCATATGCCATTGGCACGTACGGCCAAGTTGGCCTAAGTTGCACGGCTTGCAAGTTAGACTACCAGCGTGCGTGTTTGGCATGTGTCAATGGCACGCATGGCCATTAGGGTCACGGCTAGGTAATGAAAGCTACCGGCAAAGCGTGTTGGCATGTGCCAATGGCATGCTCGGCCATTAGGGCCACGGCCTGGTAAGAAAAGCTACCAGCGATGCGTGTTAGCATGTGCCAATGGCATGCGTGGCCAATTTGGCCTAGGTTGCACGGTTTGCAAGCCTAGGCGCGGGCGCTACTTTGGCATGGCGCGGATAGGGCCAAGGTAAGGGTGTTTGGATTGGCGTGGTGTGACCAGTGTAGCTAGGTCCAAGGCAGAGTGCGTTTGGCATGGCGCGGCTAGCTTGGGATAGGTGTGGCTGGCATGATTTGCCATTGGCACAGAGGTGCGGCTAGCATGGTTGGCATGCTTTGGCGCATTTGGTGTGGCTAGCATAGCTAGGGCCAAGGCAGAGTGCGTTTGGCATGACGCGGCTAGTTTGGGCTAGGTGTGGCTGGCATGTTTTGCATTGGCACGGAGGTGCGGCTAGCATGGTTGGCATGCTTTGGCGCGTTTGGTGTGACTAGCATAGCTAGGCCAAGGCAGTGCGTGCGTTTGGCATGGCGCCGCTATCTTGGGCTAGGTGTGGTGGCATGATTTGCCATTGGCACGGAGGTGCGGCTAGCATGGTTGGCATGCTTTGGCGCGTTTGGTGTGAATAGCATAGCTAGGGACAAGGCAGAGTGCGTTTGGCATGGCGCGGCTAGCTTGGGCTAGGTGTGGCTGGCATGAGTTGCCATTGGCACGGAATTGCGGCTAGCATGGTTGGCATGCTTTGGCGCATTTGGTGTGACTAGCATAGCTAGGGCCAAGGCAGAGTGCGTTTGGCATGGCGCAGACTAGCTTGGGCTAGGTGTGGTTTGGAATGATTTTCCATTGGCACGGAGGTGCGGTTAGCATGGTTGGCATGCTTTGACGCATTTGGTGTGGCTAGCATAGCTAGGGCCAAGGCAGAGTGTGTTTGGCATGGCGCGACTAGCTTTGTCTAGGTGTGGCTGGCATGATTTGTCATTGGCGCAGAGGTGCGGCTAGCATGGTTGGCATGCTTTGGCGCGCTTGGTGTGACTAGCATAGCTAGGGCCAAGGCAGACTGCGTTTGGCATGGCGCGGCTAGCTTGGGCTAGGTTTGGCTGGCATGATTTGCCATTGGCACGGAGGTGCGGCTAGCATGGTTGGCATGCTTTGGCGCGTTTGGTGTGACTAGCATAGCTAGGGCCAAGGAAGAGTGCGTTTGGCATGGCGCGGCTAGCTTGCGCTAGGCGTGGCTGACATGATTTGCCATTGGCACAGAGGGGAATTATGGTTTTGTTCGTTATAATCTTAATTTGAAAAAATACCCCCTATTAATTATTGACTACATGCATTGAATGTTCTAATAAATGTGTCACCGGTGACATTATGTTATTCTGGGTTTTACGATTTTACCCTTTGTCTAAAAACCACCATCAACAACCGGCTTTCATAAAAAAAAATAAAAAAAAATTCTTTTCTTGGGTAGCCGAATCCCCTTTCGGCTCCCTTTTTTTTTTTTTTTCGGTTGTAATCATTGGGTTGAGGTACCCCTCTTAAGTGCCTCTTTTTCAATGAATTTTCTTTTTGACCAATCAAAGAAAAGAAAGTAGTCGCAAGGTTCGATCTTCTGAGTAAACAACCACTTCTAGAAATCCTTAAATAATTTAGGGACTTCTTTTGTAGGTTGAAGACTTTGCCCCAACAAGGAAAAAGTTACAAAGACTTTTCATTCAAGAACATCATGAAAGCCTTTCCCATCTTCAACTCGAAATAAGCAACGCATGTAGGGATGTATTGGATATTACTTTTCCTGATTATGAAGACACTTGCGTCAAGGTAACCAGGAAGAACCGCGATACTTGTTATGTATGGAACGCCATATTGGAACCACAACAAGAATCTATTAAAAAAAAATCTCCACTGTTTCACAACATACTGGATCAAAGTCATGATTTTGACACCATTCTTCTGCAGCAAGCAAAAAGCGAGATTCGATCCGTCCCCGATCTCAAACTCGATGATCCAGATGACATTGACGATTACCATTAGTATCTGTCATATCAGGGGAATCTGAGTACAGTTGTCATCTAGCCGAGATGAGCGGAGTCAGATCTGGTTTGTGTATGAAAGTTGTCTGGGGGATCACTAGGGACCTAAGAGCAACTGCAGTGGGCGACTATACCCATTTTTTTGGTCTCAGAACCAGGCGTAGCGGGACGGACCATCGACCAAATACCAGACTAAATGAACAGTGGGCGATTATATTTGGTCGGGGACCAAAGACTAAACCCAAATATAGTCGAGCGTGCATATAATGTTCGCCCCAAAACCAGGCGAACTTAAAGTTTACGCCCCACACCCGGCGGGGATATAGTTTACGCCCCACACCAAGCGGGGGTAAAATGTTCGCCCCACCATTTTTTTTTTTTTTTTTGTTGAGCGAACATTATATGTGATCCTGGTGTGGGGCGAACATTATATGTGATCCCCACACCAGGCGGACATTATATGTTCGCCCCTTTTTTTTTTTTTTTTTTTTTTTTGCCGGGCGGGGATAAAGTTTACGCCCCACACCAGGCGAACTTATACTCCCCGCTCAACTAAATTTACTCGCCACCCACTGCGTCACACGATGGACCAAACTAAAATTTGGTCTTTTTTTTTGGTCTTTGATCTTTGGGTTTAGTCGCACCGCTGTGGATGCTCTAAGATATTAGGAGCCTCATATTTAGTATATGTTCTCCAATTAGTTGTATTTTATACGGAAAATGGGTCATTTGTCCAAATATTTTTAAAATATGGTTCTAATGGACAAGTAAAAATTAGTATGGGTGAAATGGACACCAAAAAAATAACAAGAATGAAATTGGATTCATCCAGGCTTAAACTTAAAAATGAGAGGATGAAACTGGATTCATCCTGATGTAAATTAGGAATAAGAAAATATATCTGAAAATGAGTAGGATGAAACTGTTTACATCCTGACTATTTTTACATTCTCGTCCATTTAAACAGTATCAATTTACATATCTTTTTTACTCAGGAATTGTTGATTTTGATCTTTTTAACCAATTTTGTGTATTTTATACGGTGAAAATATATATATTCTATGCAGAAAAAAAAACTGTAGTTGCGACTTGTGTTAACTCTTGTCAGTTGTCACCATGATAAAAAAAAATGATTCTGTAAACTGATTGTAGATTATTTCGATGATTGTAGCTGGGTCCTCTGAATGTAGCCAACCGATCCAAACATAACAAAAATGAAATCTGGCTAAAATGTTAAACACCACGAGCCTAACTGACCTTGAAAACTAGATCGAGGTTGGGGTTGGCCGAGGCATATACGCTTCACAATTTCACAAAAATCTTTTCTACGTGAGACTATACTCAGCATATAAACTACTCACAAATCCGAAGCAACTAAGGTTATTCCTCCGAGTTTTATCTAACAAACTATACAAATTTGAACGTGTCATCCAAGTGTTACCTGTTCAAATTAATATTTTTGATTTGATAGCCTGGTAGGGAATTGGGATGGGAAATATCTATAATTGGTGTCTTGAGCTAGCTAGGTTCTTCTGTTGTTATGGTCTTGGTTTATGGTTGTATGACCAAGTGTTGCATGGAATGCTTTGAGCCTCTTTTTGGCACTATGATATCAATTGTAGCATTTTACTTTTTTATTTTATTTTTTTGACATTGTCCAAATCAGGTCCTGAAGTGAACTACAAGTAATTCCTAATAGTTTCTTTCAGTTTTGTATATGAGATTTTTTCATACTCATTTCGTATTGGTTCTTAAAAATTTGACATAATTATTCAACTATGTTATTTTATTTTTAAACAATGTTTGACATAATTATTCAACTATGTTAACTAGCTATTATTTATCTCTAATTCCAAGTATATATACATATAGGGCATATATACTCCGGCTTTTCAAAGTTTTAACCAATGAAAACATATATATATTTAATATAAAGAACGATGAAATTTTTTCATCTGAGATCGCTATTTAACCCCCTAAATTTTCACTTCCCTTCTATACAAAAATCCTAATTACAACAAGGCCGAATCCCTCAAAGTTTTCTACTGAGACTTCTGAGTTTGCTTGATCAGATTTAGCTATATATCCACATTACCATTCTCTTAGCTATTCTTGATCAGTTTTAGCTCATGGATATACCTACCTTTTTTGTGGATTGGATTCTGGATATGATTTATATGATGGAGCTACCTGTTTGGCTGTATGTTGTAGTTTCTTTTCTCCTTTTATTTGTGAGTGTTTTGCCCCATCGGTACCTTTTAAAGATAAGAAAATATATTTGGAAATATGGGAGAAAGTTTAACGCCGGTGATATGGGGCATGTATATATGCGATCTGTGGAAGACGTAAGGAACTTCGGAGCTCTAGACATTGCAAACTGCCGCATTGTACTTGGCTATTATTTATCCAAACGGTTACTCAAGGTTATTCTCAATTCATAATCTGTTTCATTTTTTATTTTTTTTTGGAAGCATGAAATAAATTTATTGAAAGATAAAAATGTAATTACACGGTAGACTTAATCTATAGAGTTTTCTAGTGGTGTGGTTTTACGCTTTCTAACATATCTGGTCAGATAAAGCAAGCTTTGGAAAATGGCAGTCCGGTAGAACCATCTAGAATCTAGATAAGGCTAATTTACTTGTCAAGATGCTAAACTATAGTCTTTATGAAATACTGTATATTCTAAACTCTAGTTCTGCCAATAGTTACTCATTTGTTGTTAGAAATTGCGTAGAATATATAGATTCATCTTAAAGCATCTCCAACAGAAGGGTTAAACGGAGAGTACTTGCATTTGCTGCTACATATTGTTACGGTGCTGGTTTTCATTTATACATCAACTGAGCATCTAAGAATATCCTCGTTGATGCAAAGACTCTTTATATGTATACGTAGCGTGACGGTGAAGGTTACCGTTATGTTTTTTTTTGTTTCTTATAAATAAATCGGCTCAACATCACACCTACACAGTACAGACAGTCACAGCTATAATGGTCATTGACCGTTGCTCTTGCTGAAAAAAGTTATTTAAATAACCTTGGTATTTAACAACGGAAAGTGGAGATTTTGAAAAATCAACAACTTTAAATTCCGGAACTCGAACTTCTCATTTCACGTACAAGGATCAGGCCTCTGCCAACTAGCCTAACCCAATTTGACTAATTAGTTAATCCATTTAGGTACATGAAAATGAAATTAGTATTTAAGTTCTAACGTTTATTTAACTAAAGGTAGTGTGGTCTCATATATATATATATATATGTACAGTATACTTCAATGTTACTACTAGTTAGTAGTTGCAAGTTTCGTATGAGTAAATTAATGATCCTCTGTTGGAAACTCATGAATCATGACTTACTTCCTTTGCAGACTGAAGACCACCTTGCCCCAACAGGTAAAAATATCCAAATACTTTTCATGCAAGAGCATATTGGACGCCTCTCCCATCTCCAACTCGAAATAAGGCAGGCATGTAGGAATATGTTGGATAGTACAGGTGCTGATTCTGGAACCATCTTTGTCAGAGTAACTACCAGGGAGAAGTACGATAGTTCAGCTCCGCCAACTCATGAATGGCCATGTCCCAAATTCGAGCAACCACAAGCACCTATTAAAAAGAATGCTCAATTGTTGCGCAAGGTACTGGATCAGCGTTACGATTTAGACACTATACTGCTGCGCAAAGAAAAGAGCAAGATACAACCCAAGGCAAATTCTGAATATCAGGAGCTTCTGGATATAATGTTGTTGAGTAGCCGAGAAGAGCGGAGAAAACAACGGATTCTGTATGCAGACTTAAAAGGAAAAAAACGCCGGGGACAGAACATATTTGATATCATATATACATAACTCTTGCAGTATTTATATTTACAAGTTTTATACAGGAAATGTTGCAACAGAGAGTTTGATGCTCGGTTTGCATCTGTTGCGACTTCTAATAAGCTTATCACCATTATATTATGCCTTTAATAATAACTCTGTATGACCTTTTCTGTATTTTGAGGTGCACGTCTAGATAGTTGAAATCATTTTAGTGCTTCGTCCACGATTGAAGTTTTGCTCTTTTCATCAAGTAAAAGGTGTCCTTGTACATTTGTTTACCCTATCACTTAAAATGAATTTGTTTCTTTAGTAGAAAGAAGAAGAAAAGATCGAGTCCTAGAAACGTTAGAAGCAGTCCTACGCGAAAAGAGCATATACCAAGAATAAAAATACGTTTGAATGGTTCATTCATGTGAATTTGAAGTATTTGGATTTCTTAAGATTAACTGCTTTTACTGTATAACATAGTAATTGAAATTTGTTAAGAGGATAGATTTAAAGTACATTGTTTGAATTTGTCAAGTTTCTGCTGTTAATATATCTTAGGTAGTTAAGACCTGTGGACTTCTATATTTTGCATCAAAGCATGCCATTTGGGTGATCGTTCTATTTCCAGTTTTGATTGCTGTTGCTTAGCTGATCTATTTTAGGTCACGATGTAAGTTTCCGCTGCGGAAATTTCCACCAGTGTCTCTTTTTTATTGAAGAATATGAAGGAGGTAGGTGGTGCCCTCTGCCGTGGCAGAAAGGTATATCACAGACATCCTAAGAATGTGATCTCATCATGCATAAAAAGAGTGTGGCAAAATGGAAGAGAGTTGACGGCTCAAGATAGTTCCATGTAAGGAAAAATAGAATTCCTTGTGGATGGGTATAAAGGCGATTATGCGAATGACCTGAAAGCTGATACTTCATCAGGCGACCATGCCACGAGAATATCCGATAATTCCGATTGTGTGGCCACAAATCTGCTGCATGTTTCTTAATTTTTCATTTTTGTTTCTCTTTTAAGTAAATTCTTATTCTTATTATATGATTGAAATCCATAACAGTAATATCACTTATAAATCAAATTTAAAATTTCATAAATATTGTAAAAAAGGTCAAGCAAATCGCAAATACTCATCTGCCTATCTGACAGAGGCTTGAAAACCAAATAAAGTCAAGGTTACATGTGATCATTTTCGCGATGCAATTAAATGGGCAGACATGTTAACCCAATTAGAGGTGGCCAATTCCTTCAATGCCTCCACTATTGAGACCTCCACTGCACCCCGCCACCATCAAACCCATCTCCAGATCCTGCACCTGTTCCAATTCTACTAGCATAAGTTTTCTATTCCTTGTTTCGTCTCCAATTAAGATTTCGTTTTCTTAGTTTTTAGTTTTTAGTTTTCTTTCCTAGTTAGGAATCTTAGAGTGATTTCCTATTCTGGCTAGTTTTGTTCTGTTTCCTAGTTTAGATGATTTCCTTTTCTTAGTCTTTTAGTACTAGGAGAAGGAGTTAATGAAGTATATTATAAGGCTTAGAGCACACATCCATGGATCCAACGAAGATTTTTCTTGACCCAAGCAGTGGGGATTGTCTAAATTCCCTTGAAATTATTCATCTATCTTTTTGGCCGCCCCTCACAATAACTCAGATTATGGAAAACTCGAAGAAGAATAAGAAGGAGAAAGAGGCAACTGCAACAATTAACCTCCCAGAAGAGATTCTCCAAGAAATTTTCTCAAGGCTACCGAGGAAGTCTCTTATGCGATTTGAGTGTGTGAGTAAGTCATTGTGTACATTATTTCGTTCCCTTAGTTTTCAAAATATGCAGCATGAGCTTAGCAACATAAAAAACAATACGGTTATTATGTTTTGCGATGATGAACAGAAAAACATGCATACGATAGATTAGGATCGAATACATGGAAAAACACTCCAAGCATACCTTACTATGTTTCTTTCAAAGGAATTTCTGGTGTGCTCTTAAATGGAGTTCTTCACTGGATTGCACATAACTTTGCAAACGACGACTCTTTTGTGATGATCTGTTTGGATATAGTCAATGAGAGATTTGAGGAGATAGCAGTTCCAGAAGCACCTATGCCATATCAAAAAGAACCTAATTGGGAAGGAAATGTGTTCCGTATGACTTTGGGAGTATTGGGAGGGTACCTATGTGTAGGTATTCATGTTTTTAATGTCTGCCATGATGTATGGATGATGCAAGATTATGGAGTGCAAAAGTCTTGGACTAAAAGTTTCTCCATTACCCAGACGAGTATAACTAGTAGAAGATACTGTGCGTTCATATGGAGTTTCAAGAACAATGAGATTTTATTGGAGGTTGACGGGGCATTAGTTTTATATGACCCAAGCAACAAAAATTACAGAAAACTGAGGTTGGATTTTAATTTCAATGGAAGGTTTACCGTAGCTTGGAATCATATGATTAGTTCAGTTTCTCTTTAACTATGCAAGGAGACGTTAATGGCAATGTGTGTCTGGTTGGTCTCTTTAACTGTACTTTTTTTTTTTTTTTTTTTTGCTGCAGTAGTGACATGCCTTTACAGGCTCTGTATACATTAGATGCTACTGGCATGGTTTGCTGCAAATATGATCGATCATACTGTTAAAGGTATGTACTATGGCGTTGTGATATTTGTCTCCAATTTCAAGACAACTTCATTCCTCTATGTCATTCTTCTCCACCAATCCTTTTTTTGTTTGGTTTGGTTTTGTTTACAAGACCATAATTCCCTCCAATCGGTTATTACGGGTTAGTTATATTTCCTTCTGGTATAACTTTACAATGTGTAATGAGTGAGTTGATTGAAGCTAACAAATCTTAACTAATTTATCAGAAACCCATAAAAATATCATGCCCTTTAGTCTTTACCTTATCAATCGCCACCTTGGAGTCTCTGCCTTTTTCTTTTTTCATTCGCCCATTACTTTCAGGTTTCTTTCTGCCGTATCACCCTTATAATGGCAAAGTTTTGTCAGGATTTTCTTAGGGAATAACTGACAACCGCGGAATAACGGATCTTGAGATATTATGATGAATAATAAGTAAACCAAGCACAAGAAACTATAAAAATACGAGAAAGATAAATCAACTAACAAGACACAAGATTTATAGTGGTTCGACCAATACATACAACTTGTATATATTGTCAACGTCCACTTTGAGCCGCACCAACTCAAATCCACTATGAAGAAAAACGATTACAACGTCGTGTGAATCCCAGCAAACCCTTGGTTACACCGCAACAATTACCCGAGACGATAACCTTGTCTCTTGTTCCTCACCAATATGCTATCACAAAGAAACCTAGCTTAAGCTCTAAAAGCTATACAAGAAATCTCTCACCGATCTCTTAATCGTTTTCTACACAACGTGCATAATTCTACAAGGCCTAACTACTTATTTATATAGGTTACAAACTTGGCCACCAAGAATTCTAACCGGTTTAGGAAACCCCTTCCCTAAATAACCGCGGCTAACTTTAGGAAATAATTAATTAGTCTTCAATAACTAACAATCTCCCACTTTGAAGACTTATTGATTGTCTTCCATTCTTCAACTTTGGATTGAAAGTGCTAAAACATCTTCCTTGTTAGTGCGGCTCCCCTCCCAGATTCTCATTCTGAGAGACCAACTAAAGCCTTGCGAGCTTTAGCTTGTCGATGTAACTCCTTGGTAAACATATCCATAGGATTCTTGAACCAAGAATCTTCTCGAGCTTCAACTCTCCTTCTTCTAAGAGATCCTGAATGAAATGATAACGGATATCTATATTCTTCGTCCGAGCATGATAGGCTGAGTTCTTGGCTAAGTGTATAGCACTTTGACTGTCGCTAAACAGAACACTATCTCCTTGTTCCTTTCCAAACTCGGCCAATAATCCTTGTAACCAAATCATCTCCTTGCTCGCTTTCGTCACCGCTACGTACTAGTAGACAATGTCACCAACTTCTGTAACCGTGAGTTCCAACTCACTGCAGCTGACCCCATAGTATAAACATAACCGGTTGTACTTCACCTTTTATCTACATCACCTGCGAAGTCTGCATCCACATAACCCCTCAAGATAGAACCACCTCTTCCATAACACAATGGTACGTTTGTGTTACCTCTCAAATACCTGAGAATCCACTTCACAGCTTCCCAATGTTGTTTTCCCGGGTTGGTTGCATATCTACTCACTACTCCCACTGCATGTGCAATATCCGGTCTCGTGCACAGCATAGCATACATCAGACTCCCAATAGCTGAAGAATATGGTACGTTAGTCATGTACTCCTTTTCTTCATCTGTCTTCGCACACTGCATACTTGAAAGACGAATCTGACTTTCAAGTGGAGAAATAACTGGTTTAGCATTCTTCATATTCAACCTTTTCAACACTCGTTCAATATATTCAGCCTGACTAAGCATAAGACTTCCCTTAGCTTTGTCCCTTATGATTCTCATACCAAGAATCTGTTTTGCTTCACAAAGATCTTTCATAGCAAACTCACTTTCTAATTGTTTCTTCAAATTCTCAACTTCTTGTAGAGATGTTCCTGCAACCAACATATCATCCACATACAGTAGTAATATGATGTAGTCAGAACCATTCCTTTTGAAGTAACAACAATGATCTGCATTACACCGTGAGTAACCACTTTTATGCATGAAGTTATCGAACTTCTTATACCACTGTCTCGGGGCTTGTTTTAAACCGTACAAACTCTTCTTTAGCTTGCACACCATCTCTTCCTTGCCTTTTACTATGAATCCTTCTGGCTTCTTCATGTAAATTTCTTCATCTAGGTCACCATGAAGAAAAGTAGTTTTTACATCTAACTGTTCAAGGTAGAGATCTTCAGAAGCCACTAGACTTAACACTACTCTGATAGTAGTCATCTTTACAACTGGAGAAAATATCTCGTTGTAGTCAACACCAGGTTTCTGCTGAAAACCTTTCACAACCAACCTCGCCTTGTAGCAAATTTCTCCATTTGCTTCAGATTTCATCCGATAAACCCACTTTTTATGCAACGCCTTCTTACCTCTTGGTAATTTTGCTAACACCCATGTGTCATTCTCATCAAGTGAATTCATCTCATCCTCCATAGCAAGTTGCCACTTGATTAAATCATCAACCGCTAGTGTTTCCTTAATATCTTCAGGTTCACCTCTATCCGTAAGTAATAGATAATTCAAAGCATACCTTGGGTTTGGTTTAGGAGTTCTTGACGATCTTTGTACTTCTTGTGAAACTATAGGAATAACTCCCACTGCAGTAGAAGTCTCTTCAACTTGTACTTCTCCGCCATTAGCAACATCATGCTCTTCTTGTTCCACACTTCTTCCAGAAACATCATCAATATAGATATACAACTCCTTATCGACGTTGCTTGACCTGACATCTTCAACTTGTGTTGTATTCCTATCCTTGTACAGCTCATTCTCATTAAAAGTGACATCTCTACTTCTAATAACTTTGTGACCCTCATAGTCCCAAATTTTATACCCAAAAGCGTCAATTCATAACCAAGGAATATACACTTCTTTGCTTGAGCACCTATCTAAGACCTCTCACCGGGACTAAGATGAACATAACCAACACAACCAAAAACTTTCAAATAGGAAAGATTTACCTTTTTGCCAGTCCAAACCTCCTCTGGTATCTTCATATCTAATGGACTACTAGGTGTCCTGTTAATTAGATAAGCAGCCGTCTCTGTTGCATGTGCCCAGAAGGTCTCGGGAAAACCAGATTGTAACCTCATGCACCTTGCATGTGCATTCAATGCCCAATTCATACGTTCTGCTACTCCATTCTCATGTGGCGTCCTTGGAACTGTCCTCTCCAAAAGAATTTCATTCGTAGCACATAACTGTATTTTTCATACTCACCACCGTTGTCTCACCTTAGACACTTCAACTTCAGACCAGTTTCTGTTTCAACCAAAGCTTTCCAATTCTTATAAACTTCATACACCTCGAACTTATTCTTCATGAAGTAAAGCCACACCTTCCTTGAGTGATCATCAATAAAGGTGACATAATAATGGAATCCGCTGTGAGATGCAACATCAATTGGTCCCCATACATCGGTATGAACCAAATCAAGTTTCGCGCTTCTCAAGTCTCTTTCTCCTCTGCTGAAGCTAACCCGTTTTTTCTTTCCAAGAACACAGTCTTCACAAAAACTCATATCAACAGACTTCACCTTTGGTAGATATCCTCCCGAACATAGAATCTTCATGTTCTTCTCACTCATGTACCCTAATCTTCTATGCCATAAGTTAGTGTCTTCACCACTACTAGCCACTGCTAAAGTAGTTACATCTGAAGTCCGGTATAGAGTATTGACTCTAACTCCTCGAGCTAACACCATAGCCCCTTTCTTTACTTTCCAATTGTGTTTCGTTAACACAACTTCACAGTTATCATCACAATCTTGGCCCACAGACACCAAGTTTTTCTTCAAATTTGGAACGTTTCGTACATCCTTCAATTTCCATGTCGAACCATTGACTTTCAAGATCACATCACCCAAATTGATGATGTCTCATGCTTCACCGTCACCCAAGAATACTTGGCCATAATATCCTTATTTATAAGAGATCATAATACTCTTATCACCTGTCGCATGGAAAGATGCTCTCGAATCTATAATCCAAGACTCATCCTGCTTGTCCTCAGAGAGTAGTAGAAAACCTTCAGTAATCACCTTCTTGTTATCAACAAGGACCTTCACCGGTTCCACAGCTGCAACTACGTTGACCTCTTCTTGATTACCTTTGTTTCCACCATTATTAGCACCTTTGTTTTCCGGACAATCGCGCTTGTAGTGTCCTACTTTCTTACACGCCCAACACTTTACAACACCTCTAGGCCGGGATTGAGATCTCTCCCTAGACTTACCTCTAGACTTCCATCTAGTCTTGTTTTTGTTCCTATTTGAACTCCTGCCTATATCTTCTTCATGCATACTTAAGGCCGGGCTTGAAGAACTAGAAACATAACCTTGTTTTATTTTTCTCTCCTCTTCAGCAATTAACCTTTGTTGCACATCATCAAGCTTCAACTTCTTGCTCCTTGCAGAATTTCTAATGGTTGTCCTTGCAGTCTCCCAACTCTTTGGAAATGACGACAACAACCGTAAAGCTTGAACTTCATCATCAAAAGTAATACTAACTTTTGAAAGCTGAGAAATAATCGATTTAAACTTCCCAAGGTGTGCTGAAATCGCTTCGCCTTCTTGCATCTTCAGATTAAATAATTGTTCACACAACATAATCTTCCCCGAGGCTGATGACTTTTGATACAATTTTTCAAGTTTATCCATAAGATCCTTCGTACTAGTTTCCTCTTGTACGTTATTGTAGACTTCCTCCGTTAGACATCTACGGATCACGGCTACACACTTGCGATCAAGAGTTATCCATTCATCGTCTTTGCGTGCTCCCTTTTTCGCAACTCCACCCAATGGATCAGCAATGTCTTTCTCATATAGGTAGTCTTCCATCTGAGACTTCCAAAACGCAAATTTCTTCCCATTAAAAACTTTAACCCTAGTTATCGTACTTTCATTATTATCACCCATAACACCCACTCCAATCGTACTACGATAAACCCTAAAGCTCTAACCTGAGCTCTGATACCAGTTGTCAGGATTTTCTTAGGGAATCACTGACAACCGCGGAATAACGGATCTTGAGATATTATGATGAATAATAAGTAAACCAAGCACAAGCAACTATGAAAATACGAGAAACATAAATCAACTCACAAGACACAAGATTTATAGTGGTTCGACCAATACATACAACTTGTATATATTATCTGCGTCCACTTTGAGCCGCACCAACTCAAATCCACTATGAAGAAAAACGATTACAACGTCGTGTGAATTCCAGCAAACCCTTGGTTACACCGCAACAATTACCCGAGACGATAACCTTGTCTCTTGTTCCTCACCAATATGCTATCACAACGAAACCTAGCTTTAGCCCTAAAAGATATAAAAGAAATCTCTCACCGATATCTTAATCGTTTTCTACATAACGTGCATAAGTCTACAAGGCCTAACTACCTATTTATATAGGTTACAAACTTGGCCACCAAGAATTCTAACCGGTTTAGGAAACCCCTTCCCTAAATAACCATGGCTAATTTTAGGAAATAATTAATTAGTCTTCAATAACTAACAAGTTTTGTATAATAGCCTTGCTTATAACTGGCCGTAGGTTGGATTGCACTGTCTGTCCCGCCTCACATAGGGGTGTATTTCTTAGTTTTGTATAATAGATTTCTTTGGTTGCTTCTCTTTACAAGATAAAAAAAAATCCTTGGATTATTATTTGCTAAAGGTAACTTGGATGTCAGATAGTCCAAGAACAATAATGTACCAATAGGTTCCATTAGCAAACATAAGAAATAAATAGGCAACAAAAACATCACATACTAAATGTCGCTTCCCATTCGAATACGCATGTTGGATACATGTGTTGAAATTTTCATGTTGATAAATGCTTTTAACGTGATATGAGACAACTAGCAGGTCTTGCATCTTTAGTTCAGTATAAATTGGGCCACCTGAAACGTTCTATGATTACACACTCATCGGCCAAGAGCTATGATATTTTTCAACCGAGAGGATGGAGGAAATTGAAAAGCAATTATTTAACATGAAAAGTGGAAACTTAATATCTCAATACTCATCGGCCAAGAGTTATGATATTTTGGCCAAGAGCTATGATATTTTGCAATCCGCATTACTCAAGATCTCAATACGCATCGGCCAAGAGCTATGATATTTTGTAACTGAGAGGATAATGAAAATTGAAAAGAAATTATATTTAGCGGGAAACTGAGATTTAATATCTGGTTTTCAGTTTTCAGCTCGATGATTAAGAGGGGTACCTTTCACTACAGGTACTCATCGGCCAAGAGCTATGATATGCGGGAAACTGAGATCTGATATCTGGTTTTCAGTTTTCAGCTAGGGGTACCTTTCATTACAGGTACTCATCGTCCAAGAGCTATGATATTTTGCAACTGAGAGGATGGAGGAAATTAAAAAAAATTATATTTAGCGGGAAACTGAGATCTGAGAGGATGGAGGAAATTTGAAAAGAGATTATATTTAACGGGAAATTGAGATCTGATATCTGGTTTTCAGTTTTCATCTCGATGATTAAGAGGGGTACCTTTCACTACAGGATGCTACATTAGTGGAGAGGCCAACTCAAAACCAATTGGCAATGAGTGGAGAGGCCTTAAGGATTATAAACCTCAGGATTTTAGATTAACCAAACAATGTGGGACTAATAGTCTCAACATTATGTAAGGATATACTCCTATGATATCTGGTTTTCTCAACATTATATTATATTTATGTTAATCGAAAAAGGTTAAAAGAATTTCAAACGTGAAAATATGATCCTAGCTAAGCCTATGGCTACAGGCCGTGGACGCAATTCAAAGAATTTGATTATTAACACCAAATGCGATAATACGTCCTCTAATAATTGATCTTTGTCTTTTTTTTCATCTTTTTTCTTTTTTCTTTCTTATTTTTTCTTTTTCTTTTTTTAAGTGAACCTTTCGTGTAGATATGAATTCCATAATTTTGATAGGCATATTTATATTGGTTGTGCAGGGGAAAGTGATGATTATTAACACCTCATCCCTATTATGAATTCCATAGTTGTTTTTTTCTGGAGAAGCTGAAGAAGTAGAGGGAAAAAAGAAAAATCTAGGGTTTGTGATTTTGTTAGAAAAAATGAAATTTTATAGAGACGATGAAGACTCTAGTAGTGATGGGGTGCATCAGATAATCTTGATTTCGATCCTACCGATTTGGATTATTCGTTGAATGAAGAAGAGCATCAACCAAAGCATGCTTAAGGATATTATGGTAGCACAAGAACAATTTTACCGGGAAGAAGAAAGTGATAGGTTCCAATGGGCAGGTATGCGTTCTAACGATCTCCAAACACATATTTGCATCTTACAATCACCCAAAAAAAGGAAAAAATTTGGAAATTTTAAACCATATTCCGCTTATTCGATAGCACCACATAAACCGATTCTGGGTTAAATCCCCAAATTAGGGTCCACAATCGGTCGTTGTTCACCGCCATGTAAATCATTGAAGTACACTTTTGGCGCAATTGGTAGGTGAAAAAAATGGTTTTTCATAGTGATGTACGCATGCCAATTCCTTCACTTGGATATTTTTGAAAAATGCACAAAGTTCACAATCGGGTTATGTACGTATATATGCAATCTAATTATGACGGCGAAATGTTACAGGAAAATGAGAACATAAATCAGATTACATTTTACGCAACGTGAATCGATTGTTGTTTTGGGGAATTTTTCTCTAAAATCATCAAGACCTTAATCGGTTGATATACTAATATATATATAATGATTCTTAACAATCGCTTTCTCGATTCTTCCACATAAACTGATTCTTAATCCTTAACTTGTTGATATATGTTGTAGATTGTTGAAGTGTTCGACGAACATCAACCCGAACCCATATCTCTTTTGGGTCCTCGTACCTCTTCCCACTATTACAATGATTTGGAATGGAATAATAGGAACGATGCAATGCAATGGTTTGTGGACAATGTCATAGAGTTCAAATGTGTATTAGTTATAGGTCGTCATTCAAGTCGTGATCGTTTAGAATTTGTTTATGGAAGATGTGGAAAGTATGAAAGTCACAGGGCAAAGGATTGAATTAATACATGACTAACTTAAATAAGTATGGCTACCCATTTAAGATTATAGTTAGTTAATATACCCAACAATGTATACAAGCTGTTTAAAGTGGTGAATGGTTGGCATAATCATGATGATCCAGAATCTCTTATCGGACATTCTGTTTTTTGTGGGTTGAAACCACATCAATTGGAAACGGTAAAGTCAATCGTGTAAACAAAGTGATATACTTAGGACTATTAAGGAGTATGATAAGAATAACTTTTCCATTTTGAGGAAAAATTTTGCGGCAACAGCAGCCTTAAGGAGGAGGGAATGGGATGGTAGAGCGGTGATGGAACAATCTCAGTGGTTAGCCGATCAACACTGATATACAATGAGGAAGCAAGTAGTGGTAGGCAAAGTGACTCGTATTTTCTTGATGCATCCAAATATGATCAACTAGGCCCAATGCTTCTATTTTTGGAATGCCGAGTCACATTTTTGGAATTCACCTTCATTTTACTGTCGTTGCCTCGTTGGACATGCATCTTTGGGCTCATATTATTTTTGTGTTCCTATAGAAACACTTGTTTTTACCAATTTCATGCTTCTTGTATTGTCTCCAACAAATAAAATTATTACAAAAATCCAAACCACTAATATTTTTAACAAACAAAACAAATAGACATCCATTATTATTTCAATTTCCGATCAACTAATCCAGGTTTATATGTCTGAGATGGTGGAGCATATTGAAGTGGTTTCCTTTCTTGATTTCATCAAACCAAGAAATGTGGAGGAAAGATTTTAAGAGTTATGGAATTGGTAAATATGTTGTGCAGAAGTAAGTAGTGAAGGCATGCTGGAGAAGGTGCTTGGGCTAGCTATTTCTGTTGCAACTGTAACAATAAAACACTAAAAGAAGATGTGAAGATGTTAGAAATAAATTTCTGGAAAGTAAAAAAACACTCAATTGATAGCAAACAGAGGACAGAGTCACGTGTTCAACACGTTGTCCTTAACACGATAGTTGACCGGTACGCCTCAAGAATGAGTGATGCCTATACCCTGTGGTCAAGTCGTTTTCAGGATAAAACTGCCTGATGCAAGCATTGTTAGCACTACAGTACTTTCCCACTCTTACGAACTCAACAGCAATGGCACGAAGAATGTAAAAACCACACAGAGGGAGAGAGACGAAAAGAAGAGGATAATAGCTCTTCTGGACGCAAAATGAAATGAAGAAGTCGAAACAGCCCCACCTATGAAGAACTCCTCTTTAGATATACCAGAAACAGACCCCACCTGCTAGAGTGAAAACATATCCACTCGTAGACTTAGTATCCTCCGAGTCGATATCCGTTTGCATCACAAAATCCCTCAAGGACGGCAAGGTACCCTTCATAATTTAAACAAAAGGTCAAAGTGTATTTCAAATACCTCAACACTCTAAAAAGTGCATCCCAGTGTTCCTACCCTGGATTACAAGTATACCTACTTAACCTACTCACAACATAAGCAATGTCTGGCCTAGTACAGTTCATCAAATACATCAGACTTCCTATAAGTCGTGAGTATTCAAGTTGTGAAACTCCATTACCCTTATTCTTTTTGAGTTTACAACAAGGATCATACGGAGTAAAAAGGAGTTTACAATCAAAATGATTGAATTTTCTAAGTACAGATTCACCATAATGAGATTGACTAAGACTATAACCGTTAGAATTTCTTCTAATTTTCATCCCTAAGATTACATCTGCGGGGCCTTAGTCTTTCATGTCAAAGTTCTCATTTAGCATGCTCTTAGTGGAATCAATTACATCCATGCTTGTACCAAGTATAAGCATATCATCAACATACAAGCATACAATCACACAGGCATCATTCAATAGTTTAGTATAGACACACTTGTCAGATTCATTGATTTTAAAACCATTAGAAAACATTACATGATCAAATTTTTCATGTCATTGTTTAGGTGCTTGTTTCAATCCATACAAAGATTTTTTCAGTTTACAAACTTTGTTTTCATAACCTTTCACTACAAAGCCCTCAGGTTGTTCCATGTAAATTTCATCATCTAATTCACCATTTAGAAAAGCTGCCTTTACATCCATTTGATGTATCTCTAGGTTATGAACCGCATCTATAGCAATTAACATCCTAATAGAAGTAATTCTCGTAACGGGTGAGTAAGTATCAAATAAATCTACACCTTCATGTTGTTTATAGCCTTTAGCTACTAACCTAGCCTTGTAATTTTGAACAGTTCCATCTATGTTACGTTTCCTCCTGAAGATCCATTTACATCCTATGGCCTTACATCCACGGAGGTAAATCTACCCCGGCTCCCACGTATCATTTTCTTTGATGGATTCCATCTCACTAATGAGATGACTCTTTCCACCATGGAGCTTCAGAAGAAGTCATGGCTTCTCTATAAGTCTTAGGATCAGACTCTGCTAGTGTTACGAAGTCAGGTCCAAAGGAGGTTTTGGTTCTAGCCCTTTTACTTCTCCTAGGCTCAATTTCTACTTCGTCTTCCTCTAAAGGTAAAGTCCGGCGGTTGAAGGGACATCTAGGGGATCAAGACCTCTCTTACGAGAGTCAGATTTCAAAGGAAAAACATTTTCAAAGAACACAACATCCCTAGATTCCATAATAGTATTCACACCAATTTCAGAAATTTCAGAACTGATCACAACCATAAATCTATATGCAGGAGTATGGTCAGGATACCCTATGAAGACACAGTCAACAGTTTTGGGTCCTATCTTGGTTTCTTTAAGTTTAGGGATATGAACCTTAGCCAAACACCCCCATACTTTGAAGTATGCATAAGAAGGTTGTCTACCTTTCCACAATTCATATGGAGTTTTATCTGATCCTTTAAAGGGTACTCTATTCAGGATATAGCAGGCTGAGAGGACATCTTCCCCCCACAAGTTCAAAGGTAATCCTGAACTAATTAACATGGCATTCATCATCTCCTTAAGGGTACGGTTCTTACGTTCAGCTACACCATTAGACTGGGTGAATAAGGAGGGGTAACCTCGTGTATTATGCCATGTTCTACACAAAAATTTCCTATCGGAACTATGTACTCACCACCACGGTCGGACCTTCTTGTTTTAATGGTAGCATTCAACTGGTTTTCAACTTCTAGATTATACATTTTAAAGGCTTCTAAGGCATCATCCTTACCCTTAAGCAAATATATATGGCAATACCTTGTACATTCGTCTAGAAAAGTAACAAACCATTTCTTACCACTTCTACTTTGAACCGATTTCATGTCAACTAGGTCTGAGTGAATTAATTCTAAGGGTTTAGAATTTCTATGAACATTTTTGCTAAAAGGTTTTCTAGCATACTTTGATTCTACGCATATTTCACATTTGTGTTCCTTTTCCAAACTAAATTTGGGTATGCATCCTACATTAGCCAGTTTATGCATTGACTTATAATTTACATGTCCAAGTCTACCATGCCAAACATTCAAAGACTCACAAACATAAGCAGAAAAATCATTCTTATTCATTACAGCAGAGTTTACATTAAGCTTATATAGACCCTCAGTCTTATAACCCTGCCCCACATAATCCTTACCCTTAGTCACAACACATTTCCCATATTCAATTACAATTTTAAAACCCTTATCATCTAGAACACCACACGAAACAAGATTTTTGCAGATGTCTGGAACATGAAGAACTTCATTCAAAGTGAGAGTCTTGCCAGAAGTGAGCTTGAGCCCAACTTTGCCTTTTCCTACAACCGAAGCTGCAGATGAGTTACCCATAAAGAGTTTTTCTCCTTCCCCTACCTTATTATAGGAGGTGAACATGTCTCTGTTTCCGCAGACATGTTTGGTAGCACCAGAGTCTACCCACCAGTCTCTCACATTTGTTACCAAATTAACTTCAGACACCGTACCAGAAAATTCATCTTTGTTGTTTTCAACCAAATTAGCATTATTTTTCTTTTTAAGGTCCTTACGGTTTCGACAGTGAACCGCCATATGGCCAGGGTTTTTGCAAGCATATCAATCACCCTTAATTTTATTAATGCTAGATTTAGGTTTCTGAAACATACCTTTCTTGCCCGGAGGTTTCTTGGAGTTGTTTCGGTTCTTGTCACATTTTTCAGCATTTGAACCTTTGTGTTCAGTCACATGAGCTTTGTTAGACATGTCCCTTGCAGAAGATACATTTTTGTCCTCGGAGCACAACAATTCTTAAAATTGAATCTTCTTACCCAAATCAACCATAGTGACTTCACCAGTTTCATGTCTCAGTTTCTTCTTGTACTCAGACCAGGAAGAAGGCAATTTCTCAATGACAGCAGATACTTGAAAAGTTTCATCAATCACCATACCTTCCGCAAGAATTCCATTGATAAATATTTGCTGGAATTCAAGGAATTGATCAACCACAGAATTGTCATTCGACATTTTAAATTCCATGAACCTAGCTACCAAGAATTTCTTACTTCCAGCAGTTTCAGCTTGGTATTTTGCCTCCAAAGCAGCCCATAAATCAAAAGCAGAAAAGTTCTCCTTAGCATTGTAAAAGTCATACAAAGCATCCTATAAACAATTCAGAATATGATTTTTATCCATGTAGTTACTCCTCTTCCATTCTTCTAAAAAAGACTCACGACCAGCATCATAAAAGGATTCATCAAAAGGTTTCAGAACATAAGAATCCAGTTCATGGTAACTCAGAAAAAATAACATTTTTGACTGCCACCTCTTAAAGTCTTTCCCAGAAAATTTAGCAGGCCTTTCAACATCGTTCTTACCCTTTGTTACAGACAGAAAATAACGATCGCGCTAAAATTGTTGCAATTGTAACAATAAAACATTAAAAGAAGATGTGAAGATGTTAGAAATAAATTTCTGGAAAGTAAATAAACACTCAATTGATAGCAAACAGAGGACAGAGTCACGTGTTCAACACGCTGTCCTTAACACGATAGTTGACCGGTACGCCTCAAGAATGAGTGATGCCTATACCCTGTGGTCAAGTCGTATACAGGATAAAACTTCCCGATGCAAGCACTGTTACCACTACAGTACTTGTCCACTCTTACGAACTCAACAACAATGGCACGAAGAATGTAAAAACCACACAGAGGGAGAGAGACGAAAAGAAGAGGATAGTAGCTCTTTTGGACACAAAATGAAATGAAGAAGTCGAATTCTTTTTATAGGCAAACGGAGAGGGAGAAATCAATGCACCATTAATGTCGAATCAATACTGCATGCGAAATAATGCTGCATGGTGTCGACATAATTTTGTCATAAAACAGTCAAAAAATGGTAAGAAAAATGTCGACATCCATGCACATAAAGCCGTTAAGAAAATTAATTTTGGTTAGAAAATAAATTCACCCAGGTCACACGCCCCCCCACATTTAAGACAGAATTTTAATTTGATTGTAAAATATTTATGGAAATAATTTAAAATAATTTTGTCAAATTGATAAGTCTTGGTTGATCCACGTCCACGGCGTAGGCACGATCCCGAGCCCTAAGACTAAGTGAAAGCAAAAATATTTCGCCCCACCCGTTTCACCCACATTGTTTTATTAACTATCCATATCCATAAAGGAATAGTTATATAGTGGAACTCCTCTTTAGATATACCCAATGTGGGACTAAAGGTTCTATTTCATTCACTCATAAGAAAATGAGTAAGTGCTCTTAGAGACCCAAAGGTCCTAAGTTCAATTCTCACCAAGACCATAAAACCAAAACAATAAACTCATTTTCTCCGACAATTTCGAGTAGCACAGCGAACATATATTGGTCTTCGGGAATTTTCAAACAGGCACATGAAATCTTATCCAGTATCTCCTTCAACGGGCTTACAAGTTATTTCAAACTTGTAAATAATTTTTTCTCCACAAGACTGTTACTCTTCTATACTTGGAACATATATTACTCTTCTATGCTCAAGTTAATACAGGGATGGCCATTTGCCCCACCAAACCCATCTCCGTGGATACCCGCCCCGTTTGGGTAGGGTTTTACCTGTATAAATGAGGATGGGGTTGGATATGGGTAATACTAGGGCTGTCAACGGAACTTAACGTAACGGATATTGGCTCTGCCGCTGTCGTTGTCATTAAAATTAGTGGTTAACCGATATCCGTTAAGTTCCGACGGAAATATGAAATTCAAAACCATTGCCGTTACGTTGGACTTACCGGTTAACGGATAATTTTCCGGTACCATCCGTTAACCCATGAACCCCAAAACTCCGTTCCATCAAGAACCCTAAATTCAATCACCATCACCGATTTCATCCTCTAAAACTTAGCTTCATCTGTAATACCACTCCAAAACCTCAATTCATTCATTACCCATTTCAACTCATCATCCTAGAACGTAAATTTCATCATCAATTCATCCTCTGAGTTCTTCTTACAAACCCTAGCTTCTTCAATTATTCCCCAAACAACCTCCGAACATCAATTAATCAACAACCCTTTCATTCTCTGACTATCAGCATCTCAACTTACTGATCAATTCCAAACAACTTCGAAGATTCCAAACAACTTCGAAGATAAGTCTACAAACCCTAATTTGATTTCTTCTGATTTCTTTATTTAATCCATAATTGATCTCTTCCCTAATTTGGCAACATCATCTTAGTCCTTGTTTACATATTTTCGTCCATTGATTCTCGCTTTCGACAATACCTCACTTTCAGTTCACAATCACTCAGAGAAGAATAGAGGAAAGAAACGAGAGGAAAAAAGAAGAATGACGAAGAAGAAAGAATATTATGAACTTATCTTCTTGGTTGACTAGTCACATTATCGGTTAACGGAACTTACGCTAACGGAAATAGGACAACCGTTGCCGTTACGGTAGGATGAAATTATCCGCTACGTTATCAGTTACGGTTAACCGGTATAACGGAACTAAACCTAACGGCAACCGGGTAATCGGATTCGGCTAACGGTTAACGGTTTCCATTGACAGGCCTAGGTAATACTCGAAACCTAAGCTTCGGGATGGGGCGGGGACGGGATTCAAGGTCCCCTCCCCGTACCTTTCATATTATAGGGGTTTAGACTTTTATGCAAGAATTTGTATTGAATTTTTATACTTCCACCACTTAGTCGAGCTTTCTTTCATTTATTATATTCTTGATCGTTCTTGTACATTCATCATTTTGGCTCTTTCGTTGTGATCAGAAGCATTCTCTAATTGTTAAAATAGAAAATGAAGCAGATAATGAAATAGTTAACGTGGACGAAGATAAAAAGAGAAAGTAAAAAAAGTAGAAAAACTAATAAGTCATTAACGGATTCTTTTGTTCACTTTAAGATAAATTACTGAATTTAAGATTTTAGAATGCATTTTTCTTACGTTATTATTTTTATTCGAATCAAATATAAGTTGTGATTATAAGCAAATTTATATATTAGCTCAGTGTTACGGGTAACCCATGAAAAAACCGCCCCATATGGGTATTTCCCATACCCGCCCCGCCCCAATTTATGTGGGTAACGGGATGGGTATGGGTATTTTTCTTACGAACGGGGCAGTGATTGGGATTGGCATACCCGTCCCATGACCATCCCTAGTTAATACAAACTTGTAAATAGACAATATCTGTGTGCTCAAACAAATTAATCCCTAAGAGGTTAAACATGGACTTTACTTGGGCGACTGATCCTTAGCCTTCTTAACATTTTTTCATTCGTTATTATTTTAATAATATAATCATTGTGGAACCCGCCTTAAAGAGTCTTAGTATTATTAAGAACTGTAAAAATGCTTGAGAGGGAACTCTAAAAAAAAATGCTTGAAAGGGAGATTTTTTTTTTTCTTTTCGAGGCATACTTGAAAGGGAGATGGTCAACTGTTTACGGCAATTTTTTTACTCTTTAAGTATATTTGTAGGAAGAGCATTATTAGGACAAATTCATTAATGCTCACACATATTCCTTGGTAATAATAGGTACTTAAGGTTGAAGTGAATCATGTCGTGAGATTGATCATGGACGAGTCTTTTTCTACGGCATTATTTCACAGACAATATTTTGCTATCATCAAAAAATGTCATTTCCCCAATGTTTGTGCACCTAGGCATGGTAAGAACGCATCCCTAAATGGTGGAAAGAAACAAAATCACCTACCAGGTTAGCAGTACTGAACCCCTTCTGATTCCTGTTTTTTTAGGTAGACAATGTGATCCCGTCCAATTAAACAAGGCTAGCTCAAAGATACTTGGAACACAAATTTGGTACACTATATGATATGGAAAATGGAGTTTTAAATCCTACCCGTAATGACTTTTCCTAATTCTAAAGAAGAGTTTATGGAGATGATTGTTCATGGAATTCAACTTCATGTTGATGCTCTCAAAGACCAAATTTGTGAAAAAGGGGAGGCAGATTCTAGTGGAATTTATATTCCATCAAGAGTTTCTCCTAGTCTCGGACATGAGTCACATGATTTGAATCAAATGGAAGAAGGGGCAAATTCCTCATCTTCGGATCCGTCAATTCCTCATGGATTCGAAACATATGGCCAATTCCAAGGGACTGAAGAAGATCAGGAGGTTGCTTCAAAAATTGCCGACATCGGCATTACCAAATCAGCAGTGTCCGAGCCGGTTCAAGGAGCTAACACCAAGGTGTGCAAGAAGTCTATAATAAAGAAAATCTCCTCGAAATCTCTTACTAGTCACTACACCAAATTTCCGGATTAAGTAACAGGTATTCGTAACGGCTTTGTAAATTACGAAATTCCGTTACAAATGGCCGTTACAAAATATTCAGTAATGAGGCACTGGCCGTTACTAATGTTTTACAAATTAAATATGAGCTAAGCCGTTACTAATTTTTTTATAGGCGTGCGAGTCACACGCTTGGTCAAACTTGGGTCGTAACACCTTGAGTATGTGCGTGCGCCATTCACATGCGTAGCATTATTTTTCCACCCACGATCAGTTATACTAGAGGATATTTCCCCCCATGTGTGTGCCATTCACATGCGTGAAATCATTGGATATCCTGGTAGACAGATCGGGTTCACTTTCATTTTTCATTTTTCTCTCTTCGCTCCCTGTCTCTTTTCTAAACTCTCAGGAGGCGATGAAACCCTAGTTTCATCTAATACCATTTTTTTTTCGATTTCATTTTAGGGTTCGTCGAAGTTGGAGTTTTGAAGAACTGATATTGAATCTCAGCTTAGAAGGTAAATGTTTCTACTTCTTCTTTGTTAGATTTTCTCTTCCGCTCTCTTCTCTTTTTTATTCTTCCCTGTAGATACACATAGTTCATGATTTCGATTTCATTATCTGTTAATCGAGTTTAGGGTTTTGATTTCATCATCTGTATTTTATCTGTGTAAGTTTTTTGTCATCTATTTTAGGGTTTGAGTTGTTTCGATTTTAGGGTTTCAGTTTGTTAATCATATTTAAGGGTTTGTTGTTTAGCTTGAGGGAGTATCACTTGTAAATAGGATTTGTTTACAGATTCCTGGGTGAATGTCTTCTCGCTAGGTGTTACTCCTTCTTCCCATTATCAATTTACAATGCTTAATTATTGATTTAATTTGGGTTTTATGTTCTTCAGGAAGAAGCATCTGGGGTTGGGAGGTTGAGACATAGAAGACTAAGGTGGAATGGGTTTTCTGTAAATTTTGTAATTTTTTTTATCTGTCTCAAATTCATTGTTTTATAGTTTATTTGTAGTTCTTGAAGAATGGGTTTTATCTGGATTGATTTGGTTGGATTTTAGATCATTTTCGCCAATGACTGACAAAGCTAAGGTGGAATGGGTTCATATTTACCCGCTTCCTTTATTGCAAATGTTTTCATCTCTTGACAGGCATAAGACACAGCTTATGTAAATATATAATCCCTTAGTTAAACTAGATGTGTTGCTGCATAACATAACATCTTAAAAAAAACATATAATCTGAAATAGATATCTCAATTGGTTTGAAAATTTGTTTTACTATGCGAGAGGCCTCTAATCCTATATCTTTTTGATTGTGGAATGCAGGGAATAATGATACTGGGAATTTAGTGTTTCGGTTTGTGTTGTTGCGGATGGAATATCAAAAGTTGTTAATTTTGTGCCGCCAAAATGGAGAATTTTGATATTAGTCGTTGTTTGCTTAAGTAGGCTGGGCTTGCGAAACTTATCAGACTTGCCAGGGAGACCAATATTCAGGTAACAAAGATGTTTGTACAGGTTTCCAAAAAAATTTGGCACTTCTTTTGCACCAACTTAACCTTTTTACATATAGATCAAACTCAACTTATCAGATTTGTCAGGGAGACCAATATTCTATTAGCAGTTATGTACTTGGCGAGTAGTTTATAGCATTTTGTACATCATCGACTATTTTTCCAGTCTAGCTTGATGCACTTTAATTTGCATCACTTTCTTTGGACTGTTAGTATGTTGTGAATGTGTTCGCAATGAGGGATTACTCAAATTCTAGAATGAAAATTTTCCAAACTTCTTTTAATAACTTCTTACCAATGGAGATATTTTTTTATTGTATGCGACGCACTTTGGAGCACCTCGTTCATGGTGATTTGGTGGTGGTACTGATTTAACACTTGCCTATGTTTTTGAGAAGGATCATATGGTAAGACTCAAGACACAACTATGGTTGGTCTGGATTTGGTTCTGAGGTCTACTTAACTTGATGTCAGCTGCATCCATTCCTTCTCATCCAATGATGTTGTGTATTCTATGCATAACTTAGTTGTATTTCGGTTCCTCCTGTTATTGGCCGAGCTATGAAAGAAACGTCTAATAAACAGCGATGGAGCTAAACTTCTCTGGATATTTCCTCCAATTCCTAGTTTCTTTTTGTATTTGAAATTGCAGTGAACATTTAATAGGTGGTTTGATATTTGGTCCTTAAATGTTTAAGGTTTCACATGATAACTATTGTGTAAAACCACGGGGCTCTGTAAAATGTTCGTAAAGATCAAGATGTATGTGTAGGTCAAAGGTGTTCTGGATGATTATACTTGAAACTGCAATTGGTGCATTTTTATCTCTTTCGTGTGATATAAAAGCATTCTAACCAAAGAGCATCTTTTTTCTTGTTTTTCTGTAGGTCCAAAAATATACTTGTGACAAATTTGATCCAAGCATCTACCCCAAATTCAAGAAATGATGTGATGATTACTTTGTTATTAAGGTATACTCTGAACACGGATATTTTAGTAAAACACGTCACCAAGAGTCATATAATTTAGTAAGAAACTTTTAAATCCATTTTCATCTTTTGAGCCATGATACTACCAGCTTGAGGTTAATAGTCCTTCTCTGACTATTGCTTCTTCTTGCAGCACCGAAATGAAAGGCGTGGGCTTGGAGGAATATTTTTTGATGATCTTATGACTATAACTAAGACATGCACATGCCCGTGTTTGTCGTTGCATAGGGGGTTGCAATGATGCGGAAAATGCAAATAGTGATAGTGATCGCGAAGTTGTTGCAGATTCAGTTACTGTAAACTTGCGTTGTCCTGTAAGTAATACTTTTTTCCCTGTCTATGTGCTTGTCTTGTTGTTAAGAGCTGAATAAGCCTACTTTATTTCCAGTGGCAGTGCCCCATTTTCCTCAAAAACTACACCTTGGAGCATATGATCATTGACCCATATTTCAATCGCATCACAGCCATGGTACTAACGCTTTACTCTTCATCTCCTGTTTTTCCTTTGCGAGAATTTATCCGGTCCACTTGTGTGTCTATAGTTTAACATAATATATTTCATGGTTTGTCAGATGGGTCGTTGTGGAGAAGATGTAACAGAGATAGACGTCAAGCCAGATGGTTCTTGGCGTGCGAAGAATGACAAAGAACATTTGGAGATTACACAGTGGCACTTCCTTAATGGTTCTCTTTGCATTGAGATAGGAAAAAACATTAAACCTGACTTGGAGAACTCAAAGCAGCAGAGGCGAACAAAGATAAACCTATCCGCTCTCATGGTATGCTTAGCTACAAAATATTCATGATGTTTGTAATACACATAAATTGTATTCCCTTAGGACATAGGAATGAAATGAACTTATGAAGTTTCTATGTATTCCCTTAAAAAAAAAATTGCTACTTAGGAAAATTTCAGTTATTTTTATATGAAATGATTGAATTTGATATGAATGTGGTATGAATTGATTGAAAAATTGTTGTTGAATGGATTGAAAGGCATATGCAGGATATTTGGAATTCCGGCTTATTCCCGGAAGAAAAATTACTGCCGGTCAGTCTTGACCTGGTCAAAATTGGTCAATATTGACCGATCCAGGTCAAGGTTGACTGGCAGTAATTTTTTTGTTGTTACAAAAAAGTTCGTAATGGCTCTAAGGTGTTACAATCTTCCACGTAGTAATGGCTGCAAGCTGTTACAATCTGCCATGTAGTAACGGCTCGACAACATTACGATAACGTTGTTACAAAAATAATTCGAATCGCCGGAATCGTTACCAAGTGGAAAATTCGTAACGGCTCCACACAACATTACGAGGGCCGTTACAACCAAAATTAAATAACTGGCCACAAAGCCGTTACAAAAAAAATGTAACACCCACTTTTGCAACAGGCAAGAGCCGTTACAACCCGTTTTAGTAACGGCTAGGTTCTGTTTCTAATCCCAGAATTTGGTGTAGTGAGTCCTAGTATGATTTTAGCAACTAATCTCATGGAGTTTGGTTTAATGGGGTTAAGCTTTCCATCTTCGAAGGAAAATCGCCATGAAAGGTTTAGTGGTGTGGAAAAAAATCACAAGGGTTTAAATGTGGAAGAGGTTGATGAAAATCCTACTTAAATGCAGCTTGCGCTCTTGTTTTAGTTTGCAAGTAACAATGGTTGATTTGTTTCTAAGGTTTGTCAAAAGGCTTTTCGGCTTTTGTTTTTCCTTGAATTTTTTGCTTTGGTTGGGGTTATTTTCCCTATTTTTGGTGTATTGCCTCGTGCACGGCTTGTGTGCTTCTTAATACAATTCCTTTTGATCGATCAAAAAAAAACGAACGCATCCCGTCTTTAATGCGTTGCTTGGATTTTACATGTTTGCCCAAAATTTCAAAACAACTATACGCAATAGCACTAAAACTTTACGAGCAAAACATGCATGTTATCGGCAAAGATTTTTGTTAAAGGGAGAGCAAGTAACTCGGTCAAAATTATCCTATTTAAGCACATGAATTCGTCACACGCGTTCAAAGGCAAATTTCCTTTTCTTCTTTATTGTCTTCTCTTTCATGTAAACAGATCATGAACCCTAGAAATTATAATTTTAAAACTGAAATTACAGAAGCTTCTTTCTGATTGGATTTCTTAAACTTTTGAAATGACTAATACTAATACTCATTAAATTAATCATCTATATCTCATCATTGGCAATCTGGTCTGGTATATAAAGTGGAAAGGGGTTTCTACTATCCAACAGTGTTTCCGACTGAACAGATCAATTTAACATCACGAGACTCGAAACTTTAACTTAAAAAGTATCTATGAACAAATTATTTGAAGTGATACTAATGAGTAGTCCTTGTTGAAGACATATTTAGACGCCTTCCACTAAGAATGGAGGAAGATAAAAGTGTCTAATAGAGCCTTAACATGTAGCCCATCTAAACAAGCGGCAACTGTACTTGATACGTTTAATGTAAAACATACGATCTGAGAGGTTTATAGGAAATGGAGAATTCTACTTTCTTTTATAACTTTAATGTAAAATTTCTAGGGTTCATAGATGTTCGTATGGATAAAGAATACAATAGAAAAGATTTCGGCCATGTGCAGAATTTGTGTAGCAAGTAAGGGTATTTCGGACGAGTTGGGAAAATAAACCTTAATGATCCTAGTTAACGAGTCGACTGCGATTTTTGCTCTCCTCGGATTACATTTTGCTCTCACTTTAACAAAAATCATCGGCAAAACAAGCGAATTTTTTGTTGGTACTCTAGTTTCTACCTAAAGTAAAAAGCAAATAAGAGCTAAGTTGAGTACTCTTTCTTTACAAAGATTTCTAAATCCACAGACCTGCAAGTTTAACCATTGAAATTAAACACGAATTTACACGGTGTTTAAGTATTAGTAGAAAATCATGCTTTTCATTTTTCAGACATAAAAATCAATCCCATAATTCAGAAGCAAAAATCATTTGGTTCGCAATCTTCTTGAAGATATTCAAATTAATTTCTGATATTTTGCTAATAATATTTTAAATAATATCCAAATATGTTACTAGTGATTTATGGCATTTACTCTTGAACAAACTAATGTTATGTGCTGTTTAGAATTTGTACTAGTAAAATTGGAAAAAGAAAGTAATGTTATGTACCGTTTAGAATCCTGGATTGATTGGGGGCCATACTTTTTAATTGGGGGCCAAGCACTAGAGGACAAAAAAGGTCACCCAATCCTAATTTGGGTCATCCCTTATAAAAATTCTTTCTAAATGCCTAAAATAACCTTGAGTGATTAGTATTAAGAGTTAATGAAGTAGATTAGTGTGTTAATTTAGTTTAGTTTAAAATCAGGTTTTGGATTAAATTTTTGGGAAATTTAAGTTTTCGGTATTTTTGTTTTGAGAAGAAGAAGAGGGGTTTTGGGAGGAAAAACTAGGGTTGTTTAGAAATGAGTGATTCAAGTGGAGGGAATGAGGTATTTGAAGGTTCAAACAATAACCATGAATGTATTGATGGTGAGATTATCTCTAATAATCCTATGGATTGGATGTTTGATGAAGAGATGTTAATGGAGGAAGCCATGAATAATGGTGGAAATGAAGATCCTACTCCTCAAAATGAAGGAACCGATACTCCAAATGAAGAACCTGCACCTCAAAACAATCAGGTAAACCTCATATACTCTTGAAATTGTCTGAATGGTGCTCCAAGGGGTCGATTCATGGTCACTGTTTAAGTCGTCGGTGTGAGAGTCGTTATAGTCGGGGTTTGGATTCATTAACGACTCTTAAAGGTCGTCAGTGAATTGGAATTACCGATGACGACTCAAACCTGCAACTTTTCCAGGTTATGAAAAATCGTTAGGGCGGGTGATAAACACGACGACACTATTAGCTAGGTCAAAAGGGTCGTTAATGTTTTTGTTTAGAGACAAACGACTCTAAACCCAGAACTCTCAGTAAATAAAACACTTAGAGTCGTCATATATGTATTCATATAAGATGACGACCCTATCCCGCCATTTCAAATTTTATGTAGAGTCGTTCGGTGTTTTATTTAATATAATAACGACCCTTATATTTTGGATTATGATAAATTTTGATTTCATAGAATCATTTCATTGAATCGTAAAGGCATACATCTTTCATAGCGATACATTGAAGGAAATGAAATACAATAGATAATAGCGGTGCACTTATACACTTAATCATAAATGGCGTAATTATACATGGTGCCTTCCAAGATAAAGTAGCAATCGTCGAACTCAAACTTTTTCCCACGAAGCTCCTCGTAATAGCCATACGCCTTCCTCAGTTTGAAAACGCAAACATACTCAGTTAGTATTTTTGAAAACTTTGGATAAGTTTTACCTCTTGTTTAAATACTTACTCTCATAGCACCCAAAATATTGGGCATGGCTTCCCTTGCGGCCTTGATTTCTCTTTTGAAAACTTCACACTCGAAGAATATCTCCTCGAACCTTTCCTTGACGAGTTTCAAAGACCTTGAGTTGCAATTTCCGTCTAACGCCACAAAAACGATGAATACACGGTTCCACCAAGCATCCGATGTTTGATCAATGTCTTTTCCTAGATCTTCAAAGTGGTTTGTGACTGTTTTCCAAGCTCTCACAATAGCACAATTCTCTTAGAAGTGTAAGTACTAGTCATGGTGTTTCCTCTTCTTTTTCCTCTTGGCTAATAAATGTATGAGAATGAATGTGAAGGTTTAGAATTATGGTTTGGGTGAAGAATGTGTGAGGTATGGGTCTCTATTTATAGAGATTAAGGACCCAACAGTCATTTTTTGAATTTTTAACCGTTGCCCGACTCAACCACATTTGGTGAATTCAAAATTCACATTAAGCGCATTAAGGATCGTCATTATGTATATTAAACAAGTGACGACTCTTGATGATAAAAAGTTTCGTTAATGTGTTATGTTTACTGAATGACGACTCTACAGTCAAATAGTCTCTGTGTCAAGTGACCTTTAGAGTCGTTAATATGTTCTTCTCCATAAATGACGACTCATGCCAAGAATTTCAAACAATCTTTAGAGTCGTCACTTTTTCTTTAACGAATCATGACGACCCTTTATGAACTATAGTTATTGCACCGATATTTGAAGTCATGTGTTTTATTGAATCAGAAAAAACATACATGTAGTTGAAATAAAATAGAAGTAAAACACATAAAATTGTTCAATACATTGCCATAGAAAATCTATACGCGTTTAATTATATTGGGCGAATTGCCATTCAACTTCCTCCAAGAGAGTGTAGCAGTCCTCGTGCAAAAACTCATGGCCGTACTTTAATTCGTATTGGCTCCGACCCAAAGTATCTTTGGAAAAACACTTTTTTAAATAAGTTAGCGTTGTTGAATAATGATAACCAAATAAAAATTTTTTGATGAAAGGCCTATTGATTCACAAACTTACTCTATTCATTCGAGGTTCATTCGGCATAGCGTCCTTACGAGCTTTCAATTCGTTTCTTAGCAGTACGCATTCATTGTATAAATATGCGTACCTTTCCTTATTTGTGGGAGCGTCCTCTGTAACGATTTCCGCTTAGTGCTTTGAATACCTTAAACACCCGTTTCCACCAAGCATTGGTGTTTTGATCATGCCCAAAGTAAGGCCCTCTTGTTGGGTCTTCGTTACTGGCCACCCATTTGCGCTTCCTCAACGGAGTGCTTTGTGAGAGTGGTGTGTGCTCGACAATAGCAACATCTTCTAGATTATTGAACGGAGTTGGAGCCATTTTTTAGTGTTTGAAAGTGATGGGTGACTGATTTAGGAAGATTGAAAGTGATGGGTGAATAAGTTTGGAAGAGATAGGTCTCTATTTATAGCAAAAATGTACCCAACGGCTAGTTTTTAAAAAAAACGTTTTATACGCAATAACTTGCTCCTACTAGTCAAAGTTACCGTTGATTTTCAAATTCTCTCCACTTAGTTCGTCTAGAGTCGTCAATCGATATATATAAACAATAACGACCCAAGGTGGCAGGCGGCATGGTTTATATTTGGGAATGTAGAGTAAATCTGTGTATAAAGAGGGTCGTCATTTGTCGAGGAATGGGTCGTTGTTCTCGCAAAAATAATGTTGACGATGTTAGTGTCGTCAACTTTGTAAATAAAGATGACGCATCTGTTAGGGTCGTCATTTTTACATCTCGAAATTAACATTGCTGAATGATATGTTTTTCTTTTCTATGTAGTTGGTTGTGCGGGCGAGCTCTCAACTTTGAACCCGTCTCTATTATCGGTCAGGATACCTCCCAACACTATATGACCGATTTGGTACGTTTTTAATGTTTGAATCGATGTATATCTTTATGAAAATTGTTTAATTAGTGTTGCATCATGAACGTGACATTGGTTTTGATGTAGACGTGGGAGACAAAGGCTGATGTCAAGGAATGGATTATTTCCAAGGCAAAAGAGAAGATGTGCGTAGTTGTTCAAAGCAAACACGTTGATTATAAGCAAATGGAGATGGTATGCGAGAGAGCGGGGGATAAGGAAGAAAGTCACAAAGGGAAGAAGTACAAGTATGAGAAGAAGACGACGAGGGTCTACAAAACTTCGTCGAAGAAGATACAATGCCCCTTCAGGATTGTTTTCAAAAGGCATCCTGAAACTAATCTATGGAGGTTGTATAGTATTCCGGATGGTCGTCACAACCATCCTCCACCTAGTACTCTTTTAGGGCACCCAAAGATATGCCGATTGAAACCACATCAAATGGAAAAGGTACGACGGATGAAGCGATGTAGGCCCCTTCGGATCCTAAATGCAATAAGACCTAGGATGATAAGACAAACTTGTCTATTATTTCCACCATCTACGTTGCCAAAGCAACGATCGGGAGAACCTGAATGGGATGGTAGATTAATTATGCAACAATCGAGTGGTTGGAAAGAAAAACTTAACTACGCCATGCAAACAAGGGTGGGTCCAGGCGACAAAGTGACACATATTTTTCTTGCCCATCCTAGGATGGTGGATTTGGCTCGGTGTTTTTACCGAGGTCTTGTTCATAGATTGCACCTATAAGACCAACAAGTATAACATGCCGTTGTTGAACGTGGTTAGTCATACTTCGGATAAGCAATCATTCACCGTGGCATGGTGCTTTATGGAAAAGGAAGAAATAGAGGACTATGTTTGGGATTTGGAACAAGTTCGGTTGATTTACCGAGGCGAAGGCACACGCGGGTTATAATTACGGATAGGGATTTTGCGGTCATGAGTGCCGTTCGTCAAGTTTTTCCACATGCTTAACATTTTCTTTGTACGTGGCACATCCAAATGAATATTTTTCTAATTGCAAGAATCAGATTCAAAAGATCAAGCCTGCAAAGGGTAATCAACGTTCAAGGAGGAAGACGAGCGTCTAAGTAAACTTTCAAAAGAGAAAGCGAAGAGAAAATGAAAGAAAAGGAAAAATATCTTGAAGATGGTGATCTATGGGAGGATTTCTGCAAAGATTGGGACCATTTGGCTCATTCGAAGACCAGTAAAGTATTATGCAAATCTTCAAAAGTTTATTGATGATTGGAGTACGGATCATAAGAAGGTTGTCGATTATTGCCTAGATACATGGTTGAATCCTTGGAAGGAAAAGTTTGTTTATGCATGGACCAATAAGTTCAAGCACTACAAAAATGAGTCCACAGTATTGCGAAACAGTCCCATGGATGTTTGAAAAAAATTCTTCAAGAGAACTTTGGTGGGGTAGTTACGGTACGGGAAGCTATTCACGAGCACGCCGAGGATGACCTAAGCAAGATAGTGACTCGGATGGAGTATAGTAAGGACCGTTTTTGAAGCAATACATGGAAGACAAAGAATTGCTACGTGGGGTTTCGCACCAAGCATCATGGTGGGCAATAAAGCATATGATGGTGAACTTAACAAATTTTGAGCGAAATCTTCCGATGGAAAAGTCATTAAATGTAATTGTACAAGCGAGACGTGGCTTGGCCTCCCGTGTAAACATAAGCTTGGTGGGTACAAGGGGCTCATTCCCATTGAAGATATCGATCCTTTTTGGAAGCAACTTGGGTTCATCCCAAATCCCACGAGAGCCGTGATGAACAATTTGGAGACCTTGAGATTGGCAAGTATATCAATGAGAAATATCGAAAAAGCAATTGTGCGGGAAGGCAGATCTTTGGTTTCTAATTTGTGGTGGCTGCCGTAAGAGCTTAGGAGTAGAAGAAGAGCCAATCAAACAAAAACCCGGGTAGACCCACAACTAAAAAGTCTTTTAGAGAAACCGTGAAAGCAGCTAAGAGTTGCAAAAGTGACTGTCACGTCATCGGTATGTCCGAGGCGGAATATACGGAGTATGAGAACTCTTTCGTACCCAAGGAAAAGGGTCGCCAAAGGAAGACATGGATGTTGTAGACCATGTGGTCGGTACCCAGCAAAGCCAAACGAGCGGAGTGGTTATGATACGAGGAATAAAAGGTAATCCGCGCACCCTAGAGATTCCCAAGGAAGACCACATCGTGTTGCTTACACTTTGTATAAAGAGTATCTTTGTCCAACTTCCTCACGTCATCTTGGATCACCTTCTATCCACCGACGACGTCGACGGCGATGGAAATTGTGGTTACCATGTTGCAACGGAACAATTAGGGCATTTCGACGAGGTAGACGAACTTAAGCTCACCCAAATCGAATATGCAAGAAAAAAATGGCGAGAAAAACTAGTTCGGGACAAACAACTATATTTGAAAATGCTCATGGAAGGAGACCAAAAAGAGAGGAATTGAAGTTTAGGGAGTTGGTTTCAAACGTGAAATGGAGGAAGGGTCGAAGAAGGCCCGGTTATAAGTTTTGGATGCAAATGCCTTTTGGTGGCCAACTTTTGGCGGACACATTCACTTGTGTAGTAATTGTATTGACAAAGGCTTCCCGGAGCCTCTTGTATGTACGTACCTTCCAAAACTAGGTGCGAGACGGAGATAAAGAAAAGAAGAATTGTAATGGCACATGTCAATGATAACCATTACATAGGCTTGAAGATTTAGAAGAATGTCCTCTACCACGGGTGTATGGTGATTGGGGAGAGTACACCAAGGAGTGGACAAACCGGTATGAGTATGGAATGAACATTTGGAATGCTATGGACCCACCCCGGTTTACTTAGACTTGGGAAATGATTCGTGAGAGAAGATGTTTATTCTAAACAATGCATTGCATTTTGAAGCATACTTTTTGATAATGGTTGTATCTTCTACCCAGGATATTTGTATTTCGAAGAATGCTTAATGAATACAATGCGTTTTATCCTTTTATCCTAGTTGGATTATGTTAATTTGAATTATGTTACGAGTCGTCGACAATATATACATACACCTTAACGACCCTAAGCGTAAAATTTGCTAGTCTCTGGATGTTTTTACGCCTAAAGGTCGTTATACATATAAACATCCAAGTTAACGACTCATACCTTAGAATGTTTTGCAACAATCTGGTCGTCATCCATATATACATAAACATTAACGACTCTAATGTTAAAATTTGTGATCTCTGGATGTTTTCCAACTAAGAGTCGTCATCTCGGTTTACATAAACATTAACGACACTAACCATAAAAATTTGATGGTCTCTGAATGTTTATATACTAAGAGTCGTGAAGCATATATACATACAAAGTAACGACTCTAGTTATACGCCTTAGAGTCGTCATCATTATAGCGTATACATGGACGACTCTATAAGAAAACCCCCAACATTTTTTTTTTGTATACACTTTTCCCCAAAAAAAATAGCCGTTGGTAATTATTGTATATATAGAGGAACACTTCCAGGGAGCAAATTCAATTGAAAACCACCTCAATAATGGCAAATCCTTCATCAACCCCCAATTCAATTGATAACATACTTAGAAGATGCAAGCGACCAACCAAATCAATATTGGCAATGGAAGAAGAGATACGCAAAAAAAACATGCGACCTACTAAAAAACATGCGCCATATCCTACGAAGGAAGAAGAAGAGTTGCGCAAGGCCAAGCACGAGACCAAGAACAATCCCAACTCCGTGAAAGATTCAAGCAAGTCGAGGAAGAGACCAGAATGGGTTAAAAATTATTACATTGTCAAGGATCTCCACGAAGAACATGAACGTGATAGTATATTTTGGAGCCAAGTTGGTTCGGGTCCTTTCGTTAATAACAACAACAAACTACGATATCCTTACTTGCCATCCCACATTAGTCATAGGACGATTCTTGTTATAAAATGGTGCACCAAGTACAACGAGTTTCTCGCGAGGCACAAAGGGGATAGGTGTGTTGCTCAGGCCGCATATACCAAATAGAGAGGAGAGCCTTTTTATCACATTGAAGCCGCCATGCTAGTTAAATCTCGCACCAGAAACATGAACAACAAGTAATGTGTTCAAAGGAATATCCACCTTCTAATTAATATTTAATATGCTACAATTCCAAGTTTCCTTTCAATCGAGATTCAATTTATTTTAATGAGCAGTCGTTATCTCGGTTTGTTAATGCGGTGTGTGACTATACCTAAGTCGTCATATGACTTATTTTGCAACAACCTGATCTTGAGTCGTCAACACCTTTGATAACTTAGTTAACGACTCACGTTGTGATTTTCAAAAAAAACGACCGTTGGGATTTTCTTCTATATAATACCACCCCATCCTCTAGAGAAAATAGCCCAAAACCATTCATTTTTCCACCAAACTACGTAATCTTTCAATTGCAATGGCTGAATGGGAACCGTATGAAGATTTGTGTCTCGTTAAATCGTTTGCTAGTACCTTTCGTGAACGTCCAAATGAAATCTATTCAATGTTTTGGAAGAGAGTTAAGGAGTTCTTCTACGGGCGGCGTCTGCGAATCCTAATCTTAGAAAATGGAGAGACTTGGCATTTCGATTCAACTACATTAAAAGTGCAATGAGAGAGTATGTAAAAGTTAGAAATATGGTGTAAGACCATCATCCACGAGCTCCTCTTAAGGAAAAAGTGAGTAATTCGTTAATATTTATACTTTCCTCATCCTTCAACGTTACTAACATATAACATTCCTCGTTTAATTTCATTTGGAACGTTTCAATGGGTTATGGACAATACGTAATGGGGATACTAAGTTCATTCACCAAAAAGAATATACAACGTTGTATCGTCGGCGCGAAGGTTCATTGACGAACATTTGATGTGTCAAATTCAAGAATACCCATATTAACTTTCTCTGGTTGCTTAACGATCGTCAATATATCCCATATAAAAGCAACGACTACGTATACCGTAAGATGTATTTTCCGGATTTAATACACATGTGATCGTTAACTTCGCTATTTGATACCGCTAACGACTCTATGCATAGAAAATATGGTTCATCTCTGGATGTTTTCGACCTAGAGTCGTCATTAGTTTCCATATACTAAATAACGACTCTAGGCATAGAAAATATGGTTCATCTCTGGATGTTTTCGACCTAGAGTCGTCATTAGTTTCCATATACTAAATAACGACTCTAGGCATAGAAAATATGGTTCATCTCTGGATGTTTTTCGACCTAGAGTCGTCATTAGTTTCCATATACTAAATAACGACTCTAGGCATAGAAAATATGGTTCATCTCGGATGTTTTCGACCTAGAGTCGTCATTAGTTTCCATATACTAAATAACGACTCTATGCGGGAAAAAAAAAACATCGAGTCTTCATTTCCCTCCGAGTCGTTAGACTTTTAATTGAAACACATAACGACTATGTGTATCACAAATAGAGTCGTTACCTAACGCTAGAGACCATAGATAACGACCCTAACTCTATCACGGTATATAATCTTATGCATTAGAGTACTACATTATTCTAACAAACATACTAGTAAACATCCTTCTTAAAACAAAGTAGTTTCAACAAACCATCCAAACCAAACACATAAGTAGTTTCAACAAACACATAAGTTCAAGTTATAAAGTAACATCTCAAGGAGACGGTAACATCTCCTTGAGTAAAGACCACCATCTCGACCTCGACCTCCTCCTTACTTCCGACGAGGGAAACTTTCCGGCTTTTCTTAGGAGGAGGACCACGAGTTTCACCGGCCCACTGGGGAACCACCATCTTCTCGGTACCTTGTTCATCATGATGTTGGCTACTTTGCCCCTGTTCACCACCTTGTTGTGCTCGGCTACGTGTTTTCCGGGTCCTCTTACCTTCCTTGGCCAGCTCGGCAAACATCTTCTTTGCATTGGGATTTTCAATGTGCGTGCAACAATCGTAAAGGCGTTGCTTCGTAGGATCAATCACTTCCCCTTTGTCGGTAGAGCAACAAAAAGCCTTGACAAAAAGCTTCATTCGTTCCCTCTATATATATACATTAAAAAAACAATTCTAATGAACGACGTATATTTGTATGTAAATGAATAACACAATTACACAAATAAATACTCACCATTAGTTTAAGAATGGTAGTATCATCTCTACCGTCGACTTGAGAAGAAGATGTGGATGCTCTGTTGGTCCTCTTACCCGTAACTTTGATCGATCCGTATTACCCTACCATGGGAGAAGCCTTCGTACCATTGATAGTAATCCGTTGTTGCCTCGTAACCTTTATCCACATGCACCCAAAATGTGATGTCTACGAGGCTAGAATGTCTATTATTCCAATGCTTGACATCGATTGCGGGTTCGTAAACCACTTTTATTTCAAGCCTTGCCGGCCTCACATTTGTTCAAATTGTGCTTGAACGGAGGTACATCGTCTTCATCGGGTGAATCTTGAACAAACCCAAGTTGACGCATGATTCTCAAAGGATTGTACATTGAAAAACCGTTGGGGTGAAATAAAAGGCCATGGTAATACACGACATCTTCCACTGCGCCAACTCTAGCATCCTTGTAAGGACTAAAGATTACCTCTTCCGCCGTGATGTTGTCAAGTTTTTTACGCATTTCTATCAAGCATCAGTTTGTTCCCTATCCCGAGAACCAGGAGTACACCCAACGGGTTCTGTTGGACTACACCGGGCTCCAATTTGAGTTGATTTTCACATCTTCATTGTCTTTGAACAAGTGAGGGGAAATGATCATAAATCCACACCTATTTTAAACAATCAAATAAACATAAAAATATATCGAAGGAAAAAAACATACTAAAAGAAGACAACTTTCATCAATCCAAATACGGATTAGAGCCAAATTCCCATTAATTTGAGAAGTTCGTTCGCGAGATCCCCGAGAAAGCCGACCATTCGGATGTGCAACTATGGCAGTCCCCAAGAGTACTTGTTCACATCTTCTAAGGGGTCCAAAAGGTGAAGAAGGTTGGCGCTCACCCATTACCTTTCTTTGTCGGGAAATACAACCGATGCAAGGACGTACAACAAATAAGCTGCCGCCGCATAACGACATTCCATATCAGAGAGACCTCCTTTTTTTCCTTCTCTGCGGTACCAGCAAACATCTGCCTAATGTCCACAAGTTTGAACTCTTTCTTCGGGTACTTAGCTCCCGGCACAAAAAGCCCATCAGTCTTCTCTTTATCCCAGCCAAACAAGTTCTTGGTCCATGTATAAATTTCATCCCAACTAGGCCTTCTCTTGAAATTCTCACTGGTTGATTTACCTTCGACCTGCACCCCTAATATACATTACGCATCATCGGGAGTCAATGCCATCTCGCTAAAAGGAAGTTGGAATGTGTCGACTTCAGCGTAATACCTTTCTGAGAAACTAGATATCTGCGACCTTGTCATACGCAATCACGAGTTCACAACGGCATTGTACAAAAGGAGTTTTCAACATATTCTTTAACTCTTGCACATTCACCTTCTAGCGGCCACAACTCCATTTTCTTAAAGAAGATTGGTGCACGAAGAGACGTGCGGCATTCTTATGATCCTGCCAAAAAATAAACAAATAAGTATTAAAAAACATATTAGAAAAGTAATATCAACAAACTAATCATATAGCAAGCAAAGTTGGGATTCTTACGATTGTCTCATAAATGGTATGATCCCACGATCCATCATATCCAAATAGAACTTTGCCCCCATCTCTAGGTTCTCCTCTTGGTTTACCATTTCGAAGAGGCTCCAACATCAAGCGATTAGCGGGAACGTGTCTCGTGGCTGGGTGCAATATCAGTTCCATCCTTCTTAACCCTCTTTCCGCTTCGTCTTTGCATCCTGTTCTTCAGCTTCTACATCTTGTTTACCATCATCCTCTTCATCATCCTTACCACCACCATCATCCCCTTCATCCTCTTCCTCCTCATGACCACCATTATTACCTCCATCCCCTTCCTTCTCATCATCATCACCATTACCATCATCAGAATCATCACCACTAACATTACCTTCATCATCATTGTCACTCTCTACATCCTCTTCACCTCAAATGCGGAGGATCTTCTCGTATCTCCTCTTGTTGGATTTCTTTTTCTTCACCACTACTGCTAGCGGAAATAACAGGTGAGTCTGATTCTGATGAATCCGACAACTCATCACCTTTGTATCTTGGTTCGGTGATAGAAAATGATACCTCACTCGGCTTCTTACCGCGTAATGGACCGGCAAGTAAGTATTTATCATGGCGTGGAGGTTTGGAAGGTGGAGTTATCGTCATTGGAACCTTGCCTTTGGTTCTGCATTTGGTTTCGAAACAAAAAAACAAAAAAAAACCCAACAAGACATCAACTTTATGGTTATCAGATCAAGAGTCGTCAATACGATAATCTAAAACACAGCCGACCCTCGAAGCATTATTGTGACGACTCAAAGTCATATGATGACGACCACTGTCAAATAACAAAGGGTCGTCAAAAAGACAATAACGATCCTACGATTTGGGTTGACGACTCTAGGGCACATACCTAAGTGACGACTCAAGGGAAATGAGATGACGACCCTATCAATTTTTGGAGCAGGAGAGGGCTGTTCGAGTTCCATCTAGAGTCGTTAGGGAATAAATAAGGGTCGGCAAACAAGAGTCGTCATACGCAACATAAAAGATTAACGACTCTATTCTAGGGCAAAATTCACCGAAGTAGCGAGAATAGAGTCGTCACCTTCAACCTAATAGGCTAACGATTTTTCATAAAATAAACATGCAAATGAAAAGTCGTTAGGGGTATCCACTACGATACTAACGACCCTTTAACTGAAACCGCAAAATTTCGATTACCGGACTCAAATTCGCAATCAAAACACAACAAAAAACGCATAGAAGGTGGGTTTAACTTCACATACCTTCTAATTGGACCCATATCTTCTTTGGGTTTCGATTTTTTGGGTTTTGGGGTTCTTCCACGATTACCTTTCCTTTGACGGCGTCGAGGAGATTGGGGATTTGACGTTCTTTGCGAGCGGTCTGTTTTGTACGAGCCATGTTTGAAGAAGAAGGTAATCGTCGATTATCTTCTAACATCGACGATGAATCGGTTGAAGAAAAAAAATCGTTTGGGGTCGTTAATGGTGGTTGTGGAGAGGAAGAGGAGAGGAAGAGGAGAAGAAGAGAAGAAGAAAAAAAGAAACTGATTTTTTTGGGTTTAGTTTAGGGTATATGAATTGGGGGCCTAATTATGATTTCAAATTAGTGTTAACTGGTTTTTAAGATTTGTGTTTAGTAAAGGGCAAAATAGTCTTTTCAATATCGGATTAATACGCCCCTCAAAAATTTGGGGTGGAAATAAAATATCATGGACCCCAATTAGAATGTCTGGCCCCCAATCAATCCAGGTTTAGAATTTGTACTAGTAAAATTGGAAAAAGGAAAACTGAGAAACTATTGTGGCGAAATCGTGAAACCAAACGAACATTATTTAGAAAGGGTATACAAAATCAAACTCCCCGAGCAGATGCCGAGTATAATTCACAGACAGGGAGTTTGACAAGTGACTTTCACCAAAACCAAAACAAGGTTAGCCTATAAAATAAGAACCGTTTTTTGGGGACCAGCCTTTTTTTGAGGGGACCATGGTTTTATTTTGGGTAAAGACATTAGAAGTAATTCTAGGTCACCCCATATCTAGTTATTTATTTAATACCTAATCTACCCTCTTAATTAATTTTAGGTTATGATTAGTGAAATGATTTAGTTAAATACAATTAGTGAGATTAAATTAAAAGATGGGTTTATTATTAGTTGAGTAGAATTATTGTGAGAGTAGAGTTAGACAAGATGAAGGAGAAAAACATGAAAAATAATTTTTTTTTTTTTCCAATTCACCCCCTTTGAGTATTCAAATAATGGATTTTATCAACCACAACCGGAGGAAGAGTATTTGGGTGAACAAGTATGTTCCAAACTTAGATAATGTATGTTGAATTGGTAAAAACTTCCCCAAAAATGTAAAATTTTGAACTGGATTTTGAACAGTTCGGTTATTTTATATGAAGAACAAGTAACCGAACTCATCTGAAGGTGTAGTTCGGTTGCTTTGTGAGGATGAACAAGTAACTTAGAACTCATCTGAATGTGTAGTTCGGTTGCCTTGGGAGATAAACAAAGTAAGAACTAGTTTGAAGGTGTAGTTCGGTTGCTTGATCCAAACACTCGAGGTTACTAGAACTCCATATTAATGGAAGCTCGACATGCGGCATTATGTTCGGTTGGTTCGCAACTAACTTAGAACTTTCCGTACAAATAAATTTTAACCAAGTGTATAAGGTTCGGTTGGTTCGCAAACAGCATGCTTTTGCGATCCAACCGAACTAAGTTTAATAAGTTCGGTTGTTTCGCAAACTTGAGATCAATTGCACAACCAACCGAACTTGACAAACAAAAATTTCTTATGTTTTTAACCGTAGAGTTCGGTTACATGGAAGTTTTAAGATTTTTGCGAAATAACCGAACAAAGATGATAGAGTTCGGTTATAAAAGAAATAAAAATAATGGGAAAAACAGTAAGGTTCGGTTACATGGCAACTTTTTTTCTTATGTTTTTAACCCTAGAGTTCGGTTACATGGCAGTTTTATACATTTATGCGAAACAACCGAACTCGTCAGTTCGGTAACATAGTTATAAAGCATATAGAACCGAACTCATCGAAGGTGTAGTTCGGTTGCTTTGTGAGGATGAACAAATGTAGAACTCATCCGATGTGTAGTTCGGTTGCCTTGTGAGATGAACAAGTAGCCGAACTCAACACTGTAACCTCCATTAAACCTCTCCACAACTTCCATTTTCAACTCATTTTGATGATTACTTCTCATTTTTTCAACCAAAAACAAACGACAAGTAATGGGTTTGTGAGAATATATCTTTGCTAAAGATTTAAATTAAGATATATATATATATAGAGGTGGTGGTGGTTGTTGTTGGTGGTGGTAATCGGTTGTTGTTGGTGGTGGTAATCGGTGGTGGTGGTGGAGGTAATCGACGGTGGTGGTGGGAGGAAGTGGTGGTGGTAATCGGCGACGGTGGGCGGTGATGATGGTCGGAGGTGGTGGTGGTAGTAATCGGCGGTGATGGGCGGTGGTGGTGGGAGGAGGTGGTGGTTATATATAGAGTGAGAGAGAGGTGGTTATTAGGTTGGTTTTAAATTAAATTAGGTTAAGGGTAGGTTAGTAATTTCAACGCATTAGGACACCCCTTATAACTAGAGGGAAGGTGGCCTAATAAGACCATGGTCCCCTCAAAAAAATCATGGTCCCAAAAAATGGTTCTAAAATAACTACATGTACATGGGGATTGAGGGAATGATCAATAATATCATGGTCCTAAAGTTAAACGGAGGTTTCTCATTCTACCATTGGGCCCTTTAAAATAATACAGTCCTTGATATATACGATTACAATTGAACCTAAAGCATTCTAAAACCTCATTTAAAAGATAATGGAGGTTTCTCATGCAAATGTTTTTTTGGAATTCACCTTCATTTTTTATTTGGCCACACATCTTTGAATTCATGTTATTTTTGTTATTAAAAGCAAGCACTTGTTTTACCAAGTTCCCTGTGAACTGCTTCCTATATCATCTCCCATTTATTTATTTTCTCAAATGATCCAAAACACTATAGTATTTATACTAGGAACAAGACATTCACTATTGTTTCACTTTGCGATCAACATTTTGGAATTGCTTCAAAAAAAAAATAACAATTTGGAATTGCAATTTGATATATGTACTCTAGCATCTGTTGCGTAATAGTCCTTCATGTTTGAGATGGCGGAGTAAATTGAAGTAGATTTCTCTCTTGGTTTAATCAAACCAAGATATGTGGAAGAAAGATTCTAAAATTAGAAGTTAAATTGTTATGATGTAGAGAAATATAAGCAAGCAAGCAAGATATGCGGAGGAAAGTGCCTGGATTATTTTGAGAGTGAACAAATGTAGAATATTCTATGTTATGTCTTCACAAATTCGCAAAAGAACACATGAAAGCTTATCCAATTTCTCCTTCCACATGCTTACAAATAATATCTTTGTAGTCAAAAAGTTAAACAATAAGCTGTGGAATCCTATTGTCCTCTCATTTGAATAGGATTGGTGAATTTTTAATAAACAATTTATAATGAAATTTCTATCCCATTACCTCTCCCCGACTATGGATGAAGGGTGATCGAGCTTCAGGAAAGGTAAGCGTTGATTGATTCCAAAAAAAGTAACCCACCAAACTGAATAAAGTGCTTAATTTACACTTGGTGTACGTTGTCTGGAAACGGAGGGAGTATTCTCTAGGGCACATTCTTTGATCTATCCATATGCAAATTTTTAGCTGCTTATCTTTTTTTCTGAAAAAATGTTCAGTATTTGTATTTCAGATGTAGCCTTGTTTGAAAGTCAAGCCTGATTTTGACGCAATTTTGTACTTTGAGCACCCATTTGTTTGGCAGAACCTTTTTTCTCCTTACAATCTCGAACATCAGTGGATGGAAATTAACATCCAGTAACAACTGCTAAATACTGGACAGACTTTCCTTCAGAGATGCATGAATAGGCGCACTTAGGCAACCTATAATCTGGCTGTGATTAAAAGAATAGTATGCTCATGAAAAACATAACCTATATAAACTAATTAATTGAGAGCAGGTAGTGGAAAAATAATACCTACTGCGATTTTTTTTTTTTTTTGGCCTTTTTAGAGATGTTGTCATGCAATCTTGAATATATGATTTTACAATGATTGTGGACTGAATCGGAATTTTGATTATTGATGCGGGTTTTTCTCATGCTTATTTGAGTCATACTTTTGGAGCTCATCTTCATTTTTCCTTCCTCGGATAGAGACATCTTTGGATGCATTCATGTTATTTTTGGTAAAAAAGCAAGCACTTATATATTACAATGTTCCCTATGATATGCTTCTTACTCATCCAGTAATATGAGTTTTTTCCCAAAAGATCCAAAACAGTGCTATCTGTACAAGTTAACAATACATTTGTTATTGTTTCACTTTGCAATCGACAATTTGGACTTTCAGTTCATTATATGCCCTCTATAATTTGTTATGTGAATTATCCTTCGTGTTTAGATGGTGGAGTAAATTGAAGTAGATTCGATCGAATCAAGATTTCCTAAAATGAGAAGAAAATTGATATGTTCAAGAGAAATAACTAATCAATATATGCTTCCGAAAGCACTTCACGGAGTTATGAATAGCATAGTGGATGATACCATATAACATTCAATTGTTGAATATTCCATGTTAAGTCTTTGCAAATTCGACGAACATTAAAGCTTATCCAGTTTTTCCTGTTGGAAAATAGAGGGTACTAAAGGATGAAAACAGAGATTGAAAAGAATGTTGTAACACAAGCTTCAAGGCCTTACGATTCTTTTCAGCAATTATTTCGACCCTTCCCAAATAATTGGCGAGTACAATTGGTCAGCGAAATATTGCCTTCAGGATACAATGAAGCCCAAACAACGTTGTTGAATTCAAGAGTTGTACTCCCTTGACCCAACCAAGAACACACAGTATATTGTTTCTGAAGATGCTTAGAGAGAAAGAGATTTTTTGATGATTGAAATGGGAGAAAGCCTTCACTATTTAAAGAGGGATTCATGCCTTTTCGTGATGTATTTCCATCATGAACATACGCTTTCAACGGTCATCCATTAATGGTGTCTCTTGAAGAAACCCTATGGGAACAGATAGGTTTTGTGGAAATTTCTGGAAAACCGAATAGGTTTTCAAATTCATTAACCGAAAAAAATTCCACGGGACGCTGTCTCGCACTCTGCTAGGGGGCGTTTCCCCCTAGACCCCCACGACCTGGAAAACAATATTGAAAATATCTAACAATCTCCCCTTATTTTCAAAATTGAAAAAACACAAAATTAACAAAGTAAAAAACTTTTAAATCAGAGTGGCTGCATTACCTAAGTGACTGCCTACGTACCCGAGTGCGATCAAGCCAACATAGTTCATGCTTAGTTGGGAAATAAGCATCTTTATAGAAATCAGCACATAAATGATAGGTATCTTTTGGATTTGAACCTTCACTTAGTGTAAGAAATTCAAAGCCTTGTCGGGGTTCAGTGGTGAAACCAGTCTTGAACCAAGTACCCCATATGATAAAACCGGAATCTCAACACATACTGATTCCTAAGATTGTGTGTTCTGTAGCCATCACATTAATGGCCATGTGCTTATCCTATATTCATGAGTCTCTCAGAGAACGGTCTTTTTCTCTTAGGAAACGCCCTGATTTCCATACTCGTATAGGTAAGTCTCGAAGGTGGTTCTGCGAGACACCTTGTGCTAAAAGTTAGACTTATTAAGGATTTTCATCCATCCCTTTTCTTATTGCAGAACCATTGCACTAATTTGAAATGGGAAGTTTATAATTAGTGCGCCATAACCACATCCATAACTTGTTGGTACCACATTGAACCTTGTTTATCTATTTCAAAACATAGGTTGGGTTTCTGCTATGGGTGATCAACTTTCATTCACATACCTTAGTCCCATTTCCCCCACATTTTATTGAAAACACTACTTTTGGTAGACTCTTTGTGAATGGGTCTGCCATGTTCTTCTTTGATTCAATAAAGTTAACCGAAACTACTCCTCTCTTGAGTAGTTGTCTCACAATTTGATGTCTAAGACTTGCATGTCTTGACTTCCCATTATATGTCTTGTTAGTGACATTAAAAATCGTAGCCTGATTATCACAATTAATCAAGACTGCTGGAGTTGGCTTCTTCCAAAATGGGATCTCATCAAGTAAGTTTCTAAGCCATTCTCCCTCCTACATGCATCCGTAAGTGCTATCAATTCTGACAACATTGTTGAATCAGAAATACAGGTTTGCTTCTTGGAACTCCAAGATACAGCAGCACCTCCTAATGTAAATATCCATCCACTAGTCAACTTAGATTTGGATTCTACATCATTCCAATTAGCATCACTGTATCCTTCTAATACAGCGGGATAGCCTTGATAATGCAAACCATAATCGACGGTTCCTTTCAAGTACGCCAACACTCTTGAAACTGCTTTCCAGTGTTCAACTCCTGGGTTACTTGAAAAACGACATAGCAATCCCACTGCTTGGGCTATGTCCGGTCTTGTGCAATGCATGGCATACATAAGACTTCCAATAACACTGGAATATTCAAGTTGTGCATGAGCACGTCCAGTGTTATTCATTAACTTTACAGTAGGATCCAAAAGAGTGATGGCTGGGATGTCAACAAAATGACCATACTTCTTGAGAAATTTCTCAATGTAATGAGATTGGGTTAAAGCCAACTCATTTCCCTTTCTTAGGATTTTAATTCCTAAGATCACATCAGACTCTCCTAAATCCTTCATGTCAAAGTTAGAACTAAGAAACTTCTTTGTTTCATCAATACGAGATATGTCAGATCCAAAAATAAGCATATCATCAACATACAAACAAAGAATTACACAAACAAAACCATCATGCTTACTATAGATACATTTATCCGCATCATTAACAATAAAACCATATGTCAAAGCCACTTTGTCAAACTTCTCATGACATTGCATGGGAGCTTGCTTCAAGCCATAAAGAGATTTGACCAACTTGCAAACCTTCTTTTCTTGGCCTGCCAATATGAAACCTTCAGGTTGTTCCATATATATCTCTTCTTCTAAATCACCATTTAGAAAAACAGTTTTGACATCTATTTGATGAAAATTAACTTGTGAATAGAAGCAAGTGCAATCAAACAACTGATGTGATTTTATGTTGTTGTAGAAAAGTGGTAAGAAAGATGTCGTTCACTCAGACTTGTGAAGATTGAATTTTAGGTTCAAACTCAATAGAAAACTTACAAAGTTGTTATCAAGATTATAAAAAGCACCGAGACACAGGATTCCACCATTGACCAATTAAGTGATTTAATCTAATCAATATTCATGCAATTCTTTGCGTTTGAAGTGATTCTAATTTATTGCCTCTAGTAGATTTTTGAAGTAACAATTGTATACATCAAGCATGAAACATCAAAAGTCTTAAACTAAGCATGCTCCATCAAAACGAATCACAATCATTCAATAAAAATCAATTTTCCAATATTAGTTTCATGCAAATAATCATAAAAGAAATTGCAAAAATTAATTAAAATAGAAATATACCACTCTTCATGGAACAATGGCTTCCTCCGTCGCCTCGGCTAAGGGGTTTAGCTCCTCATGTTATTCACGTGCTCAAAGTAGGTGTTCATAGCTCAAAAGGGTGAAAAACAAGAGAAAACTACCAAAGCAGCGACTTTGTAACAAATATAATTGTTACGAAGTCAGATTCTCAGAGGAACCCTAACTGAACTGTTGCGAATTCGATTAATTGTTGGAAAAATTGTTACAGAACTGTTACAAATTGATTAAATTTGAAACTAAAGGCCACGGATTCTGCGACTTTCCTTAAGTGCTGTTGTGTGTTCTTCTTCTTCCTCGTGCCTGTGAATTGTGAAATCGTCTCTGCAACTCCTAAACTTCTCTGCAACTACCCCCTAAGGTCTCGACCCCCTTTGTGAACGTCCCGCGGCTCTTATATACACCTCCAGACCAATAAAATCTCGAGTAAATCTTTGGAATATTTTTTCTCTTCCGTTCACACCAAGTCGCGGGAATATCTCCCTTTCTTTCCTCTGTTGGCTTCTGTGCTATCAAAATCTTTCCTAGGATATAGTTGCGGCTAGTAGAGGATATCCTATCTTCCCATTCCCACGTAACTTCCTTCATAAACCAAAAATACCCGATATACTCTCCACCTCCCTGTTTTACTCTAGTCCGTGTAAACTTCTTTCTTTATCGAGTCTCAAACACATACGAACCACGAGATCGAGCTAACGAGCCCATACTAACTTGGTCCGAAGAAAATCCATGACAAAATCTCGTCTAAATCCAACTCAGGGAGTTCGCAGGTGAATATTATTCTTCCCGCCTCTGTGTAGCTTGGTCTCGATGATAAAGCCCAGTTCAGTCGATTCAAACAATCATACAGTCCCTGTTAAAGCTAAACAGGTCCAGCCCAATCGATTTTAGTGATTGAATCTCTTAAGATCACGTCCAAAATCCAAACCCAAATCTGTTCTTCACTGCAACAGTTTCCCGCCAATTTCCAAAATTCAAAAGGTAGGGGATGACCTCCCCTTATCCATTCTCGGGGTGCGAATAGCAGATGCTCTGGAAATGGGTTGCCCCTTAATAATTGAGGTACCCCTTATCCAAAATGGGGGTCCGTATAGTAATTTTCTCCCACGAGCGCAAAAACCACTTTTCGAGCCAATTTCGCCGCAAAAGCTTATTTCTCCAAAAACACCTACAAAGACATAAAATACCAAAATAAGCGCAAAATCGAGTACTAACATTACATAGAATTGAGACTAAAATAGACACATAAATGCGTCCATCAAATACCCCCAAACTTATTATTTGCTAGTCCCGAGCAAATCAAATCTACAAAATAAAATCCTAACTCATTTGTCGCAGGCATCGTCGATTGCATTTAGCGTATGCAATAAGCTTTTAAACCCCTAGGTGGCCCTAGTGGCCGAGTTATAGTCTCGGGAGGGTTTACAAGAGATATACCCACAAAACCTTTACTCCAGACCCTAGCTATCTACGCAGATCCTTGGAAAGCACTAAAGAATCTCCTTGGTTGGCATACTTATTGACTACAGGAGGAAGTACCCTGATGTGAAATTCCAATTGCTGTACACGAGTTTGCACTCAAGCATACTAAAATTCATATGCAAGTCACAGAGCTCTACTCAGATAGTCGCACTATGGACATCAATACCCAGAGTCAAAACTAATCACATGGATAGATCAAGAAGATAGATATAGAAGAAAAACATAGATGGTTTTGATGTTTACTCATATCTGTCTGAAGGCCTCCGCCAAAATGATCCTATCCTAATGGACTGAGATACTAGTCTGACTAATATCAACACACTGGCATATACAAGGGAACCAGTGGTCGATAAACCTAACTCTAGGTCAACACAACCGGCATATACAAGGGTTTCAGTGGTCGACTTTATTGAATTTATTCCAGTTGGTCTGATGGTCTGGTCTCACTTTCTTTTTCTTTTTTTCTTTTTTTTTTCAAGTTTTTTTTTTTATATATATCTTAATCACTCTATTTCACCCTAGCATTGGTAACAACTTGATTCGTGGGCCCCACCTAATCACTTAGAGAAACATAGTTTAAAAACAAAATAAAATAAAAACAGAAGTGAAAATGACTCAACGAGATATGGTGAAACTATCATGTTATTTCTAACACCTGAGCTCTGTGCTTTTATGAATAGACTCTTTAGATGTTTCCATCTAATCAGATTGGTTCCTCAACTCCTACAACCAAAATGCTTCCATCCACTTAGATTGGTTAGTGCCATCCTTAATAAACATAAATTTCTAGGCTCTGGAGTTTAACACTGCAACTAAAAAGTTTCTCCCATACCCCCAAACTTAAATCTAACATTGTCCTCAATGTTCTAAAGATAAAATTAAAAGCATGAACAAGGAGAAACTGTTACCATTTGAAGTAAAAGAGTTAAGGAAAGATATTACCATGTCGCATGAATGTTGGGTTACCTCCCAAGAAGTGCTAAGTTTAACGTCTTCAGCCAGACATTACGTACCCATAAACTGGCTAATTACCCTTTCAAATCATATATCAATAGTCGAAACAATGTGGATCATCAAAACCGAATAATACCGCCACTAAAATGAGACAACTGCACCAAATCGAGAAAAATGAACAGAATGAGCACATCCTCATCCAAGGTTTCCTGCAAGACAACTGGATCTATCTGGGACGACCAATTGAGATTCATATGAGTGTCTTGACAAACAGATTCATCCGAATATCGGGTTTCTAATAGCTTAATTTCTTCTTGTAAAGTATCGGGAGGATCGGGTTGTGGAGTCTGAATAGACTCAAGTAATAGCTCAGATGTACTAAGATCGAGTCCCAAGTTAGGGACTTCTAATGGGGATACTTGACGATCAATACCCCCAAACTTAGGGTAATCACTACTCTCCGTAAGACCTAGCACTATGGCTTGAATTTCTAGATCCTTACAGTCTTTAAAATACTCAAGAGCTTCATCTAGTTCTCTACCCCCAAACTTTGGGTCATCATAACTCTCAGAAAGACCTAATACTATTGCTTGGATTTCTGGGTTTGTAGAGTCCTTAAAATGTTCGAGAGCTTCTTCTAGGTCCAAAGTCTGGTCATCTATCTGACCTAAGAGAATTGTCTTATCAAATTCATCCAATGAAGTGTCGTCCCAATTATCCTGAACTAGATCATGAACTAAAGTGCTAATCATATTCACTTCCTCTAAATCATCAGAAGGTTGTCTAGTAACATTAAAGACATTTAGTTCAGTGGTCATATTACCAAAGGATAAGTTCATAAGTCATGTCCTACAGTTGATAACAGCATTAGACGTGACTAAAAATGGGCGACCTAAAATTACCGGTATTTGATTCTCTGGGTCGGGACAGGTTGTGTATCTAGGACTACGAAATCCACAGGATAAATAAACTTGTCGACCTCAATAAGAACATCCTCTATCACACCACGAGGAATTTTAACAGACCTATTAGCTAACTGCAGTGTTATCTTGGTAGGTTTCAATTCACCAAGTCCTAGCTGTAAGTACACATGGTACGGAAGTAAGTTCACACTAGCTCCTAAGTCAAGTAAAGCTTTCTCTACCCTGTGTTTTCCTATCGTGCAAGCAATGGTAGGGGCACCTGGGTCTTTAGACTTAGGAGTAGTGTTGTTCTGAATGATCGAACTTACATGACTAGCTAAAAAGGCTTTTTTTAGGGACACTAAGCTTTCGCTTTCGCGTACACATATCTTTAAGGAATTTGGCATAAGCCGGAAGTTGCCTAATTGCTTCTAGTAACGGAAGGTTTATGGTAACTTTCTTAAAAACCTCCATCATGTCATTAAAATTGGATTCACTCTTTGTTGGTACTAATAGCTGTGGAAATGGGGCTCTAGGCATAAAATAGGGCCTCTCAGGAACCGAATTGGCATCATCAGAGATTTTATCAGTCCCCTGCCTATGGATGGTCTGAGGGTGTACTACGATATGCTCACTATCGGGCATGGTTACACGATTGTCTACTACTCTACCACTCCTAAGGGTTCTAATTGAATTCAACCGATGAGATGGTTTTTAACCTACTTCATGAACTCCTCTAGGGTTGGGTTGTGTTTGACTAGGAAACCTACCTTTTTCTCTCAAAAATTCATTTATCGAGACCACTTTGGGTTTTTAACTCGGAAATAGCGACTATTTTCTTGTCCTATCTTGTTACTAGCTTGTAGACTTTGTTCTGCGATAGCTGAAATTTTGTAGTTTCTTTGAGTTAACAAGTTGAGAGACTCCTCTAAGCTTAGGATTTTCTTATCGGATCGATTTGAAACCGAGTTGGTCTGAAGGATTCTTAGTATAGCCAAAACACGGGGGAACATTCGAATTACTAAAGCGACTTTGATTCTCGGTCCTTAGACCATGAAAGGTTCGGATGGTTTCTCCAACCGGGATTATAGGTTTCGAATATGGGTCAAATTTACGACGGTTATCAAATCTAGTGTTATTATTATAAAGAGCATTGGCTTGCTCTTCAATAGTCTGGCCTTCCCAAAAAGGCTCCACTCTACCACTAGTGTGACCCAATTCTATAGCTTCTAACCTTTTAGCTATTCTTTGCAATTTTGGCATCGATTCATAGCCTCCTTCTACCCTATTAACGTTTCCTCTTCCTAGAAGAATTGTTTTTAAGGGTACCCTACTATTTTCCCATTGTTCGGTCTTTTCGGCGATTTCATTCAAAAATGTCATCGCCATCATCAAGCTGTTTGGTTTTCAAACCCACCTGTACACATAGATTCTACTGTGGTCGTAGTGGAATAATCTAAACCCTCATAAAGGATCTGAACTAAACTAACCTTTTCTAAACCATGATGAGGACATTGGGCTAATAGATCATTGAACCTTTCCAAATACCTAAACAAAGATTCTCCCTCCTGTTGAGAAAACGTGCAGATTTGCGTCCTAATAGACGATGTTTTGTGCCTAGGGAAAAACTTGTTCAAAAAGGCAGATGTAAGTTGTTCATATGTTTTGATTGACCCGGAAGCCAAACTATATAGCCATGATTTGGCTTTATCTTTTAGGGAAAAAGGGAATAACCTAAGTTTCAGAGCATCATCATCAAGATCTCTAATTTTTAGGGTACTACAAATTTCTTCAAAATCCCTAAGATGGAAATATGGGTTTTCATTTTCTTTACCTAAGAAGATTGGGAGTAGCTGTAAAGTCCCAGGTCTAAGTTCATAATTTGCTTCTGTTTCAGCTAACCTGATACACGAGGGACGAGTATTCCTAGTCGGGTTCAACAAAGCTTTTAAAGTTGTTATTTCTGGCTCTATCGGAATTCTCTCCTCAATAAAAGACGGACGTTCAAAATTGGACTCTTCAAAAATAGGACTTTCTAAATTGAGGTAATCGAGACGCTTAGAACTACTAGGTTTCTCTTTAACAAATCTACCTAGGGCGTCTCTTTTACGTTCAGGCATGCAAAAGAATATGGAAGGGGATTCTATGCAATCACAAATCAAGGCCGACTCAACCAAAGCAAACCTAGAGATTTCTAGCAAACAAAAGCATGATGGCTCCACTTAGATTGTTTCTAGACCAGCTTCTAATCCTTCGAAAGGGAATTCGTTACAATTTAAGCAAACCCCTCTGGAATCAATCCGAGTCAAAGTAAGTTGAATAGAGGCGAGGGAAGATCGGTGGAGCTTTGATACCCAAGGCCTCACCGGAATTACAAGGCGGCGCAGTCACGCATTCAACTCACAGAAACCATCATGAACTTCGAAGTATGCTTAAAAGAGTAACCAATATTTTTCGAATGACTTTCTATTAAGCTCGTTACCCTATCGGTCTTGTTCTAGTCAAAATTTTAAGGCTTAGGTTCGCGTAGGTTACGTGTTCCTAAGGCGGGCAAGAAGAGAACGATGATGAAATCCGAACCCTTATCTTGTATGGCCAGGATTCTGCGACTTTCCTTAAGTGCTGTTGTGTGTTCTTCTTCTTCCTCGTGCCTGTGAATTGTGAAATCGTCTCTGCAACTCCTAAACTTCTCTGCAACTACCCCTTAAGGTCTCGACCCCCTTTGTGAACTTCCCGCGGCTCTTATATACACCTCCAGACCAATAAAATCTCGAGTAAATCTTTGGAATATTTTTTCTCTTCTGTTCATACCAAGTCACGGGAATATCTCCCTTTCTTTCCTCTGTTGGCTTCTGTGCTATCAAAATCTTTCCTAGGATATAGTTGCGGCTAGTAGAGGATATCCTCTCTTCCCATTCCCACGTAACTTCCTTCATAAACCAAAAATACCCGATATACTCTCCACCTCCCTGTTTTACTCTAGTCGTGTAAACTTCTTTCTTTATCGAGTCTCAAACACATACGAACCCTGACTCGAGCTAACAGGCCCATACTAACTTGGTCCGAAGAAAATCCATGACAAAATCTCGTCTAAATCCAACTCAGGGAGTTCGCAGGTGAATATTATTCTTCCCGCCTCTGTGTATCTTAGTCTCGATGATAAAGCCCAGTTCAGTCGATTCAAACAATCATACAGTCCCTGTTAAAGCTAAACAGGTCCATCCCAATCGATTTTAGTGATTGAATCTCTTAAGATCACGTCCAAAATCCAAACCCAAATCTGTTCTTCACTGCAACAGTTTTCCGCCAATTTCCAAAATTCAAAAGGTAGGGGATGACCTCCCCTTATCCATTCTCGGGGTGCGAATAGCAGATACTCTGGAAATGGGTTGCCCCTTAGTAATTGAGGTACCCCTTATCCAAAATGGGGGTCCGTATAGTAATTTTCTCCCAGGAGCGCAAAAACCACTTTTCGAGCCAATTTCGCCGCAAAAGCTTATTTCTCCAAAAACACCTACAAAGACATAAAATACCAAAATAAGCGCAAAATCGAGTACTAACATTACATAGAATTGAGACTAAAATAAACATAAATGCGTCCATCAACAACGAATAGATGAGATGCGATCAACAGGAGCATATGTATCAAAGTAATCAATTCCATATTTTTGCTTATAACCCTTAGCAACTAATCTGGCTTTAAACTTATCAATGGAACCATCGGCATTCATCTTTCTTTTGAATATCCATTTACATCCAATAGGCTTTACGCCTGGAGGTAAATCATAATATATCCAAGTACCGTTAGTCAAAAGTGAATTCTTTTCATCATTGATAGACTTTTTCCAGAAACTAGTGTATCTGGAACTCATAGCCTCAGCATAGGTCTTAGGGTCATCATAAACATGCATAACATATCTAGTAATATTAAGAATTTCATTCTTACTACCTTCTACAAGATATTGTACATAATATGGACCAAAGCTTTTCACTTTTCTTGCTCTCTTACTTCTTCTAGGTTCGATATCTTCTACAATTACAGAAGTGTCTTCCATGTCTCGAGTAGGAGCAGTATGTTCATCATTGTCATTAGTCTCTACATATTCTAGACTAGGTAACAATGGGTTCTCTACGGGTTGTATTTGGGAACTATTTTTATTTAAGTTCTCAAAGAATTCCACATCTACAGACTCTATAATCTCTAAAGTGTCAAGGATAAAAAATATGTAAGTGATATCGTTAAGTGAATAACCTACAAAAGCACATTTATACACCCTATTTCCTAACTTGGGTCTTTAGGATCAGGCTTCCTAACATATGCTAAACAACCCCAAACTTTAAATATTCTCAAATTAGGTTTCCTATTAAACCACAATTCATAAGGAGAAACATCCTTTTTTTTCAAAGGAACTCTATTCAAAATATAACATACAGATAACATTGCTTCACCCCACAAAGAATTAGGCAAATTAGAACTAATAAGCACAGCATTAACCATCTTTACCAATGTTCTATTTTCCTTTCAGATACACCATTTTGTTGAGGTGTATAAGGTGCAGTAAATTGATGAATTAAACCATGCTCTTGACAAAAGAATTTAAATTCATTAGAAAAATACTCACCACCACGATCAGAACGTAAAATCTTAATTTTCTGTCCTAATTGTGTCTCTACTTCTGCTTTGTATATTTTAAACATGTTAAAGACATCATCCTTAGATTTCATCAAGTAAGTATAAGCATACATAGTATAATCATTAATAAAAGTGACATAGTATTTGTTTTCACCACGAGTCATGTGATTTTTAAGATCACCAACATCACTATGTACTAATTCAAGCAAGGAACAATTTCTTACTACAGATTTAAAAGATATTCTATGTATTTTTGCTTGCACACAGATTTCACATTTAGAAACATTGTCAAAGTTGCAATCATAAATTAATCCTAATCTTTTCATGTTTCTAAGGGAACCATAATTCACATGTCCTAATCTACTATGCCATAAATCAACGGAGTCAACAGTATAAGAAGAACCATTATTTATTAAATTAAGCTTAACCATACCATTACAAGCATATCCTTGTCCAACAAATACACCATTTTTGGACAATATAAACCTACTAGACTCATAAGTCGTCTTGAATCTGGCCTTCATAACAAGGTCGCCGGAAACAAGGTTTTTCACGACATCTGGTACATGTAAAACATTAGTAAGAGTAACGGTCTTTCCCGGAGTAAACGAAAGTTCCACAGTGCCCTTTCTAATTACTTTGCTTCGATAGTTATTTGCAGAAGTAATTTTGTTTCCTTCGTCATTCATCGGTTCATATGTCTTGCAAAGATGTCTATCGTTACAGATGTGGATAGTTGAACCAATGTCGTACCACCATCCACCCTCATCATTAGAAATGGCAATGGCGGCTTGCACTACTGTTTGAGGGTGAAAACGATTTTTGCTGATTTCGATAATTTCGCGTGAGTGGGTGAGAAATGAGTCTAAACCCTAAACAATGTACTACAAGGGAGTACTTTAGATTCAAAAGATTAATCTTTACAAATCCGGCCTAAACCAAGAAATGGCCGTTCCAGACTTGCTTCGGTCACAAAGTGAAGGAGAAGGGTTGGTTTTAGGGAGGGAAGCGAAGAAAGTGTTGAGACCAGAATAGTTGATTCTGGAAGAGTAGTTGTTTGACTTGTATTAGAAAGTGAAAGCTAATAGATGGGAAAGATAGCAAGTGATTTCTGAGTGTTGTATGCTCCTGACCAAAACTTGTCGTTCGGTGGAAATAGGTAAGACCTATTTATACAAGTCCAAGTGAAACGTACTCTAGTCTCGTAAGAAATAGAAACGGATGAGTAAATGGGAGGAGGTTGTAACCGGTAACGCCTGGAATTGATGTTCCATAATGAAGGAAAGCGTTTCACCATTACTCCCTGTATTTACTAACCTCCTTATTCTTATGACACTGTCTTGTAACGGGCGTAGTGTACGCCGCACGCTGTAAACCTCCAAACCAATACCCTTTATGAGCATCCCCTAGTTTGTGACATGTGTTAGATGTCTCGAGTGTTTTCATGGAAGAACGTGTAACATGTTGGTGTTGCTTAGAATGTTGAGTTTGGGAGACTTGCCAGCTCGGTGGTGACCCTCGACGGTCGAGATTTTGCATCTTGAGAGGAAGGGAAGTCGTTGATTATTGCAACTCTTCGTTTGGTAGCTGGTGGCATGAAAGCGTGGCTGGCAAACTAAGATTTTGGTGTAGTTAGGCGCGGCCAAAAGTTAGGGTCTTGGCGTAGTTTGGGCGCGACCACAATTAAGGCTTGGCGTTGGGCCACAAGTTGCCAAGCGTTAGCTGGTGACCTTGGACGGTTAAGATCTGCATCTCAGATGGAAGGGTGGTCGTTGATCGTTGCAACCCTTCGTTTTGGCAGCCAGTGACGTGAAGAAAAGGCTGGTATGGTATAGGTGCGGCCAAAATTAGGGTTTAGTATAAATCGTGTTTGTCTTTGGACTGCAAGTTGCTATACGTTCGGTGGAGAACTTGGACGGATGAGATCTGCATCTCGAATGGAAGGGTGGCCGTTGATTGTTGCAACCCTTCGGCAGCCAGCGTTGCGCATGGCCTTGGCATGTTTTAGGCGCAGCCAAAACTAGGGTTTAGCGCAAACCGTGGTGTTTGGCTTTGGGCCGCAAGTTGCCATGCGTTATGTGGCGAACTTAGATGGTCGAGATCTGCATCTCAAAGAGAAGGGTAGCCGTGATTATTGTAACCCTTCGTTTTGGCATCCAGCGTTGAGCATGGCTTTGGCATGTGTTAGGCGCGGCCAAAACTAGGGTTTAGCGCAAACCGAGGTGTTTGGCTTTGGGCCGCAAGTTGCCATGCGTTATGTGGCGAACTTGGATGATCGAGATCTGCATCTCAAAGAGAAGGGTAGCCATTGATTATTGCAACCTTCGTTTTGGCATCCAGCGTTGAGCATGGCTTTGGCATTTGTTAGGAGTGGCTAAAACTAGGGTTTAGTGCAAACCGTGGTGTTTGGCTTTGGGCCGCAAGTTTCCATGCGTTAAGTAGCGAACTTGGACGGTCGAGATCTGCATCTCAAAGAGAAGGGTAGCCGTTGATTATTGCAACCCTTCGTTTTGGCAGCCAACGTTGAGCATGGCTTTGGCATGTGTTAGGCGCGGCCAAACTAGGGTTTAGTGCAAACCGTGGTGTTTTGCTTTGGGCCGCAAATTGCTATGCGTTAGGTGGCAAACTTGGACGGTCGAGATCTGCATCTCAAAGGGAAGGGTAGCCGTTGATGGTGCGGTTTGCCATTGGTTTTGGCGTGGAGAAGTGGCTGGCATGGTTTGCCATTGGCACGGTGGTGCAGCTGGCATGGTTTGCATGCCTTGGCGCAGATACGTGGCTGGCAAGGTTTTCCATTGGCACGGTGGTGCGTCTGGCATGGTTGGCATGCCTTGGAGCAGAGACGTGGCTGGCATGGTTTTCCATTGGCACGTTGGTGCGGCTGTCATGATTGGCATGCTTTGGCACAGAGACGTGGCTGGCATGGTTTGTCATTGGCACGGTGGTGCGGCTGGAATGGTTGGCATGCCTTGGCACGGTGGTGCGGCTGGCATGGTTTGCCATTAGCACGATGGTGCGGCTGGCATGGTTGGCATGCCTTGGCGCAGAGACGTGGCTGGCATGGTTTACCATTGGCACGGTGGTGCGGTTGGCATGCCTTGGCACAGAGACATGGCTGACATGGTCTGCCATTGACACGGTGGTGCGGCTAGCATGGTTGGAATGCCTTGGCGCAGAGACGTGGATGGCATGGTTTTCCATTGGCACGGTGGTACGGCTGGCATGGTTGGCATGCCTTGGCGCAGATACGTGGATGGCATGGTTTGCCATTGGCACAGTGGTGCGGATGACATGGTTTTCCATTGGCACGGTGGTACGGCTGGCATGGTTGGCATTCCTTGGCACAGAGACGTGGCTGGCATGGTTTGCCATTAGCACGGTAGGAGAATTAGGGTTTGGTATATACGAAGATGATGTCGGTCAATACTAAGAGTTCTGTCGTGGAACATGACACATGTATATAAAAAAAAGGTACCCCGGTAATTCTTACGTAGGCATGCTGATTGATTCAATAAATGCGCTAGTGGTCATAGTGACGTCATGTCAGATATACGGTTTTATGATTTTAACCCTAAGCTAAAAACCACCATCAATATTAAGTCCCCTGCTTAGCTCGGAACAGGTGCATTAGGTAAGCATAAGATGGTGACAGGAAAGTACAAAATCGAAATGGCAAGTCATGAAAAGATGGTCAGGAAGATTCGTCTAACCTTTTTCGGGAGGTAAGGAGAATTCGTGATTCTTGTGTTGGTGGTGATGCAAACAGTCGGCGTTGCTGGCTTTTCTTGGCAAGCCGTTGGTATTGGCCTGGCATGGAATGGAGCCGCACACGTTGGTCGGCTTGGAAAGGAGGCGCTATCATAAACTTGGAGCGGGCGCTGGCTTGAGTGCTGGCTTCAGTTCCGTGGAATGATGGCAACTTGCTTCAGTTCTGTGGAAGGATGACGACTAGATTCAGTTTCATGGAATGATGGAAACTTTGGCTAAATTAGGGTTATGCATGCCGAAACCCTAATTAACGCCCCTTACTAAAATCGTTGTAGAATTGTCATACAAACTCGGATTTTGACGGTCCGCCCCTCCATTCTGATCGGAAAGAATTTCTTATCTCCTCACGCGGGAATATTTAGGTTTTGAGTTCGTTTAGGAGGCAAAAATAGCCCGACAGTAAAACTCAGGAAGAAATCAGGAGGGATGTTGCGGGCCCGAGGTGGCATAGTCGCGCCCAGTCATCTATTCCCGTTCATGGAGCGAGAAGGAACCTTTATTCTGTTCAAACTCTAGAAACTCCGCCCGCATGAAAAGAGGTATCGACCCTCTTCTGCTTTCTGTTGCTCGTCTGGATCCGTGCTTTCGTTTGCAGTGTCTATCCATTGGATTCCAAAATTTACCAAACTCCATTGCATTCTTGTGATGGATGGATGAAATATATACTTGGTAACGATTATGTCAGGGCTAATCTTGGATATTGTAGTTGCGTTGTCGGTCCATCCTTGACTTTAGGTTGTTCAGTGTTTGGACTTTCTAATCGCGATGATAATATGATGTGGATGATTATATGGTATAAATCTTCCGAAGACACAGGATGAAATAGATGAGTTGGGAGATATTCTGTTGCCGATGTGCTGATATCAAGTCTTCAAGGAATTTATTCCAAGAGATATCCTTCGAACCAGCTTCTGAATCTTGGAATATCGTGTGGAATAGGATGCGGTGAGCAATCCCCGGTCATATTTCTGTTAGATCTTATGGCATGGCCGAATATGTAAATTCATCTTTGTGGCGTGTCTTTGGAGTCTTCGATGCACATGTACGGCTTCATGTTGAGAAATTCTTGAGGCTCGTAAAACTTCGGCAGTGATGATGTTGAAATCAGAAATAACCAGGTTGAGGGGAGTGAAAGTGTCCCATGCTGATAGTCCCCATGTGTAGTTTACATGTTTATATCCGGTATGGTCGGCGGGTTGACCATGATAAAGATATCACCATCTCGCATCCCTACTGGTGACTCTATTACTTATTCCATGTGAAACTGAAATATGGAGAAGTACGGATTACCCTTGTAGCGGTTGTTGCTATGGTCAAGCTCTGGCTGGTATCAACAAACGAGCAGCGGTTCTTGGAAGCAATTTGTGATCGTAGATATTACATTGTCGTAGCAACAAAATAGGTCGACTGGAATTGCACGGGCGTCCATGGAAGCAAAGGGATTGGCTGGATGCGTAAGCGAGTAAACTACCCACGGCTACGAGGTTTAGCGATATGGATCAAAAAGTGGCCACAAATGCGATCCTTGGCTGGCTGTGATCACGATCCTTGATAGGGAGGAGTGTGGTGGCTACGACACGATCTTTGGAAGGAAGAAGTGGCGTTGAAGCGGATTCGGCTCTTGGAGAGAATGTTAAAGCTTATGGAGCAAAACACCGAAGCTTCGGCCGGATCCGGGCGACTTATTGAGAGAATCTTTGAAACGGAGCGTCTTCGGCTCGGGAAGCGGCGGCTTCCCGAGAGAATGTTGAAGCGGAGCGGCCACAGTGACGGTTGGAGATGTCACGTTTGAAGAAACGTTTGGCAGCAGCGGCCGGGCTCTGGTGACTGGAGGTGTAACACCTGAAGGAACATTTCTGCGTCGCTGATATTGACAGGTGGCGTATTAAAGTCACTTTGTTATGAGGCATGAAGAATCTGCGATCCTTGCATTAGCGGCTTGGCATAAATATGGTTTGGCCATTGAGTGTTGGCGGCATCGCTGTAACTTTGGCTACTGATCAGTAGCGGTGGCACTGCAACTTGGTCCATGAGACGGTGCTCTGGATGTCTATGGAAAAGGGGGGATGGCGTTGCCCCGTCCGGCTAAGGAATGGCTCATGGCGCTGTTGGCTAGGACGCGAGTTGTTGACGTCGGTTTGACATGGAGCCGCTGGTGTTGGTTTTTGAAGTGGAGCCGCTAGCATTGGCTCGGCGTGCGCCATCTTAGCTTAGTGAGCCGTCAACGTCGGTCGCTCATCTTGGGACGCGGAGATGTCAATGAAATCGGATATGGGCGGAGAAGTTGTGCTGGAAAGGTGCAAGCTGCTGGCGTTGGAAAGATGTAAGTTGTTAGCGCTGGAAGAGATGCAAGCTGCCGGCGCTGGAAGGACGCAAGCTGTTAGCGCTCGTATTATTGGCTTTACTTCCATGTCTTGGTGCTAGCGGCAGAGTGGTAGCAATAAAGCAGGTAAACATATTCCAGGTACGTATCTCCGTGTTTCTTCTTTCTGTTTGCTCTTCTGTTGTTGGTGCAAACCCTAGCCATAGGCATGTCCGCCATAGTTTTACGAGAGACGCCGTCCTGACTACGATAAGCCCCCCAGTCACTCCTTGTTGTGTGATAACTGGTAACTGAGTCGTTTGGTGACTGACCCATTGATGAAGATGATGAAAACGCTTCTGAAAGTAATGTTGAGTCTTCCTCCGGCGAGCCCGCAAATAAGTCGGTAAGTTTACGCGTTCTTCTCCTCCTTCTTCTTTTTCTTTTTTGAAACAAAACTAAAACGTAATGTCGCAGGGAGGAATCGTTTCAAAAAATGTCCTTGAGGTGGGGACCCGTCATGATGAAGATCCAACCGTGGAAACCGCGCCTTCTGGTGGTTTGGAAATGGAGGTTGATAACACTATGACCCAGATAGTGGAAAGTATTCCGGCGACTGTTGGCGCAATCGTAGTCGGGAATCCGCCGGTCACAGATCCAGTTGCGGGCGCCATTTTTACTCCTCCATATTTGACTCCCCATGAAGACCACGTGTTGATTGGAGGCTTCAGTGTACCATCTAAGCGTGCAGAGTTGTATACCAGGATATGGGAAAAATACGGACATATTTCCACAACCAAAAAGCTCACTAGCCTATTTGCGTTGGTCAAGCGTGTGGAAGAAGCTTTATCTTCAATTCATCATATGTGCAACGTGATGGTCACACTGTTTTAGGAGATGTGATCTCAAGTGGAAGTTTCACATAGGGATATGTGCGTAGACTTTGAGTTTAATGCCTCCCGGTTCTCGCAAGGATTTTCCGAGATCCAAAGACTGCAGAAGCGAAACGGTTGATGGTCCTTCCGCGGATTTGATCGATCAACAAGAGATAGAAATCGAGAAGCTGTCCCAGGAGTTGAATCTCAAGCAGGCGGCTCTTCAAAGCATGAGAGACATTTTCTCCAAGAAGAACGAGCCGCTTTTGAGTGATTTTCCTTGAGCGTTTTATTTTTCTCAACCTCCTTTCCTTAGGTTTTTTTTTTTTGAAAGACGAAGAAACGCTTAGTTTATGGTTCGGTTTTTCTGGTGTTTTGGACTGATAGATGATTGCTTTTTATAAGAGTTTTGGATTATTTTGGAATAATAGCCTTTTGATCAATTGGTATGTTAAAGTCTGAATTTGCGAGTGTAAGTAGCAAATCATCCGGGAAAATTGTGAAACCGTGAATGTTGCAGGTGAAGGAAAAGATAAGAAACCTTGGGATGATTGGGTCATCGGCTTCCATGGAAAATGTGAAAATCCAAATGACAGGTTATGTAAATATCATCTGGCAAACTTACTCGTTTTAGGGTCTTTCACCAAAACTGAATTTTCAGGGAGTGAATCTGAGTTTTCACGCGACGCCCTCGTTGTTGTGAGAAGTCCCCAGTCGCTCTTTTGTTGTCTGTGGATCACTTTCACGGAGATCCATGGTAAGGCGGAGAATCCCTAGTCCCCAGACGCAATCATCCTGAAACCCATTGATAGACACATTTTTGTGTCTGAATTGTCCCCAGTGTTTGTATTGTTAGTGCTTGATTTTGTACTTATTATGGTGTTTTTGTGTTTGTATAGGTGTTTTTGGAGAAATACACTTGTATGGAAAAAGTTGCTCGAAAAGTGCTATTTGGACCCCGGAGGACATTTGATAAATGGACCCCCAATTCGGATAAGGGGCAACTCAATTACTAAGGGGCGACCTCATCTCCTTCGTTTGAATTTGAATTTTGGCGGGAAAAAGAGTTCTTTGACTGGCAAAATTAGGGTTGAGAATTTGAAGCAGTTTTAGGGAGATTCAATGGCTGAAATCACTTGGTTTTGTTCTAATGGGCTAGACAGGAATGGTATGGGTGTTGAATCCGATCCAATTTGGATAGATAATCACCAATCGAGGAACTCATAACTGATATTTTTCACGTGAAAATATTCTCGGAACATTCTATTTTGGGAAGATTTCATGGGACAGCACGAGTCTACAGCGTTATCATCTAATTCTGGAACGTGTTTCAGTAAGTTTATAGTGTGTCAACAACAGATAGCAGCGTGAGGAGTTAAATATTCTCGGAATATTTTCTTTCAATGCCGAGTAATGAGGATATTACACCGGAGTTCTTGCAGTGATTTTCTTGCTGCAGAGAGGGAGAAGAGTTTTTGGTAGAAGTTTAGAGCATCAACAGAGCGTAAAATCGAGTTGCAGGGAAATTGTTTTCTGCTGATGCTGTGAAGAACACGAAGAACATAAGACGCCTTGAGACTGTAGTTCAAGCTACAGTGACAACGACATAACTAGGGGTCGTAGAGATACATTAACAAATGACAAGACGCATTTATCGCTCTGTAATGAGTGTTTTGCAACAATTATAAGCGTTGCAAACACCCGGTTTAATCATTTTCTCTATATTTCATCTTTGTAAACACCTATTTGAGCAATGAAATCACCTTTTGAGCGTGTTTCCATGATAAGAAGCTAATCCCATCCTCTGGGGCGACAGAGGAAGCCAAGTTTCACAAATGTGGTAATTCTATCAGTTCTTTTTATGACTAATTGCATAGTTATTTAATCGAATTATGATTATCATTGAATAGTTGTCATTTCAATTGATGGGTTATGCTTGCTTAAATGTTTTGATATCCCATACTTTAGATTTACAACCATTACTTTCGAAATCTACTTTAGGCAATGAATTAGAGTCAATAAAGCTTTATCATTTGAGCTTTTATTGTTTTGAATTGATATATGAACCATATGAGTGTGGAAATTGGTGGAATCCTAGCCCCGGTCTCTCCATATTTCTTTTACAACACTTTTTAATTGAGTTTGTTATTTTTATTTATAAAAATTAAGTCTAAAAAAAAAATCTTCCTTTACAAGTCTCAACGAACCTTTTACTACAACATCATTGAAAATATCATCAATTTTTGGCGCCGCCGACGCGGACTTGTCTTTAGGTTTAGAGTTTTTAGGTTTTTGCTTTTAGTATTTTTGTTCTATTTTACGTTTTTGGGTATTTGTCTTTTCATTACAGATTTTTGGAATTTGGAGCGAAAGAAAAAGGAGTTTCCAAAGCTTTGTGTGACCACTTAAATATTTGGAGTCAAAAGACAAAGCGAAAAGAACGAAGAAAAAAATAAAAATAAAAAAAGTGAGAAAAATTTTTATTAGATTTTATTTTTATTATTTTTTTAGTTTTTAGAAACTGTATATATTCTCTATTGTTGTAATTTTCTTTTTATTTTGGACTTTACTTTTTGGACTTTGGACTTGGACATTCTTTTATGTTTAAACCCTACGGAAGGGTAGTATATTAAATATTAAACTGTTTGCAGAGAAGGACGACAATTACGATATTGCCTCGGCCCCTCGGTTTGTACATGACATAGGATTCGTGGCCCGAGTCGACTACAACGGTTCATCCCCCGTCTGGTACGGGAGGTAAGTTTGTCGAAACACTCGCGAATCCCCTGTCAGCGAGTTACTGTATTCCTTCGTTTTCATATATGTCGAGGAATTGAACACGGCTGCTTTAATTTCCTAGTAAAGGGAAAGGCCTGGCCATACAAGATAAGGCTTCGGATTTCATCACCGTTCTCTTCTTGCCCGCCTTAGGAAAACGATACCAAACGCGAACCTAAGGTTAAAATACTGACTAGAACGAGACCGATAGGGTAACGAGCTTAATAGGAAAGTCATTCGAGAAATATTAGTTACTCTTTTAAGCATACTTCAAAGTTCATGATGGTTTCTGTAAGTTGAATGCGCCGCCTTGTAATGCCGGTGAGGCCTTGGGTATCAAAGCTCCACCGAGCTTCTCTCGTCTCTATTTAGCTTACTTTAACTCAGACTGATTCCAGAGGGGTTTGCTTAAATTGTAACGAATTCCCTTTCGAAGGATTATAAGTTGGTCTAGAAACAATCTAAGTGGATCCATCATGCTTTTTGTTTGCTAGAAAATAGTAGGTTTGCAATGGTGGAGTCAGCCTTGTTTGTGTTTGCATGGAACTTCCCTTCCTGTTAGGATTTTTTTTTTCTTCTTTTTGTTTTTTCTAGTGTATGCCCGAGTCCATTAGAGAACGGGCTTGCAAAAGACATACTTTTGGCCGTTTGATTAATGACGAGCCTAGAAGTTCTTATTTTGTAAACGGGGAACTCGAAGACTCGTCTTTGGAGAACCTTATTTTTGGAAACTTCAGTTTTGAGAATTTAAGTCTTAGTGAGGAATTCACCCCTAGGATTGTTACTGTGCCAAAAATGACAACTTTGAAGGAGTACATGTACCCAACTAGGTCCAACCGGGCATCATTCATTAAATTGCCAGCCTCTACGGCTACATATGAGTTGAATCCTGGTATTCTTCAGATGATCCCTATATTCTTAGGAAAAGATGATGAAAACCCTTACTTTCACATTAGGGACTTTGAAGAAATATGTGGAACAATTAAGATTAAGGACCTTACTGATGAAGTCTTGAAACTTAGGATGTTCCCCTTTTCCTTAAGAGATAAATCCAAGTCCTGGCTGAATAACCTACCATATGGGTCTATAGAAACATGGGACAAACTTACTGCTGTTTTCTACTTAAAGTTTTTCCCTAAGCATAGAACCGCATCTTTTAGGCAGAAAATTAGTTCCAGTGTGCAACAAGAAGGAGAATCCCTTTATAGGTTTTTAGAGAGATTTAATGATCTTTTGTCGCAATGTCCTCACCATGGGTTCGATAAAATGAAACTAGTTGAAATTATGTATGACGGCTTAGACTATTCGACCAAATCCATGGGCGAGTCTATGTGCGTTGGTTTATTCACGAGTAAAAGTGCTGATGAATCATTCTCCTTTTTAGAATATGTAGCTGAAAAATCCCAACAATGGGAGTCTTGTGTTGAACCCCCTAAAAGACTCTTGGTTAATAGAAGTAGCACCAATGTGGTAGATACGAGTTTTGCGTCAGATGCTAAGTTTGCTACTTTGTCTAGAAGGTTAGAAGCTTTGGAAATGGGTCAGTCTAAAAATAGGTCCCTTGTTGAACCTAATGATAGAATTAGAGCCTCTCAAGTCTCTAGTTGTGGAATAGAACCCGATAACTCGTTTTGGGAAGGTCAGGTTAGTGAAGAGCAAGCCCACATTGTCTATAACAACTCTAGGTTTGAAAACCATTAGAAGTTTGACCCATACTCAGAGACCTACAACCTTGGTTGGAGGAACCATCCTAATTTCTCTTGGTCTAAGGGCCAGAATCAAGGTCAGTCTAGTAATTCTCAGCCTCCCCCAGGTTTTGGTTATAATAATAATTCTTCAGGTCAGGCCCATAACCCATTTGAGAAAACAATAACTAGCTTAGAGGAATCTCTTAGTATATTAAGAAAGAGCCATGATATGCTATCACAAAGCCAGGAAATGTTAGTAAAGAGCCAGGTTAATTTTCAAGAGGAAACCAAGAAGAATTTTAAGAATAATTCTCAGTCTCTTGCTAAATTAGAACTTCAAGTCAGCCAAATAGCTAAGTTTATAAGTGAGACAGAAGATGGAAGGTTCCCTAGTCATACTGATCCTAATCCCAAAGGAGAGAAATCATACAATCATGTGAATTATGTTACAACCCTTAGGAGCGGTAAAATAGTAGACAATAAGGTATCCATGCCTAGTGGACATACTGTAGTTCCACCTTCTACTTCCCAAGAGGAACCCGTAGATGAGGAGACTGAAACAATCTAAGGAGTCCGAAGAAATTCCTGATAGGACTACCTTTGTGCCTAGAACCCCATATCCACAGTTGTTAGCCCCAACAAAGAAGGAGTCGACTTTCAACGAGATAATGGAAACATTTAAGCAGGTGAACATCAACATTCCGTTATTAGAAGCAATTAGGCAGATGCCTGCTTATGCCAAGTTCCTTAAAGATCTTTGTACACGAAAGCGTAAGCTTAATGTCCATAAGAAAGCCTTTTAGTTTGGTCAAGTAAGTTCAATTCTTTTGAACCAAACACCCCCTAAGTATAAGGACCCTGGATGCCCCACCATATCTTGTGCAATTGGTAATCACATGGTCGATAAGGCATTACTTGACTTAGAAGCTAGTGTTAACTTACTCCCATATCATGTATACACCCATCTAGGTCTTGGTAAGTTGAAACCGACTAAAATGACACTACAATTAGCTGATAGGTCTGTCAAAGTCCCTCGTGGTGTCATAGAGGATGTTCTGATTGAGGTTGATAAGTTTATTTATCCAGTGGATTTTGTTGTTCTAGACACCGAGCCTGTTCAGGACCCAAGTGCTCAAATCCCGGTGATTTTAGGTCGCCCATTTTTATCCACATCTAACGCTGTCATCAACTGTAGGACCGGGCTTATGAACATATCCTTTGGTAATATGACCACTGAACTAAATGTGTTTAATGTTACTAGACAACCTCTGAGAATGATGATTTAGAAGAAGTGAATATGATTAATTAACACTTTAGTTCAGGATTGAGTTCAGGATAATTGGCATGACACTCTACTGGGAGATTCTTTAGATGAATTTGAGGAAACCATTCTCTTACACCAGATGTGTGATCAATCTTTAGAAGAATCCCTTAAGTATTTTAAAGACTCTACGGACCTAGAAATCCAGGAAATAGTGTTAGGTCTTTCTAAGAGTAATGATGAACCTAAGTTTGGGGGTAGCGAACTAGAAGAAGCTCTTGAGTATTTTAAGGACTCTAAAGATCCAGAATTTCAAGCAATAGTTAGAGGTTTGTCTGTGAGTAATGAAAACCCTAAGTTTGGGGATATTGATGGTTCTTGTGATCGTCAAATATCCCTGATTATAGTCCCTAACTTGGGACTCGAGCCTTGTGCGCCTGAGATATTACTTGTGTCTATTCAGACTCCGTAACCCGATCCTCCTGATACTGTCCAGGAGGTAACCCAGGCATTAGAGACCCGTTTTTCGGATGAATCTATTTATCGAGACACACATATGAAGCTCAATCATTCGCTCCAAATAAACCCAGTTATCTTGACAGAAACCTTAGATGAGAATTTGCTCCTTCTATTCATTTTTCTGAACCAGTGCAGTTGTCTGATATTGGTGTTAGCTCTATTTGGTCTTATGGACCCACAACTATTTGAGCTATTGGTGTATGACTTTGGAAGGTGAAGATCCTTTTTGAGGTATTTGATGTCTGGCTGAAGACTTTAAACTTAGCACTCCTTGGGAGGTATTCCTTGCTCATGCAACACGGTAATATGTTTCCTCATTTTCTTCTAGTGGTAACGGTTTCTCTTTGTTCATGTTTTTAATTTCATCTTTAGAACATTGAGGACAATGTTAGATTTAAGTTTGGGGGTATGGAAGAAACTTTTTAGTTGCAATAAATAAAACTCCAGAGCCTAGAAATTTATGCCTATTAAGGATGGCACTAACCAATCTAAGTGGATGGAAACATCTTGGTTGTAGGAGTTGAGGAACCAATCTGACTAGATGGAAGCATCTATAGAGTCTATTCATAAAAGCACAGAGCTCAGGTGTTAGAAAAAAAACATGGTAGTTTCGCCATATCTCGTTGAATCCTTTTCACTTCTGTTTTTATTTTATTTTTTCCAAGTGATTTGGTGGGGCCCACGAATCAAGTTGTTACCTTTGCTAGGGTGAAATAGAGTGATTGTGATACGACCAAAAAAAAAAAAAAAATAGTGATACCAGACCATCAGACCAAACGGAATAAATTCAAAAAAGTCGACCACTGGTCCCCTTGTATATGCCAGTTGTATTGACCTAGAGTTAGGATTATCACCCGCTGGTTCCCTTGTATTTGTCGGCTGTGTTGATATTAGTCAGACCGGTATCTCAGTCCATTAGGATAGGTTCATCCTAGTAGTGGCCTTCAGACAGATATGGGAAACACCGTTCACATCAAAACCATATTTGTTTTTCTCTATATCCATCTTCTTAATCTTTCCATGTGATTGGTTGACTCCGGTTATAATGTCTAGAAACTATCTGAGTAGAGCTCTGTCACTTATATATGAATTTTAGTATGTTTGAGTGCAAACTCGTGTACAGTAATTGGAATTTCGTATTAGCGTACTTCCTCCTGTAGTCAATGAGAGTATGCCAACCAAGGAGATTCTTTAGTGCTTTCCAAGTTTATGCATAGATAGCTAAGGTCTGGAGTAAAGGTTTTGTGGGTACACCTCTGGTAAACCCTCCCGAGACAACACTCGACCGCTAGGGCCACCTAGTGGTTTATCGGCTTGCGCACGTGCTAAGTGTAGTCATTTTATTTTCTAGATTAAATTTGCTCGAGGACTAGCAAATAATAATTTTGGGGGTATTTGATAGACACATTTTTGTGTCTGAATTGTCCTCAGTGTTTGTATTGTTAGTGCTTGATTTTATACTTATTATGGTGTTTTTGTGTTTGTATAGGTGTTTTTGGAGAAATACACTTGTATGGAAAAAGTTGCTCGAAAAGTGTTATTTGGACCCCGGAGGACATTTGCTAAATGGACCCCAATTCGGATAAGGGGCAAATCAATTACTAAGGGGCAACCTCATCTCCTTCGTTTGAAAATGAATTTTGGTGGGAAAAAGAGTTCTTTGACTGGAAAAATTAGGGTTGAGAATTTGAAGCAGTTACTTGTAAATAAACTTTTCAGACTCATTAACTTAAATCTAGTACTAATTATCACATGATCATTTTTTTCATGTCACTGTTTATGTGCTTATTTAAAAACCATACAAAGATTTATTCAGCTTACAAACTTTGTCTTCAGAACCTTTCACCACAAAGTCCTCAGGTTGGTCCATGTAAGTTTCTTTATCTAATTCACGGTTTTAGAAAAGCTGTCTTAACATCCATATGATGTATCTCTAAGTTGTTTATGACAGCAATAGCAATTAGCATCCTAACGGAAGTAATTCTCGTCACGGGCGGGGTGAATAAGAATCAATGAAACTTACACCTTCTTTTAGTTTATAGCCTTTAGCTACCAACCTAGCCTTATATTTTTCCACAGTTCCATCTACTTTACGTTTCCTCTTAAAGACTCATTTACATACTATGGTCTTACTCCCTGGAGGTAAACTAGCAAGCTCCCAAGTCTGGTTCTGACGGACTGAGTCAATTTCACTAAACGAAGCTTCTTACCAGAATAGGGTTTCAATAGATGGTATATATGGACTCCTTACCAGTAGGTAGATCAGACTAAGCTAGGAATTTCATGAAGTCAGGTCCATAAGAAGTCTCAGTTCTAATCCTTTTACTTCTCCTAGGTTCAACCTCAACTTCATATTCCTTTGAAGCTAAATTATGACTCGTGAAAAAGACATCTAGGATATCATCAACTCACCTCTAATGAGGGACGGATTTTAAAATAAACATGTTCAAAGAACTCAACATCCCTAGACTCTATAACAGTGTTCAGATCAATGTCAAAAAAATCATAACGCATATCAAAAATCTATATGCAGTAGTATACCCATGATATCCTATGAAGACACAGTCAACAGCTTTGGGTCATATTTTAGTTCTCTAATTATGAGGAGGAATTACTACCTTATCCAAACACCCCCACACTTTGACGTATGCATAAGAAGGTTGTCTAACTTTCCATAACTTATATGGAGTTCTCTTTGCTCCTTTAAAGGGTACTTTATTCAGGATATAACAGTAGAGGACGATCTCCCCCACAAGTTGGCGGTTACTCCTGAACTAATCAATATGGCATGTATCATCTCCTTAATAATTCTATTCTAACATTTAATTATACCATTAGAGTATGGTGAATAAGGAGGTGCGATCTCACGAATAATGCCAATTAACAAGTAAAATTCTCCTATAGGAATTTCATACTCGCCACCGCGTTCAGACCTAAATCTTCTAATGGCTTTCAACTTCAAGTTTAAACATCTTAATGCTTCTAAGGCATCATCCTTACCCTTAAGAAACTACACGTGACAATACCTCGTACAATCATTTATATATGATAGTTAGAAACCGAATCTTACCACCTCCAGTTAGGTTGATTTCAGGTCAACTAGGTCCGAACAAATTAATTCTAAGGGATTTTAGAACTTCTCTAAACATTTTTGCTAAAAGATTTTCTAGCATATTTTGATTCTACACAGATTCACAATTATGTTCATTATCCAAATTAATTTTTGGTACGTAGCCTACGCTAGCCAGTTTAATGCATTGACTTATAAGTTTACGATTCTAAGTCTACCATGCGACACATTCAACGACACAAAAAGCCCAAGAATCAACTATGTTTACTTCATCATCATTTCCTTTAAACTTATATAGACCCTAAGTCTTGTATCCGTTGCCTGAAAAATCACTGCCCTTAGTTACAACAAGTTTTCTAGATTCAATTAATATCTTAAATCTTTTACCATCTAGAAAAAAACAAGATACAAGATTCTTGCATAAGTCCAGAACATGAAGAACTTCATTCAACGTGAGAGTCTTTTACTGATATGAGCTTCTGCTCGACCTTTCCTTTTCATGCAACCTCTATTGCAGATAAGCTACCCATATAGAGTTTCTCGACATCCCCTATCCTCTAATAGGATGTGAACAGGTCTCTGTTTCTACATACATGCTAGGTGTCTCCAAAGTCCACCCGCTGGTCTCTCACATTGGTTATTAAAATAACTTCCGACACCTCTTCCTAGTTTGTTTCAACTATATTAGCATCAACTTTAAGGTTTTTATGTTCTTTGGAATTTAATGCCAAAAGGCCAAGAATTTCACAAACATAACAATCATCCTTAATTAAAGTATTGGTATATTCAGGTTTAAGAAAAATACCTTTCTTGTGAGGACCTCACTCAGAGTTGAGTTTGATATTCTCACCTTTGTCAGCTTTCGAAAAATTTTGTTCAACCGCATGCGCGTTGTTAGCCATGTCACTTGCAGACAACATATCTTTTTCCTTGGTGCAAAATAATTCTTCCACTTGAATCATAGATCTTACTCGATTCAACCATACTGACCTCACCAGTTTCATGTTACAATCTCCATATGTACTTTGACTAGGAAGATGGTAATTTATCCATCACCTAAACGCTTGAAACTCTGACTAGCAACCCACAAATCATAAGTAGTAAAGTTCTTCTTGCATTGTATGGTTACAATGCATCCTCCAAACAATTCAATATATGATTTATTGCCATATAATTCAGCCTAACCGAAACATCCAATTATTTTCGTACAAATTCATCTAGATTATGTTAACCCAGAAACATATCTTAAAGTCCTTCCCCTCTAAATTTTTCTGGTCTTTAAAAATCATTTTTAATTGTTACAGAAAAGTCTATCGTGTTAAGATTGTTGGAACTGCAACAATGAAATATTGAAAAATGATGGTAAAATTAAATTTCTGAAAAACGAAATAAAACACTCAAATATTTAACCGCACATGGAGGACAGAGCCACTTGATCATCAAGTTGTCCTTAACACGATAGTTCACCGGTACGCCTCATAAATGGGTGATGCTTATACCCTTTGGTGAAGTCGTATCCAGGATAAAATTGCCCGTTGCAAGTACTATAAGCACTACAACACTTGCCCATTTACGAACTCAACAGCAAGGATTAGGAGGAGAAATAAACACACAAGCGCACAATAAAGCGACAAGAGGGGAAAATATCTAGGGATAATAGCCTTCTCTGGTACACATTGAAATGAAGAAATTCTTTTTCTTTTATAGGCAGTGAAAATAAATTTGACATAAATTGTATTTGGTAACTTCCCCCATTGAATATAAAAACATTTAAGGAATTAAAACCTTGTTTTAATTTTAATCTTGGTTCACTTATGCATGTGCATACATGCATTAGGCATGACAAGTGTTTCATGCCCACCCATATTTGTATTTCATTCACTCATATAAAATGAGTAAGTATCCTTAGACCTTTAGGTCATTAGATCAATTCTAACCAAAACCAAAAAATTAAAACATATTAAAAAGACTCATTTTCTCCAACATGTTCCAACTTCCAAAAAAAATGCTAACCTAATTGAGAGCAGGTAGTGAAAAAAATAATACCTTCTAATTAAATAACCTGGCATTTTTAGGGGTGGCCCCAAAAGAATTAGGGGCGACTTTTTTATTCCCAACTCATATACACCGTTAAGGGATGTCCAAAAACGCGGAGAATACGTTAATGCCCTTACATAATCGGAAGCTATTTTGTTCCCGATTATTATAAAGAAATCGGAAGCTTAGTAACGATATTATACTACCGATTAATATCGATTTTGTGCCTAACACGCATCTGGCTTCTATAACAATCGGTAGGAAAAACAACCTCACGAGACTACCGATTATAGTAGTTTTTAAATTCCCAAAATTGGTGATTTCGTCTAGGAAGAAATTTGGGACAACTTTATAATCGGAAGTCATATTAAATACCTATTATTCTAGTTCCCAAATTCAAAAAAAATGACATTTCTGCAAAAACAAAATTTGGGGCAATTGTATAATCGGAAGTCTTATTAACTACCGATTAATATAGTTCTCAAATTTGAAAAAATTGAGATTTCTGCAAAAACAAAATTTGGGGCAACTGTATAATCGGAAGTAAAAATACTTCATTTGACTACCGATTATACAATTTCCCCAACAAAATAGAGCCGTTGGAACTTACAACTCTATATAAGGATTGTATCTTTTACTCTCTATGGAACACAAATACCTTTAAACTCTCTCCAACATCATCTTCAACATAATGGCCCAACCATTCATTAATCCTACGGAGTTCACGATTAAAGAAGATTTATCTTTATGTAGGCGCTATGTTCAATTCTATCCGAGACGAGGAGAAGAACGTAGGAAAGGAGGCATAATGAGTATGAGTTATTTGGGGAAAATTCACGAAAAATTCTGCGCCGACACCGGTAACCCAAACAACCGTCACTCCGCTTATCTTTTCTGCCGAGTTGGGTCAATAAACAGACACGTCGAAGAATTTGTCCATTTAACTTATCTTGTGAATCAATATCGATTGAGGGGTGAAACCAATGATGAGGTTATATAACGATCTCTCGGGGAATGGCGGAGATGGAAAAGATCAAGCTTCCGTTATGAAGCTCATTTTAGATTCCTTAGGGCGATGGAAAGATTTAATCCGTTTAGGACTCGTCCAACACGTCCACGACGCTAATCACAATACCTTGTAATAGAATTGCAGGAGTTCAATGTAAAATTATGATGATGTGTAGGTGATATTGTTATGAATTTCAAAATATTTATGAAAATCGGAAGTTTTAATTGTTGATCTAACTACCGATTATACTCCAACGGCTAGTTCATTCAAAAGAAACTAGTCGTTCCTCGAAAACCACACACAATCGGTTGATAATACATATTTATAAACCTTCGATTATACTACTCTAATGAAACTGAGAACTCTGTTGACAAAACATCCTATAATCGGAAGTATATAACAATAAATATTTACCGATTACGCATAATCGGGTGCTTTGTTCAACCATTCCCTACCGATTGTGTGTAATAATTGTACGTAATTTCAGTATAGTCTTGTAAAAGTACGCATCAACGGTCATATTTTCAAAAAAAAAGATACGTTGGGACTCTCATCTATATAGGGAGGGTAAACTCTTCTTATTTATGCACCAAACAACACATATACAGCATCGTGTATTCTACAAATAGATTTTCCATCGTCTACTCTTGTGAATTCATTCTATATCTCAACTTACAAGCATGGCAACGTTTGACGCAGCTGAAGATTTGGTCATTGTGAAAACATGGTATCGTGAAACAAGACGTGAAGATGTCATAACAGGAAGGTTAACACCAGAAGTCTTTTGGGCGAGGGTATATAGCCAATTTGTGCGAGAGTATGGAAATCCAAAGCAAATATCACTCCAACAAGTTCATGATCGTTTCCCACTTGTCCAAAAGGGGTAAATGATTACATAACGATACAAAAGAGGATGTTTAACACTAGCCACTTAAGCTTGTCGATCCAACAATTTGTAAGTATAACGCTCGGTTATTCTTTTTAAATAACACAGGGTGTCTAATCTTTCTTACTAAAACGAAGTTGACATTATTTTATGTTTGTTTATGTAGGAGACACTCGCAAAAAGATAGTACTTAGTGGAAAAGGGTGAAGAATTCACTTATGATGGAAGTTATGAATTCCTGAAGTCCGTCGCAACAGTATAAATGTTGATTGATGGTTACAATCGGAAGTTATTATTTTATATTTTCTACCGATTCTGGGAAGATTTTCAGCATTTTTGTCAGACTTTGGTGACAATCGGAAGTTTATGCAATATGTTGTCTACCGATTCTGGGAAAAAATTTCAGCTTTTTTTTTTGTTAGAGTTTGGTGACAATCGGATGTTTATGTAATATGTAATCTACCGATTCTGGGAAAAAAAAATTCAGTTGTTTTGTCATCCTTACAATCGAAAGATAAATTCAAAAAGTTAATAACCGATTATAATATTGATTGAGTCTGTTTACAAAAGCTTGTATAATCGGTTGATATATTAAAAATATAACTACCGATTATAGCTTTATACTTCACAGTATTTTCCACAAATTTCCAAAAAAAACATGTACAAATAGGGCTTTCCAAAATACATCTTTCAAACATAACGATCATTTATCTTCATCATCCGAGGGAACCAATTCCAGTAGGCCTTCCGGGAAATCCTCCTTCATGACGCGATCCCAATCCAACATGTTGGTCTCATATTGTTTCAACCAATCGTTACAATGATTCGTTGGGAAGTAATCACTCCAACCACAAAACGGAGGTAATGGGCAATCCCTCTTTACTCTTAAACCGATAAAATGCATCTCATTCACAAATTCCACAACAATTATTGTATCTTTAACCGATTCATCGCAAACCGTCCTTGTAGGTGTAAACGTAAAAGAATGTCCATACCTAGGAGGAACAAAGAAATTTACCACGCAATTCAAAGCGTCCGCTAAGAGATATCCACATTTAGGCATTGTCATCCAATACTTGGATCCGATTGTCTTCAATCCCTTTCGGCACATTACACGCGCAACTAAGTCTTTGAACTCTAGTTCTTTGTCGTGCCTATCTCCTTCCTTCATCATCTCCATAAAGAAATCCTTGTCCTTTATTAGTTGTACCGCCATCTTAGTTCTTAAATTTTGCCATTGGGTGACATCTTCGTTGACCGCCTCTCCAAAGTAACCAATTTACTCCGTGGCGACGTGAAACCCACAATTTCCATCCCCATCAACCTCGTCGGTGGACAAAACAAATGGAACAATGATTGGAGGGAGTTGTTTCATATACTCTTCTATAATCGTATACCTTGATCGTGTTGGTCTTCCATGAAAATCCCTAGGACAACAAAGAGTACCATACTTCTCTCTTATAGTCACCATTTCCGTTGATTGTGTTTGTTGCGAGTCGGTCATTTGATCAATAACTACTGAGCTAGTTTGGGTCTCCACTAACACAACTTCTTCCACAGCATCGGCTTGACTTACTTGAGAAGGCTTCGTAAAGACCTTTGGAATCACTTGTTGGGCGATTGGTCCATTTTGATCTTTTCTTGAACGACCTCTTTTCTTGGGTTGCGGCTCATCTTCAAATTCGGCTTCCGAACGCTCATGCCTACACAATATTCTTTTATTAGAAAAATGCTCCTTTAATTCTTTTCTTTCAATGGTCCTCGACACTTCCGTGTTTGGCCTACCCGCCCCCTTTTTCTTGATAGGTTAATCAACCTCCCTTAAACGAGGGTGAAGAGCTTGCTCCAAATCATGCATCAATATTTGCTTCTTGGCGCCATTTATTGTAGCATAACGCTCGGTTATTCTTGCACACAATCCTGACTCCATGAACGACGGACCATCGACTACGGGGGTGCTTGGAGTGAAATTTAATTGCTTCCAAAATGGATGAATATCATTGATGTCAATCACATCGACGTACCTACCCATTTTATGACGACATGGGAGACCAATACCTATCATATCCTTGCAAACACAAATCGTATTCTCGTCATAGTAAGCTTTATATAACTTCAATTGTTCCATCATGTGATTTATTTCCCATTTTGAAACTTTATGAACAATGCCCCTTAGAAGCAATCTTTCCCTTTCATGTTTCGTAGGGAATTTATGTACACTAAATTGCATAGAATCCTTAATCTTTACGAGATCACGATTGGTGAATTCATGGATTGCTTCTTGGATCGACACAACTCCATTTTGACTACCTAGAAGTATTTTCTTTAATCGGCCATGAGACCCCTCCGCAATGCTTGTTGCTTCGTTCTTGAAGTTACGATATTCATATGTCCATGCATACACAAACCTCTCCTTAATCGGTAACCATTGTGTTTTACAATACTCAATGGGTTTTGGGTAGTCCTTGCCATATTCATCCTCAAATTTATTCAAGTTTCTTTCGTAAATTTCCTCGGTCATTGACCAAACGATATTGTCCCATGCTTTCATGAACGCTCTCCAAATTATTCCATCCTCCTTCCATTTTTCATCAAATAACCTCTTCTCTTCCTCTCGTTCTTCCGCGGTTAATTTACTAATGCGCTCATCCTCTTCCTTCAACCTCTTGGTACCCTTCCTTGGTTTTTTAGCTTGGAAATGGTGATGGCAATTGTGTTTGAGGTTGCATTGAATGTGCCACGTACATTGCAAGTTTCGGGCTTCAGGAAACACTACCGCTATTGCATGCATTAAGGCTTGATCGTTATCTGTTACAATAACCCTTGGAAAATCATCCCCACTGTAAATGGACCTCAACGTCTCCAACATCCAAATGAAACTCACGTTGTTCTCATGATCCATTAAACCCCATGCAATCGTAAACGTGTTTTTATCCGAAGTGTGACAAGCAATGTTCAACAACGGCATGTTATATTTGTTTGTCTTGTAAGTGGCATCTATCAACAAAATTTGATGAAAACACTGAGCCAATTTTATCATTTCGGGATGTGCCAAGAAAATACGTACCACTTTACCATCCTTTTCTTCCGTTCTCAGCGTGTAGTCGTGTAACTCAGCTAACCACTGTGATTCTTGCATGACTGTTCTACTATCCCATTCCGTCCTTTTGATCGTAGCTAGGGCCGACTTAATTGTAGACAAAGAAGACAAGTTGTCGGGGTCGTTCGCCTTTATTTTACTTAAGATCGCACTCTCCTTTTGGATACGCATAGACCTCACCGTCTCCATTTCATGTGGTTTTAACTTCGTAAACATTACATGTCCAATAAGAGTATCCGAATCATCGTGGTTGTGACAACCATTAGCAACTTTAGACATTTTCCAATCTTTACTTTCCTTACCATCGGGCTTATAGAAGACAATCTTAAATGGGCATCCAATCTTCTTTGTATGAGTTCGGTATTTCTTTCTCTCCGTCTTCCTTACATACTTATTATTATTTCCCTCGTGACTCTTCTTCTCCCCACCTCGCTCACATATCATTTCAAATCGAATCTTCTTAACGCAACGGTTCTGAACTACCACGCACATCTTCTCTTTTGCCTTGTTCATAAGCCATTCCTTCGCCTCCTTCTTACTTCCAAATATCTAAATGGGCATATAACAAAACAAAAATAATAAGCATAACCATATAACATACATGATTGGAAAAAGAAAAGATAATTCATGACAATACCAAATCGTTTGCATAGTATAGGGAAGTATCAGGCCTCAAATAATAATCGTCATCAACCGCTACAACAGCCTACGCACAACAACAACAACAAGTTATGCATTAGCAATCGAAAGGAAGTTTAGATAATAAGTAACCGATTGTAATTTAATACTATACACCATAACCGATTATGAACAATCGGTAGTCTTGTACGACCATAGTCTACCGATTAACGACATACACAAATGAATAATTCTTCTGTATAAAAAGCTTCAATAATCGGAGGGACTATAAATTCATAAACCAACCGATTATTAAATATCAAGATTTACGAATATTTCATTTTTTTGGAGAAATTCGTATTTGGGGCGACGTTATATAATCAGACGTTTATTTATGTATACAACTTCTGATTGTGAGAAATTGAAGCTTTCAATTTGAGGATTTTTTTTCATATTCGGCAGATAAATACGTCAAAACATATCCGATTGTGGATAATCGGTAGGTATTGTACTAAATTAACTACCGAATATATGTCGTTCATATCATTCAATGCATGCAGAAATCGAATTTTCACGTTCAAAAACACACACAAACGCACATAACATGGATAACATGGGTATTAGAGTTTGTTAACAACATACCTGTATGTTTGATGCAACGTTAGATTCGATCTCGGGTGATTCTCAATTTTCTTCCATGAAAGCGTCGTCTAGGGTTTCATCTCCATCAAAGTTTGGATCATTCAACATATACCCCAAATCGTCATCTCTAAACGGTAGTGAACCTTGAACTTCAACAACTTCACGTCCTTCTTCGTACCCATCCATGTTTATGGAAGATGGTTACAATCGGAAGTTGGCAACATATACCCACTTCTTCTTCTTTTTTTTTCTTCTTCTCTCTCACTCAATCGGGAGTTATCTCACAATGAGTCTAAAAAAAATTCCAAACACTAATATATAGACCCCAGCCTACCGATTACAAGAGTTTGCTTCCGATTATTTTGTGAAAATACCAATTATTGTTTTGGCTACCGAATATTTTAGTTTTTGGCAAAGGTTGAATCCGGGGCCACTTATAATCGGTAGGGTTATAAGTTTTAAACTACCGATTATGGTAGATTTCAAAATTCATCACATGAATGATTTTAGAAAAAACTCATTTTGGGGCAACCAATAATCGGTAGGTTTTGGAACCAATTTTACGTCTGATTATGGCTACATCCAAATCACGAACTACAGGGTTATGCCTGGCTCTGTACCCTCTAAACCTATGGATTTTGGCACAGGTTGGATTTGGTGCTTCGTATAATCGGGCGGTAAGAAGTAAAAAACTCTACCGATTATGGTAGATTTCAAAATTCATCACATGAAGGATTTTAGAAAAAACTCATTTTGGGGCAACCTATAATCGGTAGGTTTTGGAACCAATTTGGCTTACGATTATGGCTACATCCAAATCACGAACCACATGGTTATGCTTGGTTCTCATACACTCAAAACCTATGGAATTTGGCAAGGGTTCGACGGGGCTCCTTATAATCGTAGGTTGTCAAGTTGGTAACGCTACCGATTATGGTATATTTCAAATTCCCTTACATGAAGGATTTTAGAAAAAACTCATTTTGGGGCAACCCATAATCGGATGGTTTGGTAATATATTTAACTCCCGATTAACGCTGCATCCAAAACACGAACCAAGTGGTTATGGCTGGCTGTGTACACTCAAAACCTATGAAATATGACAAAGGTTGGATCTGGGGCTCGTTATAATCGGTGGGTTATATAATTTTATACCCTACCGATTATAGTAGATTTCAAAATTCATTACGTGAAGGATTTTAAAAAAAACTCATTTTGGGGCAACTTATAATCGGTAGTGTATGTAACCTATTAGGCTTCCGATTATGGCTACATCCTGACTCAAGCCAAGTGGTTATGGTTGGCTCTGCACCCCTCAAAACCTATGGAATTTGGCCAAGGTTGAATATGGGGCTCCTTATAATCGGTAGTCTTACAAGTTGGATAAGCTACCGATTATAAAAGGGATTATTAGCCGAAGTATCTACACAATAATCGGTAGGTATAGTTTCAATTTAACCTACCGATTCACCTTTAACCTACCGATTATGGTGTAGGCTCCCGATTATATAAGGGCATATTGGCCATTTCGAAAAATCGAAGATAAGGGGTAGCTTAGATTTACGTTTGGGTGACCTTTTTTAACTTTTAGTGTCGCCCCTAATTCTTTTGGGGTCGCCCCTAAAAATGCCAGGTTAAATAACTGCGATTTCTATTTTATTTTATTTTTGGCCTTTTTAGAGATGTTGTCATGCAATCTTGAATATGTGATTTTACAATGATTGTGGGATGAATCAAAATCTTGATTGCTTATCAGACTGATATCATGGAAATATATATAAGTTTTTTCCTGCCAATAAGAAGAGGAAGACCAAGATAAGGTTCATTTGAGTTCATTCTCGGAACTTTTAGTCTTTTAGTAAGCAGTCTACAAAATCTTTACTCTTGTTATCTTGTTTCTTTTGGATCACTTGTTATTCCTGCGCGGTGGTTTGCAATATATTACCTTTAAATTCCGCATTTGCATGGGCTCAAAAACAACTTTCCAACTCTAATACAGCTCGCTAGAACTAGAAGAGCACAACATATGTATGAAGGACGTGACTTAACTGCATGAGGTCCTTATCAAGATTCATACTTAATGTGGTGGTTGAAAAGAAATGGACGGTACGCTTTACTGCCGTGGTGTCATGACTTTACTGGCTTTGTACATTGGGTACTTATTATGACATGGTTTGTTGCGAAAAAATCTCATTGTGTTGAGGCAAAGCTACAAGTCACCTTCAAAAAATCTCATTGGGAGAAAGACATGTAGTCCCATCTTTAATGAATAGCTTGGATTTTACACGTTTGCCAAAAAAAATCGAAATAATAGCACTGCCAAACTGCATATTATCTGCAAAACAAACCTGCACTGTCAGCCATCTCAATTTCTACCGACACAAGAACAACAACCAAATCTTAATCCTAAAATAGGTTAGGGGCTAGAAATGAAGCCATATACAAGTTGCCAAAACCATAAGCAAAAATAGTTTCTACCGACTGTAAAAAAAAAAAAAAAAAAGGGTTACGTTGAGAATTCTTTCTTCATAATAACATTTCTAAAATTACCTAGCAAATCAGCCATCTAAAACAACAAGGGACTTATAAGGTGTTTGGATGCCAAAAGGAGATCGTATGTCGACTTTTCCAAAAGTAGAAGCCCATTCACGACACAAGTAAAAATAATTTACTTCACAAAAAGTTGATTTTTTTATTTTGTTTTTGTTTCTATAAGCAGTTTTTTTACATTCTTGTTATTAAAAGTCGAGAATAACTTTTTAACTTTTTAAGTGGCATCTAAACAAATTATTAGTGATTTATGTTATTTACTAGTTGATGTCGTGTACTGTTTACAATATATACTAATACATAGGCTGAGTTTGGTAATGCTTATTTTTTTTCAAAAGCATTTTTAAAACCTATATATGTCAATAAATTTTGAAGTTGGTGTTTGGTAAAAAAAAACTAAAGTGCTTTTTATCCAAAGCACTTCCCAAATTCCTCAATTTTTAAAAGTTGGGGAGGAGGAGCTTTTAAAAGCTACAAAAGCATAAGTTGTGGTCCACATAAATTTAATGCTTGATTTATCTTTTTATCCCTACTTTATTTTATAAATGACAAAAGTTACCCTTAAATTTATATACAATCAATTTTTTACTATTTCTTATATTTCATTCTAAAAATATTATTATTTTTTATTATTTCGAACTATTTTATATATCATTTATTTAATTTGTCAACAGTATAAATAAAAATAAATATTAAATAATTACTTAATTTTAGTTTCATTTTTTGCTTGAATAATTACTTAATTTGTCAATAGTAAAAATAAAAATAAAAACAAATATTAAATAATTACTTAATTGTTAAGTAAAATAATTTCTTAATAATCATAATAATAGTGGTAATTAGTATGAACATTAATATTATATAGTAAAAAAATTAATTATTTTTAAACCCAATAAAATTGAATAAAACTACCATGAGTGATATGTCTGTTTTTGTCATTTGTTACAACAACAATGGTTGAATCGAAATTTTACCAAACACATTTTGATTGCTTTTTTAATCAGCTTCAACTTTAATTAATATTTTACCAAACGTCTAACTGCTTTTTTCTCACAGCACAACACATCAACGCACAGCAGAAAAGTGCTTTTACAAAAGCTGCAGCAATACCAAACTAAACCATAGTAAGCTGGAAAAATAAGAAGCATTCGTTCTGACTTTGGCTTGATTCCAAATGCGGTGGGTGCTGAAACTGCTGCTCTAATTTTGGCTATCTCTTGTGCTAAAGAGATGAATCTATCCAAAGTCATCTTTGTTAATGATTGTCTCCAGTTGGTGGATTTTGTGAATGGAGTCAATACTAATGTTGCTTGGAGAAGTAGTGATCATCTTGAAGACTGTCGACTTTTACTTTCTAGTTTATGTTATTTCAAAGTTGTGTATATAAAGCATGTGAAAAATATTCTAGCAGACCGGCTTGCACGTCGGGCTAGAAAACTTTGTGTAAAAGATATTTGGGTCTCCTTTCCTAATTTTTTGGAATATCTTGTGAAGAAGGAGACCTTACAGAGGGTTTATAATTTTTTTCTCTGTTAATGCCACGGTGTTTTTCTTAGCAAAAACAAAAAGAAAAAGAAAAAAAACTGGAAAAAAATCTAGAAATTATTTTTGCGAAAACATGTGAATAATTTGCATCTAAAATCAGACTCCTCTAAAAACTTGCGTACATTTTTTCACAGAGTGAATACAAGAAAATCAGGCTCCCGGAGGAAATGACGATTCCTACGTGGACAATTAGGTAGGGAGTTTGACAAGCGCTTTTTACCAAACCAAAATAAGGTTACCCCATATAATAATTACCTGGGCCATGATCAATAATATCATAGGGCCTAAAGTTATCCCCACAGGCCCGCAACTCTTTCCAATAAAAACGCCAACATTTGGATAAAAGAAGAATTTCGGATATCCTTAGTGGGACCGATAACACGTATCAATGTTAGATACGCCTGCAGCCGTCAAGATTAAAATAAATGGTTCCAGATTATCCAGGTTGTATTCAAAACAGCTAAGAAATACACGTGGATACTAATTTAATCAAGAAGCACTTTAAATAATATACTCCTAGCTGTATACAAACATCTAACACCTCCATTAAAAGTTATTAATGGAGGTTTTTTTATTGAAGACAAGAAGAAGAAAGAAGATAATCTTTAGGTGAGATACAAAAAAACGGTGAAGAAGATTCCGATAAGAGACATTCCGGCGGAGATTTACAGAACACCTACTGTTTCTCTTTGATTCTGCTTCCGGAAAGTGATATTCCGGAATAGGTTTGATGAAAGAATGAGTGGGATTGGAAGAGTAAGATAAGAGTGAGCAAAAGAAAGGAAGATCTGGTGGTTATGGGAGCGTCTCTGTCGAACTTGGCGGAGGGCGGAGGAGGAGGAAATGGTGGTTCGACGATTGGTCCAGGATTAGGAGATATACCAGAAAGTTGTGTAGCATGTGTATTTATGTACTTAACACCACCGGAGATTTGTAATTTAGCTCGTTTGAATCATGCTTTTCGTGGTGCTGCTTCTTCTGATGCTGTTTGGGAATCGAAATTGCCTCATAATTATCAAGATCTGTTGCAATTTTATTCTTCTTCACCTCTTGATGATGTTGATGATGGGAATACGTATCAGAATTCGTCTAAGAAGGATATTTATGCTCGGCTTTCTCGTTCAATCTTCTTCGACGACGGCAACAAGGTAAATTTTGATTTTACTTTTCTTGTTTTTTTTTCCTAATATGGATGGCGTGAGAATTTAAGGTTTTTGGGGAATTTAAGGTTCTGGCTGTTTCCATTTTAGTGTTGTTGTTTATTTAATTGAGGTTGAAAATGTTTGTTGTTGTTGTTTTAGGAAGTTTGGTTGGATAGAGTGAGTGGAGGAGTATGTATGGCGATTTCAGCGAAGGGTATGTCAATAACTGGGATTGAAGATAGGAGATACTGGAATTGGATTCCTACTGAAGAATCAAGGTTAGTTTTAATAAATTTTGGTGTAATTTTGTAGTGCCAGTTTGTTTTTATACTCGTTTTGCGAATTGTAGTCAAATTGCTTTGTAAATGGTTACTTCTATGTTTGGTATGATAGGGACTGCTTGAATTTAGTGCTTACATATGAATAGAATGCTGAATTTTCTTAATGTAATTTTGGTTCTTAGAGGCTTGACAAATGCTAGTAGATAAAGTATGGGTAATTGATCTGAAGGTGTTGACACAGGCTTGTCAGTTAGAACATTTAGTACGATTTGTGATTTTTTCGAACTAGAAAGATTGTTAGGTTGGTAGTATCTAGTGTGAGCTATAACATATGACTTTGAATTGTAAATGGTATCTATATGATGGAGAGAAGGTTCTGACGCGAGATTTAGGACATTGATATGGATTATGCAATGGGGTCTTTTATATTTGCCAGCCCTTTGAGCCGAGAAGCAGGTGTATTTTTATGGATATAACGTGGAGATAATAAATGGCTTTTTAATTTTGGGATCACATTGGTGTTCTCTTCTTAAAATCATTTCCATCTGGGGCGTATGGGTGGATTTTTGTACTGATCACTTACCCTTGTAAATGTTCGTATCACTAGTGATTGTAGTAAGATTGCTTTTTAAAGGATAGCTTCTATAGTTGGTATGAATCATGATAGGGATTGTGTAAATTTAGTGCGTACACATGAACAGAAGGCTGAAAGTCTTGTAATGTCAGTACAGTTCTTAGAGATTTGAAAAATGTTAGTGATAAAAAGATGTGTAACTTTTAGAACATTTAGTAAGACATGTGATTTTATTGAACCAGAAAGATTGTTGGGTTGGTAGTACCTGGTGTAAGTTATAACATAAGACTTTGGATTGTATATGATGAATATTAAGATGGAGAGGTAGATTTGTTGGTGAATTTTGAATTTGAGAAGTTTCGGCCTCAGGATTTAAGATATTGATATGGATTATGCAATGGGGTCTTTAATAATTTGCCAGCCCTTTGAGTCAAGAAGCAGGTGTATTTTTATGGATATAACGTGGAAATAATAAATGGCTTTTTAATTTTGCTATCACATTGGTGTTCTCTTCTTAAAATCATTTCCATCCGGGGCTTATGGATTTTTGTACTGATCCCTTACGCTTGTAAATGTTCATATCACTAGTGATTGTAGTAAGATTGCTTTTTAAAGGATAATTTCTATAGTTGGTATGAATCATGATAGGGATTGTGTAAATTTAGTGCTTACACATGAACAGATGGCTGAAGTTGTGTAATGTCAGTTCAGTTCTTAGAGATTTGACAAATGTTAGTAATAAAAAGATGTGTAATTGAATTGGAGATGTATGACACTGGCTTATCTGTTAGAACATTTAGTAAGATTTGTGATTTTTCGAATTGGAGAGATTGTCAGGTTGGTAGTACCTTGTGCAAGTTATAACATTATAACATAAGACTTTGAATTGTAAACGGGAATTATTGAGATGGAGAGGTAGATTTGTTGGTGAATTTTGAATTTGAGAAGGTTCAGCATCGGGATTTAGGATATTGATATGTTTGCCAGCCCTTTGACTCTAGAAGCAGGCGTATTTTTATGGATATAACGAGGAAACAATAAATGACTTTTTAGTTTTGGGATCACAGTGGTGTTCTTTTCTTAAAATCATTTCCATCTCTGGCTTAGGGATGAATTTATGTATTGATCTCGTACCTTTGTAAATGTTTGAGTCACTAGAGCACTTACAAAGCAAGGTAGAGGGAAGTCACAAATTGATAAATATTTAAGTGTGATAATAATTATTCTTACTTGGGATAATAGTAAAATGGTTAGGCATCAAATCCCCTTGCTCTCTGGCTGAATGCTTGTAAACTTAGTCGGTTTCTGCTGCATATCCTTCCGAGGCAATGGTAATGGTGAATCTGATATGAGATTCCTTATATCTACAGTTGATGAATCTCAACTGACAAGACCAACTAAACAGAAATTGTTGTATGTCACTTAACTTGGAGGCTTACGAGGTTCCCTCCTGTCTAGGCTGTACATTTATAGGTCTGCTGCATATTGTGTCATGGTAACACATGATTATTGTGAATTTAGCAGTGAGATTTCTTCTGGTTCTAGTGGATGTATCTCGATTTTACTAGGAAACTTAATCGATAATGCAGTGTTTGGAGACATTTGGAAACATATTGTATCTTGGTTTTACCGCAGTGCGTGTGGCAAGGCAAATATTGGTTATACATTATTTGCCCTCTAAAAGTCTTCTTTGTACTCTTTTTTCAAGTTTCGCATTTCCACTTTTCATTTTATTCGGTATGTTTAACCCTCCATTCATTGTAAACCATTAGCTAGTCTGCTGATAACCTCTATTGATTTAGTAATCACTTTAGAACTACCAAGTCTGTTAACTGCATCATATTCAGTGGGAAGCATTCCAATCCTTTGGACAGTTTTTTCCTGATCTGGCAGATTTTGTTTATAAAGCTATTCCTGCTATCTGTGCTGGCCATTATATACCTACCGTACTAATCTGGAGTTCTGTAGACATTGATGGATAGAGATGCTTATTTATTTGAAGATTTGCCGTTATCTGTTTTAGTTTCACTTATGACGATGTATTTGACAGTTGTTACGTTATATGGAGAGGCTGCTGTGAGGTCATTGATATGTCAGATGGAGGTAGTAACTTTCGTATTCAGCTTTGCATAGAACTAAAAGGTTGAACCTTAAAGAAGGAATAGAACCACAAGTCTTACGCATTTTAGTTGAAAAACAGAGGCGTTCCTTTCTTTATGCGTTATGCTGGTGTTCTTATAGTATTGCTCTACTTTTATAATAAGGGTGGATATGCTTATGCATAAGTATCTGCTTGGGGCATTCTAAGGGCAACTGAACTTTTAGTATGAGGGTGGATATACTTTTCTTTATGAACTTTTCTAATGATAGTACATGCAACCATGTGTACCTGAAAGTCTTTTCTTATGTTTGCTTTTACTTTGGAAGGGTAGTCGGTTAAGAAATTAGTTGCTTTGGGACAACAACTGTGTGCGACCTCTCGTTTACCCTCGTGCAAACAGTTGGAGCGGTTGAAATTGCTTCCCAAGTGACAGTTAAACATTTGGGTGACTATGAGTCTGTAAGATGACGATTTCACTATTTTCTTGTTAGGTATCATATTGAAATGAAGTCATATGACTATATGAGCCAGTGGCCTTACATCATTGTTCCCTTTAGTGTTAACTTTTGGTTGGTGGTAGATGTTGAAACTTGAAAGTGCTTCTATGTGCATGAATAACTTATATGATAATTCTTCTCTTAGTGTTATTCCAATGCCCACGAGCGTGACCTAACATCCCAGTGTTTTATTGTGTACTTTTTGCAGGTTCAATGTGGTTGCTTTCTTGCAACAAATATGGTGGTTTGAAGTGGATGGGGTGGTGAAATTTCCTTTCCCTGCTGGTATTTACACTCTTTTGTTCAGGCTTCACATTGGCAAGTTTTCTAAAAGACTGGGGCGCCGTGTTTCTAATTTTGACCAAACCCATGGGTGGGACATAAGGCCTGTACGTTTTGAGCTCTCTACATCAGATGGACAACAAGCGTCATGTGAGTGCTGTTTGGATGAGTCTGAAAGAGATGATATGAATACAAACCTGAAACGTGGTTGCTGGATAGATTATAAGGTAGGGGAATTCATTGTGACAGACTCAGAACCCACAACGGAAGTAAGATTCTCCATGAAGCAGATCGACTGCACACATTCTAAAGGTGGGTTATGTGTAGATGCTGTGTACATCATTCCAAGTGATCTGAGAGAGAGAAGAAGAAGACAGATTTTGAAGTAGCAATTAACAGGATGGGGGCGCATTCTTTGGTTGCGTCAGTTGAAAATATTAGACTCTTAATGCTCTTCCTCCTGAAAATGTTTTGTATTTTTTCAGTGTGTTATTTAGATATATTCATTTCATAATTTATGGGGTGCTTATGATGTATTTATATATGAATACTGACAGATTATGAGGAGCATACATCTACAATACAGGTTTTTAGATAGATGTCTCATTTGTTTTTGTTACTGTAAGTAATGGTAATAAATATCTTGGAAGTTTTTGTTACTGCAAAAAAGAAGATGTTATTAAACTTCTGAAATCAAAACATTGTTTCTATGTTTGGATGACAAAATAGCCAAACTTGATGAAAACTTTATTTCCCTTCAATAAACTTGCAACTCCGTAGGGGATGTCGGCAAAGCTTTGCTGTAAATGTCTAAAGTGAGTTGCTGATTTTCCCCAACTTTTCATGAGATCACTATTTTGGTGGCATTGTGCATCCAACTCTAAGCAAATTTGTTGCAAGTCAAGTTTTTCTGCCCCAGTAATTGCCTGCAACAGTCCTTCACATTCTCCGCGTTCAAGCGTCTATTCGCATAAATGCACTTTCCTTGCTCGAACTCACCCGTAAAATACGCAATATCAGTCCAATTCCGGCATGGTTAACAGGAGATGTAGTTTTAAAAGAAGCATCACAATTTGTTTGAGTCACAGAACTCAAAGGACTGTTCAGGATAGACTTGTGATCTTTTCTCAGGCCTTTGACTCATGGTATTTGATATCTCCCTTCTAGTTTTAGCAAGTTTTTCATCAAGTCTATATGCAGCTGATTTATTGAAGTGCTTAGACCAGGATATGCTTATTTGATCATAACAAGAAGAATCCCTCAACCAGCACTCAAAAAAATTCCAAACTCTAGAACCATGCACATCATTAGGATAAGATCAAAAAAAAAAAAAAAAAAAGGGACAACAATATGATCCTAGAAAAAGGAGATGCTCAAGGCAAGAGTCTAGATAGTACTGTGAATTGATCGATGAGTGCTCCATCTAACCTGGCATATTTGTATGGTGTAAATTTCTTGCACTGCAACATGGACACTCTACTTGCTGGCTAGCTTGATCCCAATGCTAGCGATAACGATGGTAGATAGGCGTCGGTTGTCCTGCGAGATGGGGCATTAGGGGTATCCCAGTTTTAAATGAACAAGTCCTTATTGTATCAAAATTGGTCCCAGTCCAGATTTTTTTTCTTCCGACAATCCAAAACACAACAGCAACTAGATATCCGGATAGTATCCGATCCATTTTATTGAAATTCCGGATAAATCTCAGGATTAGATAAAAATTTGTTTTGGTAAGGTAGTTAAAGAGGGTTAGATGAGCTCAAAATCTTTCCGAATCTCACTAATAATAATCTCACTAAAGCGAAAACAGAAGTTTAGATTTCAGATATTTGGATATTGCAGTATCCATAACGGATAGATTGAAAAGAGCTTTAGATTAGCTTAAACACTTTTCAAGTCTATCTAATGCACCACACTCCTATATTTTCATCTGGATGTTGCATTCATTATACGGATAAACATCTCAATCTGGATAACACCAACATAAAGATCCTATAGCTATCTCAAAACTCTCTTTATAAATACTGTTCTTCGCAGGCTTCTCTCATCACACATCTTTCTCTTTAGCTTTTTTTTTCTCAATGAAGAGCATTAAGGTACTATGTTTTTCTCTTTTTCTAATGCTATGTGCTGCAGCACATGCATCATCATCAGGAGAACCTGATGTATGGCCGCCTACAAGCGACCAACTCGACACAGGAGGGTTGAGTAGGGAGAGCTTCCCGAAAGATTTCGTCTTCGGAACTGCGACTTCTGCTTATCAAGTCGAAGGAATGGCGGATAAAGATGGTAGAGGACCCAGTATTTGGGATGCCTACGTTAAAATTCCAGGTAAAATTGCAGCCAATTCTATTCTATAGCTGTGTTTTTGCTGCTGCATATCATGAATTGCTTTAACATGTTAAAATTTCCAGGCAAAATTGCAAACAATGCTACCGGAGACGTTGCAGTGGATCAATACCATCACTACAAAGAAGATGTAGATATTCTGAAGAAGCTTAACTTCGACGCGTACCGTTTTTCGATCTCATGGTCTAGGATATTTCCACATGGAACTGGTAAGGTGAATTGGAAGGGTGTTGCTTATTATAACAGGTTGATTGATTACATGCTTGAGCAAGGTATTACTCCATATGCAAATCTTTATCATTACGATCTTCCTAACGCACTCGAGGAGAGGTACGGCGGGTTGTTGAGCCGCAGGGTTGTAAGAGATTATGCAAATTTTGCTGATTTCTGTTTCAAGATGTTTGGTGATAGAGTGAAAAACTGGATGACTTTTAATGAACCGAGAGTTGCTGCTGCTTTGGGTTACGATATTGGAACTTTTGCTCCTGGAAGGTGCTCTAAACAATTCGGAAACTGCACAGAAGGGGATTCTAGCAGAGAACCTTATGTTGCTGCACATAATATGATCTTAATGCATGGTGCTGCAGTTCGGAGATACCGTCTTAAATATCAGGTAACGAATTAGCAATAATTCGGTTTAATTATCTTTTGATTAGTCTAAATTGATTCATTGATGCTAACTATTTTTTGTGCTTTGTTCTTATGCAGGAAAGGCAAAAGGGGAGAATAGGAATTCTCTTGGATTTTGTCTGGTATGAACCTCTTACTGACACGAAAGCCGATCACCGAGCTGCTCAGAGAGCAAGAGACTTTCATGTTGGATGGTTTTTGCACCCTATTGTGTACGGAGAGTACCCAAAATCGATGCAGCGTGTCGTTGGAGATAGACTTCCGAAGTTTAGAGAACATGAAGTTAAGTTGGTGAAGGGATCGATGGATTATCTAGGTATTAACCAGTATACAGGTTACTACGTTAAAGATCAACATCTCACAAAGGATCAGCTAAAGCATCCTGGATATCAATTGGAATGGCATGCTGAATTCCATTATGAACGTAACGGTGTACCAATTGGACAAAGGGCACACTCTTCATGGCTTTATGAAGTGCCATGGGGTTTGTATAACGCTCTGACCTATGTTAAAGAGCATTACAACAACCCTGAAGTGATTCTTTCAGAAAACGGCATGGACAATCCTGGTGAAGAGACAATTCCTAAAGTTTTGCAAGATGGCAATAGAGTTAGCTTCTACAGGAGTTATTTGCTTCAACTCAAGAAAGCTATCGATGATGGAGCTAACGTCACTGGATATTTTGCGTGGTCATTGCTCGACAACTTCGAATGGTTATCTGGTTACACATCAAGGTTTGGTATCGTTTATGTGGATTATGACACTCTGAAAAGGTACCCAAAGATGTCAGCATATTGGTTCCAAAAACTTATTAGCCGAAACAAGCAATAAGTTCTATCCATCTTTGTTAGGATTTGAGGTTTCTTTTTAGTTGTCTTTCTTTTAACATTTTTTAGCATTTTCATTGGAATATATATACAGTATTATAACAGATGAATAGAAGGGAATTTTCTTAAGTTGCAAAAAGACCGTATCTTATTCTCTTTTGGCAAGTGGTAACCAAAAAGAAACTAGTATCCATTTGTCTCTTCATGAAAGTATACAGAGCTTTGCAAGGACTGGATTCTCAAGTGTAGCCATAACCGACTGCAACTTCGATTTTGTTGTCTTGTTGCAACTTGGTGGCAAATTTGGGAAACTAGATGCAGTTTTGTGTTTGATAAGGAAGCTACTAACCCATATACACCCAAATAATAGCAGACAAAGCAATTTGAAGCAATGGCTCTGCTTGCTGCGGTAGAGCTAGCCAAAGAACTAATGTTTTTGCTGCACTAAATCACCGATTGCTGAACTGCAGAACCTACTCAACCCCACACTTGAGATGCTCCATGTACAGCCCATAAGAGAACCCCATATTCAAAGCATCATCATTAAATTCCATAAATTTTTTTCATTAGCAACTGAAAGATTTACAAAAAAGAGTTGGACCAAAAAGACTAAGGCCTAACAAGCTGACTGAACAAATATAGCTAGCTAAGCTAACAGGGGTGAGCATGGGCCGGTATGGACCGGTTTTCACCTCATCCGCATCCAATCCAATTCACTACGGATATCAAATTTGGCATCCGCATCCAATCCAACATCCAACGGATTTGCGTCCAATGGATCCACGGATAAATGGACTGGGTGCGGAGAATAAAAAAATAAAACCAATATACTTCTTATAAAACCTACACATTTTATTTTATATATGTATATATAGAAGTGACATAGACAACACTCCAAGCAAACACCTTACAAGTTCCAAACTATCCATATATTTTCTAGAAATTATATAAATGTCCTTAATCTAACAGGTATGGATGTTCAACGGATTTTCAAGGTTGCATCCGGGTCCAATCCGTAATCCGTTGGATCACAAAAATCTCATCCGCGTCCAACCCATTAGCGAACGGTCCGGGAATTCATTCACACAAATACGGTTGGTCCGGTTAAATCCACGGATTACGGATAAAATGCTCACCCCTAGCTAACACTATAAAACAAAACCTTTAACATGGGGATTTGCTAATATTGTTTTTTGTCCAGCCACGTGGACGAATAACTGTGTTTCTCCACTATGAAATCTGCTCAGAAAGAACAAATTAATCAGCACCCTATCCGCTACGGCTCCCTAGGCCGGTTCCTCATGAGGCTCGATGGTAGGCTAGCACGACAACATATTCAATTAACATAGTAGTACGTTGTTGGAGCTCAGCTTGTTGGGCTTCCGACTAGTTTCTTGAAATAGTCTTTATATATATAAAAAGAAAATAGTCCGCGAGTTATAACACCAATGGTGTCACTATCCATGCATAAAAACTCCAACAAAACAAATTGTTTACAAAAACCCCATTTAACATAAACTGTCTATATTACCCTTCTAATTTAAATCATCCCAACAAAAACAAAAATCAACCCCACCTTTAATTTTTATTATATTATTACCACCAACAACAACACACCACGAGCAACACCACCATCGTGCCACCACCACTGACCACCATCGCCGCCAACCACCACCACCGCCTCCACCACCGACAACCACCGCCGTCGACCACCACCACCGCACCACCACCACCGCCCCACCACCACCGCCGCCACTGCACCACCACCGACACCGTCCACCACCATCGCCACCACCACCGCCCAGAACCTCCATCGCCATCGCGGCACCACCGCCGACCGCCTCCACCACCGCCACCGCCATCGTCCACCACCTACACCGCCACCACCGCCACCATCGTCGACCGCCACCACCACCACACCACCACCGTCGACCGCCACCACCGCGCCACCACCGATCACCGACGACCACCATCGACCAAAACCAGCACCACCGCCGACCGCCCACCACCACCAGCGACCACCAGCATCGCTACCGCCTACCATCGCCGACCACCAGCACCACCGTCACCGCTAAGAATATGATGAATATGTTTTTTTTATGAATCCAAAACTGGTTTCATCAAAAAAAATGAAAAACAATATGATGAAACAAAAACTGGTTTCATCAAAAAAATGAAAAACCAAAATTGTTTCCAACAAAAACTACAATTTGGTTTCGTCGACAAATATAAAACATGAAACCAAAATTTGTTTCAACATAAAATTCTCGTTATCACCAACAAGATTAGTTTTGTCCACAAAACCTATAAAAAAAGTGCGATAAAATTAGATGAAACCGAAACTCGTTTCAACATAAACTATCGTATCACCAACAATATTCCTTTCGTCGGGAAAAATTAAAAAAAAAGTGAAACCAAAGCTCGTCTCAACATAAAGTTATTATATCACCAACAAATTGGTTTCGTCAACAAAAATTAGCAAAAATACGATGAAACCAATTTTGGTTTCATCTTATTTATGATGAAGCCAATTTTGTTTTCATCGTATTTATGATGAAACCAGACGAATTTTCAAGAGAGCTTTACCTTGAGAATAAGATGAAAATATAATTGGTTTATTGCAAATGTCTATGAGTATCAAGAGAGATTTACCTTGCATGAACAAGAAGTAGCCCAAGAAGAAACGAATTCTCAATGTTCCTTAATCTGGGTTCTTTAGGATTTGCGCGAGCCAGTAAGGAAATAACATGACCCCATTTCAATAAAAATTTAGAAGTAAGATGTCAATGAACACTATTAAGAAAGAAAGCTACCAGAAAAAAAAAGTTGGAGCGGCAACAGGTGTACCCTTTGTATGGGACAAATAGAAAAGTGTATAAAGGTTGGAGCGGCAACGGTAGCGCCTCAACAGAGCCAAGCGACATGCTTCTTCACACTAATGGGAGAAACATAAGTTAGTCGCAATTTTCCGATAAAACATGCACATTGTACCTATATCCTATCAGTGATCACAAAGATTATGGTGTTTTTTCCATTACTAAAAATAAACACAAACCTCCTTCCCAAATGACCATGGCTCATGATAAACAGTGCCCTTTTCAGAATGGCCTCGGCAAAAACGATGTTGACAGCAAAAATTTCTTAATTAGCAAAAATTAGATGAAACCCATTTTGGTTTCATCATAAATAGATTATCAAACACCTGCCAGGTAACTACAAAAGATTATCAAAAGTGAACCCTGAGCTTTGAAGCAGCATGAGGCCATAGACCCAGACTGGTTTAAATAAGGATGTCAGGCCTGTAATGTTAATCAAAACAAAAATATGAAAAAGCAACACCCACACTTTTGCATGATGAGATATAAACTCGAGAATCTAATGAGCTAGCATTTTGTCTTGTGTGTGTCAGTTAATTTCATTTGTAAGACAACGAGAGATACACGGGACTACTCATAACAGGCATCAACCAACTAAAAAGCATTCTCATAACACTTAGGTACAGGTTTCAGTTCTTCAGCATCAGGAGTCCATAATAGATGAGTAAAATCAGCTACCTCGTTGTGCATGATAATATAAATATGTGTTCGTTCTTATAATGCAAAGTTCTGAAAGTGCATGTGCCGGAAGATGTGAGATTGATGCAAAAAACTAATATACTTCGCACTAGTAGAAATCAGCAGTATCGCGACCGATGAAGCAAGTCATTTAACTCGTATATATGACTTGCTTTGTCAGTCGCGGAAATGGTCGCAGTCTGAGCGTCTTTTTCATATATGACTTGGCTCTGCAGGTCGCGGGGTGCAACTCATATCAACGACCGACTATAACAGTCAATGTGTTAAGACTGACCACAGTCGGTCCTAGATTTGGATTTTAATATAAAAAAAAAATCAGATTCAGATTGCCTGACTGAATCTGCCTGAGCTGACTAAATCTGAGTACTCATCAAATGGAACTCAAATTAAACTCAAATTAAACTCAAATGAAAATTCAAATGAAAACCAAAATAAACTCAAATGACAATCAAACTCAAACTCAAATGAGAACCAAATTCAAATTAAATTTTCACACAAATAGTCTTTCAATTCAACATTCACTAGGTTCAAATTACAGAAAAAAAAGGTATAAAATCTAACTTCAGACCAATTTAAGTTTCTACAACCATAAAGGTAATTAAGTTCTAAGATTCAGTTACAAAATGATAAACTAATAAACGATTGGCTAAACAGCAAAAGAATAAACTCAGTTGATGATGACCTTAGCCCATATTTCAAAATGAAGTTCCCCCATTTTACACTGCAGTCTTGGAAAAGTCACCAGTAACTGCAAATGAAAACAAAAAAAATCAATAAATCATTTTACACTTCATAAACAAATGTCAGAACCTAGATTATGCACAAGTAGTTAAGATCAAACGCTGCACTAACAAAATACATAACCCAAATAGAAGATGCATAATAGGAAACCTTAATAGCAGCACAACATACAATATGACGCAACACATGATGGCAGACATTTGAATTTATACCAATTCACCAAACAACTACTGCAGGGTCATTCTTGATTTGAGCTGAAGAAAACATTTGAATCAACATTTGAATATAAACCCAGAATACATTCATGCTTGTTGAGGGTCCATCCAAGGTACACCAAACAGTATAATTCAATTTGCAGAGAAAAGGCTACGAGAAGGCGTCCTAGAAAAAACTGCATAGCATGATACAATGTTCTAAACAGTAGGATTCATAGCACTAAACTCCTACAGTCAACCGACAAGCAAGAAGCAGCTTATAATCACAGCTTGGAAATGTAGACTTGTCCTTTAGTTTTCCTAACAAACTAGGTGTTTCATGTTCTGTCCTTGATGGTGGAGGCTCGGATTCAGATGTGCATACTTACATCACCTAATTCTTTGTCAATGCCACGTTCCAAGTAAGACATGAACTGTTAAATACTAGTCGTAAACATTACAGGATATGATATGATGAGGGATTGCATATGGGATTAAACAATGAAAAAAATTGCGAAGATACATATATACCTCGATAGTTAAGGCATTATGATTGCATATGTTCCACAATCCACATTCAGTAGCTCCCTGACGGCATAAGAGTTGAATGTATGGTCAAATATCCATGTATATAAAGAAGGAAAACAGAAAAAACAACTACACAAGTACTGAATATCAATTTTTACCTGAAAATCCATATACTCATCATTTACTTGAGCATCTCCATTCCAATACTCATCATCTCCAACGATTCATGTAAATTGGAGCTTCACTTGCGGCTCCAAAGTAAATACAAATGGATCTTCAAAGGCATTCTTGTTGGGGTCCGATCTTCTTGGAGACTCCAAAACCAAATTCCAATGTAGCCTTGTCACATCGCGAAAGTAAAAAACTTGTCTAGCTTGAGAAGCATGGATGATTGGCTCGTCAACTTCTCTTGAGTTCTTCATAAACTTTTTGAAGTTGACAAACCTCAACTTTGTATCTCGGTCCACATATGATCCGTTTACTTTGTCTGCCATTCGCACCTAATCACAGTTAAAAACAACTTCTCTGAAAACTCCATAGTCCACTTCAAATATATCTTGCGTAATTCCATAAGACGTAGTATCGTCATCGACTAGGTTAGTATCTCTGGAGCTTGCTCTAAAGATGGTAGAAGCATTCATGGTAACTCCACTATTTTGTGTAACAAAGTTTTTTTCAGCATCAGCAGTATAGAAAAGATAACCATTAACAAAATATGCATTATACGAAACTGCCGAGAAGGAAGGACCAATTGCTAGCCTACGGAAATCAGACATGGAAGTGCCTTCAAGTTGTTCAAGATGGTCCTGTAGCCATGGAATGTAGTCTAAACGCTTCTTCCTTCCCGTACGAGTTTGATTAATATTACGAACATATGTTTCGTATTTCCTGTCCAAAAAAAGAAGAAGAAAGAAAGCGACAAGTGAGAAGGTTACTTTTTTTCATAATGTAATGTAATGAAATGATTTAAAGATAAATCAACTTTGGATTTACTTACGCTTCCCATTCAGTGTTTTCATCTGAATGTCTCAATATCCACAAGCGAACTTGTTCATACTGTGTGTTGGTTAATGAACATGGTTTTCCGTGCGAATGAACTGGGTACGGACCTTCGTAACCATCACTGCCCATTTCTATCTTTCCACGACACTTAAAAGACTCCCGTTTCCCATCAGGAAGGATCTCAACACAATGACGCGCTCCTTCATTGACCGTATACTGTTTTGTAATAGACCCTTCTATATAATTTTTATTACGGCCAAGAACCTTGTAGAGTCTCATCATCCTGCACATATGACAATTAAACAAAGATTTGTAAGTTTACTGAGTTCATAAAAGAATAATTTGTAAGTTTACTGAGTTCATAAAAGAATAAACCAAAAGGTTACTAGTGACTAAAGGATTGTACCTCTCAAAAGGGTACATCCACCTAAATTGGACAGCCCCAATTGATGTGCCTCTTACGCCAAGTGTACAACAACATGAGTCATACTAACAAAAAATGCAGGAGGGAAGTACATTTCGAACACGCATATTGACTCCACGACACGATCATGCGCTACACGAAGCTCAGCACGATCAATAACCTTAGAGGTCAGGACTTTGAAAAATAACGATAAGTGTCTAACTGCCTCACGCAAAGGCGTATGTTTTTTGAAACAATGCATTATAAAAATTGGCATTAAGCCTTGCATAAGAATGTGATAGTCGTGCGACTTAAGACCCTTCAATTGGAACTCTTTCATACATACTTTTTTTTTCCAATTACTATCAGAACCAATTGGAACTTTAAGAGTGCTCAAAGTTTTACGAGATAACTTCCCTTTCTTTCTTAGACATCCAATAAGGTGCGGAGGGAGTATCTCTCTTCCATTCCTTTCCTTCATCCACAAGCTAGGCTTTAATTTTAGCGAGTTTCAAATCTCTCCGCACTGGAGGCCCATCCTTGGACTTATCTTTATGGCACATAAAAGTCCCAAACAAGTTCTCTGCAAAATTCTTTTCTACATGCATGACATCCACATTGTGCCGGATTTGTAGAAACTAATAAGAGATTTAAGTTAGAAAAGAATCACAAACAACAAAAAATATTAAACTAAAGTAACTGCAAGGGATTAGGTCGAGTAATGATAATAGCCTATATAGTAACCACAAGCATGCCAATTTTTCTAAAATATAATATAACTTTTAAATGCCTTGGGATCCAAAATGCTCTATGCACCAAAGGTACTTAAGTGATGTGTAGTTTTGGTATACCAAAAACAGAATGCAGTGTCAATTCCAAGCCTAAAACAATGCCGAAGCCTAAAACAAAAGTACTAGAATATTAACCACAAGCATGCCAATTTTTCTAAAGTATAATATAACTTTTAAACGCCTTGAAATTCAAAATGCTCTATGAACTAAATTTACCTTCCAATATGGGAGACAAAATAAGATTGACCTCTTCGACCAAGGAGAATCAATAGCCGGCCGCTTTACCAACGTCCCAAATTCTTTATCTCATTTGCAGTCTTGTTGAACAATTCAATGCCACTCAAACGTCTTGGTGCAACCCTTAAATCCTCTGATCCGTTAAATTGGGATGTTTTCCGTCTATAAGGGTGAAATCGATCTCTTAAAAACCTTCTATGACCCATATATGCAAACTTTGAACCGCATTTTAGCCTCAATGCCTCTCGTATTTTCTCCACACACAGGACAACCATATCTTCCGTAAGTTCGCAAACCCGAAACATGGGCATACGCAGGGGAAGTCATGTATACACCACAACAACATTGCTTTCATCGTAGAGTGAGTCTTTGTATGTGCATCGTACGTTACCTTTCCGAGTAACCATAACTCATTTAACTCGTCTATCAATGGCTGCAAATAAACATCAATGTTATGGTTGGGACCAAGAGGACCAGGAATCGCAGCGTTAACATCGTGAAATCTTTTGCCGTGCATTCGGATGGTGGAAGGTTGTAACAAACAAGCATAACAAGGCCAAGCACCGTGCGTGCTCAACATTCCGAAAGGATTAAAACCATCTCGTTGCTAGTCCTAGCCGCACGTTTCTCTTTTCAAGCAAACTCGGGCCAATTCATATCAATCGACTTCCACCGTGCGTAATCCACTAGGATGTCTCATGTGTGTAGAACTTTCTTCAACCTTAGCATACCACGTCATCAACTCAAAGAATCCACGCCGTGCCATACATACGCTGCAACCTTTCGTGGATTGGAAAATACCTTAGTCGCTTCACCTGGGACCTTTTAGTAGTTGTAGTACTCCCTTCCGGTGGTTTCGCCATCTACTTTCACCACATTTAGGACACTTATCTTCATTAGCATAATCCTTGCGATAGAGAATACAATCGTTAATACAAGCATGAATAACTTGCACCTAAGCAACCGAAATGGCTTAAGCATATCTTTAGCTTTACTACAAGTAGATGGTAACGTGTTCCCTTTAGGTAGAATAGTTTTCATATATCCCAACAACTCGGTCATGAAAACATCAGAGCATTGATACCTTGCTTGCATATTTAGTAACTCCACTGTTGTTGATAGTTTTGTATGTTCATCATCGCAACCTGGATATAAGGGTAGCAATCCATCCTCCAACCTCTTGATGCCATCCACAAGAGCCCTATCTTGAACAATACCACCAGAACCATCTTCAACTACAAGATCCCTATCTTGAACACTACCACCGTAACCATCTTCAACAAGCAAAGATTCTACAGTGATCGGGATTAGTAAGGCATTCTTCGTGGTTATCAAGACCAACCCAGACGCCCATGTGCCTCATTGAACAAGTCATATATTATCGAATGAGATGCAATAACATTATTTGCAGGTAAGGTACGAGCATTAACATTATCCACACGAGGTTGCTCACCATGATGGATCCACGTTCGGTACGACACATCAAACCCATGATCAAGAATATCCTTATGTACATCATCTAGTAATTTTGGTAAACCCCTGAAATTCTTACATTTCATGCAAGGACATCGAAATTCTTTGATACCTTCACCTAGACTCTCTGCTGTAAATTGGATGAAAGATTGAACACCTACAACCCATCGATGTGAACCCTTCGGTGCACTCAACCAATTTTTACATGGAATAACTATCCGACATTGAGACATCTGCAAAAGCAAATACACACATCAGGTTTTGGTATACATGTCCAGAACATGTCCTAGTTAATAAGATACTTTCATTAACTAAAAATAAATTGATGCAAAACAGGGATGAAGAGTGAAAGCAAACAAAGCAAGGTATATAGTTGATGAAAGTTTATATATTAACCTCACTAATATGCTGAACTACAGAAAGCAAAAATAGGAACTAAGAACTACACCTAACTAAACAATCGCATCCACATTGTCCGAACTAAGAACAACACCTAAATACAGAGCATAACCACTAAATTTCGATACATTTTATAACCCAAAGTTCGGACAATATTAAAGTCTAGATCCTCTTTGTGCAAAACTTTCAAGAACTTGAAACTAAAATCATCAATTTAAAAGAGGGCTCTCTGAAACTAAAATCAAGAACTTGAAACTCCAAAGATACAAATTAGAAAAAGAAACAAAAAGAAAGTTGTTCAATCCTTAATTTCTTAAATTAAGACAACAAAAATACCAAAACCCACATCCGCTATCTAGAGTATGTGACGCAATGATACAATTTAGCCCCCGAGGTTTGTAATTCAAGATGAAATACTTAAATGACCTAATTAAACAAAACCCACAATTGTATAGAAATTTCTTATTTGTAAATCAAGATGAGATTTTTAAGTGACCTAATTAAACAAAACCCCCGATTTTTTTTATTTTTTTTTTTGTTTATTACCTTAATAAATTGTAACTCAAGATGAAATAAAAATTAAAATTTGTTTATTACCCTTCCAGTAGTATGTGATATGATGAAACCTCAAATAAGAATGCAACTAGCATTAATAAATCCTCTAAAAGTTGTTGTACCCTGATAAATACGCTGATGATTGAAACCCTAACTAGTTAATACACCACCCATCATAAATTTGTCGCAAGTACATGTCGATGATTTAGTTTGTCTGAGAGAGTAATGAATTTGCTTGAGCGCGGTGATGAATTTGGTAGAGAGGAGTAATAAATTTGTCTGAGAGAGCCGCCTCTCAGAATAAGAGAATGAGAAAGAGAGAGATAGAGACGATAATGTTTTTCTTTTTTCTCAATGGGAAAGTATAGACCTAATCTGAATCAGATTTTTACCCGAGTCAGCAACACCTTAATGGGTGAATCGCCTCCAAGTGAATGTCTATTGTTTAGAAAAATTGAAGTTTAGTTCACCGGATATGTGTATCCGCAATTTCTAAAAATTTTACAACCACCATTTTCACAAATAAGATTTTTCCACACATGAAGTTTAGTTCAACATGTGTATCCAAAGGTGAAATTGAAATGAAATAGGCCAATCCAATCCCAAGATTAATACAACTGATACATATCCAAAAGTCTCAAAGATAAGGAATGATTCCGCATAATACACCTCTTTGCAAACCATTTCAGGTAGACTGCAACGTACTACAAATGCAAAAAACTAGTTTACAGGGCAATAATCTAGCAGAATGCTGAGACTGCAGATCAAACAAAGTGACTAGACCAGTTTGCAGTGCAGAAACTAAGACCGCAACACTATTGTATTATCTAATGCTGTAGAATTAGATATCATCATTGCTCTAGGCCTGTACAGGAGTAAAAAAGAAACTGCAGAGCATGAAAAAGTTACTTTACAATTCTAACACATCCTTTCTAATCCTGCTACAATGCCTTGATAAGCCTTGATAAACAGTGAACAATGCACAAAGAATGACAATCAAAACAATGTATAAAAGTGAACAAGATTGCTGATACTAATATATATTTCATTACATAAAAGCAAGGCTCTGAAACCTGTTAAAGCTACAGATACATAGAAGTTGCAAGACACTTCTTTACATGTTTTGAAAGTCTTCTTCTTTACATAAAAAAGAGATGAGACTCAAAACCATACAAACTTGCAAGATCAACTAAACCCCAAAATACTTGAATCTAAAAACTAAGCTTCCCAAAATAGTTACATATATAAACCACAAGTACATAAATATATATCCGAAAAACTTACATGTATACCAACCATGTGTATATACCCAAAAAAAAGTCCCAAAAAAAGTCCCAAAAAGTTAGTTCACCTGTACCTCCACAAACAACATAACTCCAAATTCATTAAAAACCAGCATCATCAGTTGGAAGTAGAAAAATCGAGTGCTGAGGCCACAAAATCTTGCTGCCTATGATAAGATCACCAAAAGTTCCATCACCATCACAGAGACTCTCAGAAGCTAGACAAATTTCATCAATGCGGACCAAATGAAACTCATCAGTTGGTGGAGGCCTACTCATATCTATACATCCCAAGGCAACACAGTTCTTTCTCATATTTCTCACAATTACTCTCTGAGTTCTGCTAGGTTGGCAACCACCACCATTTATTTCCTGCAGATCATAATCCCATCAAATATGGCAATAAGAATTACTGATGTTCATAAGAAAAACAATGCAAGAAAATAGGAATAGAGAAATTCAATTGAACTCGAGATAAGAGCTATCGGACACATCACGGGGTGTTACAAACCTGAAAACTAGTTCTTGAATGAGTTGCAAACTAAAAACTAGTTATAGAATGTTACCCGAGCATTAACATTCTTTGGTGTTAGGTTGCAACTCAAACCAGCCATCGTTGTCTCAACAATTACCTCAAGATTACGGACACGATCTTCCACAGCTCTAGTCTTCAAAGACTTGCTTCCGTAGAATGCTCCCTTGAACTCAGAAGCAAGCGATTCGTTTTTGATATCCCACCTCCCATTCCTCGAACACAACCCCTATCATCAACTCCAAACACCTACGAAAAAGCAATCAAAATCGTTAGCTAGTAACTAACAAGGTATTCTTTTACGCAAAACAACAATACAAGTTCATGTGCACCCACCTTGGCAACCGCATCTCTGTCCAAATCGGTTTCCTCTATATATTGCTCCATTTCATTCACTCTCTCACCTTTGCCTGCAATGTACACAAGATTATAAGTATAAGTAGAAAACAAATTATAAAAAGCAACAAAGACAAAAATATATGCAGCCAATCTAAAACCAACAAGTAAAAGATTAACTCACTACATATTCTCTCTGCACTTTATTTCATAACTATTAGGGTCCAATAATTCAAGGTGTTCTTCAGAATCTCTTTGTAAACATGTGATGCCAGTATACAACAGTTCTCGTCACACTACCCAGTAGGGCTCTGTTGTTCCATGACATGTCGACGACGTGCAATGCCGTCCCTCCCAAATAGTATGCAAAGCTTTCGGGGGAAGCTTCCTTGATTCCTTACCTATCTCCCTTAGTTTCGATCGCCTTCGAATTATGCAATTCCACAAATTTCACCCAATCCTCACTCTTCACACCAGCTGGTCTATTGTTCAATCTCTCAACTAACATCACAAATTGGTCACACCATTTCCTTAAAATAGTCTTCCTGTTCTTCCAAGATTTATTTGCCATCCTCGAGCCTTGGACTTGATAACTTCTGTGTACCTTGTACTCATTCTTGATGGCTCTCCAGATTTCTTCCTTAAGAGCCCAATTAACGAGACCTCCAATCCTCAATACATGGTGCGACAACACTCCCGGCTATCACTCCAATTCGTGGCATATTTCTTAGAACCATCTTCAATTGGTTGTCCCATTGAATTGAAGTTTATTTCCAAACGGTGATCACCGCAGAAAACAAAAACAAATTAAAAGGTAACTTGATAGCACATACACATATCTATATATATATGAAAAAGGAAACTCAAACACAATGTTGTGTGTTACCATTAATCCCACTTTCCTGTATTGTCGGCTTCAATGTTTGCTTGATGAAAAGCCTCATGCAATCCATCTCCCCATCCCGATTTCCATTAACATGGCCTCGGAGAATTATCACCATCTGATGAAGACACACGGGGACTCCCTTCACTTGTACTTGCAGCAGCATGACTACCATCAGTTGATGGAGAACCTTGGGAATTGATCAAAGCCCTCGGCCAGGTAGCTTCACTTGACCTAGGAGTAGTACTTGCAGACCTAGTACTTGCAGACCTAATACTTGCAGACCTAATACTTGCAGAACGAGATCGGCTGCTACTTGGAATAGGAAGTCTCGGATAGTTTCCTAAAATAAAATCAATATGAAAAATTAACTACAATACAAAAACCTAACTAGCTATCATTCTAAATCCAGTGGTATACTTGCTGGATTCTAAATCATGTTGTAATCACTAATACAATCAATTACTTATTCAATTTCAAACATATAAATAAAATTATAAAACACAACCACATGCTTGTACATAAAAATATCCCAATCATAAATCATTCCATACATAAATCCACATACTTATAAAACCCTAAGTATACTAAAGAGACCTAAACATGATTCTTTGCAGCAAAAAAAAAATAAAATAAATAACCCACCAGCCAAATCAACAACATAACTGAACTAACCCTAACATATGATCCATGACTAAATTGAAACTCATAAACTAAACAACTATCATCCAAATCAAATAAAATCATATATACCTGATGATTTTGGTAATCAAACAACCAAAGCTGTAGAGATTTACCTGAAATCAACTAACAAAACAAAAATCGTTAAAACCCATGAACAAAATCGACCAAAAAAAAAAAAAAAAAAAAAAAACACTTGAATCCGAAACCCTAACTGTTTCTTGATGATTTTGCTAATCAAACAACTAAAAAGATCTTGAGATTTACTCGAAATCGATAAACAAAACAATAATCATTAAAACCCCATGAAGATTATCGATCAAGTAAAAAGAAAGAGAAAACAAAACTTAAATCCAAAACCCTAATCGTACACTGCATTCTTGATGATTCTTCTAATCAAACACCTAAATCTCTTGAGATTTACCTGAAACCAACAATCAAAACAATAAACATTAAAACCCCATGAAGAAAATCGAGTAAAAGAAAAAGATGAGAAATAGAGAACTTAAATCAAAAACCCTACCTGTACATATCCCTGATGATTTTGCTAATTAAGAGATGTAAAAGGTAAAACTGATGTTTAGGTTAATTGGTTCTCAATGGTAGAGTTAGTGGGAGGGGAGAGCGGTCTGGTTATGGAGAGAGATAGTTTCTCTGTAAATGAACTGACGGGGAGAGAGGGGAGGTGGAGGAGATATATATAACCTCGTTGATAACAAGGGGGAAAAGTGCGGGAACCGAGTTAGATTTCCCGCCACCAGTGATTCAACTGAGTCTAGCGGTCGTTGTTGAGTCGTTGAATCGGGGATACAGCGGTAATTAAAAAATTTATAGAACGACCGTTTTAAACACTTTAGGTTATGCTCCGAATTTTTTTTATATCAATGACCGTCTTCATTGGTCAACGGCCCATTGACCGTGATTGAGGGTCACAGATGTGGGTCTGGAATGGCCCATTCTCTACTAGTGTCGTAATCTAAGCAACATAAAAAAAAAAAGTGATGGAAGACAGTGGGAGAAAGGAGAGGGCAGGGATGGTAAAAAGTGCCCTAATAATGCATCTCTAATTGAATTGAAAAGCTCTATCAATAGAAAATTTAATGAAATGTTCAGCTGCTTGGAACTCATTATAAAATAGAAACCTACATATAGGAGAGACTATCTGTAAAGACCCTCAAGCTCGTCAGCGCTGTTAGACTAGTCAAGAGACGTATTAGCCAATAATATCCCGATTAGTTTAAAATGAACATTAATTAATCGGAATTAATCTAACAAAGATCTAGATATGAAACTAGTATTGTTGGGTAGGTCTCGAAAAGTTATGCAGAATGGACTACTCGAACGTGTTAATCTAACGTAGCGGAAGCGTAATAATTTGGATCAAGGATCCAAAAGGTAGTGAAAACTAGTGTGAAATCAATAGATTCACAAAAGTTATAAGAAAACTAGAGAACAATAATAAAATATCTTTGATAAATCAAATAAGATAATAATGTTGAAAGTGTAGGAATTCTACAAGGCTAGGCCTTCTTATATAGGCTTCACTATTTCCTAAAAGTAATAAAACTAGAAAAGGAAATCATACTAAACTAGGAAACTAATATGTTCTAGAATAGTTCTAGAATAAGGAAATCATAAATTAGGAAATAATACTAGAAATAGAATACGGTTTGACACTAATGTCAAACAGGGGTGACTTTGTCTAGATGTTCTACATCAGGCCCCCCTTCTTGAAAAGAACTCGACCTCGAGTTTGGTGTTGGAAGAGAAACATCATCGCCGGAAAAGTAAGGAAAGATATCCTTAACATTGAATGTGGACGAAATGTTCATATTAGCTGGAGGTCTACAACATATGCATTGTTGCTGATCTTCTTGAGAATGCGGATAGGACCAATCTTCTTATACTTCGTCTTGTTGTATGTACCCGTCGGAAAACGATCCTTGCTTAAGTACACCATAACCAGATCACCAACTTCATAGGATTGAAAATGACGTCGACGATCAGCATCTATCTTGTACTTGGCATTAGCAGCTTCCAAGTTTTTCTTTACCTTATCATGTAGCACTTGTAGGGACTCTATCATGTGATCTGCCGCAATATTGGAACTAGGAATGGATGGTAAAGAGACGAGATCCAATGTATGATTAGGAACCTTGGAATAAACAATCTGAAAAGGTGCATAACTTGTAGACCGATTAGGAACTGAATTATAGGCGAAATCAGCTTGAGCGAGAGATAGATCCCATTGTCTAGGCTTGTCTCCGGATAAACAACGAATAAGATTCCCTAATGATCGGTTTACTACTTCAGTTTGCCCATCTGTTTGTGGGTGAGCTGTGCTACTAAACTGCAGTTTGGTTTGGAGACGAGTCCAAAGTGTCTTCCAAAACCAACTTAAGAACTTAGTGTCTCGATCAGAAGTAATGGTCTTTGGAATACCATGTAAACGGACTATCTCACGGAAGAAAAGATTTGCCGTAGTCTTCTTGCAAGGAATAAAATGTGCCATTTTTGAGAAGCGATCAACAACCACAAAAACAGAATCATGAGCTCTTTGGGTTCTTGGTAAACCTAGCACAAAATCCATTGATATATCTTCCCAAGGAGCATCTGGAACTGGAAGAGGAATGTATAATCATGTATTTTGTGCATGACCCTTATTTCGTTGACAAATCATACAACGTCGCACAAAATCATGGACATCCTTTTTGAGAGAATTCCAAAAGTAACGAGCTTCGACTAGAGATATAGTCTTATCTCGCCCGAAATGACCAGAAAGACTACTGCTATGTAACTCCTTAATAAGGTGTTCACGAATGGAACCATCAGGAATGCATAAGCGGCTACCTTTAAAAAGAAACCCATTATGTAAAACAAAATTACCCGTACCTTGTTGTGCGGAGGAACATTTCTGCCATAGTAAGGAAAAGTCTGGATCGTTAGGATATAACTCTTTAAGGGAGTCAAAGGCAATCACTTCAGCATGGATAGTAACAAGGAGTAATTCACGGGCACTATGATTTGTGAAATGACTTAGTGCATCTGCAACCTTGTTGTTCAAACCAGACTTGTGCTGAATAGAGAACGTATATTCTTGCAAGGTAGAAATCCAACTTGCATGCATTCTATTGGATGGTGATTGATTGAATATACTTGAGGGCTTGGTGATCGTATACAAGACAAAATCCTTGTGTATTAAGTAGTGTCTCCATTTTCGTAGTGCACGAATCACAAAGATAGAACTCTAATTCATAGGTAGACCACTTTTGACGAGCCGGTGAGTTTTTCGCTAAGAAATTCAATGGGTTTACCTTCTTGGGACAAAACAGCACCAACTCCTAATATGGAAGTATCATAATGTACTTCAAAAAGCTTGTTGAAATCAGGTAGTGCAAGGATAGGAGCAGAAGTAAGTCTTTCTTTTAGTAATTGAAAACTTGATTCAGCTTCATCATCCATAAGAACCTTTTATCCTTCCAACCGTCAAGTAATTGGAGCGCGATAGAGCCGAAATCCCTTATAAATCGACGGTAAAAGGAAGCTAAACCATGAAAACTTCGAGCTTTAGATGCTGTCTTCGGAGTAGGCCAATCACAAATAGATTGATAAATAACTCATTCTCCTTGAGAGCGTTGAAAACATCCCACAAATGAGAGCGATGTTCCTCTTCAGATTTAGAATAGATAAGGATATCATCGAAATAAACCACAACAAACTTACCAATGAAAGGTTGTAGGACTTGATTCATAAGCCTCATAAACGTACTTGGAGCATTAGACAAACCAAATGGCATAACAAGCCACTCGAAGAGACCATCCTTTGTCTTAAATGTAGTCTTCAATTCATCTCCAAGTCGAATTCGGATCTGATGATACCCACTTTTAAGATCAATCTTAGAAAATATTATGGAACCGGAGAGCATATCAAGCATATCATCTAACCTTGGAATTGGGAAACGATAGCGGATTGTGATCTTATTAACAGCTCTACTGTCGATACACATACGCCAAGTTCCATCTTTTTTGGCACAAGAAGAGTTGAACAAAGACAAGGGCTCAAACTAGGTTGTATGAAACCTTTAGACAGCAATTCATCCACCTGTCCTCGAAGTATATCGTGCTCCTTAGGGCTCATACGGTAGTGTGGAAGATTAGGCAAACTTGCACCAGGCATGAGATCTATTTGGTGTTGAATATTTCTCATAGGTGGCAAAGAATCAGGCTTATCAGATAGTAAAACGCATGCAAACTCATCTAGTAAGGACTGCACTTGAGTAGGAATAGTTGTAGGAAGGTCAGGAGTAGAAGGTTGTACAACTAAGTCATAGATCGTACATGATTCTTGTGCATCAGCTAAGATATCAGGGGAAACCAACATCGTAGTCTCTTCTTGTTGTAGACTTGGCTTAGGTTTCGCATACGATGGTTGCAATATGATTCTGTTTTCATTGTACATGAATGAATACGTATTAGCTTTACCTCTATAAGTCACATCTACATCATATAGACATGGACGTCCAAGTAATATGTGGCAAGCAGTAATATCCACAACATCACAAACCACTGTCTCGTTATATGCTCCAATTTTAAATGACACGAAACATTGAGAATCTACATTCTTCTTGTTGTTATCATCAATCCAACCAATGGAGTATGGATTAGGATGTGGATGAGTAGATAATTGTAGCTTTTCCACCAATCTAGATGAAACAATATTTTGACAACTTCCACTGTCAATGATCATATCACATATCTTGTCTTGCACATGGCATTGAGTGCAGAATAGACGATTACGGGTTGGATAATCAACACGAGGAATGGACAATAGATTTCGAATAACATAAGAGACATAATCACTTTCATCTCCTTCCTCCGCATATGCTTGTATATCTTCGATATTTCTATGAACATCTTCACTTTCTTCCCCGCATACACAGCAGACTCTTCTTGATCATCAATGTCGCCCACTTCTACATTGGTTTGATGTATGACCTGGTTGCTTACACTTATAGCACTTGTTTTCAGTTGGGTATGCATAAGGGTTTTGAGGTTTTGGTCGAATGAGTGGAGCATTACAAGGTCAGGGGTGGAGGTGGTGGAGTCTTAGTGGTAGGTGGGGTTTGGGAAGAAGATGGTTGGGTGGTAGTGATGATGGGAGTAGGAGAATTATGGTACTGAAATGGAGAAGGTTGTTGCCTATTAGGAAAATTTTGAAAAGAAGGTTTTCTAGGGTAAGAGAATGAGCATTTTTGGTATGGTTGTGGAGAAAGCATGAAAGATTCTATCTTTAAAGCATTATTAATGACAGAATGAAGAGAAGTATATTGTTGAGTAGCTAACCTTTCTTGTATATATTCCAATCAAGTCCATTGATGAACCGCCCAATTGTTTGATCAACCGTCTCATTGTTTGGTTCCGAGATAACAAACGGGAAAATTGATTACATACTCTTTACTGCCGTGCGGTTGCCTTGGCGACGGTTTTGCAAACTGATGAACAAGGTTTGTATGTAATCCGGAGGAAGAAATCTTCTATTCAACAGTTGTTTCATGACTGTCCAGGATTGAACTTGTCGCAATCCTTGATTGGCTCATTCTATTTGAAGATGATCCCACCATGAAGAAGCTGGTCCAGTAAACTTGAAAGCAACAAGCTCTACTTGTTGATCTTCAGGTATGCGCATATAAGCAAGGAAGCGATCAACTGTACACAGCCAATCTAAGAAATCTTCAATGTGTAAGAGTCCATCAAACGAGGTTATATTATCTTTGGGGCGATAGTTTTGTGGATTTCCCATGTTCCTTTGCTGGCGCGGTGGTGGAGGATAATAATATGGCTCATAATCTTCAACATCAATTGCTTGTTGTTTTGTAGAAGATTTGAGCAAGTTTTGGGGAGTAGAGTAAGAGCTGAAATCTTCAAAGAATTCAAATTGTGGGGTTGTGTAAGGTGGACAAGAAGAGTATGCTGGAGTGGATCGTAATGGATGATAATATGATTTATTTAGGGAGGCGTAATTGCTGGAAAAAGGTTGGGAAGAGGCTGGGGGGTTTGAAGGTGAGTAGTAGAGTTGGGAGGGGTGGAAGTATGGGGATGGATAATTTCATCTTGGGTTTTAGATTTTTCTCCAAGTACCTTCTTTCCTTCTTCTCCCATGAACTTAATAAACATACTTTCGATTTTTTTTGTGATATCATCGAAACGTTCATACATTACTGTGGTTAGCTTCTTTTCAATATTGATTCCCATTGCTTTCACATCAGCTTCTAGGTTTTTCCTCAAACTAAGAACTTCAATCTTCTTATCACCCATGTTAGGGGAGGCTCTCAATCGAGGCTCTGGTACCACTTAACGTAGCGGAAGCGTAATAATTTGGATCAAGGATCCAAAAGGTAGTGAAAACTAGTGTGAAATCAATAGATTCACAAAAGTTATAAGAAAACTAGAGAACAATAATAAAATATCTTTGATAAATCAAATAAGATAATAATGTTGAATGTGTAGGAATTCTACAAGGGTAGGCCTTCTTATATAGGCTTCACTATTTCCTAAAAGTAATAAAACTAGAAAAGGAAATCATACCAAACTAGGAAACTAATATGTTCTAGAATAGGGAAATCATAAATTAGGAAATAATACTAGAAATAGAATACGGTTTGACACTAATGTCAAACATGGGTGACTTTGTCTAGATGTTCTACATCATAATAGGATACTGGACGAAGGAGATACCATTGGATATATATGGAGGGCAAAATAATCTTTTTGCTTTGGACCGACCCTAACTACCCATATCAATAGGGAGAGTGCATTTATCGTTTGTTGCTGGCCTTATCACCAGAAACGTGTCAAGAAGAACTCGACTCATTATCTTTCTCTTTCTCTTTCTCTCGTATTCTTTCTCTTTCTTCTTCTTCGTTCTACTTCTCTGTTCTTCTTTTCTTTTCTCTGCAAATTCATCTCCCACTCGTATCAATCTATGGAGCTGATATTAAATTTAGCAATTGAATCAGTGAAGGTCGGAAGATACAGAATTGTTGGTGAAGATCGATATGTAGTTGATTTAGGTTCAACAGAAAAGGGGGTTTCAGAGATTTGAAATTAGGGTTACAGATTTGATTAACATTTTGATGGTTATGGGATGTGAATCTAGTTACTAATAGATGAATAAGAAGAAAGTTGTTGTCATGTAGCTGTGGATGTGTTGTTCCGGTGATTGAATCAAAATTTAGAGTTTCTCAGAGTTTGTGTTTCATGGGAATTGCAGGAAAGATCGAGAAGATGAAATTGATACTCTAAAGGATTAATTTGAGATGGGTTCGACACGAATTAGAATATAGGATTGAAGAGTGGTTCGAATTTGATAGTTAGGGTTTTGAATTTACACCTGAGATTGAGAACTAAGTGTTGGTGATGAAGCTAGGTTTGTTCTGTTAATAGGAGAAGAAGGTGATAAAAATGGTAAGTTTTCAGTGGTTAATCTCTTCTGCAATTTCTCAATTGGAATCGATTTAAGAGGGGCTGGTGTTAGTTTTGGGATGAGTTACTGATTTGATTCGGAACAAAATAGAATTTGAATCGAAATTGCTTGAGTAAACTTAGTACAGTTTGAGGTAATTGCTTTCTTAGTCAATTTAGTAATTCATTATTGTTGAGTATGAAATGGAACTGTGGTTGTTGTTTTGTGAGAATAAATGATATTGGTTGTTATTGTGATGGATATGGAGTTAGATGAATGATTTAGAAATAGTAAATGAACTTGTGTTAGTATTACAAGATTTGGTTACAGGGGAAGAAGCTACAGAACAATTGAGCTGAGGTTTTGTTGGTGTATGAATGGAACAATGTTTGTGTTGATATGGTCGAGTTATGAAGTTAAATAAATGGGTTTGTTTTGCTGGTGCTAAGATTGCTTAGTTAGCATTGAGGGTGCTCAAATGATTATTGTGGTAATCTGTGATATAGGAAAGATGAGGGTGTTTGTGTTAGTGGGGGATGTTAGATTGAGTTGTAGGAGGTTTGAATGTGTTTTGTGTTGAAGTTGAATGGTTGTTGTCGGTGGATGTCTGAGTTGAATTGTGTTAGAACTGGATTATGGAATGTAGTCGAAGAGTGTTAATTGAGCTTGTGGTGGTGAACCTAAGAAATGTTGTATGGTTTGAACATAGTGTTAGTGAGGTGTTGATGGTGTTTCTAGTATTGCGAGTGAAGTGTTAACTGGTATTGTTTAGGGTATAGATAGTCATGTTGCAGTTCACAAGTCGGATTGATGAATTACAAGACTTCAGAAATGATGATTGCAATAATAGATTGAGACATTATTGGGGATATGAATCTGAAGCTGCAACTACAGGTAGGTTGTAATACCTTTGTAATTTAATTTGAAGTTTACTTGATGATTCAATTGATGTATTATTTGTTTGAAATTAAACTTGAGTTAGAGTTGTAGAGTTTAGAGTTGTGGTGTTGCACAACGATTGTGCATTAGCTTTCCTTGGCCTGAGCAACGGCTGCAGTGCACTGATTTTTGGCCTTGTGCCATTCGGCCTAAGTCGGGTATCGACTCTAGCCGACTTAGTCCATCCGACCGAGTCGAATCGGGTTGAATCGGGTTTGACCCTTTGAGTCATTGGTATTGACTCGTTGACCATTGACCCGGACATTAACCCGACCTTGGACGTTATTCGTTAGTTGACCTTTGACCAGACGTTGACCGTTAGTTGACTTAGATGGACCAGACCTTTTGTTAACGGGCCGGTTGATGGGCCGGAACGGAATAGGCCGGCGGGTCATGGGCTTGGGCTTAGGATTAGTCTTTCTTAATTAGATGAATTAGACCCCTTTTGGTCTGAATTAGCCTTTGACTTCTTCTACAAAGTTGTAGATGTTCTTAAGACTTAGTTAATGGGCTTAGAACCATTAGTTATACTTGTATGATCCTTGTATAAGCCTTTTGGCTAATCTCTTAGAGTACTTGTGTGATTAACAGTTAGTTATTAACAACGATCGATTCAAAAGATAAACCAGTGGATCGTGGATCTCGAGGTTGGCGTGGCTTGTCATCAAAAGAGGTGGAAATCGATAACGAACTCTCTTGTATTAATTATTGTTTTACAAATCAGTCTTGGTGTTGTGAAATTCATGCATATCTTTGTATGCTTTGTGTGGTATGAGATGTGTGCCGACACAATATCAGTATTTTATGGCTAGGGCGATACACCGCAATATTACACGGCTAGGGCGATACTCCGCAATATTATTCTTCCTTTATATATATATATATATACATCAGTATTCTATGGCTAGGGCGATACACCGCAGTATTACCTATTCGGTGTGGAATTGGCATCAATATTACTCTTCCTTATGTGCGGTAACACACATCTCATACATGGATGTTTACTGTTATTTATGAATGTCTTTGAAGAAGTTTCTACATTATGTTCTGTTGTCTTTCCTTGTATTAACGACTTTCGATAAAACCTGCATTGTCTTCGAATCATACTAATGTTTACTTGAAAGCTAGTTGTTATTCCTACGGGGCACCCCTTCTAGGGATGATGTGCTCACCCTTTCCCACTTTCAGTTTCAGAGACAGATCAGAGTTGCGCAGCGGAAGCTTTGTGGCGTTGAGTCTTCTGCTATGTTTATTACGTTGTATATTGTATTTGCAAACCAAAGACTATTGTATATGTATCACTTGAGGGGAGTACTTGTATATATATTTCTGAGCGGGGTGAGTTTTGGGTTAAGTTTTGTAGCAGATTTCTTAATTGAATGTTTAAGTAAATGATTTAGATTCTTAGTGCCTCTTTATTTAGCTAATCTCTTGGATTAGTCAGCTGCTAGCTTAGGGGGCGCTACAAGTTGGTATTAGAGACCACCATTAGATCTTATATGGGAAATATTAGTTAATAGCCAGTGCCAGTTAGTGAACTAGATTAGTTTAGAACTGGTTGGGTTGTGAGATAAATCTTAATCATTAAAAGCTATTAATAATTAAAAGATTTATTTGATTGATTGATTTGTTTGTTTGGTTATTTGTTTATGTAATGAAGTAAAAATTGTAGGGTACACCAATAAATTTAGCTAATAAGGCTTTGGGAATAATTAATCTAAAAAGTATTAACACATAAATAATTGAATACTAAAAATAGTAAGATTAGTATTATTGATAAATCTTGAAAGTCACATAGATCTTTATTGAGTATCTTGACTTACATGAAGAAACAACAGTTTAAAATTACATAAATGTCAATAATATTTTTGGGACTAAATAATATTTGTAAGAGTAGTTAGAATAATAGTTCAACCATCAACGTTAAAAATAAAATATTATAATAGTAATTATAGATGATAATCAAAGTAATAACAATTTTAATGAAGTAATGATTAGCATTATCATTTAGTATCACATTGAACTTAGCTTAACTAAAATTTCATTAAAGATACAGAAATAATAATTATGATTAAATAATTATTAAAGTGTTGTAGGGCTTAGCCCACAGATGTGCAGCCCAATGTAATAGCTAGGGTTCTATTCCTATTGTATATAAAGGATACTATAGATATGTAATAGGGTTACCCATATCAATAAGAAATCCCTTTCCTTCTCTGTCTCTTCGTCTTCTTCTCTATAATCCACTACAATACGTCATCAGCACGAGTTCTACCGTGAAGCTAAAGTTGGAATGAATTAGTACATTCGCCTGTTGCGGCAAATGTTTTGTTATCATCAAATCGATACTCTGCCGCTGTTTGTTCAAGCGATAAAGATTCGTAGTGCATCCTCTGGGATTTCCATCGCTATTTCCAAATTCTTTTTATTTTTATTCTCTCTGCTAACGACGTTTAAAGTTATGATATTCTAAACCTAATCTCCCTCTATTAACGGTATGTTTTTATGCTATGGATACCGACTGACGATTGATTGATCCCACATGTACTGACTGTTAGAGATCTTCAATTGGGTATATACTATTTTGTCTTTTAGTTGCACATGTTTTGAGTCTTGACCGATAGACCAATATATTGATGATGTGTTTTCTGAAACTCTTGCACTTGCCCTGTTTTGATTGATAACATATACTTTCTGTTACTTGATTATTATTTTTTTTATTCTTTGTGTTGTCTTTTCAATATTGGTCAAGATGATTTTTATGCAAGAGTAATATGATTAATGATCGGTACCCATCCTATGTATGAAATTGGTGCATATTGTTTTGTATGATGCATAACGAAAATGATGCAGATGCTATGACTACCTAGTACCCACGATGTGTAGTTTCTGCTCCTAATTTTCTTTTAATCACATGATTAATTGATAAAATAAAAATAAATTAATTGTTTAATTCCTCGACCTACGTTAATGGTTATGTTCTGTTACTCTGATCGATGATACACCTGCCTCAATGATTTTTTTTTACGTTACTTTAATTTATACCTGTCATGAAGCATGTAAATGATAAATATTATTTAATTTGATTTGAAAGTTTTTGATGAATGATTGATTTGACCGTTATGTATTACTCTTCTCTGTGCGAGAGAGAAAATCTATTGAAGAAAGAAAAAAAACAGTCCGTCCACGATCTGTCTGTGAGAAAAACCCGATCCAGCATGTCATGTTCTGGCAGGCCCGGTTCCGATCCAGCCTAGCAAGTCCTGTTCCGATCCGGTTCCGCTTCGTTCAGGTTATCCAGTCCCGTTCCGAACTTAGTTCTGGGGCATGTGCGGTCAACGTCGTTATGGTGTTGGCTATGTATGGTGGGAACCAAATTTTAAGGTATGTAACTATAACGCGAGTTTTTTATATGCTAGGCTTATTTACTCGCTAGGCTTTTTTATTTTTATTTATTTTTAGAATATGCCTAGTTTTGTAAATTTTTTTCTTAAAATAAGCCAACAACATATAAACGGTCAATTTAAATTATTTTTACTGATCTAAATCATTAAGAATTTTGGCTTTAATGCTATTTGTTCTATTGAATATCATATTGGCTATAATTGAATGGTGTATTTTGTTTAATTGGTTGTACCAACTCAATTCCAATGTATTCATTTGGGGCTTAGAAGTACTTGAGCACCATTATTGGATACTTGATATTTTCCCAAAATTTTTGAATGTTCCGTGGAATATATCCACTTGCTTGACTATTAATATGTCAATAGTTTCAAAACATACATTCAAATAAAATCACATGTATTCCAATTTTTGTGGAAGAACTCACAAAAGATGATATGAGTCATAAAATTTTCATTTCTCTACTTCATCCATAATACTAACGAACCGGTATATGTTGAAGTATGACAACAAGAGAATTAATTATTTTTTAGTAATATATTCAACCTAAAGTAATTGGTTGACATGTGTAGTGAGATTCTGTTGGCCTAATGAGATAAAGAAATTTCTCAAATTAAGCTAAATGTAACAAAATTGAAAATGGAAGAACCCCAAAGTGATAAGGGTTAGACGTACCGACTCATATAAAGCATGTGAAAAGGGACATATATATCATGAAAAAAAAAATATATATATATATTATTATTTTCATTTTCATTTTCCCAGCAGTAATGACACCAAAGTATAGGTATCAATTAAACATGGGATCAGCTAAAATGTAATTCTAGCTCCCATCATAAATAAAAAAGTTGGAAATGCACCTGGTCATAGGTGTTGGTATATACAATATAATGTGTATGTGTATCATAGTAACAACCAATTTCACATCAACTTTAATGGCAACAAGAACTTTGCCTGGCCAATTGACTATCTTATCGAGCGTAGCACTGCTCAATTTTATTTTTTCTTCAAGATAGAACAAAGACGTCGCAAAATCTCTAGATGTACCAAGAGATAATCACACCTTGTTAAAATTCCCAAGTAACCCGTGCAAATGGATATCATGTGGAACATCAAAATGATAAGAATGTAATTGATTGCATCTTTTATACTCTCTAATATATTTGGAAGGAAATATATTTTAGAGAAACTAATGAGTCAATCTAGTGCAATGTAATTCACTATAATATTTGGATTATTGAATAATATTGACTCCGATGATGAAATGTTGGAAATTGACTCATACAGACTTTGGCACAACCATAAAGGAACTTTGGTTGAGACATGATATTTCGTTTTGAAAGGACTCATACGTACATCAATGTGTTTGAGTGGACGATACAACGAGAAAAAGATTGACATAATGCAAAGTAACGGCATATCTCTCAATAAGTGTTTTCTAAAGTACCAGATGCACAAACCCCCTCCTCCCTCCCATTATGCTTTTAAGTAAGAAAGCATATCACTCATTTTTACAAAGTCTTCAGTAAAACAAGACCGAGATCATCCTAAGATGCAAATGGTAAAAAATTCCATATTACAAAGAAAACAAGGTGAAATTTAGAAAAATATTCATGCAGAATGCGGACCATTAACGTGACTGATGGATCTGGTGAATGTTTTGACTTTTTGGACTAGTTATAGTTCCTAAGAAATTTGCGTTTGAAAACTACTAGCACATACCACGCAATGCAAAGTGCAAAGGCTAACCACCCTTGTTAATGCTAGAGAATTTACATCAAAAGGACTTGATGAATATTGCATGTTTAATAAGATCAATATAGAACATCGTATACCCAATGGTCTCGCATAGGCTACCATCAAAGGTTACAGATGGTGTCTAAGGAATAGGTTATGCGTACCAACCTATCTTTTATTGCTTTGTGGATATGCAATATTACACGCATCTTACTTAATTTTTTTTTAGAACCCAATATTAGTCAACCTTTTCTGCGTACCAGTTGGTAGCTGGATTTAAGCCTGAAATTCGTGTTTTTACGCATTTTTGGTTACACTATATATGTGTCATTACGACTCCACATCGTACTATGATGGGTCTTCAAAACTGTTAAGTAGTTATGTTGGAATGAGTTCCCAACGATTATCCGCATTTTAAAACTTTTGGCAGGAGATCTCTTACCGCTAGATTTGCGGGTTGTCATTTTAATGAGACATTCTTCCCGTCGTTAGGGGGAGATAAGAAAAATTATTTTCTAAGTGAACGACAGGAATTGTCGTGGTGTGTTCCCACTATGTCTCATGTTGATGTTGATTCTTGTACTCCACAAATGTAAATGTGAAGTGACAAAGAATAATCGATTTTCAGAATGTACACTGATGTCGCTAAAATGACAAGATCATACATACCAGCTGCAAATATTCCTGCATGGTTAGAAATCCTCAGTATGTGGTACACCATATACTAAGGTATTGCAACTACACTTGGTGGAAGTGTAGTTAAGGTCGTGGCTCCATAATGGAAGATGGAGATGCCACTAGGTTCGATCAATGCTCACCTAGAAAGGAAGTAGATGAGTAAGGCACAACCTAATTTGTATCATTAATGAAATCATCTTATTTGATTATCTCTGACTATGTCCATGAATCAATACTGGAGGACGCTCCGAAGTTTAGCGATTCCAGAGAACAATGACATCCCAAGTGGATTATGAGAACACACGAGTCAATGGAAAGATCGTGTGAGTATATTAATGATTATTATTTTCATATACAGTTGCTAAAGGAAATAGATCACGATGAGATCGAACCATGCTTCTTATTGTTTGAATATCAACAATAAAGAGCATATTTGTCCTACACAATCCAGGTAGAATTTGATTCTTTGACAAATATATAGGTATTTGGTGTGGTAGTGCTAACCAACCAAGTGTAAAGCCTGTGGACATACATGATTATTTGTCACAAATCACAGTGAGAATAATGAAGTCGTAATGGTATAAAGACTCTCCTTGTGGCGCGAGGTATCTCACAAAGCCCTGGAATTGTTTACTTTGTTGTAATGAGCATTATAGCATTTTGCTAGTTAGTTAGCTTGGTAATTTCAAAAGGACTTGAAATGCAGCATATGTATGTGGTTGTTACGTATCTCTGAAAGAATCAAGAGATAGAATATATTTACAAAAGTACTTGATAGACTTTTGTTTCCCAAATCAAATGACTCTAAACCACAGAGTGCGTTTACAGTTAGATAGAACGCTCACTTATAGATTCAAGAAATCATGTGGATGTGGTATACCCGTCCAAGTGACTATTTGATTTGGAGGGGATAGACAAGTAAGTTATTTTTCCTTACTTATTCACAAGAAAGTTCCTGATTTCGAATTGTAACTATCTATGTCGATGATACAGACATGATGGGTACTCTTGATGTAATAAGAGACCTTAAAAAGTATTTGAAATCCGAATTTGAGATGAAAAATGGGGGAAAGCTCGACCAGAATCCGAGCTTGTGGTATATTATCCCACCCGGTTGTATTTGTCTAAAGTTGTCAGGAAATTTAACAAAGACATGCATCCTGATAGCACTCCCATGATTAGTCGAGGTTCAAATGTAAGTAAGTGACCATTTCTTCTAAAGGAAAATGACGAAGATGTGTTGGGAGATGAAATTCCCATATCTAAGTACAATAGATGCATTGTTGTACTTAGTATAATAATGTACTCGATAAAATTTTGCATCCTCAAGGAATTTGTTAGCTAGATATAGCTCAGCGCCAATGCAATGTCATTGGAATGGTATAGTGAATGTAATCACGTACTTAAAAGTAACCATTGACATAAATTTGTTTTATCCCTACAAAGACATTAAAAGGAATGCTAATGAAAGTGCAATCCAAAAGTTGTTGATTATGAAGGAACAATAATCTCTTCTCCAACGAAAGTAATCAAAGGGAGATATGGTAGATTATTTTCTAGGTTATTACCGATATTCAGTTTCGAAAAGTACGTGACTAAAGAAACTGTCTGGAACAACTCTGAAAGTAATCAGGGGGAGATGCCGACATCACGGGGAGGATCCAAAGATATGATGTCGACATATTTTACTTCGAAATTGAAGCTGCGTTGTGCTCTTTTTCTCTTCGATCGAGAATAGTTTTTCCCAAAGGGTTTTGTTACTCAACAAGGTTTTTAGCGAGACAACACTAAAAACATCAAGTATGTTGAACGTCGTTGATATTACTTAAAATATCTGAATCAATGAAATGAAACGCGATAGTAGTACATTAACCAATGTAACTTCGGAATCAACAACGGGGTCTTATAAGCTTTCAAGTCACCAAGGTACAGTGTGATAAACTCCTTTTGACAGCATTAGGCTAATAAAAATTGTCTGACATCAGGGGGAGCATCTAATGGTGTGTTGAATTATTTTCCTTCACCGAGGTTAATTTTTCCCACGGGGTTTTGTTACTCGGCAAGGTTTTTGATGAGACAACAACAAACCTTTGGGAATGTAATTTCCCAGCTAAGACTATTATCTTTCCTACAAGGATTTTCTTCTTTAGAAGTTGTGAAGAAACTAGTCAACTTCAACGGAGCAAAGTGATCATCTGCAACAGATCACCCTTACTTGCATCTATCACGTTGTACTCTTTTCCCTTCATCAAGGTTTTATGCCACTGGGTTTTCCTTGTCAAGGTTTTAATGAGGCAACGTATACGTATCCAATTATGTTCTAAGTTCACTTAATGTTGTATCCTTTTTCTTTAGTTCAGGTTTGTCCCTGCAGGTTGCTTTGACGAAGTTTTAACAAGACAACTAACTTAGATTCGACAATCTTTGAAGATCGTATTACATGTGATGAACTACATGTAAAATACGAAGCAACATGTGAAGAGATGTACCAAGGTTTTGTCCCACTGGGGTTTTCCTTGTCAAAGTTTTAATGGAGCAATTGTCTTAGAATCAGAAGTCATCAAGGAGAGAACTACATTTGAAGACCTACATCTGAAGCATTGTATGTGAAGTACTGCATATGGAGTTTTATTGGACCGCACAAGGGGGAGTGTTGTAGGGCTTTAGCCCACAGATGTGCAGCCCAATGTAATAGCTAGGGTTCTATTCCTATTGTATATAAAGGATACTATAGATATGTAATAGGATTACCCATATCAATAAGAAATCCCTCTCCTTCTCTGTCTCTTCGTCTTCTTCTCTATAATCCACTTCAATATAAAGATCTAATAATGACTAATAATTATTATTATTAACGAAGTAAATTAATTACAAGTTAAGGATAAATGTTTTGCGTCTAAACTAGATAGTTAAAATGATAGCTATTAAATGTTAGACTTAAGAAAGCGAGGATATAATATATAAAATAAAAAGACTTAATTTGTTAGTAATTTTCTACATAAATTATCTTTAGTTTAACCAATGATCCAATAAATCTTTAAAATGAAACAAATATACGTGAAGTAGTAATAATAGTATTCGGATACCTAGTGCAATATTAGAATTAAAAGAAAATAAAATTCGTATATTGTTAGGATCCTTCTTCGTAAATAAATTCAATCACCTTTTGGAAATGGAAAATTAGTACGACAAACTTAAACTATTAGAATTTAAATTAGTATTATATTAAGCATAACTGAAATTAACATTTCATTTATAAATATATAGCGATAAAATAATGATTAGGATTAAATAGCTATGGAAAATTATTGGTGCTTATCTACGGTTAGGTTTTGCAAAGTTAACTAATAATAAATTAGAATTATATGTTTTATGTTTAAACCAAATAGTTAATATAAGATATATTAAGTAAGATTAAAAACGTGAAGTCATATATCATATCATGCATAAAATAAAGACTAAATTTGTTAACAATCTTACAACAAATTATCTTTTGTCCAATAAATAATTCATTAAATTACTAAGTTATACACATGAAGTGATATTTATAATACTTGAATGATTAAAACAAAATTAAACTTAAAGGAGAATAAAATTGCATGTGAATTGGATACTTATTATTAATACCCAAAATCTAAAGACTAGTAAGACATTAAAATTTTATGCAGACTCAAAGTTAAATCATAATAAATTACAATAATTAACAAAATATAGTATACAGATTCAATCTGAAAAAAATAAAATTTGTTATAACAATCGGTATGTGAAAGTAGGATTATATTTACAAGATTCAGGCTTAATAAAATTAAACTAAGAACCCTTACTAAGTAATTATTCCGGTCATATTTTAGTTACGATAGTAATCAAATAGGAAAAATTGATAATAATACAATAATGAAAGTGATAATCTAAATAAGAAAATAACTTTTGATAAGATAAGCAAATAATAATATTAGGGAATACTAATAATTATAAAATTTCGAGTTATCGTGAATGTCATTTGAATAATAATCATAGGATAGTATTAGCAATATGTAATCCTTAAATCTAGTATTAATGATAAATTTAAACTAGGCATTATAATTAATTACGATTAACTTTTATCGAAATAAATTTAATAATAATAATAAAATTATGAAAAATTGTTAGCAGATATTTACTTATATCAAGTCACACAATGAAATAAACAAATAGATATACTGAAAATAATATGTAAAAGGAACTAATAATGGTAATAATGGTTATAACAATAAGTTATTCTCAAATACATCTATAATTATTTAGGTAGAATAATCTAGTTTCACTTGGAATTAAAAATTTGATTTCATTAAAATAAATAAATAATAGTAATGATGAATAAAATAAAATGAAATAAATTTTGATGATTAAATTCCTTAATATGATGTGAACTATTTATATATTTTACAAAGTAAAATTTTGAATTACACAAATTACGATAAAAGTTTAGAGACTAATTAATCTTAATAAATTAATAATTAGTTAATCCAGCACTGGGGAATAGTGAGGGTTGCGTTTTCTCTGTTCGTAGGGAGGCATTGTTGGGCTTGGCCAACCTTAACAGGGCAACTGCATTCAGAGATGAACGATCATAGAAATGTACTGTAAATTAATTTAGAAATCTAATAGATGTAAGTTCACTTAGAAAGATTGTTAGGATTCTTCCTTGAAGTTAGAGACAGATATTTTTATAAAATAGAAATTAGTGTAAGAAAAATTAAACTTCCTCATTTGGTAGAATTTAAATCAGTGTAGTTGAACCTAGAGCTACAAATTTTAAATTTTAGTTATAGAAAGCCATATAGGTTTGTGCTTTGTTTCATGTCGTTTTGCGCTTAGTCGAGAGATAGTAGTTCTCTATAAGGTGGGGAGAGTTGAAGACTAAAAGGATGGTTTGATTTTCGAGGACGAAAATGTATAAGGTGGGGAGAAGGTAAAGACCCTCAAGCTCGTCAACGATATTAGACTAGTCAAGAGACGTATTAGCCAATAATATCCCGATTAGTTTAAAACGAACGTTAATTAATCGGAATTAATATAACAACGATCTAGATACGAAACTAGTACCGTTGGGTAGGTCTCGGAAAGTTATGCAGAATGGACTACTCGAACGTGTTAATCGGATACTGGACGAATGAGATATCATTGGATATATATGGAGGGTAAAATAGTCTTTTTGCTTTGGACCGACCCTGACTACCCATATCAATAGGGAGAGTGCATTTATCGTTTGTTGCTGGCCTTATCACCAGAAACGTGTCAAGAAGAACTCGACTCATTATCTTTCTCTTTCTCTCGTATTCTTTCTCTTTCTTCTTCTTCGTTCTACTTCTCTGTTCTTCTTTTCTTTTCTCTGCAAATTCGTCTCCCACTCGTATCAATCGATGGAGCTGATATTAAAGTTAGCAATTGAATCAGTGAAGGTCGAAAGATACAGAATTGTTGGTGAAGATCGATATGTAGTTGATTTAGGTTCAACAGAAAAGGGGGTTTCGGAGATTTGAAATTTGGGTTACAGATTTGATTAACATTTTGATGGTTATGGGATGTGAATCTAGTTACTGATAGATGAATAAGAAGAAGGTTGTTGTCGTGTTGTTGTGGATGTGTTGTTCCGTTGATTGAATCAAAAGTTAGAGTTTCTCAGAGTTTGTGTTTCATGGGAATTGCAGGAAAGATCGAGAAGATGAAATTGATACTCTAGAGGATTAATTTGAGATGGGTTCGACACGAATTATAATATAGGATTGAAGAGTGGTTCGAATTTCACAGTTAGGGTTTTGAATTTACACCTGAGATTGAGAACTAAGTGTTGTTGATGAAGCTAGGTTTGTTCTGTTAATAAGAGAAGAAGGTGATAAACATGGTAAGATTTCAGTGGTTAATCTCTTCTGCAATTTCTCAATTGGAATCGATTTAAGAGGGGCTGGTGTTAGTTTTGGGATGAGTTACTGATTTGAGTCAGAACAAAAGAGAATTTGAATCGAAATTGCTTGAGCAAACTTAGTACAGTTTGAGGTAATTGCTTTCTTAGTCAATTTAGTAATTCATTTTTATTGTTGAGTATGAAATGGAATTGTGGTTGTTTTTTTGTGAGAATAAATGATATTGGTTGTTATTGTGATGGATATGGAGTTAGATGAATGATTTAGAAATAGTAAATGAACTTGTGTTACTATTACAAGATTTGGTTACAGGGGAAGAAGCTACAGAACAATTGAGCTGAGGTTTTGTTGGTGTATGAATGGAACAATGTTTGTGTTGATACGGTCAAGTTATGAAGTTGAATGAATGGGTTTGTTTTGCTGGTGCTAAGATTTCTTAGTTAGCATTAAGGGTGCTCAAATGATTATTGTGGTAATCTGTGATATGGAAAAGATGAGGTTGTTTGTGTTAGTGGGGGATGTTAGATTAAGTTGTAGGAGGTTTGAATGTGTTTTGGGTTGAAGTTGAATGGTTGTTGCCGGTGGATGTCTGAGTTGAATTGTGTTAGAACTGGATTATGGAATGCAGTTGAAGAGTGTTAATTGAGCTTGTGGTGGTGAACCTAAGAAATATTGTATGGTTTGAACACAGTGTTAGTGAGGTGCTGATGGTGTTTGTAGTATTGCGAGTGAAGTGTTAACTGGTATTGTTTAGGGGATAGATAGTTATGTTACAGTTCATAAGTCGGATTGATGAATTACAAGACTTCAGAAATGATGATTGTAGTAATAGATTGAGACATTATTTGGGATATGAATCTGAAGCTGCAACTACAGGTAGGCTGTAATACCTTTGTAATTCAATTTAAAGTTTACTTGATGATTCAATTGATGTATTGTTAGTTTGAAATTAAACTTGAGTTAGAGTTGTAGAGTTTAGAGTTTTGGTGTTGCACAATGATTGTGCATTAGCTTTCCTTGGCCTGAGCAATGGCTCTGGTCTGCACAAGTGTTTTGGCTTTGTGCCATCCAGCCTAGTCGGGTATCTGACTCTAGCTGATTTAGTCCATCTGACTGAGTCGAATCGGGTTGAATCAGGTTTGACCCACTGAGTCATTGGTATTGACTCGTTGACCATTGACCTTGGACGTTGACTGTTAGTTGACCTTTGACCAGACGTTGACCGTTAGTTGACTTAGATGGACCAGACCTTTTGTTAACGGGCCGGTTTGATGGGCCGGGACGGAATAGGCCCGCGGTTCATGGGCTTGGGCTTAGGATTAGTCTTTCTTAATTAGATGAATTAGACCCCTTTTGGTCCGAATTAGCCATTGACTTCTTCTACAAAGTTGTAGATGTTCTTAAGACTTAGTTAATGGGCTTAGAACCATTAGTTAGACTTGTATGAGCCTTGTATGAGCCTTTTGGCTAATCTCTTAGGGTACTTGTGTGATTAACAGTTAGTTATTAACAACGATCGATTCAAAGGTTGAACCAATGGATCGTGGATCTCGAGGTAGGCGTGGCTTGTCATCAAAAGAGGTGGGAATCGATAACGAACTCTCTTGTATTCATTATTGTTTTACAAATCAGTCTTGGTGTTGTGAAATTCATGCATATCTTTGTATGCTTTGTGTGGTATGAGATGTGTGCCGACACAATATCAGTATTCTATGGCTAGGGCGATACACCGCAATATTACACGGCTAGGTCGATACACCGCAATATTATTCTTCCTTTATATATATATATATCAGTATTCTATGGCTAGGGAGATACACCGCAGTATTACCTATCCGCTGTGGAATTGGCATCAATATTACTCTTCCTTATGTGCGGCAACACACATCTCATACATGGATGTTTACTGTTATTTATGAATGTCTTTGAAGAAGTTTCCACATTATGTTCTATTGTCTTTCCTTGTATTACCGACTTTCGATAAAACTTGCATTGTCTTCGAATCATACTAATGTTTACTTGAAAGCTAGTTGTTATTCCTACGGGGAACCCCTTCTAGGGATGATGTGCTCACCCTTTCCCACTTTCAGTTTCAAAGACAGATCGAGTTGCGCAGCGGAAGCTTTGTGGCGTTGAGTCTTTTGATATGTTTATTACGTTGTACATTGTATTTGCAAACCAAAGACTATTGTATATGTATCACTTGAGGGGAGTACTTGTATATATATTTCTGAGCGGGGTGAGTTTTGGGTTAAGTTTTGTAGCAGATTTCTTAATTGAATGTTTAAGTAAATGATTTAGATTCTTAGTGCCTCTTTATTTAGCTAATCACTTGGATTAGTCAGCTGCTAGCTTAGGGGGCGCTACACTATCTATCGACGTTGACCCGCATCTTTGATTTCTTTGGTGATGTACAGTAAGTGTAGGACCCTGGTTAAAAAACATTGGATCTTACTGGCAGCTCACGAATAAAACTTGAATTATGACATGTCAAGAAGCCTAAGGTTACCTGATATACGAAAACCATTGTATAATTAGCACATTCCAAGACTAGTTTCCCAAACCACTCAATTTTGAGATTGACATCTATGTTTACATTTGTATCCTAATGGTGGTCTTATACAAGTCCATGTTACTAACAAGGATACCAGCTAACGACGACCATCTAAGTAAAAAACAAAAGACCGAAAATGCCAAGAAACTACCAAAACGAGCCAAAGAGAAGTCCTCTCGACCACTAAACCTGTCACAAAATGATTCAAGACAAAATCTTGTAAGCTATACTATCATTGTTTGTTGGGTTTTTGATGTAATATACTACCATTATATGCTGATAGAAATAGAGTAACAAGACTCCAGGTAGATAAACCTTCTTAAGGCAAAATACAAGTAACTACTTCACAGATCGTATATAAACACTCTGAATCTGAAATCCCGCAGTATTCACTTAATATTATTCCACCAACAAATCAATTAACACCAAAAAGAAAAATTCAACTTTTCTTTGGGATTTTCAATTCCCAGGTTCAATAAAATTCACAACAAAACAAGATCCAGTATCTAATTTAATTAAAAAAAATCAGTGAAATAATAAGATTTTAATTACTTACCAACTTCAAATTATCATTAAAATTCATCGTTTCTCCCAACACAATAAAAAGATGAAATTGAATTCCCTTCAATGGTTCATTTCCACCATGAGATCAATTCGCCACCATCACCACCTTGGTTTCGCTAATTGAGTTTGTAATAATACTCAAATACATGAATCATTTCGGCTCACTCTCAGATTCAATCGTATTACTATCAATCAATTCAAGTTATTGCTTGTAGTGGTGGAGGAAAAGGAGGAAGAAGAGGAGGTTTTTTTTGTTGGGGTTGGGGGGAAGAAGAAAACAAGGCGGTGGTGGTGGAGATGGTTGTGGATTTTCTAGAGGTACAGAAGAAAGACTAGAAGGTGTTGCTGCTAGTGGTGAAGGGGGAGGAGGAGGGGATTGAGTATCTGGTGTTGATGTCAGATCTGAACATCGTAACTGGTTGGTGGTCGCGGAGGTACTGTTGGTGGCGATGTAAAATGGTAGTAGCAGAAAAAAGGAGGTTGGTATTAGATCTGAAACTGGTGGTGGTTCATGGTGGTGCGGCGGTTGGAGGTGGTGGTGGTGGTGTTAGGGAAGGAGGAAAAAGAAATGAATTATAAGATAAGAAGAAAAATTTATATGTATATGCGTACAGTGGAGGGCAAGATTGGAAGTGCAAAGAGTAACAAAAACTAAATTTAACAATTTTAAATTGAAATGGGGTTTTTGTTTCATTTTTCCTGGATATGGTTTTCATTTAGCCCAATTAATATGGCTGGTATTTGTGTAACTCAAAGAGTATCACCTTGGTTTTTCAGAGCTTAATATGAAAAGAAAATGTTTTAATCAGTAAAGTTGAAAACATAACAAACATTACATAAAATTAGGTAAAATCGGATAAAGTATAATAAAATAAGTATTGAAACATACAAAATAAACATGACTACTGAAAAACAGTCGTTGGCGGTTTAAGAAGACTCGCTGGTAGTTAGAAAAGAGCAGCGCGGCGCAAGAAGAGGCGCACCATTTCTTAGATCGTAATGGGAAATCATCAAATTTGTTAGTTTGATAACAAATTTTTTGCCACATGGGAGTAAAATTGGCGAATCAAAACTGACATAGGTGAGTTATTAAAAATGGGGGGAATAATTTTCCAAACAAAGTTCAAGTAAACTGACAGCAGTGTTGCATTCAAATGCCTCTATGTCCTTCAAGAATGGCAACGGAAAACAAAGTCCCAACTACATGCACATAGTAAATTTTCTATCATACTCTTTAGTTCTCCTTATTCTGGTGTTGGCTTCTTTAAGACCTCTTAAAATTGCATTTCCTTACAGTTTTGATAATGACACAACATAATAACAAAGATGTTTTTCCATACTACCATCCGATTGAAATGCACGTTATTTGAGTAACCATAAGCATATCATGAATCGCAATGAAAAACAAAGGTATAATCGTATAAGTATTTCTTTTTTCATATTCTCTGGCCTTATTGTGACAACCTAACCCCAAATTCGTTAATATACTTAAAACACCTTAACCCTCTAGTAAACACCAAATCCTAGTCTTGCCTACTAGGAGGGTCGAACAATACCCTTGATAGTCTTAACAATATACGTTGTTATTTATGAGTCAAACCCCGAAGATGAATATACGGATGAGGTTCCTTATGCTAATGATACACCGGTAACCTTCCAGATGATGTTTAATGTCCATTTTATAGGTTTAATTCACGAAAAAAAAAAAATTATAGGTAGTTCAGCGCAACCGAGATATGTTAGTCTTATATTTTGATGATTGAAACTTGTTTTAGATGAACTGTTCCTTTAGTACGATTTCGGCAGATAATGGGTGTGATACGAATAACCGAACATCTTGATTTTGTTTGTATGATTATACAAAGGTGTTAGATCACTGCTCGGTCAAACTCGCAAGTTGCTATCTCAAGCTTGTTTGTCAAGTTTAGTTGCCAAAACTATAAGTCTTGATTTCTAGTCTACTTATATCTAAGCTCGGATTAGGATAGAAAGTGTAGTTGAGCTTTAGATTCCACGGCGTTCATCGATTGAAGAACTACTAAGGGGAGCTTGTGGAACTTCATCAACAAAAAGTATGTGGAGACTTGAACTTATCTATCACTCAAAAGTTTATTTCTACTCTTTCTCCTATTTGAGACAAAAGTCGTATAGCTATATAGACTTCTATTATACACATTTGATATTTCATGCTGAGTTTAACTCGCTTACATATTTCTCGAAATATGTGTAGGTAAGCTTTTCTCTTTAACCAACTTCATCTTATATTCTTGACGAAAGTTAAAAGATGATCATGTGAAAATCACCTGGTAACATCTTATATGATTTGTGTGAGACAGACATTTGGTGTAGTCTCGAAAGGTTTCGTATTGATCTATCGATCACTTGAAAATTGCTTTGAAGCTAATAGTTTGTGTGAGACAGCTATTGTCGTCTTCTAAAAATGTTTTAATGATTGAAATGAGAGTTTAAAACAATTAACCATGATTGGGTATAGCTTAGTATGCGTACTTATATGCTAATTGTTGCAAGTTATTCCAAGTCCGAGCGTACTGGTTGGTTAGTTGAAAGTCCAGGAACTTAGTATGCATACCCGTATGCGTATCGGCGTAAGTTCAAGTCCGGTAATTCAACTGAGTTTGGTGGTGCACGACAGTATGCGTACACGTTTGCGTACTGGTGAACCCAGACCAAGTCCGGCTACTTAGGTATGCATACCCGTTTGCATACTTGAGTGGGTTATGTTCTAAAATCGGTTTGTTCATGAACTAATACATTTATAAATTAAGGAATGCAATCTTTTGAAAATCGTGTCTATAATGTTCATGAATTGATTCGAGTGAATCAAAATCGATTTTGGTTCAATTATGTCTTGTATACTTCTATGAGAATATAAACAATTGAACAACTCTATAACTAGTTTCATTTGAGTCATTTGAACTAGTTGTGTTAAGATGAACAAGGTTTATATATAAGTGTTCATATGGCTAACTTCGGTTAACTATTGTTGAGCCAACAAGGTGTACACGTTTAGGTAGGGTTACCCATATCTAAATAAAGTCACTTTTCATTTGTGTGTAACAAGCTAATTAAGTTTGATCTAATGGTTGAAAGATATTAGCTTGAGTCTAATCAGGTTTTCATCTAACGGTGAATATTGAATGCTTTGTTACCAAGGTAACATTGATTGCAAACCCTGATTTGAAGACTAAATAAGGGAGAACTCTAGCAACTGGAAAACATAATCCCCACACCTCATGTGTGATACTAGTTGCGACTAGAGTCGATTCTCCTTTAACCTAGGTTTTTCTAAAACCATTATAGGTTAATGACTTAAAGACTTCATTGGGATTGTGAAGCCAGACCACTCTGTAGTTGTGTGTTTTGATCTTGCTTTATTCTATCGTATTGAGTACTATCTTCTTTTCTCGAGATTTAATCTCCGATATGCAAGATAAAAAGTAGTCACAAACATCTTCGTCTCATCATTTGTGATGGGAAAATAATCATTTGGTCATATTTTATGTGGTCCCAAGTTAATTTGGTCCACCAACAAAAGAGGAGTTATATTTGGTCCTTATTTATTCAAAAATATTAAAGTATCTAAAATACCCTTTCTCTCAATTATTTTCTCTCTTCTCACTTGCTTTTTCGTTGTTTAGTTTTATCTCATTTTCTAATTTCTTTCTCTTCTTAACATTAATAAATAAAAGAACTTTAAAATGAAATATCTCTCAAAATATAAGTCGAAATTTAATAAATTTTATATATTCGGAAAGGTCTTGTCGAGATCTACACAACGAGTATCCATTATACTATGTTTCAAAATTTTAATTTTTTCAGTATAATAGTAGTTCATATCCAAGAATGAACACTATTTTAGAACATGGTAGTTCATTTTACTTGTAGCAGTTCATTTCGTAGAATGAACTCATATATGCTAGCAAATTTTTTTATAGAATGAACTCATAAAAGTACTTCATTATTAATAATCAAGTCACAATAGTAGTTCATTATTATAGTTCACATTGTAGAATGAACTCGTGATAGATGTTCTTATTTTCGAATGAACTCATAATGGTTGTTCATATCGCAGGATTGATAATTCATATTGGAAAATGAACTCGTAATGATAATCAAGTATGGTAGTTCATATTGTACAATAAACTCGTAATAGGTGTTCATTATGGTAGTTAATATTATGAAATGAACTCGTAAATGATAGTCCATATTGTAGAATGAACTCGTGATAGGTGTTCATATTGTAGAATGAACTCATAATGGTATTTCATATGGTAGAATGAACTCGTAATAATAGTTCATTATCCCAGTTCATTTTGTAGAATGAACTCGTATGTTAGTTACTCATGACAATTCATTCTGTAGAATGAACTAGCTAGTATGGTAGTTCATTAAATTAGTTCTTTTGTATAATGAACTCGTATATAATACATTTTATAGTTATTTTTTAGCCTAAGGATAAGGTAAAAACTACAAGCTTTGAAACATAGCAACAATGGTACTAATTGGAAAGCTCTCGTCGAGGGATTTCCGAATATATAAAATTTATTATTTTTGGACATGTGGTTCAAAAGATATTTCAATTTCAATTTTTTATTTATTTATTTTTATTAAGAGAGAGAAAAAGAGAGAAAAAAAGCATTTCAGCCACTATTAAAAGATTATGACATCATTAATGACGCCATCCCGCGTGGGTATTGTCCACCCTAGGACCAAACAATAATATTTAGGACCAAACAAAAATATATATTTTTAAAAAGGACCAAACAGACAGTTAATTGGGTCAACTGGACCAAACTAACTCTAATATGTTATTATTATGACTAAATGATATTTCCTACATAAAATTTATTGAGCTAAGGTTTGTGAAACTTTTCACTTAGCAATATTTTGCCGTGCAAACAGTTTTCTTGGTTTGCCCCTTCAGTGTCTTTTGTTTATGGTTCAAGGTTGTGTTCATATGGGTACCCGTGTTAATTGTCACGAACTGTCTTTAGAAACCCTAAAATCTTATTCACTAAGAAACCATTTAAATACCAAACCTATTAATGTACACGTACTCTAGGTTATTTTCTTGTCAAGAATGGCGTCACCGCCTGGCACTTGTGATTTTGCAAAAGGTTTTCTTGATAAGGCTTGTGGTTTCGAGTCCAAAGGGAAGAAGAAAAGAACGCTTGTAGAAGTTGACGATTTCTCTTCTCAATCACCTGATAATTTTTCAGACATTGAGGATGATAAAGAGATTTCTGTTGAAGTGGTTCTTGAGTATATTAGACACTTTGAGGAAGCAAAATTGCAGCTTGTTGATACTATGAAAGGTCTTGATGTGTTACAAATTGAGTTGAAAAAGGTTAACTCTGACCTTATTCTCATAAAGACACATGTGAAAGATCTTCTCAATGAGAATACCTTCATCGAAGAAGCGGTTGATGTTGTCAATCACAAGCTCAAAGGCCTTGAAACCCGTGAAGCTTCCGAACGTTTGATTTAGCTTGTGATCCGTTTTTGTTTTTAGACTTGATTTTATTTTATCTAGAAAACTTCTTATGAGAATTTATTATTGTGTTTTAAGAAGGATAACTAGGGTTTGTAATAACAATTATTGTGAGTACATATATCTATTGCCAGCGATTTTCATCTTGCAATGTTTTTAGATTTATTTATTTAAATTCTAAAGTTTATTTGGAAGATGATTTTGCAGTATTAAACTTTATTGGTTTCGTATATTGCAAAAATAATTTTATGGGGTATGTGTGTTTACGTCCGTGACCTATGATTGTCCCATATTTGTCAAAAGTTAAGTCTATTATATGTCTTTATGCAAATATTGATGGAAAATAGAATGAACTTTTGATAACAAAGATTAAGCTTATGGTATATCATTATACAAATATTGATGAAAATATAATGAATCTTTGTATATTCCGTAGTATTGATCGTTCCCTGATCCACTTATATGTGAAAGTAATGTGAAGCTTCGTAAGTTCTCTTATGTTGAGCATTTCCGATTAAATTAATCATGGGTTCACTTGTGGTTAATTTAATTGAGTTTTCTGGATACAAATTCACGTTTCATGTAATTTGTCAATGTCCAAAGAAATCCTTCTTTTCTTGTAAAAGTAAGGTCGCTCTTGTTGTTCTTTCGGGAATGACATTCTATGGGGGGAGTTCTTAATTGAACTTATGCTTAATTTCCAAATCTTTGTGGGGAGTGCGGCCGTGGAATAATATAGGAGTTATCTAGTATCTTTATAAACTCCTTGATGAATAAACTAAGTTTCGACTATGTGAAATCATCGAAACCAAGTTGATATGTTCTCTTTTAGTCATGAAGTATCTCTATGTGAATTTTATTATGATCCCGCTAGTTTTCGTACCTTTGCTAATATATATTGACAAAAGAGCAGTGATATCCCGCACGACTCTGCGGGAGAGCTTAATAAGGATGCAGCATATGAGTCGTTGGATCACTTTTCCAGTGGTTGGATTGATTTTACTTTTTATTTTTATGTTATGTACATACAGCTGGCCTAATTTGAAAATTAGACTAAGCTCCCTTCTTTTATAAACTAAAAAGAAATCCATCCTCCATACACAGTACTTTCTCTTAATACATCATAATTTAATTATCTGAGAAGAGCAAACGTTTCATAAGCAAAAAACTCACCTCTTTTTAGGTTAATTCTTCCGATCTCTTATGTTTATGACTTTGTGGCAATGAGTCCTCGACAAAATATGACAAATGAGTTTGATCTTAGTTTGTTAAATGACTTTGATTATATAGCGTATGTAATGCCCGTAATTATTTGGAAGAGTCATATGCAAAGAAAGGTATTGCTCAGAGAAACTTCTTACTTCTTGTGGTTTTGTCTGATTGATTTGAATGCTTGCTATTGGTATCATCAAGAAAGTCCCTTCACAGAAGGAGCAAAATGGTGTTGTAGGATTTTTCTTTAGTTTAGACTTTTTAATCATGAATGTTATGCAGTTCAAGTATTAGACAATTTTTGGTGGTGATGGTGGTGCTGCTTTGTGGTCAGGTAAGCTGCAGTAGGTGCTAACTCTGGTTGTCAATGATGTTGGTGGGTTGTGACTTTGCCGGTGGTATTAATTAGTAGAGAGTTATGGTGGATTTTCATATAAAGACTTTAGGGATATTCGTCTAAGGGTCCTTGGCAACGACTTTTTGTTTTTCATTTGAAAGTATCTGTATATTTTTATGGAGGGGTAACTCGTATTACTTTGCATCATGTTGATGTTTCTCTTCGTTTGTCAATTGCCGATGTTGCTCTTCGTTTGTCAATTGTTTATCAATGTTTCTAGTTGACCCGTTGTTCACATAGAGCTGTCTCGGACCTTGTTCAATGTAAATGTCAATCCCAAAAGTCGTAAAAACAATTTGCGAGAAGTTTACTTAAAAATGTTCATCCCAAAACTTTAATTCTACTAGATTTGTAAAACCATGAAATTTTACGCAATCTACTTTTAATTCTATTTCTATTTGGCGTTTGTGCCCAAGGTGCCTACAAATACTTCTAAAGAGTCAACAAATTCCTACTTAGTTTGAGTATCATTTTCTCTTCGTAGGCAACCTTGATTTCAAAGTTTGGCTTCGCTTGGTTTCTTTAGCCTTCTCATGATCTCATTTATTGATCAAACATGGCGTTTAGTTATGTAGTTGATTTATTTGTGCCGAAAACTCAAAAAGATAAAAGAACAAGGCCCGATACGAAATGAAAAAAATAAAGGACCTAATTCTAATTTGCTAACTGTGCCAACTCTATATAGTAAGGGGCCTAACTCTAATTTACAAAATGTTCCAGCTATATATAACAGGAAAAGATGAAGTAAAATCAATCCAACCGTTGGCAAAATGATCCAACGATTCATATGATGCTTCCTTATAAAGCTCTCCCGCAGAGTCGTGTGGGATAGCACTGCTCTTGACAAAAAGGGGAAGAATTATTGAGTAGTTCACACTACAAATACATATTGTTTACGGATCATTATGTAAGGGGGAGTGGTTTTCATTGTGATATGAGGTATCACCATAGTATTGTTGTCAAAGTTGTGATGCAATTGGACTTTGATGATGTGTAATAATACTATGACATTGTATAACAATACGAAAACATCTTGTTTTTATATATTGTTATAGCTACGGATCTTCAACAACTATGATGCTGAGTTGAACACGTTCAGAATCACTAGAGTACTTGGAAGTGACGAAGATTTCGAGTAATGTTGAAGAACCAAGGAAATCAAGCATTTGGATGAGAAGCTACAAAGTTTATTTATTTTGTAATCCATATGTATTGATAGTTTTGTCACTAAAATTGACAAAGGGGGAGATTGATAGAGCACTGCTCGGTCGAACTCGCAAGCGTTGCTATATCAAGCTTGTTTGTCAAGTTCAGTTGCCAAAACTATAAGTCTTGATTTCTAGTCTACTTATAGCTAAGTCTCGAATTAGGATAGAAAGTGTAGTTGAGCTTTAGACTCCACGACGTTCATCAATTGAAGACGAAGAACTACTAAGAGGAGCTTTTGGAACTTCATCAACAAAAGGTACGTGGAGACTTGAACTCATCTATCACTCAAAAGTCTATTTCTACTCTATCTCCTATTTGAGACAAAAGTCATATAGCTATATAGACTTCGATTATACACATTTGATATTTCGAGATGAGTTTAACTCGCTTATATATTTCTCGAAATATGTGTTGGTAAGATTTCGCTTTAACCAAGTTCATCTTATACTCTTGACGAAAGTCAAAAGATGATCATGTGAAAATCTCCTGGTAACATCTTATATGATTTGTGTGAGACGGTCATTTGGTGTAGACTCGAAATGTTTCGTATTAATTTATCGATCACTTGAAAATTGCTTTGAAGCTAATATTTTGTGTGAGACAGCTATTGTCATCTTCTAAGAATGTTCCAATGATTGAAATGGGAGTTTGGAAGAATTAACCATGATTGGATATAACACAGTATGCGTACTTGTATGCAAACTGTTGCAAGTTATTCCAAGTCCGAGAACCATAGTATGCATACCCATATGCGTACTGGTTGGTTAGTTGAAAGTCCGGGAACTTAGTATGCATACCCGTATGCGTACAGGCGTAAGTTCAAGTCTGGGAATTCAACTGAGTTTGGTGGTGTACGACAGTATGCGTACAGTTTGCATACTGGCAAACCCAGACCAAGTCCGGCTACTTAGGTATGCGTACAATTTTGCATACTTGAGTGGGTTATGTTCTAAAATCGGTTTGTTCATGAACTAATACGTTTATAAATTAAGAAATGCAATCTTTTGCAAACCGTGGCTATAATGTTCATGAATTGATTCGAGTGAATCAAAATCGATTTTGCTTCAATTGTGTCTTGTATACTTGTATGAGAATATAAACAATTGAACAACTATATAACTAGTTTCATTTGAGTCATTTGAACTAGTTGTGTTAAGATGAACAGGGTTGATATGAAAGTTTTCATATGGCTAACTTCGGTTAACTATTGTTGAGACAACAAGGTGTACACGTTTAGGTACGGTAACCCATATCTAAATGAAGTCACTTTTCATTTGTGTGTAACAAGCTAAGTTCGATCTAAAGGTTGAAAGATATTAGCTTGAGTCTAATCAGGTTTCATCTAACGGTGAATATTGAATGCTTTGTTACCAAGGTAACATTGATTGCAAACCTTGATTTGAAGACTATATAAGGGAGAACTCTAGCAATTGGGAAACATAATCCCTACACCTCCTATGTGATACTAGTTGCGACTAGAGTCGATTCTCCTTTAACCTAGGTTTTTCTAAAACCGTTATAGGTTAACGACTTAAATACTTCATTGGGATTGTGAAGCCAGACCCAAATATTTTCTCTTTAGTTGCGTGTTCTGATCTTGCTTTATTCTATCGTATTGAGTATTATCTTCTCTAAGATTTGCTCGATATTTAATCTCGATAGGCAAGATAAAAAAGTAGTCACAAACATCTTCGTCTCATCGTTTGTGATTTCACAATATCTTGTTTCGCTACTTTAGATTAAGATTATTGTGAGGTGATTGATATTACTAGGTTGTTCTTCGGGAATACAAGTCCGGTGTATCAATTGGTTTATGTTCACCTTGATTTATCAAAAGACGGAACCAAACTCATAGGTATTTCTATGGGAGAGAGATTTATCTATTCAATAGACTTTTTTGTGTGAGACATTTTTGTTTATCAAGTCTTCGATTTTGGATCGTAGCAACTCTTAGTTGCGGTTGAGATCAACTAAGGGAATTAAGTGCGTAGAGTCCTGCTGGGATTCAGAGGGGTAAGGAACGCGACTGTACCTTAATTAATCAGTGTGAGATTGGTTAGGGCTCAACTACATTCCAGTCCGGAGTTAACTTGTAGTAGGCTAGTGTCTGTAGCGGCTTAATACAGTGTGATGTTCAAATATGAACTAGGTCCTGGGTTTTTCTGCATTTGTGGTTTCCTCGTTAACAAAATTTCTGGTGTCTATGTTATTTCTTTTCCGCATTATTATTTTTTTATTCGCAAAAAAAAAAAATAATTGAAATATCACAAGTTGTGCGTAGTTCATATGATTGACACTTGAACGTTGGTCTTTGGTACCGTTCAAGTTGTTTCTCATAATAATCAGGCTCACGGATGCTATCTGTTTGATTTGCTGATTACATTGAGAAACTACAACTGTTGGATATATTTCCATTGATTGAGTTAGACTGTCTAATTGATTCTCTTAGATTTATATTGGGTGTGGTTGTTAGACCCCCGCTTTTTCAAAAGGAATGTTCGGCTCAGTAAGATGAAAAAACGAACATCCTAATTCTTTTTTCTTTTTTCATTTTTGAGAAAAGCCCAAGTTAAATAGTTTGGCTCAAACAGTGAATTTCGTACTGATGAGTGCCAAATATTGCATATTTCTACATCTATTTATTGGCATTTAACTCATCTTTTGTGCTCAGAAATTAGATATTATCCCAGATTCTGTATTATCTTTGTTTTCAAGAATAAATATTTGTATCAATTAATTTTGTGTTTTTAGGTAATAAATAAAGCTCGGAGAAATGGAGGAGCCAAAAGAGCAAAGAATTGGAGACAAACGTCTATGGAGCAGAAAGCCAAAGCTCGCGCGCGCATCAGGAGCAAACCATTTACAAGACATGGGCCCAAGCTATCCAAGACCCGCGACCCGGATCCGAGCCCGTCCACTCCAAGCCGTTGAGATCTCGCCCAGCTGCATCCTACGGTCGCTCCATCACTCACATCATTTCTCGATGCCTCCGCTCAACACCAAATCACCCCAATCCTCCCTCGGCCGTTCAGATATCACTCGCCACATCCAACGCTCGCTACAGCTTCCTCATCGTCCGTCGCTGCGCCTGCTTCACAACGAAACCTCCTACACCTATACCCCATCGACTACACCTCACTTCTTCTTTCCTCTTCTCTTTCTTCTCCCCAACAACTCTGCTCAGAAACCCTCACCTTCTCCTTCTCTTCCCATGCCTGATGCAGAGCCATCACCACCGCCATCACCACCTCCATTGACACCAGTGCCAACAACTCTATCAGCAACTCCTCCTCCATGCCCTAGTTCTGCCTTCCTCCATCATTAGCTTCTCCCACCTTAGAAGCTAGGGTTGAGGCAGTTAGAATTAGGGTTTTCACCAACAACCCCAGCATGGAGCTCAGAGCCGATTCAGCAGAAGATAGAGGTTTGGGTCAGTGTGTAGTTGTTAATTTGAGATGTTTTGTGAGTTATAAATTGATGTTTTTGATGTAAGAGAAAGACAGCATGTTTTAGGGTTTAGTTCTTTTGTAATTTTAATTTCAAGCTATTTTTATTCTTGGCATGATGTTCTAAATACTCAGTTAGGGTGTAGATGAAACCCCTAACTTCAATGTCAATTTGATTTGAGTCTCAAGGTGTTCTTGTAAGTTACAATGTTTAGGAGAATGGTTAACCTTTGAACTCGTAGCTAATTTGTGATAGTTTGTACTGTAAGAAGACAAACTATACTAGGGGTTAGTGAAGGGATTGAGATTAAACAATTATCCATAGGAAGCCTTTAATGGAAGGCAATAGAACACAGTGAGAATTGAAAACATTTTGCATAGGATTAGGAGGTGAATTCTATCACCTTAACAATCTTTCAACCTTGTCACAACACTTGTTTATTACTTGTTGCCTTAGTTTAGAGTCACAAATACAATTGGTCGTATCGACATCCACAAAACAGACCACGACTTTTGTTACATTTCCTTGAATCGTTAAGAAGCCATTAGATCACCCTTGCACACATCACTTCTCTCGATCGACCTCGTGCTTGCCCTTGCCTCCAATAGGCTCGTGCACTTGCAAAGAATACGTAGGATAATCACTTTTAAGCTCCTAACAAGTTTTTGCGCCGCCACTGCTGAAGGGATTTGGTAGTGTGCATTGTGCTCTTTAGTGCTTTTCTTCTTTGTTTTATAACCCATCATTGTATATATATGCTCGAATCTGTTGTTGATAGTCATTCTCGGTGTATTTTTCGTTATTCATCCCTCTGTGTAACTTTCATTCTAATTTTGCTTTATTAAATTTGTTCTTTTGTTTTTCTTTCCCATTACATCTCGCATATCCTTTTATCTTGTTATTGCCCTCGTTCATTTTTCTTGCTGTTGTCTTCATAACTTGGCTAATCCATCTCATCCATAAATCTTGCATCTTAGTTAGTTGTAATTTCAAAAGCGAGATCATTTGCTTCGCTGTAACTTAGTCTGTTGCATGTCTGTAGTGCTCTCTTGCTTTAAATCGTGCAACATTGAAAACTAAAACTCACTCTTGAGTGACAGGTGCTGCTGTGCTGCTGAGCAACCCAAGAAAGACAAGGGAGCAGAACCAAGGTGGAATTGCCTAAACCCAGTGCTATACTGGTGGTATTGTGTCTCAACCTTCCTTACATGAATGAATGTTGATATAGCATGCCTGTTAATGAATGTTGATATAGCATGACTGTTAATGAATGAATGGTATAATTTATGATGTATACAACTTGAGCATAATCTGTGAGCCATCTACCACCTTGTTAGCCCCCTGAAGCTGCAAGTTGTAAGCCACAACTTGGAGACCCAAGTTAGCTGAAAGCTCAAGTGACATCAACTCAGACCATTGACATCAACTGAGCATAGCCTGTGAACACCAAATGAAGTCAACTGAGTGAGTTGACACAACTTAGCCCTGAGCCTATGCATACTTGGCTTTGCCAATCACATCTGTGAGACTCTCTGAGACTTGTAAGCTGTCATGTTCAATCGTTGAATGCTAGACCTTGCTGCAGACCCCATTGAACTACTTGTATGAGCTTGTGAGCCATCTGCTTTGCACCTTTATGCATGCTCTGAACTGAAGGAAGCCAAATTTGTATGATAACCTGTGTTGAATGCTAAGCCACCTGTGAGACCCTGTTGAACCAATTTTCTATTGTTTTTGTGGCATCTCGTGCACCAACATCTCGCAATCTGTGTAAACTTGTGGTGCCTGGAAGTGATTGTTGAGTGTCTAAGTTGTATTAGCATCTCACTTGTATGCCACACACATCCCAGCACATGCTTCACCTTGAGTGAGCACAACCATTACCCTGTGCACCATACACGGTCGTTTCTTTTTATGCACTTGCCATCAGACCAGGTTATCTTGTGCTGAGCATATCCTGTGTTGTGGCACTTCTTTTCTGTGAGTTTGCATTGCTCTTTGCACCTGTCCTAGCTGTGCTGTGTACAAGTTTTACTCAAGTTGTGTTAATCTGTGCACAAACCTGCTTTCCCTGTGCTGTGAATTACAAAGCTGTGCTGTTGCATAAGCTGCCCCACACAACTAAACCAATTGTTGTTTTTCTTGTGCTTGGCCTGACCAGGGCTGCACATAACTTACCAGGCTGTGCACACAGCCAGTGCAAGAGCTTGCCAAACTCTGCACAAACTGAACCCTGCACAAGTTGCACTGTGCTGAGCATAGACCAGCCTGCAAAACCACTAGGCTGTGTCAATTTTTGTGAGCTGTGTGTTTAAACTGAAGCCCTCAACCACTGGGCTGAACATAACCTAGAACCAACATACTTGGGCTGAACCCTAAACAGCTAAGCCCACATTAGCTGAGCTGTTGGGCTGTCTACACAAACTGAGCCCACATCATCTGGGCTGAAATACACCTATTCAGCTGGGCTTAGCAACTTCAAAAAGCCATCTTTTGGGCTTGAGTCTTGTATTAGTGGGTCATTTTTTGAGTTTTTGCTTTTCTGTGTTGAAATTGATTGTATGTTAACATGCTAGATACGCTAGCTAGGCTATGATTGTGTCTTTTAGAGACCAAACAAATCGACTAGTTAGAATCTGCCCAGACGAAATAGTAAGCATACCCAGTTCTTCAACCGAAAACCCAAGTCCAGAATTATCTGAAACAGAAACCATGGGTGATGAACAAAACCAACCCCGTAGTCTCAAGGACTACATGTACCCAACTAGGGAAAGCAGCCCTCTTGCATCATTCTGCTAGCTGATGCTTGTCAGTTTGAACTGAAAGCAAGCACCATTCACATGTTACCCGTGTTTAGAGGGGTCAATGCTGAAAACACCTACCATCACGTGAGAGATTTCGAGGATATTTGTGGGACTCTGCGTTTTAACCAAATGCCAGAGGAGTCCCTCAAACTGAGATTGTTTCCTTTTTCTCTGAAAGACAAAGCCAAGTCTTGGCTTCATGCCCTACAACCACAGTCCATTAGAACCTGGGATGACCTCACAAAAGAGTTTTTCAAAAAGTTTTTCCCTAACCATAAGACAACGACAATTCGCCAAAGTCTAAATGGCTTTGTGCAATTAGAAGACGAAACTCTAGCAAAGTACTTGGAGAGATTCAATGAATTATTACTCCAATGTCCCCACCATGGTTTTGAAAAATGGAGACTCGTGCAAATATTGTATGAGGGTCTAGATGTTAGAACCCGTACCACAGTCGAGTCAATGTGCAATGGTGCATTTATTGACAAGAGTGTCGATGAGGCTTGGACTTTCTTAATCGAAGTCGCTGAAAAGACTCAACAACGGGAGTCCATCCGAGAACCGAAACGGACTACCCCCGCAAACAATGTTCATAGAATCGAGTCTGACTTTGAGGGAAATGCAAAAATGGCATCTTTGGCCCAGAGAATAGAAATGCTTGAATTGCAAAAGAATGTAAAACCTAATGCACCTACTCTCCGTGACCAAATTGATATGGCCACTTGTGCCGCATGCCATAGTTCTGACCACTTAGTGGAAGTTGTCCGGTTTTGCATGCATTTCAAGAGTCCAAATCCGAGCAAGCCAATGCATTATACCAGATGCAAGAGAACAACCCAGGGTGGAGGAATCACCCTAACTTCTCATGGTCCAAGGGACCGGTACAAGGGGGACCAACAAATAACAACCAAGGATACTCATATCCTAGAAACCCCCAAGTACAACCACACCCTCGCACTCGTAGAGAAAAAGACTAGCTTAGAAGACCGTGCCTGGTCTGTTGACCCAAAATCTTTCACAACTTCAGAAAACTACCGACCAACGCTTCACAAGTCTAGAACTTAAAATGGGTCAAATCTGTGATGCATTGAATGAGAGAGAAAAAGGCAAACTTCCTAGTCAACCCCAACAAAATCCAAAGAATGTGTTTCAAGCAGGCTCCTCTACCTGCAATGAAACTTCACATAGTCAGGCGAATGCTATCACCACTCTCCGTAGTGGTAGAATTGTTGAGAACCATGTAGGTGTACCACCATCAAGAGAGTCTACACTAGACTCACCAGTACACACAACACCACAGAAAACATCTACCGTAGAGAAAGAATTTGAGCCTGTTGATAAGACCAAGAGTCCTACTGATATAGATGTTTCTTTGCCAAGTCATGTACCTGTTGCTCCATTCCCACAACGGTTGGTGCAATGTAGAAGGGGGTAACCAATACAATGAGATTTTGGAAATGTTCAAGAGAGTTAACATAAACATTCCATTTCTCGAAGCAATTAGACAAATACCCACCTATGCTAAGTTTTTGAAGGACTTGTGCACACAAAAGCAAAAGCTTCATGTGCATAAGCGTGCCTTTCTCACTGAGCAAGTGAGCTCCATAATCCAAAACAAGATTCCAACTAAGTTTAGAGACCCCTGGTAGTCCAACGATTACATGCACCATAGGTGACCATACGGTCGAAAAGGCGTTACTAGACTTAGAGCCAAGATGAATCTATTGCCATACTGCGTATGTGCAATTGGGCCTTGGGAGCCGAAGCCCACACCTGTTACGCTACGATTAGCGGACAGATCTGTGAGAATCCCCGTGGTATTGTTGAAGATGTGTTAATCAAGGTTGATAAATTTTTCTTTCCTGTGGACTTCATCGTCTTAGATACTCAACCCGTGCAAAACCCAAGTAATAACATTCCCGTGATCTTAGGACGTCCTTCCTGGCGACGTCCAATGCCATCATCAACTGTCATAATGGTGTGTTGAAATTGTCTTTTGGTAACATGACCGTAGAGCTGAATGTTTTTAACACTAGCCAACAACCCATTGATTGTGATGATACTGATTTGCATGAGATTAACATGATTGAGAGTCTGATCCAAGACTCTTTGCCCGATATTTTGTCAGTGGACCCCTTGCAAGCATGTATAGATAACTTTGACTTAGATCTCTTCGAGTCTAAGTATATTGGGGAAATTCACTCGTTGCTTGAATCTGTCCCACACATGGATATTGCTAAGTGGCAGAATGCAGTGGAACCACTTCCACTCTCTGATACCAAATTTGCCCCACCTCTTGACACACCACCTAAGCTTGATTTGAAGCCATTACCTGATACTTTGAAGTATGATTTCTTAGGTCCTTCTGATACTTTACCTGTGATTATTTCATCATGTTTAGACACGGAACAGGAAAGTCAACTTTTAGAAGTACTTAAAGAGCATAAAGGAGCCTTAGGTTGGACCATCTCTGATCTTAAGGGTATAAGTCCCACAATTTGCATGCATCACATAAACCTTGAAGAGAACACTAAACCATCTAGGGAAATGCAAAGGAGACTTAACCCCAACATGAGAGATGTTTTCAAGGGTGAGATCTTGAAACTGCTTGATGCGGGTATCATTTACCCAGTCCCTGATAGCCAGTGGGTCAGTCCCATTCAGGTAGTACCCAAAAAGTCTGGCATTATTGTAGTTCAAAATGAGATGAATGAACTTGTCCCCACCCGTGTAACCACAGGGTGGCGAGTTTGTATTGATTATAGAAAACTGAACACAGTAACCAAGAAAGACCATTTTCCCCTTCCCTTCATTGACCAAATCTTTGGAAAGGTTAGCAAAACATAGTCACTCTTGCTTCTTAGATGGCTATTCTGGCTACAACCAAATTCACATAGCACCCGAAGACCAACAAAAGACCACGTTTACATGTCCCTATGGAACATTTGCTTATCGTCGTATGCCTTTTTGGGCTGTGCAATGCACCCGCTACTTTTCAACGTTGCATGATGAGCATATTTTCCGACATGGTAGATAAGTTTCTTGAGATTTTTATGGATGATTTTTCGGAGTTTGGTTCTTCTTTTGATGAGTGTTTGCATCACCTCACTTGTGTCTTGATTAGGTGTAAGGAAAAGAGTTTGGTCTTGAATTGGGAAAAATGTCATTTCATGGTTAACTCGGGCATTGTCCTAGGGCATATCATCTCGGAAAAAGGCATAGAAGTAGACAAAGCCAAGGTAGATCTCATTCAACACTTGCCTCAACCTCGTTACGTGAGGGACATCGAGATCATTTCTAGGCCATGCGGGTTTTACCGCCGATTCATCAAAGACTTTAGTAAAATTTCACGACCTTTGTGCAATCTTCTTGCAAAAGATGTTGCATTTGTCTTTGATGATGCTTGTAAGGAAGCATGGGAGAAACCAAGGCTCTCCTTACATCTACCCTATAGTCAGACCACCCGACCTGGTCATTACCATTTGAGATTATGTGTGATGCGTCGACTATCTTTGTAGGAGCCGTTTTAGGCCAACGAGTAGACAAACTCCCTTATGTGATCTACTATGCTAGTAAAACACTTAATGATGCTCAACTGAATTATTCCACAACCGAGAAAGAGTTACTAGTCATTGTGTTTGCATTAGACAAGTTTAGATCTTATTTGATAGGGTCTAAGGTCATCATTTATTTCGATCATGCTTTGCATTGAGATATCTTTTGTCTAAGAAAGATGCTAAGGCTCGTCTAATTCGATGGATCCTCTTGTTACAAGAGTTTGACCTCGAAATTCGAGATAAGAAAGGGTCGAGAGAATGTTGTTCCGATCACTTGTCTAGGTTGAATATTGAATCTGTGATGAATCTGTGATAATTAGGGAATCATTCCCCGATGAGCAATTGATGCTTGTGTCCGAAATGCCTTGGTTTCTTTGATATTGTGAACTACCTTGCTACAGGTAGAATGCCCTTGCATTGGTCTAAACAAGACCGTTCTAAATTCTTGGTGAAGTTAAACACTTCCTTTGGGATGACCCATATTTGTTTAAGCACGCCAAGACCAAATCATTAGGAGGTGTGTCCCCACCCCGAACAAAGGGACGTCATCTCTTCTTTGTCATGACCATGCATGTGGAGGCCACTTTAGTGCCAAGAAAACTGCTGCAAAGATCTTGCAAAGCGGTTTCTATTGGCCAATATTGTTTAAGGATTGCCATTCTTTTTGTGTTGCTTGTGACCGATGCCAGAAATTAGGAAGTATCTCTAAGAGAAACATGATGCCCTTACAACCCATTTTGATTGTTGAGCTGTTTGATGTTTGGGGTATTGAGTTCATGGGTCCATTTCCTAACTCTGAAGGTAAGTTATACATTCTTGTTGCTGTTGATTATGTCTCTAAGTGGGTAGAGGCCATTGCATCCAAAACCAACGACCATAAAGTTGTTCTTTCTTTTCTTAAGGAGAACATTTTCTCCCGTTTTGGAACCCCTAGAGCAATAATCGGTGATGGAGGTAGTCATTTTTGCAATAGACCCTTTGAATCACTAGTGCGCAAGTATGGAATCACTCATAAGGTCGCAACACCTTACCATCCTCAGACCAGTGGCCAAGTAGAAGTTTCTAATAGGGAAATTAAGCATATCCTTGAGAAGACCGTCAATCCTTCTATGAAAGATTGGTCTTTGCGTTTAAACGATGCTTTATGGGCCTATAGAACTGCATACAAGACTCCCATTGGGATGTCTCCTTACAGACTCGTGTACGGAAAAGCATGTCATCTACCTGTTGAGTTAGAACACCGTGCATATTGGGATGTGAAGAAGTTGAATTTTGATCTTGATAAAGCTGGTAACCAAAGAAAACTTCAACTCAATGAGTTAGAAGAATTGAGAAATGATGCATATGATAGTGCCAAAATGTACAAACAAAGAATGAAAGTGTTTCACGACAAGCGCATTCTCGCGCAAGTCTTTCACCCAGACGTAGAAAGTGTTATTGTACAACACTAGATTGCATTTGTTTCCGGGAAAGCTACGTTCTCGATGGTGGGACCATTCTTGGTACGTGCACCGTTTTTCCCCATGGAGCCGTAGAAGTTGAAAACCCAAAGCAACCAAGAACATTTTCAAGGTCAATGGTCGGAGATTGAAACCATTTCGGAGCATCTTCCACCGAGAAGTTGAGACCGTTGACTTGGAAGACCCCATCTATGTGGACTGATCTAGTTCACTTGTGTACATACATATGGACTAACAATCCATTCTCTTTCCCTTTTCTTTTTCTTTTTGCAGAGTTCTTATTTGTGCTAACCAACCTTTTTGTCTTGCGCTCTGGTTGTTTGCTTTCAAAGCATTCATCCTCCTTTGGTTTAGCAACATCATTGTACATCCGGTAATCTCTTCCCTTTTCTCTACTCAACATAGTTCTCTTGGTATGTGACTTTTGAATTCTTATTATCTATTGACACATTGAGGACAACGTTTGATTTAGGTTTGGGGGTGTGATTTGCATTTAGAGTTTTTAGTCTTTTTGTTTTACTTCATTCGAAAAAAAAAAAAAAACTCTTTGTAAATACTTGCATAAAAACCTCCAACTTTTAGAGATTTTAGAGTCACTAGCATGCTTCTAGCTATGTTTACATAGAGAGTCGGACCGAAATAAAGAACTTGAAAGTCTTGGAGAACACAATCGGGTTTCTTAGTTGATTAGAGCGTTAAAGTTGGATTTAACCATACCGGAGGGCGAATTAGGTCTTTGTTTAAATATTCGGTAGTAGAATTGTGATCAACCATAGTGGAGACTACCCATTTTACATCAAGCGAGGTACCGACCTTCACTCTTTGTAACTTTCTAGAAAAGTCGTTAGAGTGTGTGTCACCGTCACGTCAATTAGGGTAGGAATGGTGAGCTACCCAACTTCGCACCACTTTCAAAGCACTACTTTCGATCTCTTGAGTGCTAATTCCGTCAATCATGAGGGTGACGTTTAAAGATGAAAACTTCTTCTAAATACCTATTTGCAGTTAGCATCACTCTCTCCCTCTCAACAACATCAACAGATTCATAGAAACACATCATCGTCAGCAAGCGGAGCAACATCAGAATATTTGAAGAAAAGTGAAATAATCCAAGGTTTACGTGCAACTAAGAAAAGAAAAGAAGATAAGAATTAGTGAAGTTTGTAAAATCAAGACAATACAAGTTATGGAAATTGAGTGATATAGTCCTTCATCCATGGAGTTAGTAGTTTTATTGTTTTTGTTGTTATTTTCATTTCATGTGTATATTCCAAAAAAAAAAATCAATCAAAAATAAAAAAAAAAAAAAAAAAATTCAATCAAAAATCAAAAAAAAAAAAAAATCAAAAAAATCCAAAAAATATTGTAGTTTGTTTTCTTAGTTTTGATACCACCATGGTAAAGAAGAGTTCAAGAAGAAAATTCCAAGTAACAAGGAAATTTGAAGAGAAAAAGTTATAAATTGTCAAATTTTGTGAAGTTCAGAAGTTCGTCATCAACAGTTGAAGACCGAAGACCGAAGAGTGAAGACGTTTCTATGAATGCTGTGAGAGAGTGATATTAATTGCCGATCGGGTGAGAAGGTAAGTGAGTACTCCCACCCTTTCTAATGGTTGATTTCCTTTCTTAGAGATCATCAGAAAAAGATTCTTTTTGTCCACAACTCGTGGAGTCTCCGAAATTATTTCGGAAGGTTATCCTTCTTACCTACAACGTGTGCGGGATTTCTCTCTTTATTCCCGCCTGCACACATGAGAGACTAAAAAAGCAATCTTTTTGAGTGCAATTATCATAAAACCCTAATGGTGAGGCGAAGTCGAGGCTTATGATCACAATCGAATCCGAATTCTTTCATATGGTATGGTTACTTCTCGCTCGGCACTTAAGGATGAGAATGCGTTCTTTGGTAGTTCTAACTTCGTGTTACTAGCATGCGAAACTCTATGTCCTCATAGCTTCTTGGATGCTTGAGACTCTTTTACACTACGAAGTTGGAGAAGGTTTTGTGGGTACACCTCTGGTAAACCCTCACGAGACTACAACTCGTCCACTAGGGACACCTAGGGGTTTAAAGGCTTAGTGCATACGCTAAATGCATTCGAGAGACTGCGACAGGGGTATAGTTAGGATTTCTTAATTTCTGTTTCACTTGAGGACAAGTAAAATTCGGGTTTGGGGTATTTGATGAGTGCCAAATATTGCATATTTCTACATCTATTTATTGGCATTTAACTCATCTTTTGTGCTCGAAAATCGAGATATTATCCCAGCATTCTCGTATTTTCTTTGTTTTCAAGAATAAATATTTGTATTAATTAATTTTGTGTTTTTAGGTAATAAATAAAGCTCGGAGAAATGGAGGAGCCAAAAGAGCAAAGAAGTGGAGACAAGCGTCTATGGAGCAGAAGCCAAAGCCGCGCGCGCGCATCGGGAGCGAACCATTTACAAGACATGGGCCCAAGCTATCCAAGACCCGCGACCGGATCCGAGCCCGTCCACTCCAAGCCGTTGAGATCTCGCCCAGCTGCATCCTACGGTCGCTCCATCACTCACATCATTTCTCGATGCCTCCGCTCAACACCAAATCACCCCAATCCTCCCTCGGCCGTTCAGATCTCACTCGCCACATCCAACGCCGCTCTGACTTCCTCATCGTCCCGTCCTGCGCCTTTGCTTCACAAAACGAAACCTCCTACACCTATACCCCATCGACTACACCTCACTTCTTCTTTACTCTTCTCTTTCTTATCCCCAACAACTCTGTTCGAAACCCTCACCTTCTCCTTCTCTTCCCATGCACGATGCGAGCCATCACCACCGCCATCACCACCTCCATTGACACCAGTGCCAACAACTCTATCAGCAACTCCTCCTCCATGCCCTAGTTCTGCCTTCCTCCATCATTAGCTTCTCCCACCTTAGAATCTAGGGCTGAGCTTGATTAGAATTAGGGTTTTCAATTTCTTGAGATGGAGCTCGAGCCGATTCAGCGAGAAGATAGAGGTTTGGGTCAGTGTGTAGTTGTTAATTTGAGATGTTTTGTGAGTTATAAATTGATGTTTTTGATGTAAGAGAAAGACAGCATGTTTTAGGGTTTAGTTCTTTTGTAATTTTAATTTCAAGATATTTTTATTCTTGGCATGATGTTCTAAATACTCAGTTAGGGTGTAGATGAAACCCCTAACTTCAATGTCAATTTGATTTGAGTCTCAAGGTGTTCTTGTAAGTTACAATGTTTAGGAGAATGGTTAACCTTTGAACTGAGCTAATTTGTGATAGTTTGTCTTGTACGAAGACAAACTATACTAGGGGTTAGTGAAGGGATTGAGATTAAACAATTATCCATAGGAAGCCTTTAATGGAAGGCAATAGAACACAGTGAGAATTGAAAACATTTTGCATAGGATTAGGAGGTGAATTCTATCACCTTAACAATCTTTCAACCTGTCACAACACTTGTTTATTACTTGTTGCCTTAGTTTAGAGTCACAAATACAATTCAGTCGTATCGACATCCACAAAACAGCCCTGACTTTTGTTACATTTCCTTGAATCAGTTAAGAAGCCATTAGATCACCCTTGCACACATCACTTCTCTGTGGGATCGACCTGTGCTTGCCCTTGCCTCCAATAGGCCTGTGCACTTGCAGTAATACGTAGGATAATCACTTTTAAGCTCCTACCACGTACCAACCGAACAACTATTATGTTAGGTTAGTCAGGGTGGTTCAGGGTATAACCAAGATTTCGAATCAACCAAAACCTCAAGGAATATATGCTTTTTGACGTCTAACATCGTGATATTCTTATAGATCGTTATCGAGCTTGTAACAATGGATGATTAACCAAATGTTGTTGATATCATTTACGAAGAAACTAAAGGTCACTTGCTAAATGACATGGTAGGTAACAAATTGATATTTTTCTTTATTTTCTCAAGTATGTTCAATTCCAAACCCTTAATACTTTATATAGGAACTTTCCTCCATGTAGACATGGAAATCAAAACCAGAAGCAAAGGCTTGGGCTAAGGATCGCACATTCAAAATCAATTGTGTGCTAGTTATTGGTAGACAAACCCGAAAGTACCGGTTTGAGATGGTTTGTGAGAGAAGTGGGTTGAGCGAAAGTAAGAAGAGAAGGGGTGTTGTGCATATTGCGAAGACCGTTCGAATGAATAAGACTAAATCGAGTAAAATAAATTTTCCCTTCAAGATCATTTTCAACTTCAACAAAAATGAAAACCATTAGAATATGAATAAAAGTATGTATTATCTTCATAACCACCCACGTCCACGTGATCTTCATGGACATTCAAGAGCCGGAAGACTTAAAGATAAAGAATGTACGGAAATATTATATGACGCTAGCAAGTATGCCACCATCAAAAATACTTAGCCAACTGAAGAAGGATGACAAGAATAACAAGTATACTTTGCAAAGTATCTATAAAGTGAGAACTACTTTGAGAAAGAAGGATTTGCAAGCTAAATTAGTGATGTACCAATTGTTATGTTTGGCGTGGAAGCACAATTATGCAATCCAAAAGAAATTGGATGAGTTTAGACATAGTGACACAACTTTTTATTGCCCACCAGAAATACATCAAAATGACTCCATGTTTTCCACAAGTTTTTATAATGGATTGCACGTACAAGACCAACAAATATGAGATGCCCTTGACGAACATTTTTGGGCATACGTCAACCAAGACACCATTCAACGTGGCCTTTTTTATTTTTTGAAAAATGAGTTGAAAGAAAGTTATGTTTGGTGGTTAGAACAAGTAAAGTTAATCTTCCAAAAGGATGCTCTTCTGAAGGCTATGGTAACCAACCAAGAGCAAGCATTGATGTATGCTATTAGGAAAGTATTTACTAACACCCTAAAGCTTTCTCCATACCTTCCATATATGGAACAATATTAGGAAAAAAATCCCAATCGACAATTTGATCGCCTAAATCGAAGACAATTTGATCGCTTTCTTTATACCTTTCTTTTTCTTCTTCTTCTCATGTTCTTCTACAACCACCACAACGACCATGCCCAAATCCAGTTCTTAAATAACCTTTCATAACCGATTGATGGTTAATCTTACATCTATTGATCGAGATCCAGGGTTTATGTTTATTCAGATCTGTTAATGAGCAGAACCAGTTTAATGGAGTTTTAGAGTTTTGATTGTTGTATTTGAAGCCATGGGATGAAATTTTGTGTAATAATACTTGTTGATTTATTTCGTGTTTAAATTATCTAGGTTGGAATTGATGGGTGTTGTTTGATATTTTGGTTTAATGGATTCTCTGGAGAAGAAAATATTTTTTGATTAAGTCTGCAACTAGGGGGAAAGGGTTTTAATAAAATTAGTTTTTGATTTAGTTGGGGTTGATTTGTTCATGGGATTGAAATAAATCAACAAGATTTTGTGTTTTTAAGATTTATTTGGGATTGTATGTACCCCTTTCGTCCCTTCCTCTTATCTGTACACTGTTTGTGTCTTGTGATGTTGAAATTATTTGATGCTTTGACTGAAGAATTATGAATCTGGTTTGATCTAACTGTATTGCTTTGATTCCATTTATCCAGTTCATGGTAGAATGGCCGACGGGGAAGAAGTGGTATTCTTGATAATTACTAATATCGATTAACTGTTCTAATTGTTCAAATTAGAAATCGAATTTGCTAGTTCTAAATTTCTATCAGACTCTGTGAACAATTGAAGAACAAAAAAGTAACCTTTGAGAATCAACTGTCAGTTAACCAAAACAACAGGTTAAGATCCAAACCAAGTCACAACATAACCGAATGAAACCCATTAAGTTTAATGGTTTCATTGGTCTTCAAAGTTGGAAACCGAGTTCTTCAATTTTAGTTTTTTTTAAATTTTTTTTTTACCGAACCGAACCATGTGCAGCTCTACCTGAGACGCATCAGGTCAACAACATGTGGTGGCTACATTGGTCCCCTTTATCCCACGCAAATCTTTGCCGCTGTCCCATTCGCATGTAACACCAATTCTTTTTTAATTTAATTATTAAACAACTAATTGAAAAAAAAGGAAAAATAATTGTTTATTCTAATGACGTGGGACCCATAAAGAAAACGCACAGAAAACCGAGAAAAACGCAAAAGAATAACAGAAGCGCGCTCTCCCTTCTTCTTCTTCTTCTTCCCCCTCCTCCGATATCCGCATTACCCGTGAAAAATGGTTCACGATTTCCGCCCCTCTTCTATTAATACGCCTTGCTCTTACACTGGATGGAAGCTTCTCTTTCTTTCTTCTCATTTTCCAGTCTTCCCATTTTCTCCTCTTTCTCTTTCCCTCTCAAAATTTTACTGAAATTCTTCTCTGTAGCTCTAGGTTTTCCTCACATCATCAGTCGCTTGATGAGAGTTTTAGTAGACGAAGACGAAATAGAACTTGTAAGTCTTACTTTTCAGTAAAATTTTATCAGTTCTTGAGGTGATTTTAGTGTTCTTGAGATGATTTTACTGTTTTTTTCAGATTTTTTTTTTGTAATTGGATTTAGATCGAAGTTAAATCTGATTTTACTTTCTTTAATAAGTGATGATGATCGAACTTCATCTGATTATATGTTTATTGAGAGATTTAATTACTAGGTTGATTTTGTAAAGGAATTTTTAGGGTTAAGTTTAGATTATGGTAATGATAATGGAAATGTAAGTTTTAGTTGGAGGTTTGATATTGTCTATTAAGTTCGAATTATAGATTTGAAGAACGTGTTTCTTGAAGAAGAAAGATAGTTATCATCATTTATTGTTAAGAAATGAATTAGTAGATCCAATTATTTTTACTGTGAAATTGGTTCTTGAACTAGATTGTTTGTAATATCTTTTGTTCACTTCATAGGTATTGTTAGTTGTTGAGTTTCTTACAAATTATGTTATTATCAAATGCTACTGCTCATAGGTATTTTTAGTTGTTGAGTTTCGTACATATTATATTATCATCAAATGCTACTATGAGTGCATGGATTAGATTGCTTAAACTGAACAGGAGAAACAACTGAAACGAATTTGTTTTAGTAAATGCCTGAATCTTGAATTTGTCGTAATGTTTGTACACTAACTAAATTTTCGTTGGGTTTAGGTTTGCTTTGTGGTTGGTATCGGAAATCTGATCAACTGAGAGCATTATTACCATAATGGCATCAGGGCAGCACGATCCTGAAGCATCAACATCATCAGGTCTACGAGGTTTGACCAGTAGGCCGTCAACAAGTACTGCCACAACAAATTTCTCGTTGGAAGTCTTTGATAACGAAGTTGTGCCATCTTCGCTTGGTAGCATTGTCCCTATACTCCGTGTTGCAAGCGAGGTCGAACCTGAACACCCTCGTGTTGCTTTTATTTGTAAGTGTCATCACTATACTGAACATACAAATTTTCCAGAGTTAGTCCATTGTGGTTTTTTGTCTCTTTTATTATGTGGATTAAAGTTTATTTACTGAAGAACTGCGTGTTTTTGAACTCTAATTACAAGGTCGATTATACGCGTTTGAGAAAGCTCATAGATTAGATCCAAAATCCATTGGTAGAGGTGTACGACAGTTCAAGACAGGTCTCTCCCAGCGATTAGAACGAGTAAGAGATTTCTCCCTGCTATCTTTTATGCTGTATGTGCTGTCAGTTTCAGTTTCAGTTTTGAACGGAAAAAGGAATATCTAGCAACACATAATATATCCCACAATAGATATTTCCACAACCGTGTACTTCATGGTTGAGGACCTCTGTAAAATGTCTATTATTCGGTTATTTACTTTTATTGTTGGAACAAACTATCTTTCTTCACTCTTAATTTGTTCTGTTAACTGCTCTGCATATTGTCAATAAGATATGAAAGCTGAAAGACTGGTTCAGTACAGTTGACACCCCCTCCAAATGAGCTCTAACATATAGTTGTCACATAGCTTCTCAACATTTGGTTGTTTATCTTAATGTGCAATTCTTAGATCCAGATTAAGACTACGAGTGAGCAACATAAACTTCTTCGGACAATATATTCCATGTTATGAATAAGCTAGTCATCATTTGATATTTTTGCTTGGATTGTTTTGCTATTGTGTAAGATCTAGTCATGTAAATATTTGACTAATTAGTTTCTAATAAATTTAGTTAAATATAGGCATAGCGTTCGCAGTTATATTTACGGTTTATCTGGTTGATTGAGCAGGATAATGCATCAACTCTCGCCTACAGGGTTAAAAAGACCGATGCACGGGAAATTGAGAGCTTTTACCGGCAATACTATGAGCACTATGTTAGAGCCCTAGATAAGGGGGAGCAAGCTGATAGGTAATATATGTTAAGTGTGTCCTATTTCTGTTAATTGGTGTGAGTCGTCTGATGACGACAGCCTTAAAAGGAAACCTAAGGTACTTTCCCTAATCTATCTCATTGTCAAAAGGAAAACCTTCAGGCTTCAGCACATCTAACAGGTTTTACCATAAAAACCCATATATCATTCTATTGGTTTGGCACAAAACAGCACTTAAAATTAACAAGTTCTATCTAAGTAACTTTGTCAATCCACGTGCATTGCCTCGATCCAGTCTGATGATAGACCATGACTGCAGTTTTCTTTTCAGCATGGTGAAAAATCCAGTAAAGTAGTATGCCTGTTGGAGTGATTTCTCAAGAATTACTCGAGGTTTGAGGCTTTGGGTGACTAAATTTTGACTTACCCAACAGAAACTTATTTGTTGTAACAGTCAGCTATGACTCCCTTTGGAAAATGAACATAGTTAGCCTTCACTGACATCTAGCACTTGGTTAATCATCAGTTATCCAACTCACTGATTTTTGCAGAACTATGGATACTTAGTTTGGCATATATTAGATGGATTTTCCTGCATTTTTCTATACCGAAGTGGATGACTTTTTAATTGACAATTTTCCGACAGAGACAAACTTGGCAAAACATACCAGACAGCTGGAGTGCTTTATGAAGTGCTGTGTGGTGTTTCGAAGACCGTTTCTCCTGAGGTTAGTCCTTTTTTGGTGTTTTTCTTTTTTGAAATTTGTTAACACTTTCTTTGGTTATTTTTCTGCATTTCTTAAATATTTTCCATTCTTAAACATATTTGGGGTGTTCCTCTTTGAGTAGCTCATTGCTGCTGCTAAAGATGTCCACGAAAAGAAGGGATTCTATACACCATATAACATTCTACCATTGGGTGCAGCTGGTGCATCTCAGTGCATCATGCATCTTGATGAGGTACAAGGTTCATTGGGTTCCTTCACCTGTTGGCAGTTCATATTGTTCTGTACTTTATTTTGGTTGTTTTATATTCACTTTATCCCAGGTTAAGGCATCTGTGGATGCTCTTGGGTATACCCGTGGATTGAGATGGCCTTCTTCGTTTGAGCAGCGTAGACAAGAAGTAGGAGAGTTGGACCTTTTGGACTGGCTAAGGGCTATGTTTGGATTTCAGGTAAAAAGATCTGCATGCATATGATCAAATTTATATTAACATGGATGAGACTTTTGTATTAATCAGTGTGTTCGCAGAAAGAAAGCGTTAAGAACCAAAGGGAGCATCTACTATTAATTCTTGCGGATGTTCACATAAGACTAGAGCCCAGGCCTGAACCCCTTAACAAGGTCTCTTCTTATAAGACTTTGTATTTTCTCCCAGCGTAGATTTAATTTTTCATGCATTTGTCGCTACTCAAAGATGGCACTTTATCCTAGTCTGATGATGCATGCTACAGTAATAACTTAAGTTCCATGCGCTATACAGTTTCCATAAATTGCATACTGGTTTCCATCTGCTGTAATATCTGTGTTTATGTATGTTGTGGTCATACACTCTTTAGAGAATCCGTTACCGAGGTTGACTCGTGAATTGTTGTTGTTTTGAACTTCTCTACGTGATTTGTAAAGTTAAGAAGGTAGAACGAAGTTCCAGACTGTGTAAAAGCTGTTGTAACTTCTAGAGGTTATAGTTTACCTGTTGTTCAATTTCAACTTATCTATGTATCAAACCACTTGGACTTTCGTTAGCAGAACTCTGAACATCATCCTGCATTATTTTTCATCAACACCAAATCAATAATTTTTTTTTTTTCCTTACCATTTTTGTGCAGCTGGATGGGCGAGCAATAGATGCAGTAATGAACAAGTTGTTTAAAAACTACAAAACATGGTGCAAATTCTTGGGAATAAAGCACAGTTTACGGTATGATTTAGTAAATTGTGTTTATTGCCAACCTCTTTCACATATAGAATTTGACCTTCGATTCCTGCAGGCTCCCTGAAGGACTGCAAGAGATGCAGCAGAGGAAAATACTCTACATGGGTCTTTATCTTCTTATTTGGGGTGAAGGAGCTAATGTTCGTTTCATGCCAGAATGCATGTGCTATATCTTTCACAATGTGAGTGCAGCATTATGTGGTTCCCTTTCCCGTGCAAGTTATTTTTTCCTGGATACACGTATTAAGTTGCAAAATTTGAATGCATCTCCAGATGGCAAATGAACTTGATGGTCTATTAGCCGGAATTATCAGCATCGTAACTGGAGAAAATATCAAACCTTCATATGGTGGGGAGGATGAAGCATTCCTCAGAAAGGTTATAACACCAATATATCGTGTAATTGATAAGGTAGCATTCTATGAAATATGTCAATTCAATTTTGACCATCTGGCTGCCATTTGTATGATGAACTAACGATGTTCATTATCCAGGAATCCCAGAAAAGCAAAAACGGAAAAGCCCCTTATTCAGCCTGGTGTAACTACGATGATCTAAATGAGTATTTCTGGTCTGTATAGAATTTGATGGATCAAGAGTGAGAAACTTATGTTTCCTTTTAACTAGTTTAACAATTGTGTCTGTAACATATTTTCAGGTCAGCTGATTGCTTCTCTTTGGACTGGCCCATGCGTGATGACAGTGATTTCTTCAAATCAACGCGAGATAAGGTATGTATAATCTTCCTTTATAGTTATAGGCACCTTTGACTTGATCAAATTTTTATTTAGCCTCTTGGATCAGTCAGAGAGAGAAAATTCGTTTTCTTTTTGGTACATTTGCACCTAAAGAGTCTTCTGACCACTATAAAACTGATTGCTAGGGGAAACAAGCAACTCAACAAGAATCTGAAAGCACAGGAAAATCTTATTTTGTTGAAACAAGAACATTCTGGCACATATTCAGAAGTTTCGATCGGATGTGGACCTTGTATTTGTTGGCACTTCAGGTATTTTTTGGTATTTGGGTGGTACTGCTCGTAAGCTGGACGATGTTGCCCGTCTCTTAGCATAAGAATCACTAAACTTAAATTGGTCGTAATTCTTAGTGAATCATGGTATGTACTTACTGGTGCTGGTAGATGGATGGCAAGGATAAACTATTAGCTTACCTGTCTTTTAACTTTCGGTTGCAGGTTATGATAATTGTTGCCTGGCGTGGAAATTCACTATCAGATATATTTGAAAAGGATATCTTGTATCATGTTTCTACTATATTCATCACAGCGTCTTTCTTGCGCTTCCTTCAAAGTAAGAATGCACACAGGATTCAAACAATTGTTTATGTTTCTAGGTTACGTAGATATGACCATCTTTTTTTTCCTTCCAATTCCTATTTCCGAGTCACTAAATAGTTATTTTTCACCCACAAGTATACAACAGTAAAACAGTAAAAATACCGTCAAGGATGTTAGGGTAAACTCTTCTCATATGGCTGTAGTTAGTTTAATGAAGGGCATACTAGGGGAGAAACTCTGATAAAAAATTAGTTCATAGAAGGTGCAACAGTTAGACTCTTATTAGTCCAGCGCGTTGCTATGTTTCATCAATGGAGAATCATGCCAATCAGTCTGCATCTTTGAAAGAGATCTATACAGCACCTTTTGCTCGGGATTGCTTAAAAGAATAAATTTGTCCCGTTTGACAGAGAGGTGTTCTGAGTAGTTCAAAGTAAACTGTGTAATGGTCCTATCTTCGTTCATCTTTTAATTAATTAACATTTGATTTGATGATCCACTGAAAAGCTGAAATTTGGATACACAGTACGACTTGTTGATAAATTATTGGAAATGCTATTGAATACCTGACAGAGTTGGAGGTGTTCCTTAGAATCCACAAATTTAAGCTGTAAAATGATATTGACGTACAAAATAAATCACTCTGGTCTACAGAGTATGTGATGGCTTTGCTAGAAATCCAAAACCTTATCCTGTGATCTTGATGGAAAAATGACATGAAATTTAGTTTTGGTTTGCTGTTCTTATACTAATGTTCATATTCCCTATGCTTCTGTTGTTTGCTCCCTTACGTTCTACTTTTATTCAAGAATCGATGTTTAAATTCACCTGTTTCATTTCTAAATCATTGAATAGTTGTAGAAAGTATGACACCAAATATCTCATCGCTTAATTTTACTATGATTCTCGTATTCCATTCTAGATTCTTTTTATATTTCTGTGATCACTATTGGAGTTTGCTGGATTGCTATTAATTTACCGATCTCTCTCCCTCCCTCCCTCTCCTTTCATGTGATGTCAGGTGTTTTGGATTTCATTCTGAACTTCCCAGGCTACCACAGGTGGAGGTTTGCTGATGTGTTGAGAAATCTTCTAAAAATAGTGGTTAGTCTTGGGTGGGCAGTTGCCCTGCCTATTTGCTACATGCAATCCTTATCTGTGGCTCCTGAAAGAATTAAAGACATGCTGACATGGTTTCCTCAAGTGAAAGGCATACCAGCTTTATATATAATGGCGGTTGCTGTATACTTGCTTCCGAATATACTTGCATCTGCATTGTTTATTTTTCCAATGCTTCGAAGGTGGATTGAAAACTCAGACTGGCCTATCGTTAGGTTTCTTTTGTGGTGGTCACAGGTATGCCAGTTTGTTATTTTTTCCTCTTGACTTGATTCTTTCATCATTTTGAATTTGCTCATCTCATAGGTACTGAATGTTTCACGAAAAGGTTACATATCTTTAGTAGGAAACTGACTTGTTTAACTGGAATATGACTTTTTAGAACGTTGGTAACTTTCCATAGAAATTTAGAAAAGAGTAAGATGGAACTCGTGAATGTGCATAAATCGTAGCTTAGGTATCTGGGACTTATCTCGAGAATCTCGGCAGCTCATATTATTTCAGTTTTTAGTTATGATTCTGATTAGAAGAATGTACAGGTGATTTCATAGGGTCAAAGCATACTGTATCTTTTTGGGCTAATGCAAAACTTGGTATTACGTTAATATATTGTCTGCTCCATTTTTTTCTTTATTGCGTTGTTCGCTGTGTTTCTTTGCAAGGCTGCCAAATGAATGAATTCCCTTGGAACACTTTTGTACAACATAGCAATATAAAGAGTTTTAGGGAATGTTAGATTGCACTAGGATCGCGTACCAGGTCAATATATGAAACGTGCAGCTAAACATACAATAAGAAAGTTGAAATAAGTAACATTTGGTATATCTAAACATAGACAACTATAAAGCTGCCTAAATTGTAACCATGTCCAAGATGTCTCATACCTTTATACAGTTGTGAAACTTGAGAATTACTTTATGAGATAAATTTGTTAACAATGAATACTAGACTTTATTCATACCACAGTTATGTCTTAAACCTCTTTCTTATATTATTTGTCATTATTGTAGCATTGTTGTGACCGAAAATGATTTCTTGTGAAACTCATTACACCTTTTCTTTTCTTTTTAAAATAATTCTCATTTTAATCCTTGCTAAATGTGGAATATGTATAGTTCTGTATTCAGTACTTTTCTACCAAGGATATGCTTAAGTATAAAATTTATTTGCTTGCAACAGTTTTGACATATTGGGTTTTTGGTTGTATAAGTGTCTAATGTTTATATGACCATGTTCTTTGATTGCAATTTTTTTTTTTTTATGTTATATCGTCCTTTAAGACATGGCCTAAGGTATAGTCATGCACAATGTTCACCTTTAATTGTTCAAAATTTAAGTACAGTGGTAGTGTGCATCTTGTTCTGTTTTGATACATTACATATTATTGTTGATCATTTAATTGACTTATGTACAGCCAAAAATATATGTGGGAAGAGGAATGCATGAAAGTCAGTTTCACCTTATCAAGTGAGTCTTAAGATGCACACTTGTAGTTACATATTTTTGATCTGGCACAAGTTGGATGTATATCATGTTATTTTGGTTCAATGTTTTACATTGCTTCACATCTACATGTTGTTTCTTTGAAGGTATACTGTTTTCTGGTTGCTACTTCTATCTTCAAAGTTAGCCTTCAGTTACTACATCCAGGTGAGTTTTGCTATATATATTTTTTTTTTTTTTTAAAATTTCTAACACTTTAATGGCCATTAGAAGTTAGTATCTTTGTTAAAAGGTAACTTTAATTAGGCTTCTTGTTTCATTCATCTATGCCTTTCAGATTAAAAATTTGGTGAAGCCAACAAAAGATATTTTAAATATTCGCCATGTTCAATATGCCTGGCATGAAATATTTCCTAATGGTATAGTATTTAATTTCGCACAAATTCATCAATACACCTTCGAGTTTTTTTTATGCCTTCCTTATACTGTGATAAACCTTTCTGGTCCATGCAGCTATCCACAATTATGGTGCAATTGTCGCTCTTTGGGCTCCAGTCGTCTTGGTAATTTTAACTTTCTTACCCAAGATTTTAATTTTCAATAATTTATTTTGATTCAGTTTGTGGTGAATGAATACTCCTTTTTCATTTTTCATAGATAGATCATCTCATATACTAGCGTGTTCTATGTAGGTTTATTTCATGGATACTCAGATTTGGTATGCCATATTCTCAACTTTGTATGGTGGGTTTGTTGGAGCTTTTGATCGTCTCGGTGAGGTAATAGGTTCTGACATAGATAAATGACACAATTATTGTTTGAAATAAATTAAAAAGGAAGATCGATTCACACGTTGTTAGAATACTGGAACACTAAGGAATGGATACCATAATATGGGAGACATACATCCTCATCATTTTACACGGTTTGCTAGTTTCTAAAGGAATTAGTGTTTCATCATACTTTAGTTGGAAAGATCTTATCTTAATAGCTCGATATCTGCGTTTTTGGTTCTGATTATATTTTAATTAACCTGCTTTTCATTTTCCTTGTCATAGATAAGAACGCTCGGCATGCTAAGATCGCGTTTCCAATCTTTACCTGGAGCTTTCAATGCAAATTTGGTACCCTCAGACATGAGTCGGAAAAGGGGTTTCTCTTTGTCAAAGAAATTTGCTGAGGTTGTATTTCTTGTTTTCAAACTAATTATTCAGAATACATTATGGTGAATAATGTCCATATCTTTGTTTATGTGGCCAACCTACTTGTTTAGGTTCCAGCAAGTAGGAGAACTGAAGCAGCAAAATTTGCTCAGTTGTGGAATGAAGTTATTGGCAGTTTCAGGGAAGAGGACCTCATAAATGATAGGAAAGAATCCTAACCATGTCAAAAGTTTCTATGTGTACATATTCAACTCTTTGGTTTTAGTATCAACTTAGACTGATCTGGGTTTTGCTATGGGTCCAGGGAGATGGATATGTTGCTAGTTCCTTATACGTCTTTCCCCAGCTTAAAAGTAATGCAGTGGCCTCCCTTCTTGCTTGCTGGAAAGGTTGTTTCTCTTGCCTATTGGTTTTATTTGATTTCGTCCAGCTGCATGTATTTACTGCTGGTAATTAATTTTGTTGCAGATTCCTATAGCATTGGAGTTTGCATCTGAATTCCAATCCAGAGACTCTGATCTCTGGAACCGTATATGTGCTGATGAATATATGAAATGTGCTGTGATTGAAGGATACGAGCTTATTAAACTCATCCTGGATCTCCTGGTTGTTGGGGCGAATGAAAAAAGGTAACTTTTGTTTCCCTTACCCCTTTGAGACTCTTGCGGGTGTTTTTCTTTATGAATTGTTACCATAATTAAGTACTAGTATAAAAATGAGATCAAAGAGATCTACATTGTTCACTTTGTACTGTTGTCGGCTGGTTTGAGGTAATTCACTGCTGTGATTGTCAGATGTTTCTGTGCATAAGGCTCATATGCATAAGATTTTTCTGTTATTTTCAGTTTCATCCTGAAATTGTACTCTTCAGACATCCAGGTTTATTATTGACATTATTTGTTAATCTCGTGTATTAGCATACTATAGATGGATGTAACTTGTGTTTAGTTTGAGATATCTTAGTGTATTTTTGCGGAAGTAGGAGCGACGGAACAGAGATTTAGAAACCAAGAGTAGTAGAACAACTTTAGTTTCAATATACTTGAGGACTAGTGATATAAAGATTTCTCTCAAGAGTATAGCAATCAGTTATTTGATTGTACACGTCAGTGTTCAGTATTAAAGTCTCTCACACCATTTCTATTTAACAGGATCATAGGTACTATCATAAATGACATTGAAAGTAACATAGAGAAGAATACATTACTTGCAAATTTCAGAATGAATCATTTACCCGCTCTCTGCAAGAAATTTGTTAAGCTTCTGGAGATTTTGGTGAGTCATTTTCAAAACATATTAGTAATTTGGTATATCTTTCCTAGTTTGTTTTCCACTTCTGTGAGTTTATACATTTGCATGCTGTTGTTTTTTTCTTTTGTTTGTTTCAGAAAGAGGGTGATCAATCAAAACGAAATATTGTGGTATTATTACTACAGGACATGTTAGAAGTAGTTACCCGTGATATGATGGTTGCTGAGATTCTGTAGGTGAATTGTAGTTCTTTCCTTCATTTGGTTGATAATTAGAGATGGTGTGTTTTAACAAGCTAACTTTTAGGTTGCTTTCTCCGAATTATTTTACAGTGAATTGGCTGAACTTGGTTACACTTACAGAGATCATCTTTTCGCTGCTATTGACCCAATACCCGCTATTGTTTTCCCTCCAGTAGCAAAGGCACAATGGCAAGAGCAGGTACAGATGATCTATCTCACTCTCTTTTCTACCATCAGTGTCATCGTAATAAAATTACATAGCTTTGATCACTTTGTTTCAGATAAAGCGTCTCGAACTCCTTTTGACAGTAAAAGAATCTGCACTTAATGTTCCAACTAACCTTGAAGCACGTAGAAGGATTGCGTTCTTTACAAATTCTTTGTTTATGGAGATGCCACGAGCTCCCCCAGTTCGTAAAATGCTCTCATTCAGGTTTGAACTGTATTGCTATTGACACAATTAGCTTCAGTAATATTTCTGTAGTCACTTTTCCTAGGTTTGAATTGTATTTCTATTTGACACAGTTAGCTTCAGACATATTTCTGTAGTCACATTTCCTTTTCGGTGTAGCACATCACATTATAGGATTTATAGAAGGGGTATATCAACTGTTGGTTTTCTTAAAATCATTATTTCATTGGTGCAGATAGAAATTTATAGAATTTCTACATTTTTTTTTTTGTTGTTCCTTGGTAGATAGTTAGCAACCTAGTTCTTCGCTAACTTAGTTATGTTTGTAAGCTTATAGCTGAACGGGAAGGATGTATTCTTTTCAAACAACATTTATGAGGGGTTGCCGACTTCTCTAATAATATTCTCATGTTTATTCCTATTTTGAATTTATGGTGTCAGTGTAATGACTCCTTATTATAGCGAGGAGACTGTGTACTCTAAAAGCGACCTTGAGTTGGAGAATGAAGATGGTGTATCCATTATCTTTTACTTGCAAAAAATCTTCCCAGGTATGAAGTGTAATCAGATGACTCACCTTGATACTGTTAGCATTTTTAGTGTTCGTGATTGGTATCACTAATGTTCTCTTGGCTGTCACTTGATTCTTCAGATGAATGGAACAACTTCATGGAAAGGCTCAAATGTAAAAAATCGAGCGAAGTGTGGGAAAATGAAGAGAACATCTTGCATCTTCGACACTGGGTATCTCTGAGAGGACAAACACTGTTCAGAACTGGTAGCTAAAGACCCTTATTTTTCTTCTTCTTTTAATATCTTATAGTACCCACCTTCTGAATCTTTTCTTATGAACTGTATTGGTGTTTCAGTTAGAGGCATGATGTACTATCGACGGGCTTTGAAGCTTCAAGCCTTCCTTGACATGGCTGATGAAAGTGGTAAGCAAACAACCACATCTTCTACAAATTTTTATGATTGATAAAGTTAAAAGTGCCTGATAAATTGATGTATTTGAACTGCAGAAATTTTGGAAGGCTATAAGGCAATCTCAATTCCATCAGAGGAAGAGAAAAGGAGCCAGAGGTCCCTCTTTGCTCAACTAGAAGCTATTGCTGACATGAAGTTTACGTATGTTGCTACTTGTCAGAATTATGGGAGTCAGAAGCGAAATGGAGATCGCCGTGCAACAGACATTCTGAATCTGATGGTTAAGTATGTTCCACCATCAATAAGTCAATAGACTTCCTCTCTCTTTATTGTTATTTACTTTTATTGAAACTTGAAAGGGCTCTCTTTTTCTTCAGAAGCTAATATTTGGTGCTTTCTCATACAGTAACCCATCTCTACGCGTAGCATATATTGATGAAGTTGAAGTAAGTGAAGGTGGCATTCTACAGAAGGTCTATTATTCTGTGTTAATCAAAGCTGTTGATAACCGTGACCAGGTAATTATCCTTGAGTGTCATATTCTCTTGCACTGGCTTGGGAAACTGAACAAAGAAACAAATGTATCCATGATGTCTAGCATCATCATGTCACCTTTTTGAAGCTACAAATTTCTTAAAGTGATTCCCATTTACTTGAACAATGAATCAAGTTCAGATGCCTAGTCAGCAATAGTGAACTCCAGTACTCCACCTTAGAGTCTTCAACCAGTGATGAAGAGGTCGTTTTATCTAATGGTGATTAAGTAGTAGTGTTTGGTATCATATATCATGCTCTTTTTTTTAAATTTTCATGGGAATACAAGTTATAGTGTTTGGAACTTTGGTACACCATATATTGTGCTTGGTATCTCATTACATTCACGGTCTCATGCGAATAAGTACCACCCTAGTTACATATAATTACAGAGGAGATCTTAACTCGTTGCCTGAGACTAATTCCTGGTTTTTAGTTTTTTCTGAATTTCCAATCTCTAGGATAGAAATGAGCTTTTTGTTCAGGATCAGTCTTGACCCAATTGTGATGCTGAAGGTTCTAGGTTTCTTTTGTTTTGGAATTTACTGATATATAGGGTAATGTAGTACCTTCTCAAAGTGTTGTCGTTATCTAGTTTGTGCATTACATTTTTGGTAGAGATGGCATTACAAAACATGGCTTTTCATATCTCCTGTTCTAAAAGATTACTCCTAGTACAGCTCTTTTCAGTTTCTCATGGTTTTTTTTTTTTTAAAGGAAATTTACCGGATCAAACTGCCGGGGCCAGCAAAGATAGGGGAAGGAAAGCCTGAAAATCAGAATCACGCTATTATTTTTACCAGAGGAGAGGCTCTTCAAACCATTGATATGAATCAGGTAAGTCATATCTCAAATAATTTACCGTAGCTGTGCGTTAATGTGTTTTACGCAGCTAGTTGATGGAGTCAATCTCTATTGTAGGACAATTATTTGGAAGAGGCTTTCAAAATGCGCAATCTCTTGGAGGAATTCAATGAGGACCATGGAGTGCGTCCGCCTACAATTCTAGGTGTTCGTGAGCACATCTTCACTGGCAGGTTGATTATTTCTTAATAATATGCCATGAAGTTGCTTCAGAACTTTAATTTGAGTTATCGATAATCGTCTTTATTTGACATGGAATGCAGTGTTTCTTCTTTGGCATGGTTTATGTCCAACCAGGAAACAAGTTTCGTCACTATTGGTCAAAGAGTTCTAGCAAGACCATTAAAGTAAGTTTCATTTGTAATCTTACTTATGATGCACTGTTAGTCTCAACTTGCCACGTGCTTGAGTGGAGTTTACAAAGTACATTCTGTTTTTCCTTTATTTTTTGACTGAAGGAATTTTTTACTTGATTGATGGCCATCAACCTGAGTGGTGCACTTACTGGTATTGCTGCATATCTCTCAGTGTGCCAAGTATATGTATGCCAATGATGGATTGGGATTTATCATATTTGTACTTCCTATATTTGTGGGATATCCAATGTTTGAACCTTTGTCCTGTCGACATAGAAGCAGGTTCCGCAGTAGGTATTTGCACAAATTACTAATACTTGTGTGTACTTGGAGTCTTGGACAGTTGAACTTGGCAGTGTAGACTTTATAGCATAGTAATGTAGGCTAATATCATCCCTGTAGCTTGAAACAGTGGCGATCTAGAAATACAAATTAATGCTGAAAAATTAAATCACATAATTAAAGAGAAAGTGCATGCAGTGTAAACATGATGTCTTTCTGAATTTCCGTGCCTAAGACCGTTTTCCTGTTCCTACACAAACACATACACGCAATGCCTATTCCACGGTACTCTCTCCTGGTATTGGTATTTTACTCAGTCATCCTTTGTGGAGTTTGTTCCCTTGGTCATGCTTAATCTGTAAATGAGTTCTTAGTGTCACTAGCTGATTGGGGTGACGAGTAGTATTCATCTGTTGCTTTGTTAGGACATTTGTAGATCTTTTTCTCTTCTTTCTTTGTGTTCCCAGTTTTGAAGATTCTTATTCTGTGGTTGACAGGGTTAGGTTCCATTACGGGCATCCCGACGTTTTTGACAGAATTTTCCACATTACTCGAGGGGGCATCAGCAAGGCTTCTCGTGGTATCAATTTGAGTGAAGACATCTTTGCTGGTAATACATGTCTGTCCTTTTCAATTTTCATCAGCAAGGCCTCTCTGAAATACTTCTTCTGTTCCAGATGCCCTCGAACTATTTTTTTGAAGGTGCCTGTACTCAATTTTAATTCTGTTCCATTTTCCTTATCAGGATACAACTCAACTTTAAGACGTGGAAATGTTACCCACCATGAATACATTCAGGTTGGGAAAGGACGGGATGTTGGGTTTAATCAAATTTCACTCTTTGAAGCCAAAGTTGCATGTGGTAATGGAGAGCAGATTCTTAGCAGGGATATCTATCGTTTGGGGCACAGATTTGACGTGTTCCGCATGATGTCCTGTTATTACACAACAGTTGGGTTTTATGTCAGCTCAATGGTAAATATACTTTCAACCTGATTACAAATAACACAATTTAGTAGTATTTTAAAGATATAGTTAAACTAATTTGGAATCGAATGACCCAAGTTAGTCTTTACAACTGGATCTTTCTGTTGCCTTGAGCACAAGGAAACTATATAACCACGCAACATAGGAGTGTGTTGCAAGGCAATTTAGCAAGAACTCCAATGCGATTTGACGTTTTTATGCTTCTTTAAAGAAACTTTACCTTTTAATCGAAATTAGGCAGATGGATCTGGGTGTTTTCCCACTATAATTTTCTGGAGTAAATATGAAGGCAGAACAAATGAATTCCGTTTCTTAAACCCAAAGTTGTTTTTTGATTCTGTCAAGGATTCACCAACTACTAAATTGTAGAAGTTGCCTAATAAACATAAGTTTGTCGTCATGAATGTAAAATGAGCTCATAACACATAGTTTTCTACTCAAGCTTGAATTTTACTGTTACACCCTAGTGTAAAATATAGGAGCATAATGATTAAGTCGCAGTAACCAGATCTGACTGTAGTAAATATGTATCTGTGGAGTTCTTAGTGAATTTGTACCTTTTGTGGTAATTCATGGTTTAGATGTTTGGAAATCATGATGCATTTAATCCTTCAAAATAGTAAGTACAAAAAATGGAAAAAGATACACTGAAGAAAAGATCAAAATATAAAGACCACCGTCTTTACTTGCAGATTCCTTCTGTCTCTTATGCCAGTATTTTTCTCTATTGAGCAGATGGTGGTGATTGTCGTTTATGCTTTCTTGTATGGGAAGCTATACTTGTCATTGAGTGGACTAGAGCAGTCGATAATGAAGTTTGCTCAAGTCAGGCATGATTATCCTCTAGAGGCTGCCATGGCATCACAGTCCCTTGTTCAGATAGGCCTGCTTATGGCATTGCCCATGGTAATGGAGATTGGACTTGAGAGGGGTTTTAGAACTGCCATGAGTGACTTCATCATCATGCAGCTTCAGCTTGCAGCTGTGTTCTTCACATTTTCCCTTGGGACAAAGACCCATTATTTTGGACGTACCATACTGCATGGTGGTGCGAAGTACAGGGCCACTGGAAGAGGTTTTGTTGTTCGGCATGAGAAATTTGCTGAGAATTATAGGATGTATTCAAGGAGTCATTTCGTGAAAGGGTTGGAGTTGGTATTACTGCTGGTTGCGTATGGGGTATATGGTTCTGCCACTTCCGAGTCCCATGGCCACAGTTACATGTTTTACACAGCTTCGATCTGGTTCTTGGTCGTATCTTGGTTGTTCGGACCGTTTCTTTTTAACCCTTCGGGGTTTGAGTGGCAAAAGATAGTTGAGGACTGGGATGATTGGTCCAAGTGGATAAATACTCCAGGAGGTATTGGTGTTCCAGCAAGCAAGAGCTGGGAATCGTGGTGGGATGAGGAACAAGATCACCTCTATTTCACTGGGTTCTCAGGCAGGTTTTGGGAGGTTGTTCTTTCCCTTCGTTTCTTTCTATTTCAGTATGGGATCGTGTATCATTTACATGTCTGCAATGGAAATAAAAGCATAACTGTGAGTACTATTTCTGATGACTCGTCTCTTGCCTATTTATTTGCATTGCTGAGGACCATGGGATTCTGCCTTTAAAGTAGTAACCCGCCATGTTTATATTCCTTTTTCAGGTATTTGGTCTCTCTTGGCTGGTTATCGTGGCTGTGACAATCATCTTGAAGGTGAAGTCGTATTTTAAAAATCTTCTCAACAACCTATTAATCTCCTCTATGAGTGCTGATTGTGTATATGTTTTTCTGCTATCCTGGGCTACGCAAATCAGATAGTGTCTGTGGGTAGGAGAAAGTTCAGCGCAGATTTTCAGCTGATGTTCAGACTGCTAAAGGCGTTGATGTTCGTTGGATTTATTGTGATGGCTAGCATCCTCTTTAAGTTTCTGAATCTCACAGTTGGTGACATCTTTGCGAGTCTTCTCGCTTTTTTGCCAACGGGATGGGCCCTATTGCAGGTAATGCCTTCCCCTCCCCTCCCTCATGCCTAGTTACAGAATACACAGCTTTTAACAAAGACATGTAGCTTGTCCTCTTACCATACTCAAATCTTGATGCCAGCGAAGCATTATATCTCTGTCATAGAAATAAAATGAATTCGTGCTTCTTAAATAGAAATGGAAATATTAGCTTTGCACAGTTGCATATTCACTGAACAAATTCCACACCGATACTGATGGGGAAAGCAAGAAAGTTATATTGTGATTTAACATATACACTGTGTTGGTGCTTGATTTTGGAGAGAGGTTATTGACTTCTTACTGGAAAACTAAAGAAAGGACAAAGAAAAAGCTAAAATACTAAGATACAGAGAAGGGAAGAAAAGAAAAGAAAAAAAATTCTGCATCAATTTTTTTTCCCTCTTACAAACCTAGTTGCAGTTTTTACTGTTCAACAATATGACAATTCAGAAATTAATTTTTACTGTTCAACGATATGACAATTCAGAAATTCATTTTGTGAGCGTTACATCTTGCTGATGTTATATTAATTTTGTCATCTTCACATAGCGTTGGACAGTTTAAAAAATATTTCTGTGTTACATTAAAGTCCTGTATATTTACTCTATGAAGTTAGTCTTTACCTGTTGAACTAATTAATAGTTTGTGTTCTTGGTGAGAGTGGCATCAGATATCACAAGCATGTAAGCCAGTGATGAAGGCACTAGGGTTATGGAGTTCCACAAGGTCTCTAGCCAGGGGATACGAATACGGGATGGGACTCGTTATCTTTGCGCCTACAGCTGTTCTTGCTTGGTTCCCATTTGTATCTGAATTCCAGACACGGCTGCTCTTCAACCATGCTTTCAGTAGAGGCCTTCAGATTTCACGCATTCTGGCTGGTGGAAGGAAGCATGATTGGTAAGTAAACAAATTTTGACTTCAAGTTGTGGATATCGATCTGACGTCATTTATCATTTTATTACGTCCTCCCTAATAGAAACATAGTTGCACTTCTTGAACATATCTTTGTAGAGACTAATCCTGAACTTTTCAGATCCCAAATATACAATTTAGAACAAATCACATCTTAGGTTCTTTAAATTTACCTTTTGTTGCTTGACTGAATGCAGACAAGGTTTACTACTCTGTCTCACGTATGTCCGGTGAGGGAAGGAGCTGTCTAGCTGGGAATGTGGAACATATGAGCTTTACAGGTCTGTCATTAATGATTGTACAAGAAAATATTGGAGGTACACAATTTAGAATTCTTCATTTAACTCTGTTTTTAGGATGATTCTTCTATGGAATTTTAATAATGTTGATGATGACGTCAATTTTCCAAGGATTATTTACTATTAATAAGGACGATGACGTCAATTTTTTGGGACTTCTAGTTTTGGATAATCATACATATTATTTGTAGTTTGCAAACATTGTTTCTAAATAATTCCGATCTCCATTTTATCATACTGCCTTCACACGGCGGTATAGTGGGAGGTCTTTTAAGATCTTGATTTTTGTTCGGTCAGCTGCACTTCTTGAGTGAAATATCCTTTTTTTTTTTCCCTCCTAAATCAAAGAATTTTCATTAACTTACTGAAAGATTTGCAAAAGAGTTAGGCCAAAGCAGACTAAAGTACAACAAGATTCAGCAAAAGGGAAAAAAAAAACCAAACCCAAGGACTAACTGAACAAACAGACTATACAGGAAGAATAACAGTGGACTGCCATCCAAGGTACGGTATCTAGGAAGAATAACAGTGTATGTGAAAAATACTAACAGTATTTGGAAACCAACTCGATAAAACCCGCACCATTAAAGCCACGCTATAGAAATCAAGCCACTTAGAGACAAGGTTTGAAAAACACCCGTTTTTACCGAAAAAGCGACCGTTAAAACGGTCACACCCATATACCGTGGCCGTGAGGGTCCTCGAACCCCGTGCCTTTATAATGCCGATAAATAGGAAATAACGGCAGTTTTTTAGGGCCGTTTTTCAGTTTTTATACACGTTATAACCGTTTTTCTAAAATTAGTTTGAATGTTTTTCCTTCTAAATAACATTTTAACGTGCGTTTTTTAGAACTGTTTTCCCGTTATCACGCACGTTATAATCGTGTAAATAACTTTCTTACCATTTTTTTGAGTTTTTTTCTTTCTCTGGATTGAACGCTTAAAACTTCAAATTAAATTTTTTAATTGATACAAGGAAAGTAACTACAGGATTAAAAACTTCAAATTTAAAAAATATAGGATTGTTAAACTAGTGTTCATCATTTAAAAAGCTACACGAACCAACTACGACCACCACCTTTTTTTGATTCATTCATGTATTCTTCATGTAAGTACACTTATTTATCTCCATCGCCACGTGTACTAGCAGAACCCACGTGGAGGCCATGTCATAAAGAGGGATGACACGTAGGGGCATCCATGGCATCTAGACGACGTGCCATCTGTCAAGACCAACGGTCGAAGATGAGGAGCATCAAGGATAATCCGCGCAACACCAATGAGTTACTCTACCCCATCACGAGGTAAGATGTAATCAACGGTTGGGGATAGTCCAACCGACGACGAGACGTGACAAGGGAGGCCCGACACCGCTTTGGCACGGCTGGGACGGCCTCAACCACTCGCATTTAATCTTTGCTCGGAGGGCACGTGTCGGACGACCCACGAAGAAAGCGAGGATAGGTCGGCATAATGAGCGTGGGTATTGTAGAAGCCGCGGAGTGACGAGAGAAGTCCGCGGACCATGCACTGAGCACAAGAAGATAAGGTCTCAACGGCTCTTTGTCGGTGGACCCACTTGATTTAGCTATATATATGAACACCCCTTCCCACGGAAAAGGGGATCGAGAGAAAACTAGAGAATAGGAGAGAGATCAGTGAGAAGTAAGTATGAGCATCAACCGGTGGGTTCGATGATCACTCAAAGTCTTAAGACTATTCTTGTAATCATTTACTTCATAGTAATACCCCCTGATCCGTGGATGTAAGCCTTAGTGCAGAACCACGTAAACCATTGTCTTCTTTACATTCAGTATTCACACTTCTTTGTTTATATGTTTACTTCTTAGATCTACCAATTGAGATGTTGAGGAGATCATGATAAACTCATGGGGTTTGGAATCAATGAATCAACATCTACCGGGGAGTCTCAGACTCAATTCACACTTTGATGCGCGTATTTAATACTCGCCGAGATTGTTTGTGGACTTATGGCAATCCATTTGATTTCCGCGTTCACAATATGGCGCTAGAAAACAGGGGACCTTGTCGGTAAAAAGATTTATCTTTCCTGTGACTTTATAGTAACTCAAAAATTTTACTTAGAACGTAGACGGATCTCTGTTTAAACTCATTTTTCGCACGTATCCGTATTCTTTGTCTTTGTCTAACAGGTGATCCGGGTCTTTACGAATTTTTAACTAGCGAGATCACGAGTTTTGGGGCTATTTTTCGCACGTATTTATGTCTATTGTATTTTCTACCAATAGATCCGGGCATTGTGTAACCTTTAAACCAACGGATCTACGTGTTTTAAGCGATATTTCAAACATAATTTCCACCAATAGATTTAGACCGATTGCAAAGAACAACCCATGGACCTTATCCCGGTCAAATCCGCGTCCGTTTATGTTTTTCGAATTGTTCGCCAAACTAACGGCTCGAAAGTACACTCATCGCCACTAGAAATCGAGCTTATGAAATCAAGTTTGAATTAATGACTAACCCGTGGACTTTTTGTCTCGGTTTACCTCCGTGTTCTCGTGCGAGAATATTACAATGGAAAGGAACAAAGATCTTAGGAAGACAAAGGTACCTTCAAAAGAGGCACTTAGGACTACGCCGGTAGTAACAAGGAGCAAACAAAGGGCGCGGGACTCTGTTAGGAGACAAGACGAGAATGGAGCGGAAAGCACATTCCTTTCGGATGCGGGTATCATTGCAATGGAAGCAAAAGAAGGCGCGGCGGCAAAAGGCTGCTACACCCTGCGAAGGAACTTCTCAAGTGGTCGCCTCCAAAGTGGCCGACTACAACCAGGCCTACGGAACCTCGAAGCGGTGAGCGAGAATCGGTAATCCAGAACCCTCCTTACGGGATGCCGCGAGACTAATGAACCAAACGAACGACGCACACAGGATCCTACGAAATGATCGAGCCGGGTAGACGGCTAGCGGAGGAAATCAACACCGCGGCCCCGAGGGACAAGCTCAGTACGAGATAGGAACAAATCAAGCATCAAACCGATCAAGGTGATTTTGGCGCAATTAGAAGAACTAAAACGGAATCGGCGAGACATACGCGGACGCGGTGGCCTTACTAGCCCAAGAGAACAAAGCAATTAAGAGAGAAGATCCTCCAAAGCGCGGAGCTAGAGAATCGGCGGGACGAGGCTAACTCGGTACAGAATAGAGACCGGAGGATGATCCTCGAGAACACACCCGCGGTAGTCAACCAAAGAGGAATACCCCAAAGAGGTGCGCGGAATAATAGAAGGCCCGACCCGGACTATCACCCGGATACTTCAGACTACTATGATGAGGAGGAGGCCACGACGTCACAACCTACAAGGAAGGCACGGCCTTCCATTCAAGAAGAACACTTGTTTGGCAATGGAGAGTCTCCCCGCGAGAGATGTTAGCAGAGATCAATCAAATCAAAACCGAGGCAAGGAGGTGGAAGACTAGAACAGGTTATGAAGGAAGCCAACACCACCCCCACTCGACCCAGATTGGCCACGGCTACCATACCGCGAAGTGTCGGTCCCATCCTTTGAGTGTTACGACGGATCCACCGATCCATTTGCTCACCTACGATATTACAACGGGGTAATGGCGAGATGGGACCACGACGAAGCTATACTTTGCGAGATACTTTCCTTCAAGCCTGAAAGGATCGCGCTATCTTGGTTTGATAACCTCAAGCCGGGATGCATCAATTCGTATGATCAACTCACGGAAAAATTCTTGGCCACCTACATGTATAACAAGGTTGTAAACACAGGGATGGACAAGCTCTTCTCGCTTGCAATCAAATATAAGGAATCCATTCGGGAATACACGGATAGATGGCACAAGATATGTCAAGCCATAGGACACGTGGACCCCGTGGTGAGTATTAACTGTTACAAATGGGGGCTTGACAGGATGAGCCCGTTGTTTGTCGAAATCCACGGCACCACCCCAACCACAGAGGGAGATTTGAGGATAATCATCGAAAAACACGCGAGGTTGGAAGAAATTCAAAGAGAGAACCCAAGAGCACAGGCTCAACGACCTCCACGGACAAACTCCGCGGAACAAGTAAACAGACCCAGCAGATACGAAAAGGATCAGAAAGATGACCACAAAAGGAGTGGAAGAAAATTCAAGGCGAGTCTACACGAAACTCAACACCGCCTACGCACGCATCTTAAAGGAAATCAAGAACCGCGAGAACTTAGACTGGCCCTGGTCTAAGGGGAAGCAACCTCCGGCCTCGGCGGAGTCCAAAGAGTACTGTGATTTCCACTGCTTCTATGGGCATCCAACAGAGAAGTGCAAAAATCTCAAAATAATGATCCAAAAAGTTTGGTAGACGCAGGGGATCTCAAAAATTACGTAGAGAAGGCTGGAACGGAGGACAGAACCAAACGCAGCAAACAGGTCCAATTGCCAGAGGGTAACCGTACACTAAATACTATATCCTGCTCGGAAAACAAAGAACCAACCCTAACCGCACAAATAGGGAAAAGATTGAGGAAGCAATTTGAAGACTATTGTGAGCTCTACAACTTAGACGGAAAAGAAATGGAAGAGCACGAAGAATGGATGAACGCACCTCTAACCTTCGAGGCCGAGGACATTGAGGATGACATGGAAGATCACAACGACCCTTTGATCCTCACTTTGCCAATCGCAGGATGCAACATAAAGAAAATACTCATTGATGGAGGGAGCTCCGTAACGTCTGTTTCATGATACCTTCAAGCGTATGGAGCTTAATGACGAGCAACTCTTGACCTCGCACTACACCATCTACGGGTTCAATGGTACGGCTACGAAGCCTCTCGGGGATATTATTTTGCAAGTAGACGCGGGTCCCATGAAAGTTGACGCCGCTTCAAGTGTGGTGAACACGCCTTCACCCTACAATGCCATTATTGGACGAAAATGGGTACACAAACTTAAGGGAGTCGCATCCACCTACCATCAATACCTTAGGTTTCCTACTCCTTTAGGGGTAATGGAGATCAAGGGTGATCAAGTTTCCGCAAAGGAATGCCGGGCAATGCAAATACGACTCAACAATGAAGAAGATGAGAAAAGAAGAACCCGCAGGCCGGAACAAGGCAACATCCAAAGACCAAGCCATCAATGAATACTTGGGACGGAACCTCGTGGAAGAGCTTGTCCAAGGGGAACTCCATCGGAAACACCGAAGCATCAACATCAATGCTAACCGGGATGCTCTCGCAAACAAAGAATCGAGCCTACCAAATAGCAATTAAAGAAAGTTCCTCACCTTGGGGAACCAAAACCCACATTCACATCCTTAGAGGCGGTGAAGGAAGTTAACATAGGAACGGAGGAGAATCCAAAGAAGATCAAGATAGGAACTCTAATGGACGAAGAACGCGAAACCTCATTTGGTGAAACTACTAAGAGAGTACGCGGATATCTTCGCGTGGAAACTATCCGACATGCCTAGGAATAGACCAAAAGCGCATACAACATGAGCTGCGCATTAAAACTGGCACACCCAGGTAAGACAAAAGATACGAAAGGTGGCTCTGAGAATATCACAAAGCCGTAGAAACGGAGTCTGCGAAAGCTCTTTGGAGGCTGGTTTCATAAAAGAAGTCAAATATCCTACTTGGATATCTAACATGGTAATAGTACCAAAGAAGAATGGAGGGGTCGGAATGCATCGACTTCACCAACTTGAACAAAGCGTGCCCAAAGGACGAGTTATCCACTACCCAAAGCATTGATCAACTAGTCGACGCAGTGAGAAGGATACAAAGAGCTATCATTCATGGACGGATATTAAGGTACAATCAACTATTTTTAGCCAGAAGAAGATCAACAACATACGTCATTTTACACACCCCACGGCTTATATTGCTATGTGAGGATGCCTTTCGGACTCCGGAACGCTGGAGCAACATACCAAAGGATGGTCGATGCTATTTTTAAGCCATGGATTGGAAGGACCTTGGAGATCTACGTTGATGATATGTTGGTAAAAAGCAGATTGAAGAATAACCATCACCAAGACCTGAGGGATATCTTCGAATCCATGAGAGAACATAATATGAAGGTAAATCCGGAAAAGTGCACCTTTGGAGTAACGTCCAGAAAATTCCTTGGGTATCTGGTGACAAAAAGGGGCATTGAAGTGGACCCTTAAAAATCCGAGCCATAGTAGACATGCCATCCCCAAAGAACCTAAAAGAAGTACAAAAACTCAATGGATCCCTAGCAGCTCTAGGAAGCTTCATCTCGAGATCCGCGGATAGATGCAAACTCTTTTTTAACATACTAAAGAAGGGGACGAAATTTGAGTGGACTGCAGAATGTGAAGAAGCCTTCCTAGGCATCAAACAATATCTAGCGGAGATCCCCACCCTTCAGAAACCAGACCCTGACGAAGTCTTGGCACTATACATCGCGAGCAACGCAGACAATGCGGTAAGCGCCGTGCTGGTGGGACCCACACAAAGGAGGAACGGCCAATCTACTATGTCGGCAAGACCACGAATTCCGCGGGAAAGAAACTACACAAGAATCGAACAACCGATTTTAGCCATCGTATGGTCTACCTTAAAGCCGAGGACGTACTTCTTAACACATGACATACGTATCCCATGTCGGGCACCCTTAGAAGCAATCCTCAAAGGGGGGGAAAAGTAGGACGCATAGCAAAATGGAGCACGTGCCTCGACCAATTCAACATCCACTATGAGCTTCAACACTCTCAGAAATCGCAAGTGTTAGTAGACTTCCTAGCTGATCTACCTCTGGACAACGAAGAAGAGGTGCGCATACAAGGATGGAGGGCCGCGGGCGCTCCAGAAATAGAAAAACAAAAAGAACCAAATAATATCCTTGAACCAGTAAACCCGCGGCAATGGGAGGTCTTTGTCGACGGCTCCAAAAACGAGAGAGGGCGAGGGACGGGCATCGTCATCACCACACCCACTGGGGACGAGGATCGTGCACGCATTATTTGGAATTTGAAGGCCATACCAATAACATCGTGGAATACGAAGGAGTGGTCCATGCTCTCCGTTTGATAATTGAAATGGGGATACAAGAAGTGCGTTTAACTAGTGACTCACAACTAATCATACGGCAGATAGGCCACGAATACAACGTGTCGACGCAACACTAATGGCATACATGACTCTAGTACAAACGTTGGTTTCCTAGATACCAAAAATCAAGTTCCGACACCTGCGTAGGAAGGAACTCAGGCACGCGGACGCCTTGGCATACATACCAGCCATGCTCAAGAACGAGGATGTCAAAGCAATCAAGATAACAAGGGTGTACGAACCATCCGTCAAGCCCCAAGAGATATGCGCGGCTAACCAACGCAAACCCAGGGAAGAAGATATCTCTGACGATGATATCGGAGAGAACATAATCGACGATTTCCAGGACGATGACATCATGCGCCAAGCAGATGAGGACGACGATTACAGTCGGGAAGAAGATTGGAGAATCGAAATCCATTCTTTCCTTAAAGAAGGGAAACTCCCCAAGGAAACCAAACAGGCTAGGAAAGTACAATCCAGAGCAGGCATGTACGAGCTAAGAGACGGAACCTTGTACAGAAAATCGTTCCTCGGGCCGCTTCGCCGCTGCCTGTCCCGATCCGAGGGACATGCCATCTTGAAAGACATCCATAGAGGAGACGCGGGGAATCACAGCGGAATGAGATCCCTTGCAGATAAGGCAAAGACACAGGGCTACTCTTGGACAACCATGATCGAGACGCGGTCGAGAATGGCGTAAAGATGCGAAGAATGTCAAAGATTCGGCAGACGAATCCACGCCCCGGCTGTAAAGTTAAACTCTGTGGATAGTCCGTGGCCCTTTGCAAAATGGGGTATCGACATAGTGGGCCCGTTCGTATCAGGGACCGAGAAAAGGAGATTCCTAATAGTGGCAACGGATTACTTCAGCAAGTGGGTAGAAGCCAAGGCACTGGCAAGAATTCGTGATTCAGACGTCTTTACTTTTATTTTTCAAAATATCATTTGCAGGTTCGGCATCCCCGCAGAGATAGTTTCCGACAACGGTAAGCAGCTGCAAGGAAAGAATATCGACTTACTGTTCGACACTTTCAAAATCCGAAAAAACAAATCCACCCCCATATACCCACAGAGCAACGGACAAGCAGAAGCCACGAACAAGACTTTGGCACTCATCCTTAAAAAACAACTAGACGAGTACAAGGGGCGGTGGTGTGAACAATTACATAACGTTCTGTGGGCATACAGAACAACTCGAAGATCAGCTACAGGAGAATCACCATTTTTACTCACATATGGAGCAGAAGCAGTAATCCCCACGGAAATTCTACTACCAACAACAAAGACAGAAGCATGGGAGAAAAACCTCACCACGGATATGATGTTGGAAAAGCTTGACGATCTCGAAGAAAGGAGAGAAGCGGCACTGCAAAAGATGGAAAACTACCAGCGCAGGCTAGCCAGGGAATATAACAAAAAAAGTAAAACTTAGGAATTTCGTAGAAGGGCAATATGTATTAAGAACCATTCCCCAATATCAGCGAGAAAAGAAGTGGGGAAAATTAGCACCAACTTGGGGAGGACCCTACGTAATACACGACATCGCGGGAAGCGGCTCTTACTATCTGCGTAATCTGAAAGGGGAAATCCTCATGCATCCGTGGAATGCCAAATATCTCAAGCCATACTACCCGTAACCTATCACCTGCGTATGCATTTCAGAAGAAGAAAAGGGACGTACAAGTCTACATGTTTCTATCTCTGATAAAGGAGTAACGCACCTTAACTTTTCAATCAATCCAAGCTTTCATCTTCAAGTGTCATATTCTATTCATTACCCATACGCATTTCAATTTATTCAAAACCCACAACCTATGAGACACATGTATATATTACTTACACAATGTACATTGAAAACCATACCACATCTTAAGAAAATATCAATACTATCGTTACCCCGTGGACGTAGGCCTTAGGGCTGAACCACGTAAATCGTTGTGCAATTATTATTATTAAGAATTGGCATTATACTTTAGTAAGAGGGATGTCCCGCACAAAGCGTGGATCATACCCACTGCATTATACCGGGCAATATCCGTACAAAGCATACACATGCAATCTCTCGGAACTCTCCGTAAGCGTCTATGAGTGTATAACCGGGGCGACTTCCCTTGAACGAGATACCCAAGCAATATTACAAGCCGCGAACTCAATGAAATATATCCTTGAATGTCGGCGAGACCCCCACCGTTCAGAAATCCTCTGGCCCAGGAATTAGCTGGACGGGGTGCAAGGTCACAAGATAATTCCGGGGATATCAACCTACGGAATTGCGCAAACAATACACTTTCTCAAATTCAAAGATCAACATCCTTGGATTGTAAACACTACGGAATTACTCATTACGTTAACTTAATTTGTAAAGCCGATAGATGCAAATTCAACAAAATTCAAATTGATTTAAACACCAAAGTTTGATCTAGTACATGGCGAGTTGATTACAAGCCTAACAAGAAGAGTAGCAAAAACGCCAAAAAGGATAAGCAATCGAGATCAATCCCTAGCATACTAGATATGATCTCTTGGGAAGGAGCATTATCCGCGGGTTTGTCCTTCAGCGAGGAAGGAACACTACCACCAGAGGAGGGGCCAGAAGAACCTGAAGGGAGCGCGGGTACAGGACGCCGAGTATAATTCTTGTTTAACCCATGGTTTTTCCTGAGATCCAACTCAATCTCACCAAGAGTTCTATTAATCTCTTCTGCCAACTACTTACGAGCCACGAAGCCTATGGCTACACTCTTCATCTCGGCCTGACTTAGGGAAGTGGAAAGAAGGTCCACCTTTTGATTGACATGCTTCAGCGTTTCCTCCGAGACAAGGCCAGACCACGATGGTAATCGACTTGGCCCTCCAATTGAACTACCTTAGCTCGAGCTTCGGCAGAAATTTGTCATCCGCGGCTCGAAGGCGTCCCGGAGCTCTGCGGATAATAGAAAAAGAACAGTTATAACAAATACAATACAAAGCACACTCGATGACAAAAACGTATACCTTCACAATGATCAACCGCGGAATCCCTTGCTTCTGCGGCATAATCATATTCATTTGATAACCTATCATAATCTACCAGAAGATTATGAGCATACCGACTCGCGCTTAGGTCATCTCGAAGCATCGAGTCCGAATGACGATATCGATTAACCTCATCATTCTTCGATTCCAACCCCTTGTTAAGACGATACATAGTCACCTCTAAGTTTTTCTCACGCTCAACCTGACGGGCCACATCAGCTCGAGACGCGGATAAGGCACTACTGAGAGCGCCAGATTCTGCCCTAGCATCGTCTCTTTCCTTAGCAAGACGCTGCATATAAGCCCGCACATCCGAGGGATGAGAAGACCGCGCTTGCCGCAGCTCGTCTTCCATAACATTAAGCTTAATTTCTAAATAGGAAATCTGACCGCGGGCTTTCTCAAGATTATCCCGCGTCCATAAAAGAGCCCCGTTGAATAAATGACGGTCATGGTTGTTTCGATTTTGCAGATCTACCAAGCAAAGCTTTTTCTTACGCCATTCTTCGGCCATAGCGTTATGAACATCCGCGCGGGCATTCCATTTCGCCGATTCACTCTTAAGTTTTTCAACTAACTCGGCAATGCGACCTTTTTGACGAGTTCTCTCATTCCGAAGCCACAACAACTCGGGGACTCCACCCATCGAAGACGAGACAACGGGATGAGGGAAGAAGAAGAAAACTCGAGAACATATAAGGAGCAGGTAACTATCAAAGAAGAGGAGACGCAGACCTGAAATAGACGAAGAGTTCTTCTCAGCAACCGCTAACTTGGCCTTAACCGAAGCCAGCTCAGAACGCAGCTTCGCCTCTTCCGCGTCCTGCTGCTCCTTACGCTTAAGCAGACCCTTCAGCTCTGCTATTTCCTCATCTTTAGCGGAGACCGCAGCTTCAACGCCCGTAAGCTTCTCTTCACAATGCCGGAGCTTCCCTTCTAGCTTGAGAGACTTAGCCTTGAAGAGCCGGTAAAGATGGTGGTTACAATACTCACTCCTCATCATCTATCAATCAAAAAGGGAAATTAGTTCACAACACATTTAAGCAAAATCAGGGGTAGAAAGAGCAGGACAAACCTCCAATAACCGCTGTTGGGGATAATCGCATCGGCACCCATCAAAGCAATGGCCATCATGCCAAAGAACCGTAGGGGGAGGATCCACCACGAGATCAATCCCGCTGGCCACAAGATTCTCGCCCCACCCTCGATCTACCACCTCCTCCGGGGTTAGCTCCATATGCCGGCGAGTAAAAGAGTCCGAACTCTTTTCCCCTTCAATCACAGGGGCAGGATGAGGCACGACAAGCAAGTTTTTCTTTTGCAGCCACGCCAAAACAGCATCATCACCATCCGCGACCAAGGACCGCGTGAAGTCATCTGAGGGAGAATCTGAGGGCGTCCCACCAAGCGAGGCACCAGTATTACTTAGCACCAAAACCCCACCAGCAGTGGAGGAGGTGCCGACACAAACCTCGGGATGCACCGCCAAAACCCCAGCATCAGATCCGCGTGTGGGGTCACCCCCGCAGCTATCCTTAAGGACATTCCAGTCATCACCAGCTGGAAGCAGATTGAAGTCCGAGACAAGCCCCATAACTGTGGCCATGTCAAATGATTGTTCCCCGGATAAAACCTTACCAAAGGAAAACTCGCAATAAGCATCCCCATCCTTGTCACCACTATCAAGAGCAATTCTCTTACCCTTGTCCACAACATCCCCATCCTTGGTAGCCCCCTCAGCCTGAGCATCACCACCACCACCAGTGGCCTGATCACCACCACCACCACCAGTAGCCTGATCATTACCACCACCACCAGTGGCCGGATCACCACCACCACCACCAGTGGCCGGATCACCACCACCACCACCAGTGGCCTGATCACCACCACCTCCACCAACGCTCCCACCGGCAATACTATCTACTTCTTGAACGGGCGGAGAAGTCTCACCTGCTCTTCCCCATCGGAAACATCCTCATCACCATCCACGGGACTGTTCACATCCTCGAAGTGTGTAAAACCCTCGGTGGGAGAATTCGACGATTGCTTGGGATTGATCTTCTTATTTCTACGCACCTACAACACATAATGATAAAAGAGCCATCGGCATCTCCTTTCCTTAGCATAATCAATATTATTTAAGAAAACGAAGGGGCATATATACGTAGAAAACAAACAACACACCTTAGCAACATTAGTATTCTGCGGAAGAAGGTTAGTATCAGAGATATCTTCGTCTTCCGCGTCATCAACATCGCGATTATAAGCAAAATCCATACCTACAAAACTCATCGCCAAGGGCGATGAATGGGCATAACGAGCGGGGAGAAGCTTCGCGATGAGGACATCCTTGATAGGCTGCCAACCATGGGGTCCAGGGACCCAACCATAGGCCCACGGACCAACGACTTCAAGAACATTGGCAGACCATTCATAGTCATGATCACGCTTAATTCTCTCATCAGCGGGAATAGGAAGACCTTCGGCACCAGGAACCCTCGCCATCTTGGAATCACTTACCTCGCTCAAAAGTCGAACTTCCCCCTTAACAGGAGCAATGTTCCGCAGACTCACAGACCACGGCTTACGAGTATTCCTGTTAACGTAATCTCCAAAGGATTTGTTAAAATTTTCAGGAGTGTACCACCCTTTCTCCTTTTCTAATTTAGGAGCATAGCAGGTCATCATCGTTTGCCCCTTGCTACGAAGATAGCATTCCCGGAGATGGCGAAGATAGTTTCCTGTCAACTGTTGCACCCCACGATTATGACTTTTCTTGGCAGTATCGCGGCTAGACAAGACCCGGTAGTAGAAATCATCACCGGCTTTATACAAAGGTAACATCAAACCGGCCTCGAAAGCACCCACGGTCGTCAGCAAATGAAAGGCATCATACTGGTAATTGGTAACCATCTCATAAGTTATATCTTTATCATAGGCATAAAAACGCACTTGGAAGTGCTGAAGACCGTGCTTCAGTTTGAAGGCCTCAAGATCAATGTGTCGGAAAGTAAACTTCTTATTACCCAAAGGTAAAGGACGAAAAGTAACAGCAGAGTCTTCCTCGAAAGCACCTCCCGTAGTATCTTCCGCAGAACCCGCTGCCTTCTTCTTAGGAGGAACTACATCTCCCGAAGATTCTATCTCTGCAGCCTTTCTCTTCGAAGACAGAGTCTTAGTTGACTTACTTGAACTAGGCACAGGTAGATTAGTCCGCGGTGGAGGCCTGGTGCGGAGAGGCTGCACATTTAAAGGTTCAGCGCGCGGATTTTGCTGCTTAGGAGACCCACCTCTAGGGCAATTCACGGCATATCTAGACCCCTGCGGCGGATCACCCCTTTTAAGCGAAGATCTCTGACCAGGGGACGAGGATGTTCGTCCATCCCGAGGATTATCCTGGGTAAGTGAAGGCGGAGCTCCACCCCTAATATTGGAATCACTCCGAGGAGATCTGTGAGGACTTGACGGAGGAGTTTGGTAAGGAACCCGCGGACGGTCGGACATGTCTGCGGGCACAAACACGAATAAAAGTGCAAGTCAGAGGCAAGGAAGATCGAAAAGCAAGAAAATCTCAAGAACAGCAGCAAATGTGAAGAAAACCCTAGATTTCATCTACAATTACTTAAACCCTCAAATTATTATTCAAACTCAAAAGAAGAAAAATAAGATTAAAGCATGGCTCAGTGGCATCAACTCTCAAATCCCAGGATATACATAAGATTAAATTCATCATTGACGCATCACCAGAAAATCAAAAACTCAACAGGGTTAGGCAGGGCGAATAAGCGGAGTAAAAAAAAAAAAAATCATACCTGAACCTCAAAGAGCAAAGCAGCAGCAGCAACGAAGGCGACAATGAAGGCGGCAGCGACAGCAGTAGCAGCAGCAGCAGCAACGGCAGCAGCAATAATGGTGTCAGAGGAAGTTAAGAAGATGAAGAAGACAAAGGAACAGAGAATAAACAGGGAATGTGAATTTAATTCACATTCTCTCATTCCTCTCTTTTTATAAGACCAAGAGAAACCGTCCACTACCCAAAGGGAAGTTATGGCCGGATATGGGAAACGTGCACAATAAATGCAGGTAGCACCTTTTTAGGAGAAGTCATGAGGAGGGAGATAAAAACGTACCACACGATTCTTCTTCCAACTAAAGCTAGCGCCCAGTCACAAGAAGAGGGGCAAATTGTAAGTACACTTATTTATCTCTATCGCCACGTGTACTAGCAGAACCCACGTGGAGGCCATGTCATAAAGAGGTATGACACGTAGGGGCATCCATGGCATCTAGACGACATGCCATCTGTCAAGACCAACGGTCGAAGATGAGGGAGCATCCAAGGTAGATAATCCCGCGCAACACCAATGAGTTACTCTACCCCATCACGAGGTAAGATGTAATCAACGGTTGGGGATAGTCCAACTGACACAGACGTGACAAGGGAGGACTGACACCGCCTGGCACGGACTGGACAGCCCCAACCACTCGCATTTAATGCTGCTCAGAGGGCACGTGTCAGACGACCCACGAAGAAAGCGAGGATAGGTCAGCATAATGAGCGTGGGTATTGTAGAAGCCGCGGAGTGACAGAGAAGTCCGCGGACCATGCACAGAGCACAAGAAGATAAGGTCTCAACAGCTATTTATCAGTGGACCCACTTGATTTAGCTATATATATGAACACCCCTTCCACAGAAAAGGGGGATCGAGAGAAAACTAGAGAATAGGAGAGAGATCAGTGAGAAGTAAGTATGAGCATCAACCGGTGGGTTCGATGATCACTCAAAGTCTTAAGAATATTCTTGTAATCATTTACTTCATAGTAATACCCCCTGATCCGTGGATGTAAGCCTTAGTGCAGAACCACGTAAACCATTGTCTTCTTTACATTCAGTATTCACACTTCTTTGTTTATATGTTTACTTCTTAGATCTACCAATTGATATGTTGAGGAGATCATGATAAACTCATGGGGTTTGGAATCAATGAATCAACATCTACCAGGGAGTCTCAGACTCAATTCACACTTTGATGCGCGTATTTAATACTCGCCGAGATTGTTTGTGGACTTATGGCAATCCATTTGATTTCACCGTTCACACTTCATTTTCTCGGCGGTTCCTTTCCACATCATAGTCATCGTCGTGGGGGTACTGTCTATCTTCGTTTGCATAAGTATTATCATCATAATAACCTTCATTATCGTCATCATAACCCCCTTCATTTTCATCATCATTGTTACCTACTTGATAATTGTTATCAATATTAGAATTATATCCTTCGTTCATATGTTGAACACCATGGTCAGAGCGATCGGAAGTGTAACGAGAATCATATGTTGGATTCGCATTCTCATAACCTTGTGTATTGTCTCCAAATGAAAGATTACCAAAGTCATAAACAAAGTCACTCACTGATAACCTTTCGTATGGGATTTGAACTTCAGGATCATGCCAGTTGTATGGTAGAGGGACATGCTCCGGATTATTAAAGGCTTCCTCTTCCAGCATATTTAACCATTGTTCTTCTTGAGGTAAAACCGGTGTTTCGTCTTCCCCCGCTATTCAGTCAAGCATATTGTCATCCCTCAGTAGACTATGAACGTCGTGAACATCAATGTTATGTCGCCTTGCTTTACCTTTAATTCTTTGTTGCTCCAACTTCAAATTGTACTGGGACATATACACCGAGATCATTTATTCTCGATGAAAGTAAACGATTGCGTAGTTTGGTGTGGATTCTTTCAAACACACTCCAATTCCTCTACGATCCAGACGATGTATTTTTTTGACTTAATATCTTTACTGCAATCTTCTGGAGGTATGGATACTCAGCACCATAAGATAACCACCAACTTACATGATCACCATGTTGAGCTGCAATACGTGCTGATGGTGATGCAAATTGACCTTGCATCATTCGCATTCTTCCCGCCTACAAAGAAAAGTACAATTGTTACTAGAAATTCAAATTACTTAATTAAACATATTTGGAGATAGTATTAGTAATTTTGTACCTCTAGCATGTATTTTGCTTGTTCTTGCGGACCACTAACCATTTTTGATATAACTTCAGTAAGACAAATTTGGGGCTTAGAAATTTCATTATTGATGAGATTAGTTGTTGGGTTAAAGATGTAATAAGGATTGAGAAATTACGCTGCAGCATGAAGAGGAGAACTCAACTGACTTTTCCATCGTTTCTTTATTACACCCACGATAGAAGCATTTCGATTTGATCCCAAACCCATTTGTATAGTTTCCACACATGTAGCAAGTGCATGGAACAAATAACCCATGGTGGGTTTGTCTGAGTCCACTCAATAAAGGACCAACCATTATGCATGCATTTTGACACGTCATCCAGAACATCTCATTTGAAATAATATTCTTCACTTGTCTAGCTTGTTTAGTTTTGCCTCATCCGATTTCAGAAATTCTTTGTCCAGAAATAGGCTCTCGATAGCATTACGTTGATCTATGATGCTTTTGATTGCAATAAAATTCGTTGAAAACCTTGTTAAGCCAGGGCGCAATAGATTGCGTCCTGTAGAATGTTGTCGAAATCTATCAATAACCCAACCATGATTGTAAATAAATTTGCTAATCTGTCTTGCTTCTCCGATCACATCTTTAACAAAGGGGAATATTTCCATATCTTCCAACATCAAGTCCAATACGTGAGCAGCACAAGGTACCCAGAAAAATGTGCCATATTCTGAAGCCAATCTCTTACCTATTCAAACAAAAATAGAAAGAAGTTAATGATAATATATTCCCAATATATATATGTATGTATGTATAAAATAAAATGAAGTTATTCTTAGTTACCTGCAGCTTTGAATTGGGATCCTTGATCTGTTACTAATTGAACAATGTTTCTCGGACCGACATCATCTATAACGGGCTTGAACAAAGTAATTAAATACTCTGTCTTCAACCGATTATGTTCTATGTCGACACTTTTCAAAAACGTAATTCCACTGCCACTGTAAACTAGAAAGTTTACAATCATATGATTGCTTTTGTTTTTCCAACCATCAGATATGAGTGTACAACCATATTCTCTCCAATATTGTCGTTGGACAGACATCACATATTTTTCAATTCTTTGTTTTTCTGAAGTTAATATGGGATTCGACAACTTATAAGATGATGGAACTCCATAGTATTGGCCGAAATTTGCAACTGCATTGAATGCCTCGTGGTACTGAGATGAGTTAGCCACATTGAAGGGAATATCATTGGCATAGAAAAAACTTCCAACAGAAGAATCGACTTTTTCCCGACATGTTTTACTTTGGCCAAATTTTGCCATCGAAGGTTGAGAATCCTTAGAAGTTATATTGTCCTCCCATATCCACATACATCCTAGGTGGTTGTGATGGCTGCATAGTAGACCTAGGTATTTCTGTAGAGGCCCGAGGACCGAGCGATGTACCATCTCCGACATGAATATTCTTATTTTTTCGTCCAAAAAGGTTCTTGAAAAACCCATTCTTTTTCTTTTGTGTGACTGGTACTTGTTCTTCTTCTACATGAAAATCTGGTTCTTCTTCATCTATACCACACACAGGGTTCCATGGCTCATTATGATACACTTGTTCTGAATCTTCGTTATCATATTCTGCTTTTCTTTGCCTTTTTGCTTTTCTTTGATAAAAAAACTATAGATGCATCATCATGCAGTGACGGTGGGGTACATGACTTGGACGTAATAATCATATCATCTTATAAGTAGTGAAATTTTAGATCGAATCTAATAATGGGTTGATTGATTCTACCCTAATTCACCATGCAATGCCTAGTTTACTGAGTTTTTTAAGCATTCAATGATTGACTTTTAGAAATTAGTACCCTATAGACGAGTTAAAACCCCGCCTACTTCTTGGCATCTGATGGAAATTCTGCAATCTAATAAAGGGACAAGTCTACCTAGCTAGGTTATGCACTCTCTTAAATTGGATTGATGATTGTTTCTTTCTTCACATTACTCATTGCATAGTTGCTGCCGACGAAATTTTAGTGGCTATAATTGACCGTCACGAATTTTATCAAATTTTCGTAAATTGTATAGTAAAAAACATTTTAAAACACCTATGTAAGGAATATAAACATGACTATCGAATTATACATATTTCTTATACTAACAATAATCAATCAAAATGGTAGTATTAAAAATATCTCATTTCTTAATGATATATAGGTCATCTATTAGTGAGACAAATTTTAAAATTTAATAGGTCATCTATTTAGGGACCGAGGGAGTATTAAAAAACAAAAAAACCTAGTAACAACGTTTTTAGACTCGTTAAAATGTTTTCACGCATGTTATAACCGTTACATAGGAATTTCAGATCATAATTTTTACGGAAAATGGGTCATTTGTCCAAAAAATTTTAAAACATGGTTCAAATGGACGAGTAAAAATTATTATGGGTGAAATGGACAAAAAAAAATAGCAAGGATGAAACTGGATTCATCCTGGTTTAAACTTAAAAAATAACGAGGATGAAACTGGATGCATCCTGATGTAAATTAAAAATAAGAAAAAAAATTTGAAAATGGGTAGGATGAAAATGGTTACATCGTGGCTATTTTTATATTTTTGTCCATTTAAACAGTATCAAAATTTTTTTAAATGTCTTTTTCACCCAGGAATTATTCATTTTGGTCTTTTTAACTAATTTTGTGTAATTTTTTTTTATTTTCTATTTAACCGTTACAACGCCCATTATTTTAGAAAAACGTCCAAAAAACGCATTTTTTGCCCAAAACGTGCTCACACCTGTCAAAACGCATTATAACGGTCACGCCTAGTGCCCGTGACCTGAGTCTTGACCCTTTTTTTCAAACCTTGCTTAGACATACCCGAGGAACAACAGGTCAACAGTATGTGGTGGCGTAACTGTAATAAAATAACATATTGTTCCCTTTATTCTTCTGGCGATGGCTTCATTAAAACTCCTCGGACTGTAGTTGCAACGGATTTCGATAATAACATAGTCAGGGTTTATCTTAAAGGAATGCCAAACATAACAACCTGGTCGTTGTAGTATAGTGGTCAGTATTCCCGCCTGTCACGCGGGTGACCCGGGTTCGATCCCCGGCAACGGCGTTTTTTTATATGTTGACATTCAAATGCTTTTGCTGAACTGCAGAACTTACGTTTAGCTTAATCAAAGAATTTTCCTTCACAATCGAGAGATTTACAGAAGAGTTAGGCCAAAACAGACTAAGGCACAACAAGATTAAGCAAAAGAAAAAAAAAAAAAAAAAATCCAGAAGGACAACTGAACAAACAGAGCTAGTAACACTATACAGCAAAAGCTAAATGAGGACTGACATCCAAGGTAAGGTAACATAGGAAATATTCCGAAACGAATTCAAGTAAGAAGCACATAAATCCCTAATTGCAGCAAATGCTGTGTTCAAATATTCTCCGTCTTTCACGAACTACAACAAAAAACAAAGGCTTTTTTTTCACATTCTCTGGTTCCACTTATTCTTCTGGTGCTGGCTTCTTTATAACTCCTTGAATTGCATTATCAAACAATTTCGATAATGATACAGCAAAGTGGCAAAGATAGTTTTTCATACTGCTCTAAATTTCAAATGTATATTATTTTCACAAATGGGTAACAGTAAGCATATCATGAACATGTACCAGATGAGGTTGTATTTGGCTAGTCAGTTGAGTCTAATGACTCATGGAGTAGTATATTGGTATATAATGAACATAAGAGACATAGCAGTTTGTTCTGGCATTCTTCATGTTGATTCGCAAGTGGATTGGTCTCTCTAAGGCAGTGCCAGCACCTGTGAGTAGAAACAAAACCCATCCAATTGACATAATCCGATATAGACTAAGAAGAAGAGAAGCAACTACACAACTATCCAGAGGGAAGAATTAGATGCTATAGTAAAGAGCAATAGACAATATAAAAAAGAGCAATAATAATACAAAAAGGTCTATGTGTTTCATAATCATTTATGCATTTTGAGATGTCATCATGAATTCTAAATTAGGCAAGAGGACTGAACATTTAAACTCATTCTTCCTTTAAAGAACGTACAGAAATTTTAAACGACTCCCAAGCATTAAAACTAACTTCCCTGGAAGGCAACTAATATGATAACATGGCATTACTTAGTCAAAAGAAGGTGAGAGCTCAGGCGTTTAGAATGGCAAATGATAACAGGATTTTGAGATGCTGTAACAATGACATGACTTGACAACCAGCTTGATTATTTGCGTCTTAGGGGTTTAAGCAGACCTCTTGAAGTGCACCTATCATAATGTATACTAAGGCTCAGGTGAACCTATAACTCTGGAATTTAGTTAAACATGGTAATCGAAAACTGAACTAATAACGACCCTTTCGCGGAAAAGAATCCACAAGTAGACTACTTTTGACCTTAAAAGTAACACCACTTTAACTTGAACCTTGCTCTCTTGACATTAAAGAATTACCGCAAGATGAGCCTATACTTAAACTAGTAGACGCTGGGTTGCACCAATATTTCTTGGGGGTCCCCATATTGTGTGTCCACGTATGGACACAGCCACACATACCGGGACACACCCAAACTACGACTGTGCTATTAAAGTCTATTATGTACTAATAAAATTAATATTTAAATTGTATAGTAACTGTCGCCTACCTTTTAAAGGAGGTCATAAAAGAATGAATTTGTGTAGCACCCGTTTTTTACAAAGATAAATATCTCTGAGAAGAAAAACTAGATTAATCTCCATTCTCTACCATACTCAGTAGTCAGTACTAGGATTAGGAGTGAAGATCATTTTAAGGCATGCAACAAAAACTGGTAAGTAAGCTAACAAAGTGGCAGAAAACTTAAATGCTGCACCATTATGGAATTGCATTATTATGATACCGCTGTGTCGCCGTTTAGATTTGCCGTATTGGACACACGTGGCGGTATTTGTGCAACCCAGAGTAGACGAGATCCTAAATACACAGCTGTGTGCCTTAAGTGACACCCGCAATCCACAATTAAGAAATGTGGTTCCTCTTGTGATCAGAATTTACGGTCAAAATAACCTTTTTACTCTCACTTGAAAGGAAAATACAAACATCATTTCTTAATTAATGCAAAGCTAAAGTAAAGAATTTTTAATTTATTGATTTATGAGTTTCCATTTTCGTGGTTTTGTTTTCCCCTGCTGCTTTGACTCCCATTACTCGTTTGTATAAATATCAAAGCACATATAAACTATGAAGGACCCAGAAATAGCCTAGACAATGAGACCTTAAACATAACACCATTTTAACTTGAACCTTGCTATCTCAACGCCAAATAATTACAGTAGGATGAGCCTACATTCAATTTAGTAGCTGAGATACTAAATACACAGTTCACAGTTGTATGCCGTGAATGAGACCCACAATCCATAGTAAAGATTACGCGTTGTTTCAGGTCATCAAAGTCCTTTACGCAGGAAAGAAAACACATTGTATGTAGTTATAAAAAAAAAAAAAAAAACACATTGTATGTTCTAAATGCAGCATGCACCAAATGATTGGGTAAGTAAGCAGCCATTTGAGTTTATCAAAATAAAAAAATAAAAAAAGAACAACTAATGATGATTATCCAATTCATAGCATTTATCTAGACAATTCAGTGTATAGAATCATTTCTCAAGTCATTTTTTCTTCATAATATCCAGTTGTGATGTGGAACAAAGAAGAAAGATAGAAGATGATGGCCACAAACATGACATTAAAGAGCTGACATAGTATCCTCAGATCATGCATTGGTTTTACGTAAAACCGGATACTGTATTAACTCTTAGTAGCCTAAATAAATCTTCAGTATTAGGCAGTTTAATTGGAAACCCGGAGGATCATTAGCTAATTGGAAATCCCGCAGAAAGCAAATAAAGCCAAAAAGGAACTGACATTATGAAAAGTTGTAACATGAAAGTGGCACAGTGTACATACTAAGACCTCATTCTCCATGTCGAGAGATGGAATTAGAGTTCTGTAAGGAGGAGTTAGGTGATTCCAAAGTTTGCTAAAGTAATAATTATATAATGATAGGAGCAGTGGTTCGTGTCCGAGTATCAGCAAATGCCCTTAATTTAACCTTTTTCTACCGATATTTAAACTGCTCTAACTCAATAGAGCAAGAAGCTCATCTGGTTGGTACCACGAAAAGTAAACATCATGCAACGAAAGACAAATTAGAAAAATTATCCGATAAGCATGAATTGTAGTCCTGTATAAAAATCTAAGAGTAGAACTAAAGACATACCTATAATTCAGGTACTCTCTCTGTGCACACCAGCTAATTGGTGCTGATGATGGTTGTGGTGATGGTGATGCTGCGGAGGTTTCTTTGGGTGGTGCTGCGAGTATTGGTGATGCTGCCGCAATTGCTGTGGGTATTGCTGGTGTTGTCGTGGGTGTTGGTGATGCTTCAAGGGATGGTGATGCTGTTGTTTGTTATTGATGATGGTCTTACCATTCTGCCAACAGATTAAGTTCTTTGGCCACAACAGGACCTACCCCAGTGTATATCTCCTCGCCATATCTGACGCTGTTGATACGAATTTTCAAACCTCAGCAATTCCATTTCTTCCCTCAGATAACTTTGCTTATTTCCGTCCAATTTCTTCTGACAAAAGACATTTCTAGCTTCAATAAACATACTCAACACATATAATTCTTCAAGTTTGTTTCAGTAATTTTTCTCCTGGAACATTTCTCTTGTTGCCTTATGTTCTCAAAGCCAATTCCATCCATCGTTTCCGCAGACATTCCTTTATTGATTCTACTGCCTAAGGGTTCTCCTCATTTCCTCCAATTAATCACATTAGAACTAATCGTCTCTTGAGATGAAGAAATTGAATTAGACTTGGTAAAATCATCTTGCGGTGTCTCTACTACAAGAATGAGGTGTTGATCACCAGTAATTACATCTTGAACTTGAAAGACCTCATCTTGCTTACTTTCTATACAAATTTTGTAACTACTTTCTGATTTCATCATCTTAACTACAACATTTTCAAATTGAGACACGGATGGGGTTAAAGAATTACCTCCTCTTTTGCTGATTCTTTAGAAGAAATCTTTTCTTCAATGAATGAATCATCCAATTCACTTCTACCTTTGCCCACTGGTTGTTCATTCTTCTTGACAACATTTTGTAACTGAGAAATGGGTTCTTGAAAATCTTTTTTGTTGTTCATTTCCACCATTAATACAGAAGAAGATTCATCACTAGAAGTGATGACAGAATGAACATGAAAACCCTCAGAAATGACCATTTTTTTTTCCTTCATCTTGATCAATTCCTACAGTAAATTCATCAATTACATAGATTTCACAGCTTAGTTGTAGAGAGTTTTCTGAAGGATTAAAATCCAAGAGTTTATCTTTTTCGATTTCTAGTTTCAAAAGGGTTTGTTGGATTTCTTCGGACATAATTGTGCATTTGAAGGTGAATTAGGGTTTGGGGTTAGAAAGAACTTGTTTGAATCGAATAGCAGAGAGAGAAGTTAGGGTTAAGAGATGAAGAAAAAATCGTATGGTAAACCCTGGATTACGAAATTTATAACAGCTTCAGAGAGGAAAGTGAAGAAAAGAGGCTTGACAGTGACGGGCCGGCCCTTACGATATGACTAATCTCTGTCTCGTGTTAGTTGTTACTCTTTTTGTACCGGTACGAGTTCCTTGTTTCCCCGTTCCCTTTCCCTTAGATAGGAAACACCAATAGGTCCTAGAAATAATATAATATGATGAGTTTGGTCCAGTTGACACGGTCAACTATCTGTATGGTACTTTTTAAAAATATAAATTATAGTTTGGTTCTAGAAATAATAGCTTGGTCCTAGGGTGATGTCATACATGCTGTAGTTGTCATTGTGTGCTGGCATAAATACCCTTTTGGGACCAAATATACACAAATATCATTAGAGAAGAAATCTTTTTCAGATTTACTTTCTCTCTCATATTTATTTTTAGATCTAATCTCTTTTTTTTTTTTTTTTTTTTCTTCTTCTTCTTCTTTCTTCTTGCTAATAATGGCGTCCCCATTATTTTTTCTTCTTTTTCTTCCTGTTACTGTTGAATACGTTTGTTGCTGCTCATGTTGGTGATGATGAAGATGAACTTAGGGTTTACGACGATGAAGATGAAATCATGTTATTGTTGTTGCTGCGGTTATAGATGATGAAGACGATTTACGACGAAATCCGCCGCTGCTGTTGAAGATTCATCTGCATATGTTGAAGATGTTGAAGACAACGATGAACCCAATCTGTTTGATGAAGACGACGAACTCATGTTGTTGTTGCTGCTGCTCGTGTTCAAGATGAAGATGAACTCTGTTTTTAGGGTTTTTTCTGGTGCTGTCTTGATAAAGAAGATGATGAAGACGATGAAGTCGATGTTGCTGTTGAAGACGATGGTGTTGTTAATGTTTGCTGCTGATGAAGATTGAGATGAAGAATTGAAGATGAAATCAGATCTGAAATCAGGTTCATTGTGAAGGATGAACCGATATTTTTGATGTTTGTTGCTCGTGTTCATTGTGAAGATGAAGATGTAAACGAAAGATTGAAGATGTAAAATTTTTTTCTAGGGTTTCTTCGTCGTTGTTGCTGCTGCTACTGTTGAAGATGTAAATGATTTTTCAAGATTTGATCTGCTACTGTAAACGACGAACTCGTTGTTACGGTGATTGATTTACAGATGAACTCGTTGTTTTTTACGGTAATTGATTCAGACGAACTCGCTGTTTTTACGTTGATTGATTTGTTTTAAAGATGAAGTTTTGTTTTACGGTGATTGATTTGATCTGCTACTGTAAACGATGAAGATCTGTTGTTTTGAAGACGATGAAGACGACGTTTTCAACATGATGAACTTAAAATCCGCTGATGAAGACGACAATACTTGTGTTGTTGCTGTTGAGATGAACTCGTGTGTTGTTGAAGATGAACTCGTCAAGTTTGAATGAACATTGATTCTCTGTTGTTTGCTGCCGTTGAAGATGAACTCGTGTGAAGATTTCATCTCCTTCTGCTGAAGATATTTTGAATGAATTCTGATTTTTATGGATTTTTGTGTGTGTTCATGTTAAAGAATGAACTCTGTTTTTAGATCCTGAATTATTAGTTGTTCATTTTAACGAATGAACTCAATTATAGGTTTGAATTAGTTAGTTTTGATAGGTGTTCATTTTGATGAATGAACTCTAATTTTTTCTTATAGGTTTTATCAGGTGTTCATTTGAAAGAATGAACCTGTTTTTTTTTGTCATAATAATGAAGTTTTGTGTTGTGTTCATTTTACGGAATGAACTATGTTTTCATATGTGATTGGTTTTATTAGCTGTTCATTTGAAAGAATGAACTCCGGACTTCATCAGACAGAATGAACTGCTACAAAAAAAAAAAAAACAGAATTTTTTAGGTTTTATTAGGTGTTTGATAAGAACTTAATAGTTCTTACCCACGGCCAGAAGAGTAGACTTTTAAAGAACAGAAATTTAGAACAAACTTATAATTCTCATAGATAATCAAACTAATAACACTAGACCTCCTTATATAGGCCACTGAACCATAGAACTAAGGAAAGGAAACATATAAGGAAACTACTTCTATAACTAGGAATCTAAAATAAAATTCTTAAAACAGAACAATTTCCAAAAATAAACTAACGCCTAAAACAAAAGAATTTAGGGATTTCTAACCCTAACCCTAATTTTAATTAAGAATTCTAAGTAATTGGGGATTTCTTATCATTCCCTCCCCCTTAAGATTTTCCTTGACCTCAAGGATCAGTTCAACCATGGAGATTACTGGATCAACCTCATCTTCTTCTTCTGGTAGATTATCCCCAACAACTGTGTTAGGAAACAAAGCTTTCTTCAGAAATGATACATGTAATACCGAATGTATCTTTGACTCCTTAGGCAAGTCCAATCGATAAGCCACAGGTCCTATACACTCCAAAATCTTATAAGGTCCAAAATATTGTGGAGATAATTTTTGGTTCTTCCTTTGCACATTAGAATTTTTTCGATATGGCTGCAATTTCAGATACACATAATCCCCAACTTGATATACAACGTCCAGACGTCCTTCATCTGCCTTTAGCTTCATTTTATTCTGCACCACTTGAAGTTGATCCTTAAGCACTGATAAAACTTCATTCCTCTTGGTTAATGCCTCATCCAAAGTTGTGGTTTTCGCTTCTCCTGGTAAATAAGTTGCTAATACCGGAGGAGGAATGCCATACAAAGCCTTAAATGGTGTAGTATTAGTTGAAGTATGATACGATGTATTATACCGATACTCTGCCCATGGTAACCAAGATGACCGTCCTTTTGGTTTATTTACAGCAAAACACCGTAAGTAACCTTCCAAACATCTGTTAACCACTTCAGTTTGACCGTCGGTTTGTGGATGATAGGAGGAACTCATTCTTAACTGAGTTCCATGTAGGCGAAACAAGTCTTGCCAAAAATTACTTGTAAATACAGCATCCCTATCACAAACTATAGATTGAGGAAATCCATCAAGTTTGATGACTGTTTCTAAAAACTTCTGGGCTACCGATGTGGCTGTATATGGATGTTTTAATGCAAGGAAATGGGCATATTTCGTTAGTCGATCCACCACTACAAGAATCACAGTTTTCCCTTTAGACTTTGGCAATCATTCAACGAAATCCATGGATATATCTGTCCATACTATAGTAGGAATTGGCAATGGTTGAAGATATCCTGCTGGAGAAAGAGTACTGTATTTATTCCTTTGGAAAACTTCACAGCAGGCAATGTATTCTCTCACCTCTTTATGCATTCTAGACCAGTAGAACAACTTAGATAAATGTTTTACTTTCTTCAAATATCCGGCATGACCAACAATTGGAGAGTCATGAAACTCATATAGTATCAGTGCCTTCCACCTTGAAGGAGGACTTATCACTAGTTGATGTTGTTTATAGTAAACTAATAAACCATCTCGTACGGTAAAGTTATTCTTGCCGAAAGAAGGATGACTCATTTTAAAGATGAAATCTGTGATCCACGGATCTGTTTTTAGTTCAGCCAATAGGTTTTCCATCCAAGCACAACTAACATAAGTGACAGCACAAATTTCACCGTGTTCAAATTTTCGAGAAAGTGCATCAGCAACCTTTTTAGGCGATCCCTTCTTGTACTCAATCGCATAGTCATAGCCTAATAATTTTGTTAACCATTTTTGTTGTGCCGGTGTTACAGCTCTAGCGTCCAAAAAATACTTCAAACTTTGTTGGTCTGCCCGAATAAGAAATCTTCTCCGAATAAGATAAAGTCGCCATTTAGTAACCGCATGAACTACTGCTAACAACTCTTTCTCATAAGTTGAAAAACCCATATGACGAGGTCTAAGTGGCTTACTTGTGAAAGAAATTGGCCTACCTTCTTGCATCAAAACCGCACATATTCCTACTCCACAAGCATCACTTTCAATAACGAAGGTCTTTATAAAGTCAGGTAATGCTAGCACTGGTGTGTTACACTTTTCAATATAACAAACGCATTTGTTGCTTCATCTCATCCCACAAAACCGTCTTTTTTGAGCAATTTTGTAAGCGGTGCTGCAATATTAGCATAACCTTGTACAAATTGCCTATACTATCCTGTCAAACCTAGGAATCCTCATAATGCCTTGACAGTTTTAGGTAACGGCCAGTCCAACATATCCCGTATCTTGTTAGGATCAGCTTCCACCCCTCCTCTTGAGATGATATGCCCCAAATACTCAACCCTCTCAGTACCAAAAGAACATTTGCTTAATTTGACTTTAAGTTGATGTCTTTCTAATATCAGGAATACTTCACGAAGGTGCAATAAATGTGCTTCCCAGGTAGGACTATAGATCAGAATATCATCAAAGAAAACCAAGGCAGATTTTCTTAATTGATTTCTGAACATATCATTCATAAGATGTTGAAATGTTGATGGAGCATTAGTTAATCCAAACAACATCACTAGGAATTCATAGTGTCCGTCATGGGTTCGAAAAGATGTTTTGTAGATATCTTGTTCATACATTCTAATTTGATGATAACCAAATATTAAATCTAGTTTCTAAAAGAATAAAACACCATGTAGTTCATCTAATAACTCATCAATGACTGGAATAAGAAACTTATCCTTGACAGTAGACTGGTTTAAAGCTCTATAATCATCACACATACGCCAAGTGCCATCTTTTTTCTTAACTAACAAAACAGGAGAAGAGAAAGGACTCGTGCTCGGCCTAACTAAGCCTGATTCTACCAACTATTTAACAATCTTTTCGATCTCACCTTTCTGGTAATGTGCGTACCTGTAAGGTCGTACATTGATTGGAGCACTCCCAGGTTGTAAGGTTATGCGGTGATCATGGCTTCTCACAGGTGGCAGCATTGTGGGTACTGAGAACACCTCACCAAACTCTTCAATTAATTTTTGTATCTCCCCTGGTGTTTCTTGACTAATTTGTGCTTCCGAACATTGATTGATTTGGAAAAAAAACCCAGATGATACCTTGTTTAAGAGTCTCTGGATGCTATTGATGTCGGCTAACTTTAATTTATTTTTCTTATCTCATTCTAGTCGAATACATTCACCAGCCCTCTTAAAATCCATGGTCAAATGATTGAAATCCCAAGTTATGGGACCTAATGTTTCTAACCATTGGACTCCCAAAACCACATCGTATCCCCCAAGTGGCAATACATAAAAAATACCTTTGAACCCATATTTATTCAACTTATAATCCAGATCCAAGCATCTTCCTTCACAAGTCATTCTAGCACCATTATCTACCATCACCTCAAAAGTTTCATCTTTAATTATCTTAATTACCATTCTTTTAGGTATCACAAAATCAACAAAATTATGAGTACTTCCAGAATCGATAAGTATGGTAAATTAAGCCTTCTTAATTTCTCCTTGTACCCGCATAGTTTGTGGAGCTAATGATCCATCCAGCGCATGCATAGAAATCTCGACGGTTTCTTTTTCAGGTTCTTCTTCTATAACAACTTCATCTTTACCTTCATCTTCATCCTGATTGTCGTATCTATCAATTAAGAACAATGTTTGAGTTTTACATCCATGACCACGGTGCCACTTTTCATCACAGTTATAACATAGTTGTTGCTTTCTTCTTTCTTCAGCCTCGGCCTGAGTTAATCTTCTAATAACTGGAGTTTCTGTCATGGGATTTGAAGATGAAATAGGTGCTCTAGAATTAAAAGGTTTACTAGTATTAACAACACTAGGTGTCCTTGTTGTTATTCTATATGATTGTCTTCGCAACGTTACCTTTTCATCTTGTAACCTTCCAATTGCCATTGCATCATGTAAATTAATAGGAGTGTGGGATTGAGTTTCTAGTCTCACCTCGTCTTTTAATACACTTAGAAAGCAGCTCACTAAAAATTCTTCAGGCAAATTATTTACCAAATTTGATAATCGTTCAAATTTTTCATAATATTCTACATATGAACCTGACTGCTTAATTTTAGCGAGTTTTGCTCCTGCATCTTCATATGAAGTAACACCGAAACGGCTAATAATGGCTTTCTCAAATTCTTCCCAAGTAAGTACAGGTTTAGTTCTATTCAACCACTTATACCATTGTAAAGCTTTACCATCTAAATTACATGTTGCCAACTTGATTTTCTGATTCGCAGGTGTTTCATAATACTCAAAATATTGTGCAGCCTTAAAGAGCCAACCTTCTACATCAGATCCGTCAAACTTGGAAAAATATAATCGATCACCTCCTCTTTTTGATTGATTTTGTACCTCATTATTCCCAACTGCTTTGCTTTCCACAAGCTGGCTGATCCTCTCAATTAACACAGCTTGATTTGATGTCATCTCAGACATCCTCTCCGTCAGCTCACCTAATTGCTTTTCTATAATTACTTGTTTTTGTTTTCGAGTTTTTGGCATAAACATGATACGCCTTCTCTGATACCAATTGATAAGAACTTAATAGTTCTTACCCACGGCCAGCATAGTAGACTTTTAAAGAACACAGAAATTTAGAACAAACTTATAATTCTCATAGATAATCAAACTAATAACACTAGACCTCCTTATAAAGGCCACTGAACTATAGAACTAAGGAAAGGAAACATATAAGGAAACTACTTCTATAACTAGGAATCTAAAATAAAATTCTTAAAACAGAACAATTTCCAAAAATAAACTAATTCCTAAAACAAAAGAGTTTAGGGATTTCTAATCCTAACCCTAATTTTAATTAAGAATTCTAAGTAATTAGGGATTTCTTATCAATGTTCATTTGAAAGAATGAACTCCGGAGTTCATCAGACAGAATGAACTGCTACAAAAAATAAGTAAACATAATTTTTTAGGTTTTATTAGGTGTTCATTTGAAGGATGAACTACGGAGTTCATCAGACAGAATGAACTGCTACAAACAATGAGTAGGAATTATCACGGAAGGGTACTTTAGTCCATTTAATATTTTTATGGACCAAATGGAAAAGGTGATTTATGAAATGACCAAATAGACATGGGACCACCTAAAAAAGGACCAAACGATATTTTTCCCTTTCATTATCCTTTTCTTCTTCTTGATCAATTCTGGACATTGCACGTTTTATATGTACGGAGTTTTGTGAAAGAATAAAACCCAAGATTTCATCTTTTTCTATTTCTGGTTCAAATGTTTAAAATTTGAAGAATCCAAAATTATTGTTTGTTTGATTATTTAGACACAATTGTGCATTGGAAGGTGAATTAGGGTTTGTGTTTGAAAGAAATCGTTTGAATAACAGATTAGAGAGAGGGGTTAAGGTTTGAGAGATGAAGAAAAATTATGCGGAAAAATCTTGGATTATGAACTTTATTGTTGAGACACCAACACCAACTTAAAGTACGGGTACTTTGAATGTTATATATGTCGAGAAACCGAGGTTACGTTCATCTCGAACCGGAATGTTTCCATAGAAGTCAATTCCATAAAACATCCTACTTCAGATAACTGAGCTCGAATTCTTTACTTACATCTTTAGATTAGCATGATCGAATAATACTAGCACGAATATATATTCAAAACGATAATATACAATCACACACGACACAAAAATCACATGGTTCATCTTTGTAGTCTACATCCACGGCCAAAACCACCCCGAGAATCTTCATTATCAAAACAAGTTATTACATCGGCACATATCATATAATCAACTAGTTATGTAACCACTAGCTCTAAAATTAGAAACAAGAAGACATATTACAAAGAGTTTACCTCTTCCTTTGTTCTTCTTCTTCTTCTTCCATAAACTTCTACTGCCATGGTTGCTTCGACTTTAGACACGAACGCGAAGAACATCACAAATTCTAGCTTCTCCTGTATGAACCCTAGCTAGAAACTGATGCGTGTCGTAGGTGCAATCAAATTAATTAATACTTTACTACCTAATTAACAAGTAATATAGGGTAGTCAAGGTCGATCCCACGAGGAGCACGAGATTCTAGTTGTAAAAATTGTCACGAAAGGGGGGTGTAAAAAGCAAAAGAAAATAAACAAAGCAATTAAAACCGAAAGTTGAAAGCAATAAGAGAGACAAGATCAAGGAATCCTTCTTCGTTACGAAACAATGATTAAAGTTATGTTCTTTTCTACTTGTTATTAGTCACAGATTATCACCAACCGTAGGATAGCAGGTCCGCTTAGCTAGCCCCAAAATCCCTAATTTCACCGAGTAACAGTCCGCTTAGTTATCGATTCTATTCAAAAGAACCACCCCGAGGTTCGCTTACAAGATGTAATTCCCTGAATGCATTAAGATTTATGAATTTAGGTTTAGTACTAGTAGTTAAACTCGGTTCGCTTGGTTCACTTTGTAGCGTTGTTTCTACACACAATTGCTCCACGGAATCCCTCCGCAAGGTCTCGTGTTTGCTACTTATGTAAAGAGTCAAGAAACGATTACTTATCCCCTAACTTTCACTAGCTTTAGATTAAACTAACAAATCAATTTAGCATGCATTCTAAACAATCTATCAATCAATCATGAATGTCATTAAGATCATTCCTATTAGTAAAAACAAACGATAATCATGTGAAAAACTTCAAGATAGAATTAAAAACAAAAACTCAAATCATATTAAGAACTAGGAATTCATCCTCAATCAATAAAATTAGCTACTCATGTCAAGGAGTTCACACAAAGAATAAGAAAAGAAAAGAATTGTGTGTAGAGTTGTGTGTAAAACTTCTCTATTTATAGGCTTCAATATTCTCCAAATCTTCCAAGGAATAAAATCCTTTTCCTTTAGCAATTCAATTTCCAAATTCAAGTCTTTCTCTTCTCTTCCATCTTCTCTTTCCAAATTTGAACCCAATTCTCCATCCAATTCCTAGTCCAAGTCTTCACACCCATGAGAGAAGTCCATAGAAAATTCTGGAATTTTTGGCTCGCCGGAAAACTGGGATTGTGGTCGGAATCCGGCCGGAATAGTCGCCTGAAAGTTGTCGCCTGTGATGGAATATTTCGTTTAAGATTCTGTTACCGTTAGGTCAAACTAACAGTCAACCGTTAGTCAATGGTCAAGTCAGAAAGAAGGTCAGCTGAGTCAGTCACTGAGTCAGCTTCTAACTCAGCTGATTGGTTAACTAGGTGGAGTTGGATCGTCTGAATCGGCCATCGCCGAGTTGACTCTCCGGTACAGAAAACCGGCCGAGTTTCGGCTGTTTATTGGGATTTCCCGGCCAATTTCAGGCCTCATTTTTCTTCAATCCTGTGACAATTCCTAGCACATACATCTAATAATTCAAGCACAACAGAGCTTCACTTGTTCATCTGATATTCAGCTCTCGCCTTTGCTGTAACACCAACACAGAACCATCTCCAATTCAATGTTCAGCTCCTTCCTTCCCCTGTATATCATAACAACTCAATGAGCTCAATTCTTCATCTGATTCTTCATCACAGCCAAAGACCCATCTCAATTTCAAACTTAGTTCATACAGCAACAATGAGTCCTATCTCGACTCGTTGAACTCCACATCTGCATCGGACCCATCTGCTCTTTTCATCAATCGAACCCTTTTCAGTTCTCAGCTCACAGACCAGATCTTCTTCCATTCCGATCTTCACAACAGCTGATTAAACATATCAGCTCTCGGACCAACAGCAGCGTCTTCAGATCGAAACCCATCATCCCCGAGTTCTCTATCTTGTTGAGCTTCCATGACTTCTTCTTCTAACCCATTTCACCGAGCTTCACACAGCGGCCACCATTATCGATTCTCGATCCCGCCGATTCCGGCCGAACTATTCAATCACCTCCAGATCCATTATCCGATCGATTACAGCCACATCAAACTCTACCCATTCTTCAATCGACTGGCCATCATCTCGATTCAATTCCCAACAGCAATCTCATCCACGATTTCATTCTGTTGTAGCTTCAACTCTTCAATTGCAACCCTAATCTTTACAACCTACACCAGTATCTTCCATCACCAGAACAAAATCTATAAACGACAACAGCTGCTACTAACCTTGAATTCAATTTCAGAGACACTCCATGGCTGCGCCTCTCCCTTTTCTCTCTGTTCTTTACTTTCATTTCAGGTGATGAAATGAATGAGATATCCCCTCGACCTAGGGTTGTAATGATTTGGGTGGATATTTGCACCCAAAGGATAAGGACCACCCCACTCATTAGATAAGGGATACCCAAGGGATGGACGGCCCCTAACATGTAGTCACCCCTTAACATCAGCTGGCTTGTTTTTATATTTCTCTACATAGAGTTGCCCCTTAACCTTAACTGGGCTCCATATATCAATTGCCTGTAAAATGACCTTTTTGCCCTTTTGGTTCAATTTTGGTGATTTCTTCTTCTTTTCCTCTGTGCGACTCCAGAGTACCTAATAACTCAAAAACACACGTAAAATTCATAATTTACAAGAAAAATAGCAAAGAAAGCATAAACTACTAGATAGTAAATTAGGTGTATTCTACACCCTATCAGAAACCCTAGATTTCTCCCATACCAGTTCTCACTACAAGTCACTCTTCTCACATTGATTTTGCCCTATCACCAACCATTGTAGGGCACAACGTTTGTAACCCTAAATCACTCTCGTTGTATATAGAGAGAATTCTCCTAGAGAACGGATTTCTACTTACAATATAAGCCCTCTTATATAGTAGACAATATAGTAGACAAATCCTTGCTCCTCAAGTCTTAGAACTTCTAAGAATAGCCTCACACCTTAATTAGGAAACCCTAAATTTGGAAAATACTCCTACAAACCGTCATACAAGTTTCATTAAATCTTATATACATTCCAAACCCGAAATATCCTTTTAGCCATTGTTTTGACAGCGTTAGATCACTGTTTCTGCTTCAAAAACTGTCACCGTAAGTCCAATTTCAGCCATACAGTTTCGTATACGGAACAAAAATCCGACAATCACCACCTTTTGTGACGTGAGAAAAACCTTCTTCTTCAATACAACAAAGCATGAATGTTCACCACTTAATACAAGGCCATCCTCTCAGATATCATCACTAGCACGAATCAAAATTATCTTGTACTTTGAGCTTGAACCACCACCTAAGCCAAATTTCTCCTTTGTACTTACACCACCGAAATCGCTATTTTTCGATCTTCTAACATCATCACAAACAACTTATTCATATAATTTATACAAGTTTCTGCAAGACTTGTATCAAACTACATCGTTGCCATGACCATTCATTATCCCACCTTCGTAGAATACTTCTTCTTCAACTCATGTCTAACACTTGACATTGTTTGATATGAGCCACCAAACAATTCCAGATGGACTTAACCAACTCAAAGAACCAACACGGTTAATGTTTGTTAAATTAAATATTGTTTCCCTATATTAATCGCTAATGTGTCGTAGTAGGATTTGCTATAAATACCGATAAGAAACCCATTGTCCCCTCCCAAATTTTTCTTTCCTGGTCTAAGTTTTCTACGTCAAACTCTTATTTCTGTGTCTTCTTCTCCGTTTCACCAACTAACCTAGTTAGCTGATCTTTCCTGTTTGAGATTATGTTACTCTCCATGGTGATTTGCCACTTTCAATAAAACTCAATTTTGTACTCATCCCTCACCTATAATATGATTTAAAATATTCTTTTTATTTTTTCCTTTATCTGACAACTGATTCCTATTCAAAAACATTATCATCATCAGCATCAAGATTAATCAAAATTGAACCATTAGATTGATCAAAAACATCATTATCATCATCGACATCAAGATTACAGGTGTTTAGAAGGAGCTGCTTCGTATCTTACATAGAATTATGACTATTGCTCGATTCCAAATCACTTCATTGGGGCAGTCATGAATAAGACCCCAGTATCCACATTCAAAGGGTTTTTTAGTTTGAATAGAAAAAAGGGATGTATGATGTACTGTAGTTGGGTATCGTTTATGTCTACGAGGTACCAGACGAAATAGAACAGAACAATCTAAGAAGGGATTCAATGAAATTCCTTGATTAGCTCTTCCCGGAGGAAAGATCACCAATAGCGGTGCTTGTGGAAACATGAAGAAAAAAAAAAACTCCCATTTAATTGAAAATCAAAGTTGTTTTGAACAAACACGTGAACTATTGCAATCTTGAGCAATCTGGCTTTCCTTAAAAATGTAGAGAAATAAGCTGAATAACCAGTTCCGCTGAGGAGAAAAAGATGAGAGAGAAATTTTCACGTTGCATATAGAGAGAATGAGTAAACACTTTTACCACTTTTCAAAGGTAATATTCTTTACTTTCATAACCGTATTGAAAGCAGTAAGAGCATCTCCAGTGGGACTACAACAACTTCCTAAAATTCAAGCCATATCAAATTTATGCACTTTTCCCAAAAAAACATTCTCCAACCGAGATGTGATCTACATTGTGAAGATTAGATGGCAAGTTAGTTATGATCACAACCTCTAGGTCATCCTCTGGTTTCTGAGGTTCTCCTAGAGGATGTGAGAAATCCAAGTCATCGTTATTATTTGAAACATGAAGAATTTTTGAGAACTAAAAGCAAATAAAAAGAAGCAGACATCCCTTCATCATCTTCATCTCTATTTTACTGTTAGCCATCCTTTTAATTTCTTCCCCTGAATTGGATATATCATGGAGACAAACATTAATTTCTTAACATCAAACATCAAATTTATTGAGAAACGTTGATTCAGAAAAGATTATCTTAGTGTAATTAGTATACCTGACATATTTGGAGATATAAAATCTTTCATAGAAATTTCTGGAATCCTACAGGGAGGTAGTCAATTAAGATTTAACATACTTTAATTTCATAGATTTTTAATTTGAGTGACTCCCGAAGATTCTCTTAAAATATAGAGATTTATAGTGATTCTCTGAGAGTATATTAGAGAGTCTTTGTGACTTGTAGAGACAAAAAATTGATATTCTTAAAGAGTCTCTGTGAGACAAAAAAAATTATAATTAATATCTAATAAAAAATTCAAAAGATCTACTGGTTACTTTATTATACACATTATAATCTAAAGAAAAGCACCATAAATACCTGGTAAAATACGTGTTCGTTGTCAAAACAAATCTCGTTGTTTCCTTATACCTATGTTTTCATTTTTTTATTTCACTCATCCCACATTCATTTTATTCTCTATGCAGTCTCGCCAGTGGTTTACTCCGAAAATGGACCGTTACTTGGTTATCAGCTCCAAAAATAAATAAATTGGTCATATTCTCTCAAAAAACAAATATTCCCCAAGTTTCCAAGTCTCTAGAAATATCACCTCTTTAGGAGAGATTTCTACCATGCCTATTTTCCTAAAGAAGTCTCTCCAAGTCTCTGAAAACAATAAATCAATGACTTTCAATTCTCATTTGAATAACAGGGATGTTGGAGTGACTCTTATGAAATCCAAATCCAATAACATGGAGTTTCAGAGAATTTAAATGACTTAAAAGAAGTCTCTAACCAATAACAAAAGACATTATGAGACTCATCAAAAATCTCAATAAACTAATAGTGAATTTGAGAGCTCTCTGAAAGTCATTTGAAATCTCGTTTGACTAACCCCTGTTATTTCAGCTTTTTATGAGCCAAATCTCATTAATTTACTAGGTTAGTACTTAATACGTGAACAGTACAATTAAACATCTCACGTATTAAGTACTTTCATATGAACAATTACGTTCACGTATTAAGTATTCTTTTCATATGAATACTTAATTAATACTTTTCATATTAATTGTACTTTCATATGAATACTCAAAATTCTTTTCATATTAATTGTACCGTTCACGTATTAAGTATTCTTTTCATATGAATGATGTTTAATTGTACTATTCACGTATTAAGTATTTTAAATTAAGTATTTTAATTGATTGTTCATATGATGTTATAGTATTTTCATATGAACAATTACGGATTCACGGTATCTACATAACTAATATGTTCTTGTTAAACATAGTTTGAGAAATGCCCATCGAACCGGGTCAAAAAAGGGCAAGAAAGTTCTCCGCCGACCAAAAAGCAAGTTCACATGGAGATTTAGATCAGTTCACAAGGAAGTACTTGAATTTTGAGATAAAATAAATAAATTTATTTTAAAAAGAAGGCCAACCAATCAGATAGATACAACTGGATGACATTATATTCAACAATCATATCGGTTGGAAAAGATCTTTCTCTACGTCCTAAAACTTCCTAAAATGCAGGAAATATTGTTTCTAAGGATGTCTTCTTACTCCAACCACGTATGAAGCACATCACAACCCGTTGGAGATGCTCTAACTCTCGGTAAATTTCCGAAACTCCCAACATTTACGACGACACACAAGTGGTCGTCCCACTTTATACTTTTATGATCCCGGTGGCAGAGTCACTGAATGGCTATCCACAATCCTCTTTAGAATCCTTATTCAGAAAATCTTATTTCTATCATAGTTTCTAATTCATAAATTCTTCATGGACTGTCCAAATGGACCGAAAGATAACCATATAAAGACTTTCACTTCGGATAACCATATAAACGCAAATAATCCCCATAAATAAGGAGTGATTCTACACTCACCGAAGACTTTCACTTCGGATTTTACCGAAAGGGGATCACACAGATGGCATAGCTTACCATCGAGATTAGTATGGGTAGATGTGGGCCCAATATATTGTGTCACTCGGTGTAGATCACGGGACAATGGTTCGGTGTGTATATTATTTTTGTAAAGGGATAATTGGAGTTTGGTACCCAGGTTTAGACCAACACTAGGCTTTGGTATAACATTTGTCCAACGTTAGGGCTTGGTACCTGGACCTGACGTTGACTGTTGTTGACATTCTTTGACCGGGTTTAATTAGTTTTGTAAAATAAAAATATTGACTTTACGAATATACCCTCAATGTGGCTTAGGATCCACCGGCTTTGACAAAAGCAACTTAGCCTATGGGGCCATCGTCTCTGCATAATGAAAAAAAAAAAAAAAAAAAAAAAAAAAACCTAATTTCTCTGCTCTTCTTCCTCCTCCTCCGTCTCTGCAACCAGCATAAGCCCCTGAAATCCGATGTCCTTGTTGTGTTCTTCCATCAGCCAATAATCGAAACAATCAACAGATAACCCATTTCTCCTAATTGATTTGACGAATCAATATCAAAAGTCAGACCTACTCAGGTCTTCTACTAGCTCCTAATTCATCTTTCTTCAATACCACATATTCAATTCCCAACAACCCTTTTGTGATTTCTAGTTTCTGATTTCATCTGCTAGATAACCTAAAATTAAAACCTACATCGCCATCTTCAGCTCAATTGCAAACACATATCCATTTATAATCAATATAAACCCTAAATTAGCTAACCTTTGAATTCTTCTAGAGTTCAAAACAACTTCAGAACTATCACCTTATTCATCGATTCCTCCTCAACCTACTAAACCCAATCTTCCATCCTTCTTATACATCCCTGAATCAAATTTATATTCAAGTTTTTCTAAATCTTGGTTTCGTTTTTATAGAAAAATTTCCACATGGAATTGATAATGAACAGAGATGGAGAAATGCAGGAGTCACTGAGATGATTCGATAGTTGATGATATTAAGAATCGTCATCAATTGCAATTCTATTAGGTCATTTCTGCTTTCGGAGCTCTGGATGAATTTTTGAATAAGATTTTGATTGATTGTTGTTTTGAATTAGGGTTTTCATTTTTATTTGATTCCTGTGAATCTGTTTGGAGTTCTGAATTGTTGATATATGTGTTATGAGCAGAAAATGCTGATACTGTGTGGGAAATCAATTGATTAAAATGTTATTGCAATTAGGGTTAAAGAAAAAATGCGGAGGTGGTTGCAGTAGTAAGTGAAAGAGAGACAGAAAAAGTAGCGGCGACGGCGTAGGTCATGGTGATGGGTTTGGGGAGGATGAGAAAATAGTGATGATAGCGGTTGCGGCGACAATTTGGATGAAGAGGACAAAGGAGGAGGTGAAAGAATTAAGGTTAATTTTGAATGTGTAAATATTGGTAGAGTGAAGGGTATACTTGTAAAAGAAAAAACTCAAAGTCACCGTCTCCAATCTGACCAAGGATGCCATTCGCATTCGTGATAAGACCCTTAAAGAAGAAGTGGGCGAGCTATGCTATCGACATGATATTCCTTTTCCATCGCATTATGAGTTTGAGGATCCTTTCGATAACGAAGCGGCTTCCGAGATTTCAGACAATGATGTTGAATATGAAGATTCTGATGAGGAAGAAGATGCTGTAGAAGATCATGACTCTGAAGTTGACGGAGATGACGTTGGCAAGAAGTAGTTGTCTGCTTTTCCCCTTCTCTTGTGTTCTTTATATCACACCTTCTTCTTTGTATATACACTAAGTATTTTCCATCTTTTAATAGATCTTACCTTTTTCATGCTTCTCCTTTCTTGTCCTGACTGTTTATCAAAAGAAATATGCTCTCCCTTCTAATAGTTTGTGTTAGTTTCAAGGTAACTTACAGAAGCAAATAAAATAACACATGTGCGTGAATCCATCACGTGCACGAATATAATAATACATGTGTATAAGTCTATCATGTGTGCAAATATACTAATACATGTACATCAATCTATCATGTATGCGAATATACAATTGTCACCATGTTTGTCATGAGGCAATTATGCTAGTGCGAATAACATACTTTTATTGTGTTTATAATCCTATTCTTGCCTCTGTTATTCGCATGAGTTCAATTGCCTATATTGTGTTTTGATCGTACCTTTGCCTCTGCTTTTATCCCATCCTGTAAAAATAATGTTAGTGCGGTCTTTCGTGTTTGTTCATGAGGTCTTATTGAGACTCCCTAATTAGAGGTCTTAATCAGCCTCCCCTGTTAATAGTACTTATTTTTTCCCTAGGGTATTCGCGTTGGCCGTGCGACGAAATCGCAGGAGGTCTTTACGCTTTCGCGCAATGACCCATTGATCTCGTCTTATCATCTTTCGTATTATTGCCTCTGCAGGATTCTTTTATGCGCCAATACGATAGGTCTATACTCTTGTTTGAGTTATAGTCCCATGATATTGGCGTCTTTTGTTACAATTCAGCTCCCTAATGGAGGGTGCCGTCCTTATCTTCCCCCTGGTTGCCCTTTCAAGGAGGCGTACCCCTACCGGGTAGGGGTGGGCTCCTCCCATCCAGTGATGCAATAACCAGTTATTTTCGCGGGCTCTTTCGAGTCCGCACCTTAAGTGGGGTGTCTTGAGGACCGAGTGTATCATAGTCAGGACTTGCCAAGAGTGGCGAGGCACGCTCCAGACGCCCCCGGCACTCTTGACTCAACCGTGTACCGTTGCGCCCTGATCGAGTTTCTACACTCCTTGATAGAGAACTTAGTACCTTAGTCTTTCAACTAAGGAGTCTGTATCGGATAGGCTTTTATTTCGCCCCCAGTATCCATAACTCGAGTCCCAGGGATGGAATGGCTTTCGCTCGAGCCAGGCATTACTAGGTTTTTCCCTATTATGACGCGCCTTAGGGCTTATTTATATTGCCTCTTTCACAAGTGCGAACTAGGTTGCACGCCACAACGGGTTACCTAGCCTCCCTAGTTAGAGGTCTTAACGAGGTCTTATTTTGTGGTCTTATTATTGCCTCATTCTTCTTTTTGTAAGTTAGGAAAATGCATCGTAGAAGAAATATAATTTCTCTTTTAATAACTGTTACTCATACATATCTGGTTTTTCTTTCTCTTCTTTATTCGCACACATAAGTATACCCTACTACTACTTTATAATAATCTATTTGCTGCTTCAGTCTTTTTACCTCTTCACTTACTTCGCACACAAGATGTTTCTCACCCATAATACTGCTTCAAATATTTCTTGTTATAAAGTCTACTCTCAATTTTCTCCATGTTTCTTCCATCTCTTTCCATTAACTTGTACATCCCATTACCAACATATTTATTCAAAACATATGGTCTAGCCCATATTACTTTCTCTTTCTTCTTATGCCCTTGCTTGTGATATGGTGGTACTTCGCTCATGACTAGCTCTCAGGGTTGGAACTCTCCCCTTTCAGATTTCTTAATATATTCATGCCTTTTCGCTATCTTGACATCCCTCATCTGAACTTGTTCAATACTAGTCCCTTCATTGTTCTCTTTTTTGACCATCTCATCTTCTTTCCTTGATAGTACCTCGCTTTGATGGCAATTATCAACTTATTCTTCCTTTTCTATGAAATTAATCATCAATCTTTCGCACCGTTTGATTTCTTCTGCGTCGCGCTTCCAAACATTTCTTCTTTTGATCGCACGTATTTCACTTTTCTCAACATCAATTTCATTGCATGTTTTCGTTTCATTAACATCCCCTATGATGATTCCAACTCCTTGTGGTAAAGGAAACTTAATACACTGGTGATATGTGGAAGCCACACCCAAGATACTATGTAACCATGGTCTTCCGATTAATGCATTGTATGGTGATTCGACGTCCACGACACAAAAGGTTATTTCTGTAAAGATTGTCTTAAGAGGTATTCGCATGGTAATATCTCCCTTTGGCTTGTTCGCTGATCCGTTGAAGCCGTATATTTTATAGGTTGAAGGAATCAAATCTTCATCTTTTTCCTCCCATTGTCTTATATGTATGGTAAAACAAAATATCCACAGACTCCCAGAATCAATTAGTATTCTATTTATTGCCCATGCGAGATCTTCTTCCCCTTCTTCCTTATCCGGCTTTTCTTTTGGTATTATCTCTAACTTGACCACTAGGGGACTCTCATGAAGTTTGCCTCCTCCCGTTACTTCTTCTGCCTGAATGTGATTTGTTGCTTCTGCCATTCTTTGAGTTTTGGCATCTTTGCTAAGTTCATTATTTCCTTTCCTTCATCATCTCTTGCATATAGTCGACTCAACACATTGTCATGGAAGTCTTCTATACTTTTGAATGAGTGTATTATTAAGTTACAATATAGATTCTTGGCATTCGCGCACCCACTTCTATTAGAAACGTATTTTTTCCCTTGTCTGCACCTGATGATTTCCTCCTGTTGTTGGTTGTATTAGTGGTGGTGGTGGTAATGGCGTGGCTAGGAAGTGATTAAGATTTTATTATTCGATCATTCTTAGTATGATACGTTGTATGTTTTTGCAGTTATTAGTTGTGTGGCCGTGGAAGCGATGATAAGCACATAATTCTCTACTCTTTCTTCCAGATGGTGGTTCTTGCCCTAGATTAGGTGGTGGTGTTATCTCCTCCATTAATATAATAGCTTCCCAGACTTTTTCCACTGTTGTGTTAAGAGGTGGCATCCTGACCTCCTCATGGACTCTGTAGTTCGCGCCTTGATTCTAATACCTCCTATTTCCCCTATAGCCATCTCCATGGTTGTCATATCTTGCTACCTTATTATTTCCTCCATGATTATTGTATTGCCTCTCTCTGTATTCTTGATCATACATTTCCTGTTCTCTACTACTCATGGTTACCTGCTTTTGTTGGTATATTAATTTCTCTTTGCTTCCCTGCGAAGTGCTCGCAACAGCATTCGCTATTCTTGGTAATAGACTTGCATTTCCTATTTTTTCGCTCGTGACTGCGACTGGGTAGGACTCCACATCTCTCTGATTTTCCTCAAGAGCGATATACTCTTCTTGGTACTCGCGCAACTCTGCCATCGTTATTCTGTCTTTCATTCTGAACAACTGTGTAAATACCAAGTCAGTTGGAAACAATGCATTGACGAATGCTAAGATGAGACTTCTTTCATCCACTCGCCCTGCCATTTCACTACTCATTGTCCTCCATCTATGGTTACATCTCGCAAGCTTTCATTCACTCTCCTTCACAGGCTGAACACCTTTTCAATTCCTGGTCTTTGCATGCTGCTGCTGATGTATTGTCCCAAGAATAAACTCTGCAAATGCTCGAATGACCTATTGAACCCACTGGTAATCCGTCGAACCACTTCAAGGCTTCTCCTGCTAGGCTTGCCGGAAAATATTTGCATAGGACTGCGTCGTTATCCTCATATTGTAGCAAAGCTAAGCTGTACGTCTTTATATGTTGAATTGCACAGGTGGATCCATCAAAAATGCTTGGAAACGTGGGTAACATGCATTTTCTTGGTATTGTCACTAATTGTATTCGCCAAACAGAATCCTTGCTGCTTCTTCTATTGCTTCTTCAAGTTGTCTTCTTCCTCCATCCTTCCCTTTGGTTACTAACTCTCTTAGCTCTGCTATTTTTCTTAAGATTTCACCATTCGGGAAGATGTCTTCTTGTTGCTGCCTTGGCCTTTTCAACCGGGCTTGCCTTATTCTGTTTTCATGCCTGCTTTGTCGTATGGATTTTTCTAGTTCTCGTCGTTCTTCATCGTCTCGCCTCTCTCTTCGCCTTTCCCTTTTATTTCTCGCGTGCTCCTGTGCAGCTCTATCCCTTTCATTTTGTTGCCTCAGCATTTCTCTTCCATGAAGTATCATCCTTGCATGTTCTGCGTCATTCTCTTGCTGTTCTTCATCATGCATGCGTTTGCGTTCTCCATTTCGCTCCAATCTACCTTCTCTACGATGTCTTCGCCTGGGTTCATCCTCAGTTACTTGGACATACCGATCTTCTATGTGATTGCATTCACGCTCCTCCTGCGAGTTTTCATTCACCTGAAAAGTGTCATCCAAATTGTTATCTAGAAATTGTCCTTGTGTATTGTCTCCGTGCTCAAATATACTCCTCCTAGTGGTACTCCTGCTTGTTCTCGATCTCGAGCTCGCACGTGTTTTCCTGGAACGTGACTGTAACCTTTGCTCTTGTAATCGCTGATTATCCTCTCTTAGCTCATCGTTTTGTCGAGTCAGGTTCGCACGTAGCTCCTCTTCTCTTTTTCTTTCGTCTGCCAATCGCTGCCTTAGCTCTCCAATGGTCATGTTGTCTTCAATTTCTCCTACTGCTCCTTCTTCATGTGTCCTCTCTTCATTTTCTTCTGATGTGTCTGTATCCGTAGTGTGAACACTTACTTCATCATAATTTCTTTGGTCGTTCTCCCTTGGTTCCTGCTGGATTTGAGATCTGATCGGTTGAGATATGTTGTTCCTCTCTCCCATTCTTGATGTCTCTGCGATTTCTCCTCTTCTTCTACCTGCAATCCTTCTACTCCTCCTAATCGGTGTCGCATTTTCTCCTACAGATGCTTGTCTCACCATTTTGCGTTTCTGAAATAATACTTTTCTCACAAACTTATGCAAACCAAAACTTTTTTTCCTAAAAGAAAACTTTGTTTTAAACGAGTTACTCAAAATGTTGAAATTCCAAGAAAACAATTGAATTCTTTCACAAAGACAAAAACAATAAGAACTTTTTCAAAAAATCAACTTAAATTTTTTCACCAACAGGCACAATCCCATTCCCGAGCTGTATTCTGGCGCCAAAATGTAGTAGTAGAAAATCCCACTACTACACCCCTTAGATAATCTATATAACAAACTAGGAAATCATCATGAAGAACACTTAGAAGAATTTTATTAAGTTTAGAAATCAATACAAAGAAGTAAAGTAAAACCCTTAACTTGGGGAGCAAACAACTTTCTCTCTCCTAGAATTCTATCCCCACTCTCCAAAAAGAGATATCTCCTTCAATACAAGGGTGGCCGGTCTTACATATAGGAGTTTACATAGTGGAGGACAGCTAATAATGACCCTATTTTCGGATCTAATGTGCGATGTGATCGCACCCGTATATTAAGTCTTCTCGCACGTGCTCTTGAATCTCGTACAGAATCCATACTTTATTCGTGACCTTATCACATCATCAGCTTCGTCATCCGGAATATACTATATGCGAGTACGTTCGCCCCCTTATAATAGTATCGCTTCGCATGATGCACACGGGTGCGATATTTAACCCCTACAAACTCAATTATTTGAACGTGTTCAGAGAGCACTGGATGAAACCATAATCACCATTACTTCTAATTAGTTGATGATAGAGATGGATCATTAGGTGATCAATGACTGCCATTGTCACAGCAGACTGAGATATTCGGAATTCCAGCAACTATAATGTCTGTACATTGATCATAACATCTGTACATTAAGCTAGAATGTAATAAATATGCAGTGGCCACGGAGAAATTCCTCTTTTAGATGATGCTAGCAAATGGAGCAATTTTAAGCTTTTATTGCTGTTTTCAGTTTCACTGTTTTGTTTTGTTTTGTTTTTTTTACAAGAAATGGGCATTAATTCAAATTTGCTAGGAAACGTAACCTGCAATTTTTTCTCTTTCTTGACCGACCAGAATTTTTGCTTTCGAGAAAGATCTTAGATCTTTTTGTGTTTAGAATGAAATTACTTAAAATGCGTGAACCATTGAAATCTAAACATATCATGTGTATTTGTTTTGATGACAAATAAAACTAGTAATAGGATTTTCTTTCCTTTAACTGTAATCGCAAGTAACAGAATCCTATTAGCAAAACATGGCCAACTATATATATATTGATAACAAAACATGATGTGTATACATGCAGAGGATATTTTTCATATTTATTGATAACAAAGGTTAATCAAAACATTCAAATCTTCCCACAAACGAAAATCTACCTACACAGCCCAGGTAGCTATGCAAGAAAAAATAATAGAAAATTGTGTACTTTTGTTAACGAAGTGCCACTAGACTCTCTACATAAGTATGTATGCCAGTCCGGGCTCCTAAATGGTGATGGAACTTGGCAACTTCAGATCTATGGTGCACAGGATCATACATAAAAAAACAAACATCATCGTAACCCATTTTGGCCATGAATAGGATCTCTCCATTCTTCAATTTCCATAGTAACTTCATATACCACAAGTGTCTTTCGATTGGGAATTGGGCGACGAACAATTTAGTCCAGGATTCTTTCACATTATAATCCTTCATCGTCCAAACTTCAACATTGTAATCACCATATCGTGTTATGCAAAGGCACCCTGCTAAAACACCCAAAGTTGTCTTGTTATTTGTGTTGCAAACTAATCCATCAACTTGTGGAGATAGCGGAACTTCCCTGAAATTCTCGTCAAATATATCAAAAGATACGACAACTTCACGTCCCAAGGAATCCGTCCGGCAAGGAGTTTGTTCTGCTATCCAGTGAAGAAACGCTCCGTCATCAGTAGATACTGCCGCCTTTGGAGACACAATTCTGTAAGGGATGCTGTCTGGTAACGTTTTCCATGAGTCCGATCTTAAAGCATACACCTGCACTACACAACCATCACATACTTCATAGCCAAGATTCCCATTATAAAAGCAGACATTATTAGCTTTCACAATAACGTAATCATCGATATCGGATTTATAACCAAACCCATAAGCAGGGCCGTCGAAGCTATGATAACAATCCACTTTGGGAACTTTTATATCCTTGAACTCTTTCGTTGTTGGGTTCCAAACACAAAGAACTTCCTCCTTTGTGGCAAAGTTGAGGCTTCTCAGCAGTATCAAACCATTTAAAGAATCGTAGCACTGAATATGTCGACTTTGGAAAACTTGAGATTTAGATGGAGAATCCATCTCAACAGGCTCCTCGCGGTAGTCATCTTCAAATGCTGATAACGATGAGGATTTACTAATGTGCAGATAAAACTCACTAGCATCGTTTATCGAAAAGCAGTTAAATCTTTCGCTTTTGATGCATTGCTTCAGATGCATGTTTATGAAATTAGGGTCTTTCAACTTGTTGCGCCAGAATTTACTTACACACCTGCACCTTGCAACGGACTTCGCAGGTAATGACGAGATAATGTGGGCAATGACATCGTCCGGAAGGATCTCTTTGCTGTTTTCACCTTGATGCACGGATACATGCATTCTTGACGTTGTTTCTCCTTGTTTGGTGATACGGAAGAAGAAGAAAAGGAAGCATAAAGTAAGTACAAATATAATTGCTGTGATCAAAGCTTCTGTAATATCCATGGTATCGCAAAAGAGGTGACAGAACTCGATGATGATGATAGCAATATGAAAGAGAGACTAGTACACTACCTCCGTAACAGAGACTACTCTGCAGATCCTTGTCCATGACTGCAGTTTTTATAGGGGTTGAGAGAACCTCTTCAAGACCAAGCATCACTTCAATCGGAGGAGACACGACGGCTTACTTTCAAATATCATGCCAAATGGTGGCAACTAAAGATGTCTGTCTGTCTGTAAATGAAAAAACAGTTAACACACAACGTTTTATCATCAATCCAACTTTTTGCTAACCATCGTGTCCGTCCGGGGAATGATCCAACGTTTTATTACATACTGTTTTGAAAAAGCAGTTAATTAAACACAACGTTTTATCATCAAATGAAGAAACTTCCAAAAAGAACGAGAAAGGTTCAGAACAGTTAGTAATAAGAGCAGAAATATTAAGGGAAGAAGACGATGATTTTGTAAATAACGTTAGATAAAATCAGGCAAGTATTTTTTTCTTTTTTTCGGTTTCTCGATAAACTGTTCCGGCTTGGCTAATTTCGCCGAGTCGGAAGAAAAAAATGTTAGTTAGGGTTACCACGTCGGTGAAATATAAACCATCAGATTAATAACATCCAATGGTTTAAGGGGTTTGTCAAAAGGATTTGTTTTCTTTTGTTGCACGATCCCGCCGATCCCTACTTCGTGGAGTTGTTTAAACTTTTGGCGGCTTCTAAACATTAGCCCTTTGACTAAAGGATTTGTCACCGATCAAAAAAAAAAAAAAAGACTCAGGGTTAGTTCCTTTAGTCACATGTACAGAACTGCTTATTTATTATTTTTACAATGGTTCTATATGAACCGAGAATTCCAAACACGTTAAAAACTGACTCTTAAGAAAAAAAAATTGTGGGTCCCAATGGGTTCGTGCTCTTGGGAGACATGCAGGGTGGGTTTTGTGTGTGGCGGTTTTGAGCTGGTTTTTTCAGCTCGGTTCGTCAAGAATTTTTGTTATTTTTCAGGCTTCTTAGGGCATGTACGGCATGCATGGTCAGACTCTGATTTTTTAATGAAAAAATGGAGACAAATGGAGGAATGCAAAACAAAGAGTAAGAACTGAATGAAAACCGATTATCAAAATAAAGAGTACTCTGAATAGGTGGGTTACGTATTAGTCGTCAAGGTTGATGAATTAGGAAACATAATGCAAGTCCACGATCCATTCACAAGAGGTTATTATACATACTCGGAACCTAAATGTAAGAATCCAACTTCACTATGTTCAGATATATTTTGGTCATTAACCATCCCTGATAATATTTAATCAAGTCCCAAATACAGACATTTGAAGATCACAATGTCACCTACTAATTAATTCTTGAACCCAATTTTGATACTTGAAGCTTTAGCAACTGCTCTTAGCTTATCCTTAAATTGCTTAACTTGTCTCATACTAACACGCGAGCTAGCACTAGAACGAAAGCACGGAAAAACATTCTCCAAAACCTTTGCATTTTTCAACAAAATACATAGAAGTATGAGCTCAGCATCACTTCCTTTCCGTTCTTAAATCTGGACATACTTGAGGTGAGACAACACTCCCAGAGATGACAATCCTGCTTCTCAGTCATCTCCAGCGTCCGCTAATGTTGACTACATCCAAACAATCAAGATACGCGCGTGATAGATCAGTTGATAACAAAGAATAACATTACAAAACAAGAAGCACCTCAAAAGTTCCAAAAATGTTGAAAAAAAAACAACAAACATCCGAGGACAAATCAAGAATCGAAGAGCTTAGATGTTACCTCCTTAAATATTAGGTAAATTTCAGTGATATTAGGAGAAATCTTGAGTAAGTATGCTATAGCCCTCAAGCAACTTCTTGTCAACCACATGTCCTGATGTCCAGCACCAAACATTGTAGATTACATAAACCAGGTGATTGATTGTCTAACAAATTAGGAGCCCGTGAGAGAACCTTGAAAAACAAAAGAAGATTCTTTTAATAATGTTGCGGCAGCTAAGAACATGCATGCTTAAAAAAAAAAAGAAAAAAAAAAACAAAAAAAAGAAAAGGAAAAATCAGTATTTTGTTTTTGAAATACTAGTGAAGTTATGAAGTTATATAAACGATCACATGCTCTTTCTGTAGGTTAGAATAACAGACTTTTGCCATATCCGTTGATGTCTTCTGATCCTTATCTTATAATTAATTAAAGTTGGGTTGCTTAAACTATACTCCCTCCGTCCCACTAATAAATGACCTAGTTACTTTTAGATTTTGTCCCACCATTAAGTGACCTATATCACTAAACAAGGAGATATTCCTAAAATTATCCTTTTAATTGATTATAAAAAGTATAAGAAATATGCATAATTTGATAGTCATGTTTATATTCGTTACGTAGGTGTTTTAAAATGCTTTTCAATGGTACAAAGTTTGCGAACATTCGTGGTGTAGTTTGAGAGAGAAATCATTTCATAATTTCACTATTTATTATCCATAAGGGTATAATTGTAAAAAGTGCTTAAAAATACTTTTCCCCTTGCTCGCCTTAAAAATTGTGCAAACTTTAACTAGGTCACTTAATAGTGGGACGGAGGGAGTATTTTTTTTTTTTTGATCGGCAAAACTATAGTAGTATATTAGAATAAAAGAATAAGAGTGATTACAAGTTGCTGAACGTACCAGCTACATGCAACCAAAAGAAAAGAAGGGAAAAACAAGATGTTAGGGACAACCATAAATCAAACCAAGGTTCTAACAACCTTAAACCAGAGGGGAAGCTCTACTTTCGCATGAGGTCAGCCCATTTGAATACCAAATCCTGAAATCTAAAACCTCTAAGAGGTTTTACTGGAATTGACCAATACAACAAAACGGCTTTGATATCCAAGATAATCCTCTCTTGGTCTTTTTCTATACCATTGAAACATCTATTGTTTCGCTCCTTCCAAAGTATCCAGCAGATTGCATATGGAAGCAGCTCCCACATATGATTTCCAGCCATCGAGAAATTCCTGGTTTTTATCTCGTCGAAGGCATGTATGATATCATACCTTTGTACTCCCAAGACCCCAAATTACGAAAAAGAAATGGTTCCAAATTGGCCGAGGAATTCGGCAATGTAAGAATAAATGATTAATTGTTTCTGTATCGGCTTTGCACAAGTAACACATGTTGGCTAATTTCCTTCCCCTTTGCTGAAGAACATCTTGAGTAAGTATGAAATTATGGTGTACCAGCCATATAAAAAAGGAAAATTTTGTTGGTATATTAGAATTCCAAACTGCCTCTTTAGGAAAAATGATAGCTTCTTGTTCCCTAGCCAACAGCTGCTCATAGAAAGATTTTACTGTGAACCGTCCATCCTTCTCCCATTTCCACCTTCTTGAGTCGTCTTCATTGCTAATTGTCGCAGCTAGCTAGAACTCCTAAGTTTAAGGGTTAACTACTTAGGTTTTGACAGAAGAGAAGAGAGACAAGAAGACGAAGTTTAAACAGAATAGTTTTATTGATTTTAACTTGAATTTGATACAAAGAGACTCAATACTTATATACACATAATTGTCTTGAAGTTCAAGCAATTGTCTTTCCTAACTAAACACAATTTCCTAATATACAAAGAGTACCAAATATAACAAACTCTTGATTAGAGAATTGCCGTGTACAATGTTGGGTCACATTGTACACATACCAGATGTTGTGTTAACACCCTCCCGCAAGCGTAACGGGTTATCCTGAACCGTAAGCTTGAACCGTAAAAGAGAAAACCTATCTCTAGAAAGTGGTTTTGTGAATATGTCTGCAATCTGATCTTTAGATGATATAAAATGAACATCAAGAAGTTTAGAAGTAACTTGATCACGAACAAAATGATAATCAATTTCAATGTGCTTTGGCCATGCATGAAATATAGGATTAACAGTGAGATAAGTTGCACCAAGATTGTCACACCATAAAATAGGAGGAGAATGAGTAGATATGCGAAGTTCCGAAATGAGGGACTAAATCCACATAATTTCCGCAGTTGCAATGGCAAGTCCCCGATATTCAGCTTCAGTACTAGAACGAGATATTGTTTTTTGTTTGCGAGCACTCCAAGAGATAATATTGCCACCTAAATAGACACAATACCCACTAGTAGAACGACGATCATCAAGAGAACCATCCCAATCGGAGTCAGTCTATGCACTAAAGGATAGCTGTAGAGAAGGCGATGGACGAAGTAGTATACCAAAAGTAGCAGTATTCTTGAGATAACGAAGTACGCGCTTAACTTAACTCCAGTGAAACTCGGTAGGGGCATGCATAAACTGACAAACTTTATTGATAGCATATGCAAGATCTGGACAAGTGAATGTTAAATATTGCAAAGCACCAACAATACTGCGGTATTCAGTAGCATCCGTTAATAAAGTGCTACGATCAGAAGAAATATCTCCAGAAGTACTAAGTGGAGTATGAATTGGTTTGACACCATTCATTTTTGCTCGAATAAGAAGATCATGAGCATAACGTTGTTGAGAAAGAAATAATCTCGAAGAAGTACGAACCGCCTCAATGCCAAGAAAATAAGACAAGGAACCAAGATCTTTAATTGCAAATTCTTGTTGTAAACGGGTAAGAATAGAAGAGATACATGTGGTACTGGAGCCAGTGACTATAATACCATCTACGTACACCAACAAATAAATAGTACCGTAAGTACCATTGTAGATGAACAAAGACGAGTCACACTTTGAAGTGACAAAGCCAATTTGTATCAAAAAGGTACTAAGTCTGTGGTACCACGCACGCAGAGCTTGTTTGAGTCCATAGAGAGAACGGTGTAATTTGCAAACATGGGTAGGAAAACGAGAATCCACATAGCCCGGTGGCTTTTTCATATACACCTCTTCTTGAAGTTCACCATGTAAGAAATCATTTTGCACATCAAGTTGATGAATAGTCCAATGGGAAGATAAAGCCAATGTAAGAATAATACGTATAGTACAAGGTTTAACAACCAGACTAAACGTTTCAGAGTAATCAATCCCCTCTTGTTGATTGTAGCCTTTTGCAACCAAGCGAGATTTACGACGTGCAATTGAACCATCAGGATTTCATTTGATACGAAATACCCATTTACATCCAATAATATTCATAGAAGGATCATACAGTACTAGTGACCATGTACCATTTCAAATCAATGCATTGATCTCGTCATCGGAAGATGTACGCCAGTCTGGATCTTTATGAGCCTGTGAAATACAAGTAGTCTCAAGATGGGAATCACATACCATTGCGTATTTTCAATTAGGCTTAAAAACGTCATCTTAACCGTAGTCACCATTGGATGCGTGGCAAATTCTGGTAGGTGTGTGGTTGTGGCTGAAGTAGATGATGTAGTGGGTGCTAGACCAGACATTGTAGAAGGCGGATGTGCATGTGCTGTCGGTTGTTCAAATTCTGGCAACTTGTTGATGGTGGTTTTTAAACAAGGGGTAAAGTCGTAAAACCCCATGACCTAGTGTTACCCGCAACACATTAACTAAGAGCATTTAACTCAGGTGTAAATAATTAATGGGGGTATTTTTCAAAATACCAGATTAGGGTTTTCGACACAGAACCCTAATTCCAAAACCAAGTCGCACACTGCGCACCATGGCAACAATGCCAAACCAAGCCGCACACTGCGCACCATGGCAACAATGCCAAACCGAGCCGCATACTGCGCACCATGGCAACAATGCCAAACCAAGCCGCACCCTGCGCACCATGGCAACAATGCCAAACCAAGCCGCACACTGCGCACCACGGCAACCATGCCAAATCAAGCCGCACACTGCGCACCACGGCAACCATGCCAAACCAAGCCGCACACTGCGCACCATGGCAGCAATGCCAAGCCAAGCCGCATACTGCGCACCGCGGCAACAATGCCAAACCAAGCCGCATACTGCGCACCATGGCAGCACTGCCAAACCAAGCCGCATACTGCGCACCATGGCAACAATGCCAAGCCAAGCCGCATACTGCGCACCATGGCAGCAATGCCAAGCCAAGCCGCATATCGCGCACCATGGCAACAATGCCAAGCCAAGCCGCATATTTGCGCACCATGGCAAAGAATGCCAAACCAAGCCGCATACTGCGCACCGCGGCAACAATGCCAAACCAAGCCGCATACTGCGCACCATGGCAACAATGCCAAACCAAGCCGCATACTGCGTACCATGGCAACAATGCCAAATCTCCAAGCCGCTATGCCTTTGGCCCACGCCAAACATAGCGCCCTAGGGTTGCAAGACTTGCAACTAGGTCAACATGGCCGCACGTGCCATTGGCACATGCCAACACGTGCCGCAAGCCATATTTCTAAGCCGCTATGCCTTTGGCCCACGCCCAACATAGCGCCCTAGGTTTGCAAGACTTGCAACTAGGTCAACATGGCCGCACGTGCCGTAAGCCATATTTCTAAGCCGCTATGCCATTGGCCCACGCCCAACATAGCGCCCTAGGTTTGCAAGACTTGCAACTAGGTCAACATGGCCGCACGTGCCATTGGCACATGCCAACACGTGCCGCAAGCTATATTTCTAAGCCGCTATGCCTTTGGCCCACACCCAACATAGCGCCCTAGGTTTGCAAGACTTGCAACTAGGTCAACATGGCCGCACGTGCCATTGGCACATGCCAACACGTGCCGCAAGCCATATTTCTAAGCCGCTATGCCTTTGGCCCATGCCCAACATAGCGCCCTAGGTTTGCAAGACTTGCAACTAGGTCAACATGGCCGCACGTGCCATTGGCACATGCCAACACGTGCCGCAAGCCATATTTCTAATCCGCTATGCCTTTGGCCCATGCCCAACATAGCGCCCTAGGTTTGCAAGACTTGCAACTAGGTCAACATGGCCGCACGTGCCATTGGCACATGCCAACACGTGCCGCAAGCCATATTTCTAAGCTGCTATGCCTTTGGCCCACGCCCAACATAGCGCCCTAGGTTTGAAAGACGTGCAACTAGGTCAACATGGCCTCACGTGCCATTGGCACATGCCAACACGTGCCGCAAGCCATATTTCTAAGCCGCTATGCCTTTGGCCCACGCCCAACATAGCGCCCCAGGATTGCAAGACTTGCAACTAGGTCAACATGGCCGCACGTGCCATTGGCACATGCCAACACGTGCCGCAAGCCACATTTCCAAGCCGCTATGCCTTTGGCCCACGCCCAACATAGCGCCTTAGGTTTGCAAGACTTGCAACTAGGTCAACATGGCCGCACGTGCCATTGGCACATGCCAACACGTGCCGCAAGCCACATTTCCAAGCCGCTATGCCTTTGGCCCACGCCAAACATAGCGCCCTAGGCTTGCAAGACTTGCAACTAGGTCAACATGGCCGCACGTGCCATTGGCACATGCCAACACGTGTCGCAAGCCATACTTCCAAGCCGCTATGCCTTTGGCCCACGCCAAACATAGCGTCCTAGGCTTGCAAGACTTGCAACTAGGTCAACATGGCCACACGAGCCATTGGCACATGCCAAACACACACGCTGGTAGCCTAACTTGCAAACCGTGCAACCTACCACCAAGGCATTCCGCACATGCCATTGGCACATGCCAAACACACACGCTGGTAACCTAACTTGCAAACCGTGCAACCTACCACCAAGGCATTCCGCACATGCCACACGCGCCACTAGCAGCGCCACTTGCACTCAAGATGCAACCAACACTCGAGACATCGACACAAACCGGGGATGCTTCTTTAGGGTTTTGGTTTGGCGGTCACAGCATGAAGCGTACACTACGCTCACATTAAGAAAGCGTGAAAAGGAATTAAGCGGTCAAATAAAAGAGGAAATAATGGTGAAAAACGTTTTCGCACATTAAACCATGCGGTTACCACCTCCTCCCATTATTTCACCCTTTACTCTCTTCCTTCATGAGGCCAGGGTACGTTTCAATCTCGACTTGTATAAATAAGTCTTACCTATTTCCACCAGACAACAAGTCTCGGTCAGGAGAAAAATACCACACTCTCAGAAAGGCAACTTTGCAAGCTCTCCCAAAAGCTTCCATCTCTTGCAAGCTTCCTAAGCTTTCACTTTCTGATACAAGTCGAGATACTACTCTCCTGCATTATTCTCGGCCTCAACACCTTTCTCTCTGCTTCCCTCCCCAAATCAACCCTTCTCCTCCACTTTGTGACCGAAGCAAGTCTGGAACGGCCATCTCTTGGTTTAGGCCGGACTTGTACAGATTGATCTCTTGAATCTATAAAGTGCTCACGTGCAGCACATTTGTTTAGGGTTTGAATCAGTTTCTCACTCACCTACCGCATTTACCGAAAATCAGAAACGATTTTCACCCATAAACAATTGGCGACCACAAGCGGGAGGATTGATCTATCGGCTACAATGTCGACCTGTCGATCTCGTTCTTCGACCCGGATGTCAAGATGGTGGGGAAGGCGACTCAATCCGACGCAACTACCAGACAACCCGGTTACTAGTTGTAAAACTACACGTGAAAACTGGGGACTTGCCGAAGATGCTACCGCTCGATCCGACTCAACTGCTAGACGCCCCAGTTACCAGTTGTAAAACTACACCTGAAAACTGGGGACTCATTGAAGATGCTACCAGCGATTGGGGACTTGCGACTCAGTCCGACTCAACTGCCAGACAACCCGGTTATCAGTTGTTAAAACTACACCATAAAACTGGAGACTCGCCAAGACGCTACCAAAGAATCGGGACTAATCGGCGATGCTACCAAAGAAAGCCGCCTTTTACACGGAGAGGGGCGTGTTCAAAAACCTATGAAGTGAGTAAATTTAGACTCGCACAAGATATACGATCTATTTTTAGGTTCCTATTAAAACCGTCATCTTCTTGAGTCTTGTGCCAATTGCTAGCACACACTCTCATAGAAGCAATATTCCTTTCCAAAAACATAATCGAGTCATATTATCAAAACCATTCATCCCGTAAATAATCCAACACCCATAAAAGCTACCACATTGTCTATCAAAGGTCAAGCGTTGAACCGGACATCCAATATGTCTTTCAAAAAAAAAAAAGAAGAACCTAAATGAAAGATCAACAGAGAAACGTTCAAGGAAAATCATCCAATGTAATCTGCTCTTCTTGGAGAAAGTCAACTTTGCATCTTCAAGAGCCGCTCTCTTTATAGTCAACATCTTGGAAAGCTTTTCGAGTTCCACCTCCTGTCGTGCAATCTCCTCGGCGGAAAGGCTTTCGATTCTTTGCATCTTTTAACTTTTGGATCTCAGCAAGGCCTTCGACAAACCACGAAGTGTTGAACTCCTTTTATACGCACACGTCGCGATGGTGCTCCCAATCGGCAATAACGTCTTCGTAAAACGGTGTGACCAGTCACCTCACGCATATCCTCGATGGAAGATAAAGCCTCTTCCACACGCTTAACCAGTGAAAATCGACTAGTGACTTTCTTGGTTGTGGCCATATGTCCGTACTTCTCCCAGATTCGGTGTACAACGCCTCGTGCTTAGCCGGCACGCTGAAGCCGCCAACCAAAGACATGACCTGGATAAGGAATCAAGTACGGAGGATCAAAAAGGCGCCCGCACTGGCCTCACGACTCGCAAAGGGTCTTCTTCCATGTCTACGGCAAAGCAACCATCGAGAATCATCCGCCGTTTGAGCCACATCTCGTGTGCCCGACAATTGGCCAACGCCCATCTCCAAGTCACCGCGGTGGTCACCAAAGGCAAGTTTTCGTGCGGCTCTACCCAGAATCATCCTCCGAACCGGATTCCTCCTGCGAACTTGAGTTAGACATTTTTCAAAAGAAGAAACAGAAGAAGAAAGAAAAGAAGCGCTTGCCAGACGCGCTTGCCAGACGCGCTTACTAGACGTGCTTACCAGACACGCTTACCGGACGCACATGCCAGGCACACATGCCGCACGCGCATGCTAGCCACAGTATCACACTCTGTGCTAACAATTTGCATCCTTCCAGCGCTAACATCTTGCTCCCTTCCAGCACCATCCTCTCCCTTCGAAACAGCACCATGAACTCAACCCATCTATCAAAAGAACGCAATGGGCTTTGGCATATCCTGAAATCAATATTGGAAGAGGAATATACCCCTTTATGAAGACAGAACCGTATGGTGTTCTCTGGGCGAACCGAACGTGTCTTCTTTTCATCTTCACCACCGGTTAACAAAATTTGCACGAAACCTGGGTGATTCTTCCGAGCAGAGGCAAGTTTTTTGACGAAGAATTCATCATCCGTGTTCGGTTTGGAACTATGGACATCTTTCGATGAGGCGAAATTCATTCAGGTAACATCTTACTGGGATTTCTTCATAACAACTTAGTAACAAGATATCCGCACACGGAGAAAGACAAAATTATCTCCCGACACGTAACCGCGCCCAACAAAGGAAAACTCGAAATACAAAAAAAAAAAAAGAGAGAAAGGGCGTATTCTTTATTGGCTCAAATCGCACACGCAGATATCATTCTTCGGGTTCGAATTATATATGGAGCATTCTCTACGGGTTCAAAAATACACACGCAAAGATTTTATTCGGGGTTCAAAAATACACGTGTATTTTCTCCAGGGTTCAAAAATATACACGCAGTATTTTCTTGTGGTTCAAAAATACACACATGATATTTTCTCCGTGGTTCAAAAAATAAACACGCAAGATATTTTCTTGTGGTTCAAAAATACACCTTGGTATTTTCTTCAGGTTTCAAATTATATACGCAGTATTTTATACGGGCTCAAGTGCGTCTGCAGTATCATTCTTCGGGTTCAAAATTATATATGGAGCATTTTTCTACGGGTTCAAAAATTGCACGCGCAGTATTTCTTTCAGGACCGAAAATTCATATACGCGATATTTCCTACGGGTTCGAAGTCATATGAAGCACATATACAGTATTCTTCTTCGGGATTCATATACAGTATTCTCTACGGGTTCGAAACTACACACGCAGTATTTTCTTCTGGTTCGTAATTATACGCGAGTATTTTATACGGCTCAAGTGCGTCTGCAATATGCTTCTTCGGATTCAAGATTATATATGGAGCACTTTCCTACGGGTTCGAATAATATATGCAATATTTCCCTTGGGCGCATACATACAATATTTTCTACAAAAGACACGCCAAGAAATTATATGCGCAATATATAAATGCCCACTCTTAGGGTTTACACCTACATAAAAAGGGAAACAAAAGAAGTACTGGAAGACATACCTGGAAGCTGGTTTTCTTTGTGACTTTGCCACTAGTAGGAAAGGATGAAAGGAATAAGGTGCAAGATGAGAGAAAGGGATTTTATATATATGGGCGTGAAGATTTCGAAATAGGGAAGGATTTCCCTTTACCAAAAATCGTGCGGGCTCACAAGAACGCCTAATGCCGCCCAAGTTGCGCCGGTCCCGCCAGCAAGCACGCACAGCTTCCCTACCTTGTGCCGGTCCCACCAGCTAGCACGCTCAGTTTCCCAACTCGCCCAACTTCCCAATGTCGCCCAAGCTGCATCGGCCCCACCAATTGCACCGACTTCCCAATGACCGCCCAAGTCACGCCTGCAAGCACGCAAAGCTTCAACACCTTGCGCCGGTCCCACCAGCTAGCACAATCAGTTTCCCAACTCACGCCAACTTCCCAAAGTCGCCCAAGCTGCATCGGCCCCACCAATTGCACCGACTTCCCAATGACCGCCCAAGTCACGCCTGCAAGCACGCAAAGCTTCCACACCTTGCGCCGATCCCACCAGCTAGCACAATCAGTTTCCCAACTCACGCCAACTTCCCAACGTCGCCAAGCCGCACCGGCCCCACCAATTGTGCCGACCTCCCGATTTGTGCAAAACTCCCCGAGGCAAGGATTCCAAATCCTATTTATAAAAGGTCGACAAGACCCTCAATTCTCTTTACGGTTTCTTGTTGATAGTCCTGTCACCATCTTATGCTTACCTCGCAACAAAGCCCCCTGTTCCGAGCTAAGCAGGACTTAATATTGATGGTGGTTTTTAAACAAGGGGTAAAGTCGTAAAACCCCATGACCTAGTGTTACCCGCAACACATTAACTAAGAGCATTTAACTCAGGTGTAAATAATTAATGGGGGTATTTTTTCAAAATACCAGATTAGGGTTTTCGACACAGAACCCTAATTCCAAAACCAAGTCGCACACTGCGCACCATGGCAACAATGCCAAACCAAGCCGCACACTGCGCACCATGCCAACAATGCCAAACCGAGCCGCATACTGTGCACCATGGCAACAATGCCAAACCAAGCCGCACCCTGCGCACCATGGCAACAATGCCAAACCAAGCCGCACACTGCGCACCATGGCAACCATGCCAAATCAAGCCGCACACTGCGCACCACGGCAACCATGCCAAACCAAGCCGCACACTGCGCACCATGGCAGCAATCCCAAACCAAACCGCATACTGCGCACCGCGGCAACAATGCCAAACCAAGCCGCATACTGCGCACCATGGCAGCAATGCCAAACCAAACCGCATACTGCGCACCGCGGCAACAATGCCAAGCCAAGCCGCATACTGCGCACCATGGCAGCAATGCCAAACCAAGCCGCTTACTGCGCACCATGGCAACAATGCCAAGCCAAGCCGCATACTGCGCACCATGGTAGCAATGCCAAACCAAGCCGCATACTGCGCACCGCGGCAACAATGCCAAACCAAGCCGCATACTGCGCACCATGGCAACAATGCCAAATCTCCAAGCCGCTATGCCTTTGGCCCACGCCCAACATAGCGCCCTAGGTTTGCAAGACTTGCAACTAGGTTAACATGGCCGCACGTGCCATTGGCACATGCCAACACGTGCCGCAAGCCATATTTCTAAGCCGCTATGCCTTTGGCCCACGCCCAACATAGCGCCCTAGGTTTGCAAGACTTTCAACTAGGTCAACATGGCCGCACGTGCCATTGGCACATGCCAACACGTGCCGCAAGCCATATTTCTAAGCCGCTATGCCTTTGGCCCACGCCCAAAATAGCGCCCTAGGTTTGCAAGACTTGCAACTAGGTCAACATGGCCGCACGTGCCATTGGCACATGCCAACACGTGCCGCAAGCCACATTTCCAAGCCGCTATGCCTTTGGCCCACGCCCAACATAGCGCCCTAGGTTTGCAAGACTTGCAACTAGGTCAACATGGCCGCACGTGCCATTGGCACATGCCAACACGTGCCGCAAGCCACATTTCCAAGCCGCTATGCCTTTGGCCCACGCCAAACATAGCGCCCTAGACTTGCAAGACTTGCAACTAGGTCAACATGGCCGCACGTGCCATTGGCACATGCCAACACGTGTCGCAAGCCATACTTCCAAGCCGCTATGCCTTTGGCCCACGCCAAACATAGCGTCCTAGGCTTGCAAGACTTGCAACTAGGTCAACATGGCCGCACGAGCCATTGGCACATGCAAAACACACACGCTGGTAGCCTAACTTGCAAACCGTGCAACCTACCACCAAGGCATTCCGCACATGCCAAACACACACGCTGGTAACCTAACTTGCAAACCGTGCAACCTACCACCAAGGCATTCCGCACATGCCAAACACACACGCTGGTAACCTAACTTGCAAACCGTGCAACCTACCACCAAGGCATTCCACACATGCCATTGGCACATGCCACACGCGCCACTAGCAGCGCCACTTGCACTCAAGATGCAACCAACACTCGAGACATCGACACAAACTGGGGGATGCTTCTTTAGGGTTTTGGTTTGGCGGTCACAAAGATGCGGCGTACACTACGCTCACATTAAGAAAGCGTGAAAAGGAATAAAGCGGTCAAATAAAAGAGGAAATAATGGTGAAAAACGTTTTTCGCCCATTAAACCATGCGGTTACCACCTCCTCCCATTATTTCACCCTTTACTCTCTTCCTTCATGAGGCCATGGTACGTTTCAATCTCGACTTGTATAAATAGGTCTTACCTATTTCCACCAGACAACAAGTCTCGGTCAAGAGAAAAATACCACACTCTCAGAAAGGCAACTTTGCAAGCTCTCCCAAAAGCTTCCATCTCTTGCAAGCTTCCTAAGCTTTCACTTTCTGATATAAGTCGAGATACTACTCTCCTGCACTATTTCGGCCTCAACACCTTTCTCTGCTTCCCTCCCCAAATCAACCCTTCTCCTCCACTTTGTGACCGAAGCAAGTCCGGAACGGCCATCTCTTGGTTTAAATTTGGACTTGCATGCAGCATTGATCTCTCGAATCTATAAAGTGCTCACGTGCAGCATATTTGTTTAGGGTTTGAATCAGTTTCTCACTCACCTACCGCATTTACCGAAATCGGCAGAAACGATTTTCACCCATAAACACAACTGTGCAGATTCTGGCGGCTGTAAACGAGAAGACTGACCAATGTCAGCATGTGCAGGTGCTGTCGGTTGTACATGAGAACAGTTTCTGTCAAAGCTGAGGTTTATTTCTGTCAGCTGCACAGGGGAGCGATTTCTGGCAGTATTAGGTGTTGACGGCTGCAGATGGGAGCAGGTTCTGTCAGAAGGGACAAGAATTTCTGTCGGCTGGACATCATCTTGAGGACTGCCATGTGACGACGTAGACTGATCGTACTCAATGGACACAGCAGAAACCGAATTTTCTGGCTGAATTGAGTGAATAGTAAAACTGGTAGACAATATCGGTGGTAAAGACAAACTCAGGGGAGTAGAAATAGTTACCTGTGAAGATGTCGATGCCGGAGAAGGTGATGATGCGGTCGCAAAAGGGAAAGTGGTCTCATCAAAAATAACATGACGACTGACATATATCCGTCCTGTAGGGATGTGAAGACATTTGTAACCTTTCTGGGATGGATTATACCCAATAAAAACACAAGGAGAAGAAAGCGGTTGCATATTATGAGACATGTATGGTCGTAGGTAAGGATAACACAAACAACCAAACACACGAAGCAAAGTGTAGTCTGGTGAGAGACCAAAAAGAGTTTCATAGGGAGAAGAATTATTGATAGAAGTGGAAGAAACACGGCTCATTAGATAACAAGCAGTGTAAAAATAGTCATACCAATACGAGGATGGTAGAAAAGCCATGTTTAGAATTGTAAGACCAGTTTCACGAATATGACGATGGAGGCGTTCCACTAAACCATTTTGTTCAGAGGTATGCGGACATGAAAATCTATGAAAAATACCAAGTTACTGAAGATGCGGAGTAAGTTTGCGATACTCAAGTGCATTATCAGATTGAAAAATTTTGATTTTTCGATTAAAAAGATTTTCAACATGCTTTTGAAACAAAAAGAATATAGAAAAGACATTAGACTTTTGAGACATAGGAAACATCCAAGTAAAACGACTAAACGCATCAATAAATATGATATAATATCTTTATCGTTCATTAGATAAAATATGAGAAGGTCCCCACACATCGGAGACAATTAAGTCTAATGGATTCAAATAAGTAGTTTTACTAGGATTGAAAGGTAAATTATGACTCTTATGTTCATGACAAGATGAACAAAACTTAATATTCTGACTAGAAACCAGAAGTGAAAACTGAGAGACGACTTTACGAACTGTACACATCATTGGATGTCCCAATCTAGAGTGCCAGTCTTGTAAGGAAGCACGTTCTCCTATGAAAACTTTAGGAGACTTAAACGAATCATCGAGTTGATAGAGACCACCCTTCCTACTGCCGCGAAGAAGAACCTTCCCGGTTCATCGATCCTTCACAAGGAAAAAATTCGGATGAAAATTCAAAAAAGACATTATTATCAGTAGTGAAACGAGATACTGACAAGAGATTATGAGAAATTTGTGGTGCAAAGAGGATATTACGAAGCAGCAACTTACGGTTGGGAGTTCCCAAAATAGACATATGGCCACAACCAAGAAGGTCACTAGTCGACTTGCGCTGGTTAAGCGTGTGGAAGAGGCTTTATCTTCCATCGAGGATATGCGTGAGGTGACTGGTCACACCGTTTCTGAAGGCGTTATTGCCGACTGAGAGCACCATCGCGATGTGTGCGTAGAAAAGGAGTTCAACGCTTCGTGGTTTGTCGAAGGCCTTGCCTTTGAGATCCAGTCGAAAGATGCAAAGAATCGAAAGCCTTTCTGCGAAGGAGATTGCACGAGGGAGGTAGAACTCGAAAAGCTTTCCATGATGTTAACTATGAAGAGAGCGGCTCTTGAAGACGAAAAGTTGACTTTCTCCAAGAAAAGCAGACCTCTGTTGGATGATTTTCCTTGAATGTTTCTCTGTTAAACTTTCATTTAGGTTCTTTTTTTTTTTTTTTTTTTTTTGAAAAACATACTGGATGTCTGGTTCAAAGTTCGACCGGTTTTGATAGACAATTTGGTAGCTTTTGAGGATATTGGATTATTTCGGGATGAATGGTTTTGATAATATAACCGTGATTATGTTTTGTGAAAGGAATATTGCTTTTGTGAAAGTGTGTGCTAGCAATAGGCACAAGACAAGATAGTATGACGGTTTTACTAAGAACCTAAAAACAGATCGTATATCTTGCCCGATCTAAATTTACTCACTTCATAGGTTTTTGCTAACGCGCCCCTCTCCATGTAAAAGGCGGCTTTCTTTGTAGCATCGCCAAACAAGTCCCCAATCGCTGGTAGCATCTTGGCGAGTCCCCGTTTTCTCTTGTAGTTTTTACAACTGGTAGCCGGGTTGTCTAGTAGTTGATTCGGATTGAGTGGTAGCATCTTCAGCGAGTCACCAGTTTTCTTGAGTAGTTTTTAGAACTGGTAACTGGGTTGTCTGGTAGTTGAGTCGGATTGAGTCACCTTCCCCTACCATCTTGATATCTGGGTCGAAGAACGAGATCGACAGTCTGACATTGTAGCCGATAGATCAATCCTCCCTTGTGTGGTCGCCAATTGTTTATGGGTAAAAATCGTTTCAGTCGATTTCGGTAAATTCGGTAGGTGAGTGAGAAACTGGTTTAAACCCTAAACAAATGTGCTGCACGTGAGCACTTTATAGATTCGAGAGATCAATCATACAAGTCCGGCCTAAACCAAGAAATGGCCGTTCCGGACTTGCTTCGGTCACAAAGTGGAGGAGAAGGGTTGATTTGGGAGGGAAGCAAAGAAAGGTGTTAAGACCGAGAATAATGCGGGAGAGTAGTGTCTCGACTTGTATCGTAAAGTGAAAGCTTAGGAAGCTTGCAAGAGATGAAAGCTTTTTGGAGAGCTTGCAAAGTTGCCTTTTCCGAGAGTATTGTATTTTTCTCCCGACCGAGACCTCGTTGTCCGGTAGAAATAGGTAAGACCTATTTATACAAGTCGAGTCCGAAACATACCTCGGCCTCATGAAGGAAGAGAGTAAAGGGTGAAATAATGGGAGGAGGTGGTAACCGCAAGGTGTTTATGGGTGAAAACGTTTTCACCATTATTTCCTCATTTATTTGACCGCTTTATTCCTATTCACGCTTTATTAATGTGAGCGTAGTGTACGCGCATCTTGTGACCGCCAAACCAAAACCCTAGAAAGCATCCCCGGTTTGTGTTGATGTCTCGAGTGTTGGTTGCACCTTGAGTGCAAGTGGCGCTGCTAGTGGCGCGTCTGGCATGTGCGGAATTCCTTTGTTGCGGGTTGCACCTTGAGTGCAAGTGGCAATGCCAGAGCTGCTAGTGGCGTGTGTGGCATGTGCCAATAGCATGTGCGGAATGCCTTGGTGGTAGGTTGTACGTTGAGTGTAAGTGGCAATGCCAGAGCTGCTAGTGGCATCGTAGCATGTGCGGAATGCCTTGGTGGTAGGTTGCACGGTTTGTAAGTTAGGCTACCAGCTTGCGTGTTTGGCATGTGTCAATGGCACGCATGGCCATTAGGGCTACGTCCTGGTAAGAAAATCTACCAGTGATGCATGTTGGCATGTGCCAATGGCATGCTCGGCTATTTGGGGTACAAACTGGTAAGAAAAGCTACTAGCGATGCGTGTTGGCATGTGCCAATGGCATGCTCGGACATTAGGGCCATGGCCTGGTAAGAAAAGCTACCAGCGATGCGTGTTGGCATGTGCCAATGGCATGCGTGGCCAGTTTGGGTCGCGTCCTGGTAGGAAAAGCTACGCCGAGCGTGTTGGCATGTGCCAATGGCATGCGTGGCCAATTTGGGTCGCGTCCCTGTAGGAAAATCTACCGGCGAGCGTGTTGGCATGTGCCAATGGCATGCGTGGCCAATTTGGGTCGCTACCGGTAGGAAAAGCTACTGTGTGAGCGTTTTGGCATGTGCCAATGGCATGCGTGGCCAATTTGGGTCGCGCTACGGTAGGAAAAGCTACCCGAGCGTGTTGGCTTGTGCCAATGGCATGCGTGGCCAATTTGGGTTGTATCCTGGTAGGAAAAGCTACCAATGAGCGTGTTGGCATGTGCCAATGGCATGCGTGGCCAATTTGGGTCGCCCCGGTAGGAAAAGCTACCAAATGAGCGTGTTGGCATGTGCCAATGGCATGCGTGGCCAATTTGGGTCGCTACTGGTAGGAAAAGCTACCGGCGAGCGTGTTGGCATGTGCAAATGGCATGCGTGGCCAATTTGGGTCGCGCCCCTGGTAGGAAAAGCTACCGGCGAGCGTGTTGGCATGTGCCAATGGCATGCGTGGTTAATTTGGCCTAGGTTGCATGGTTTGCAAACCTAGGTGTGGGCGCTACTTTGGCATGGCGCGGCTAGGGCCAAGGTAAGGATGTTTGGCTTGGCGTGGCGTGACCGGCGTAGCTAGGGCCAAGGCAGAGTGTGTTTGGCATGGCGCGGCTAGCTTGGGCAAGGTGTGGCTGGCATGATTTGTCATTGGCACGGAGGTGCGGCTAGCATGGTTGGCATGCTTCGACGCGTTTGGTATGGCTGGCATGATTTGCCATTGGCATAGAGGTGCGGCTATCATGGTTGGCTTGCTTGGGAGCGTTTGGTATGGTCTGGCATGATTTGCCATTGGCATAGAGTGCGGCTAGCATGGTTGGCATGCTTGGCGCGTTTGGTATGGTCGGGCATGATTTGCCATTGGCATAGAGGTGCGGCTAGCTTAGGCTAGGTGTGGCTGGCATGATTTGCCATTGGCACGGAGGTGCGGCTAGCATGGTTGGCATGCTTTGGCGCGTTTTGTATGGCTGGCATGATTTGCCATTGGCATATAGGTGCGGCTAGCATGGTTGGCATGCTTGCCGCGTTTGGTATGGTGACATGATTTTCCATTGGCATAGAGGTGCGGCTAGCATGGTTGGCTTGCTTGGCGCGTTTGGTATGGCTGGCATGATTTGCCATTGGCATAGAGGTGCGGCTAGCTTAGGCTAGGTGTGGCTGGCATGATTTTCCATTGGCACGGAGGGGAAATAGGGTTTTGTTCGTTGTAACCCTAATTTGAAAAAATACGCCCTATTAATTACTGACTACATGCATTAAATGTCCTAATAAATGTGTCACCAGTGACATTAGGTTATTTGGGTTTTTACGTTTTTACCCTTTGTTTAAAAACCACCATCAACACCCGCACATCGAAGATGTTTCCAGGATAAGACTGCCCGATATAACTTGAGTTAGCACAACGCAAGTTACCCACTCTTGAACTCAAGAACGGGGATGGAAGTAAAACGCCACACACACAAAGGAAGAAGACGATTAAAAGAATTACTTCACGTGTATTTTTGAAAACAGAACTTCGAGTTGTATTTATAGGATGAAATACTTGCAAATCAAGTTAGGTTTTGGTTTTCTTCAAAAACAAGTAAAACACGTAAAAGAAATTTACCATAAATAAAACTCTTAAGAAATAATTTTTGGAATTAATTTCCTAAAGAAAAACTCGTCAAAAATAAATTCGTGTAGAAAAGGGACTTGGTGCATGTCATACGTAAGAGTATGATTATATAGTGGAGCTCCTCTTTAGGCTAACCCCTATGGTCTTCTAATCTAGCAGCTAGATTGGCAGTCCATGTCAGCTTGGATAACCTCCTAAGTCCTATGGTACATCTAATCTAGCAACTAGTCGCAGAACCAAACAACGTTGCACACTGAACCATACAATGCCGGGCACGGAACCGAACAACGCTCAAGAAAATAAAGCAGTGACGGTGACTATTTCTTAATAGCTATAGTCTACAACGTGGGAATTAAATAGTGCTCAAATGTCTATAGAGTACGAATTAAATAGTGCTAAAATAAATAAAGCAGTGATGGTGACTTGTTATGATCTGATCGATCAGCTATAGTTTATAGAGTAAAAAAGAGGGTCTAGTACTCTTTATTATTATTAGTTTAGTGTGATGATAAGTGATGCATCAGTTGTGTGTAATGCATATGAGAGAGAGAGGGGGTCTAGTCTATTGAGAGGATAGTCTGATAGAGTTTAACGTGAATCGTAAAAAGTGACAGGTGAGAATTCAGAGTGATAGCGCGTTTCTATTCAGCGCTCTGCCCTGGAATATTCGTTCAGCATAGATATCACTTTTTAAGCGCTTGAATCATTCAGCGTTTCAATCTCGCTGCTAGTTGGACTGCGAGCAAATGGTAGGAGAGAGAAGTATCCAAAGTAGTGTTAACTTTTTTCTCACACTTTTTTCTTGATTTGCAACACTTTTTGGCTAATCTAGCAGTTCAATCTAGCCCATAGGTTAGCCTTAGTTTTCCACAATGTGGGACTAAAAGTTCCACGTCATTCACCCAAAAAATGAGTGAATATCCTTAGACCCTTAGGTCATTAGATCAAACCACACAAAGACCATAAAACCTTTTAATTAAAACTCATTTTCTCCACCATATATAGCGTGAAGAGGACATTTCAGAGTCCTTAAAGGAATCCAAATTCTGGGACATAATTATTGTGAACAATGGCCAACTATATATTTTTTTGAAGAGAAATGGCCAACTATATATATAACATGTAGAGGATACCCTATTTATTGATAACAAAAGTTAATCAAAACATTCAAATCTTCGCACAAACGAATGTTGCTACCTATAGAGCCCAGGTAGCTAAGCAAGAAAACAAAACTAGAAAATCTCGATACAAGTTGGATTTGGTTCCACCCGCTTAAATGTGTGCTTTACTTATCTTTATTTAGGGAAAATTGCGAACTTTTGTTAACAAAGTGCCACTAGACTCTCTACATACGTATGTATGCCAGTCCAGGCTCCTAGATGGTGATGGAACTTGGCAACTTTAGATTTATGGTGTAAAGGATCATACATAAAAAAATAAACATCATCGTAACCCATTTTGGCCATGAATAGGACCTCTCCATTTTTCAATTTCCATAGCAACTTCATATACCACAAGTGTCTTTCGATTGGGAATTGGGCGACGAACAATTTAGTCCAGGATTCTTTCACATTATAATCCTTCATCGTCCAAACTTCAACATTGTAATCACCATATCGTGTTATGCAAAGGCACCCTGCTAAAACACCCAAAGTTGTCTTGTTATTTGTGTTGCAAACTAATCCATCAACTTGTGGAGATAGCGGAACTTCCCTGAAATTCTCGTCAAATATATCAAAAGATACGACAACTTCACGTCCCAAGGAATCCGTCCGGCAAGGAGTTTGTTCTGCTATCCAGTGAAGAAACGCTCCATCATCAGTAGATACTGCCGCCTTTGGAGACACAATTCTGTAAGGGATGTTGTCAGGTAACGTTTTCCATGAGTCCGATCTTAAAGCATACACCTGCACTACACAACCATCACATACTTCATAGCCAAGATTCCCATTATAAAAGCAGACATTATTAGCTTTCACAATAACGTAATCATCGACATCGGATTTATAACCAAACCCATAAGCAGGGCCGTCGAAGCTATGATAACAATCCACTTTGGGAACTTTTATATCCTTGAACTCTTTCGTTGTTGGGTTCCAAACACAAAGAACTTCCTCCTTTGTGGCAAAGTTGAGGCTTCTCATCAGTATCAAACCATTTAAAGAATCGTAGCATTGAATATGTCGACTTTGGAAAACTTGAGATTTAGATGGAGAATCCATCTCAACAGGCTCCTCGCGGTAGTCATCTTCAAATGCTGATAACGATGAGGATTTACTAATGTGCAGATAAAACTCACTAGCATCGTTTATCGAAAAGCAGTTAAATCTTTCGCTTTTGATGCATTGCTTCAGATGCATGTTTATGAAATTAGGGTCTTTCAACTTGTTGCGCCAGAATTTACTTACACACCTGCACCTTGCAACGGACTTCGCAGGTAATGACGAGATAATGTGGGCAATGACATCGTCCGGAAGGATCTCTTTGCTGTTTTCACCTTGATGCACGGATACATGCATTCTGGACGTTGTTTCTCCTTCTTGTTTGGTGATACGGAAAAAGAAGAAAAGGAAGAATAAAGTAAGTACAAATATAATTGCTGTGATCAAAGCTTCTGTAATATCCATGGTATCGCAAAAGCGGTGACAGAACTCGATGATGATAGCAATATGAAAGAGAGACTAGTACACTACCTCCGTAACAGAGACTACTCTGCAGATCCTTGTCCATGACTGCAGTTTTTATAGGGGTTGAGAGCACCTCTTCAAGACCAAGCATCACTTCAATCGGAGGAGACACGACGGTTTACTTTCAAATAGTATCTCATGCCAAATGGTGGCAACTAAAGATGTCTGTCTGTAAAGGAAAAAAACAGTTAACACACAACGTTTTATCATCAATCCAACTTTTTGCTAACCATCGTGTCCGTCCGGCGAATGATCCAACGTTTTATTACATACTGTTTTGAAAAAGCAGTTAATTAAAACACAACGTTTTATCATCAAATGAAGAAGCTTCCAAAAAGAACGTGAAAGGTTCAGAACAGTAAGTAATAAGAGCAGAAATATTAAGGGAAGAAGACGATGATTTTGTAAATAACGTTAGATAAAATCAGGCAAGTATTTTTATTTTTTTGGATAACATGGACCATGAATAAAGTGAAGAAGAACCCAAGGGTTTGAGATGGCGAAGAAACCAGCGAGCACATACTGCACTCGTTTCAGCTATCATGGTGCACTTGTTTTTTTTTTTCTCGCTTTCCTCCCATAAAAGAACAATCATAAAGCACTACAAACGAATTGCTATCTTGTTTAGAAATGGAAAAGCTTCGCAAGTAATAAGTTGCAGAATGTAGCTCTCTAAAGTATAACTGCGCTACTCAATCTAAAACCTTTTTCGGCGCTGTAAAGACCATATTTCTCATTTGCCATCAATCCCTCCACAATAAGGCTAATCCTTTTGAGAACTAATGAAGAGATTGATGGTGAGGTGAAAAAGTCTAATTGGAACTTAGTGAGGGATTGGAAGTTTGTTGTGTTCATTGTGGGACTGTCTAACACTAGAGAAATGATTTGGAGCCTCACTCGACCCAAGTTATATGATAGATCATTTGTTGTTCTTTTTCTTTTCTTTTTTTTTTATGTCCGGCTCTCATGTGCCTAATCTAACTTTGAGGTATTTGAGTCAGATTTGGATCCCGATACAGATTCAAATTAACAAAGTGCAAGTGATTACCAGTTACTGAAAAAAAAAAAAAAAAAAAATTCAGCATCTTGAATCTGACAAAAAAAAAAAAAAAAAAAAAAAAAGAAGAAGAAGAAGGTGTTTCTCATTTAATCTAACGGACATTAATGAATAAGCAATAAAATCACAATCTCTTCTTTACCCAGCTGGTAGCTTTGGCCCCTTAAGCTTGCAGAGAAACCATAGGCATTTTCTGAGCTAAAGCTGAAGGAACTTAAGAATAGACGACTTGTAATGTTCTCCATGTTCGGTTTCTTTGTCAGGCTATTGTTCACCGTGAACAACAGTAAGAAGACAACCTCCTTTCAAAGGCAAAATGGGCATCTAGTATTCTTGTTCTTTTTTTTTTACAACCCAATAAACCTCTATCTGTGGTCAAGAAATAAGGCTGTGTTTCTACAACCTTCTTATTTCCATCAGTCACATACATTATAAGTTCAATTTTACTCTCAGTCTACTTAGAGCTCGGTCACAGTCTCACAGACCAGATATTACCAAAATAATAATGTATTCGATCCGTAACTGAACAGCGAAATGCTTGACTTTAAATCCATTGAAGCAACCGTTTAACAAAGTGGGGATCATGGTAATAAATCGGATGATAGATTACTCGCTGGAATCCATTGGTTCATCAATGCACAAATGCACCGGCTACAAATTTGCAAGCAATGCTAGATGTGTGCTTCCCTCATTCTAAGATCCGCGGAGCTGTTATGTACACTGCGATTATTCCCACTTTGCGCATTATCAGTAAAACTTATCCATGTGATATGCAGCCTTAGTTGCGAGTCTGAAGCGGCAGCTTTTCCACTTCCCATTGTTCTCCATTCTCCTCATTCCTCCTCACTTCTGATTTTGTCGTCTCTCAATGCAATGGAAGAAAGGCCCAATAACTAGGCCCATTACCTGAGTTTCCTAAGATGCTTTAGGGTATAAGCGGCCCTGCAAAAAGATTTTTCGTCTCTCCATATACATAAGTTTAGAAAAAGAGGAGAAGAACACCAGCAACATGGAGAATTTTTCCCACTGATATCACAGAAAACATACTTTTCCGATTACCGATCGAGGAAGCTTTACAGGCCAAACGTGTATGCACAACTTGGAAAGCTCTCCTCCGCAATTATAAATCTCATAAGCTTTAAGGTTCTAATGCATGCTGCAGTCCAAAATCCTGAAGCATTTAAATTTGAAAGCAGGGAGATTAAGTCTCTTGAAAATTAATGGGTTTTCCTTTTCTTTAGGTTTTTTTATCTCATATTAGTCTCTGATGTTGAACATAATTTCTTGGAATATTAAGAGTTTGCGAAACTCAAGAAGAAGAGGGGTTGTCAAAAGGTGGATTGCTTTGCATAAGCCTGACTTGATGATATTTCAGGAAACTTTGTTAGAAACTTGTTCTGACACAATTGTGAATCAAATTTGGGGTGGTGGGTTAAATAACTGGTTGGCTTTAGACTCAATTGGGCGTTCTGGAGGGATCCTAGTTATTTGGAATCCTAATAAACTGTTTATGGTGAATCATATTATTGGTACATTTAGTGTTAACATAGAATTCAGGAATGTTTTAGATAATTTCTGTTGGCTTTTCTCCGGTGTTTATGGTTCTTGTGACGTGTTAGAAAGAAGGAGAATGTGGAAGGAATTATCCCTTATGAATACCATCTGGAATTTGCCATGGTGTGTGGGAGGTGACTTTAATGAAGTCAGATTGATGTGTGAAAGAAAAGGGTGCACGAGTATCTCCAGAGGAATGAGGGATTTCGGTAACTTCTATGATGCCAATGAGCTAATTGATATCCCAATTGGGGGAGCTAAATATACTTGGATCAAAAAGGGTGTTAGTGCTTCCATGAGCAAAATTGATAGGTTCATCGTCAATGCAAAGTGGGATGATCACTTTCCAGGAGTTTTTGTCAAGGCTTTGGGTAGACCTTTCTCGGACCACAAACCAATTATGTTGTCTTGTGACTTGGAAGATTGGGGTGCCCCTCCTTGGAGGTTCGAGAGAATGTGGTTGCTTGAACCCGGTTTTATGGATCTTCTTGAAAAATGGTGGAAAGAGCTTGATCACAAATTTTCTGGATCTTCAGGATTTATTCTAGCTAAGAAATTACAGGCTTTGAAGCAGAAGATTAAGGAGTGGAACAGAACGGTTTTTGGGAAAATAGATAGAAAGTGTGAGAGCAACTATCTTCAAATACAATGGTTAGATCAGAAAATCGACGATGATGATATAACTGAAACTGAACTTAGAAATCATGATAATCTAATGCTAGAAAGTGAAAAACTAGCAGATATGAAAGAGATGTTTTGGAGGGATAAATCTCGACTGCAATGGAATGAAGAAGGGGACAGAAATACTAATTTCTTTCATAGAATAGCAAAAATAAGAAGGAAAAGGAATACTTTTAGAAGCTTGAAGATGGGTTCGGTAATAGTGGAAGATAAACTTCAAATCAAAGAGGGGATTTTGGATCACTTCAAATCCAGATTTATGCAAACTGATGATTCTATTATCTCCCTAACTGACTTGGATTTCAAATCTATCTCCTCCGACGATGCTAGCTGGCTCGAAAGACCAATTACTGATGAGGAGGTGTTGAATGCTCTGAAGCTGCTGGGTCAAAATGGAGCTCCCGGGCCTGATGGGTTTCAGGTGAGTATTATTATTAAATGTTGGGGCTTCATGAGACAAGATATAATGAGGGTAGTGAAATATTTTGAAACTTCTGGTAAGATTGATTGGCGACTGAAATCTACTTTCCTTGCGTTAATCCCAAAGAAACCTGTGGTAGAAGAGGTAAAAGACTTGCGCCCGATCAGTTTGACAAATACTGTGTATAAAGCTATTTCAAAAGTCCTCGCGGAACGCCTCAAGGTAATGCTCCCTAACCTTGTCTCCAGTCAACAGTCTGCTTTTGTTAAAGGTAGGCAAATTCTAGATAGTATTCTGGTGGCCAACGAATGTCTAGATTCTAGATTAAAACAAGGAATTCCAGGGGTAATTTGTAAAATAGACTTAGAAAAAGCCTTCGATAATGTCAAATGGTCTTTTCTTATAGATGTTCTTCAACACATGGGTTTTGGTAGAGTCTGGCGAAAATGGATTTTGGGTTGTATTTCTAGAGTTCCCTTCTCTGTATTAATCAATGGTTCCGCTTTTGGTAAATTTACTTCTGAAAAAGGGTTGCGTCAAGGTGATCCGTTATCTCCATTTCTTTTTCTTTTGGTTTCTGAAGTTCTTACTATGATGTTCCTTAAAGCTGAAAATTTGGGGTTATTGGGTGGTTTTCTTTCATCTTCTTCTCCTAATGCAGTTAAAGTCAGCCACTTGCAGTTTGCTGACGATACTCTAGTTTTCATGGATGATAATGTAGATCAAATGTTAAACTTGAAGTATATTCTCCTATGGTTCCAATGTGCTTCTGGCCTCAAAACCAACTTCACTAAGAGTAACTTGTTTGGTGTTGGAAATGTTCAAGATTTGGAAGGGTTGGCTGAAATATTGAATTGTTCTTGTAATAGCTTCCCAACCGATTATCTTGGAATGCCATTGGGAGCCAGTACTAATTCTTCTTGTAAATGGGATAAAATCTTGGAAATTTGCAAGAACAGACTTGCTAATTGGAAAAGGAGAACTCTTTCTAAGGCTGGTAAGCTCTCCCTTATTAAAAGTGTTCTTCAAAGTATCCCAATATATTACTTCTCTTTATTCATGGCTCCTGCAAAAGTGATTAATTCTATTGAAAAGGTTATAAGAAATTTTCTTTGGGATGAGTATGTAGACACTAAGAAACATCATTGGGTGGGTTGGCGCAATGTTTGTAAACATTTGAAGATAGGGGGTCTGGGTATCCGTAACTTGAAACACATGAATCGTTCTCTTCTCCAAAAATGGTGGTGGAGGCTGGGAAAAGAGTCTAAAGCGTTATGGGCTAGAGTGATAGCAGATAAATATGGATTATGTGATTTAGGGTGGAGGACTAATCAACCTAAGGAAAAACATGGTGTTAGTTTATGGAGAAACATCTACTCGACAGCGGAGGACTTTTTTAAGCTTTGCCAGTTCAAAATTGGGAAGGGAGACAAGGTTAGATTATGGGAGGATAAGTGGCATGTCCAAGGTCCATTAGCAGTATTGTGCCCAAAACTTTATCACTTATCCAGTAAAAAAAATATTTCTATTCTCGAAGCGCGTGAAGATAATGTGGATGGTTTGATTTGGAACTTGGGATTGGCTCACAGAAGAAGACTCTATGACCCTGAAATTGCTGAGTTAACTATTCTGCTTCCTTTAGTAGACGCAATTGAGTTGGATCCATTACAAGATGATCAATTGATATGGCTGGGTGATAAGAAAGGAAAATTCTCTGTAAAGGCGGCATATGAGTGCTACTCTCAAGGTAATTCTCTTACTACTACTTTCCCAAAATCTAAGATTTGGTCTAGAGCATGGCCACAAAGAGTAGGGTTCTTCTTATGGCAGGCTTTCTTGGGTAGATTACCTACAATGGACAACTTGCACTCTAGGCAATCTAACTTAAATACTTCCATTTTGTGTAAGTTTTGCAATAATTATGAAGAATCTGCTGATCACCTGTTAATCAATTGCACTTATTCAGTTGGAATTTGGAATTACTTCCTTGATTGTGCACATATATGTAATGCTACTTCAAGGACAGTTAGAGAGGTGGTGGTCAATTGGAAAAGTTCACATTTCTCTGAAATGGGGAAACAACTTTGGAAGAGGCTTCCAGCTGCAATAATGTGGGAAATATGGAAATCTCGCAATGCGGTCACTTTTAATGGTAAGAGTTTCAAGGCGCAGGATATTATTAGGGATATTAAGATTGACGCTTTCAACTGGGCTAGAAGTCTAGAATGTTTTAAAGGGATTAATACTTCGAATATCATAGTGGGCTGGGAAAATTTCTTTCTGACACCGCATTAACCTTTTGGTTGTGGTTGAGTCTGTTGTCTGTTGTCTTGTGGGTTGTTTCTGTTGTTTAGCCTCTTGTAAGCCTCTGGGCAGTCGGGTTCTTGTATTCTTTCATTCTTTCATCTAATTCATTTCTTTGCCGAGCAAAAAAAAAAAAAAAAAATCTCATAAGGTGGGTTTCCTTTTCGCTTTCTCTCATACTGATACAACCGGTGGCGATGATGTAAGAGAAGAACTTTCCTACGAAGATGAGTATGATCATTATGATTCTGCAAACATAAACTATTACCACACTGACAAGACACTTTCAAAGATACAACACAACAGATATATTTCCAAAACCTACCCATCAAGGGAAATCATGGTCGGGTCTTGCGATGGTTTGGCTTGTTTTCGCGCTCATATATACCCATATCGTTTTCTAATCTGCAATCCGTTAACAGGAGAATCGATATTTCTTCCAGAATTTTATAACACTGAATTGCATGGGGGGTATATGTTAAAGCAGGAAGTGGGTTTGGGTATTGTCCTTGGAATAATTCTTACAAGGTTGTTGAAATATGTTATCATTCAATGGAACATAATGGATATATTCATGTGTATACTATTGGCGGTAAGTGGAGATCCATTGGACATAACGGGCGTCACAAATTTGATAATTGTACTGGCACCTATGCAAATGGAGCACTTTACTGGTCGCACCAAATTGATTATAAACTGCAAGAATCTGAGGTTGTGGCCTTTGATTTGGAAGCTGAGAAGTTCTATTCGATCCCAATGCCGCGTTTTGAATACCAAAATAGCCGTTTCTTCTTTTCTCAACTTAAGTTGCTTGGTAGGAATAATAATTTGTATTTGGCTTGTACAAACTATGCATATTCTACCAATGACAGCACTGACAGCACTGGCATATGGGTTTACAAGAGTAACGGTATTAATGATGGCAGTACTAGAAACACCACCGAAGAGAGTAATCGGAAACAAAATGACTACAACAACAGTTCGCCATGCTGGATTAAGGAGTTTAATATACCTCACAAGGAAGGATTTTCTTCTGTCAAGCCATTGGCAATCACAAGAAACAATGAAGTACTATTTTCCAACAACTACTTACTCTTTCGTTATGACCCTAAATCTTCAACCTTAGACAATCTTTGGAATTATCATGTAAAGGGTGCAAATAACATTGGGTCAACTACTCACACGCAGAGCCTTGTTTCCTTGAAAGATTTGGGAGAGACTGATGTTACTTATTTGAAAGATTTAGAAAGAGTTATGTTACAGGAAGATTTTGGCAAAAATGATGTTATGGGTTACAGAGAGTCACACACCAATACCTAAAACCGAACACAAGGAAGATTTTAGAAAAGCAGCCAAACCAAGAGAAGCTAAAAGGTCGAGAAAATTGTAATCATCCAAAGTAAGATATATAATTATCGCTTTTATGTTTTGTTTTGCCGCGTGTCCTCAAGTATTAATTTGTTCAGTCATCAGTTTGCATGCTCTGTTTAGGTGCATGCTTTTATCTTTTTATATTTCCTTTGATTATAATGTTTGATCCAATGATCCTAGCTATTTGAAATGTTATCTAGCTTATAAACAAATCATGCTAATCTCACACATGATTATGTTTTTACATAAGATTTCAAGTGCTCAAATTTGGACATATTCCCAAGATTACACCGGATTTTAGGGCATATCCCCAATTTTCCCAATAAAAAGAGAACCAAATAAAACCTCATATATGCAATACTCAAAAAAATTTAAACATAGAGTAAAGATAAGTAAACTAGATGCATCAATTATGAGGGGTGGTTTTTCTATGGCTCATGACAATCTCACAGGGAGCAAATATCGATGTAAGATTTTAAGCCAATGCAAAGGGTGCAACACATTTTTTTGGTAAAACAACATATAAAATGCCTTTTCTTTTGCTATAGGTACAGGTTGTTAAAAATATTTATTAATTTGTGATTTTATAATACAATCTAGAGAAATCTAGATAACTAATCTTCTAGGCTAATCCAGGAAGTCCACTCAAATAGATAAGTCTAGAGGCATTTAGTTCTAGGTCCTTCCAAGCATAGTCGGTCAACAAATTCTAGAGAATTTTTTCTCTACATTTTTCTTCTTACAGAGTGTAATAGTCACGTGTCCTTTGAATATTCTAGAGTTAACTAGAATTGCTTTGGTCGGTCATGGACAGCCTATAAATAGGCAAGTCTTGGTTCATTTGTAATCATCAAAAAAAAAAACTCAAGTAAGTGAAGTGAGTGAGTAAGAGTGAGAGCTAGTAGTAAGAGCCAAAGTGCCTTTGTAAACCGAGCCAAAGAACTACACTAAAATTTCCTTGTAACATTTCCAATTTCATAATCAATCAAAGCCTCCTCTTTTCAATTAACCAACCTCTTTTCCTAAACTTATTTTCCAAATCAATTTCATTAACCCATCATACTTCCGCATTGCGCCAACAAATTTGGTATCAGAGCAAACCCATCCCGATAATCCTAAAACTCTACTCATGGCAAGTATTCAAGGTTTCAATTATGCCCAAAGTTTAATTCCAATTTTTGATGGTGAGAGTTATGATTATTGGAGTCTACAATGAAGAAATTATTCATTTCACAAGACCTATGGGATTTTGTGGAAGAAGGTTACTTGGTACCCGAGTCGGCAGCAGTTCTGACATCATGGACTGACGCACAGAAAAAGGAGTATAAGGAAAATAAGAAGAAGGATGCTAAAGCATTATTGTTCCTACAACAGGGGGTAAGCAAAGCTATTTTTCCCCGAATTTCGGTTGCAAAAACTTCGAAGGAAGCCTAAAATATTCTCAAAGTAGCATTCCAAGGTTCCGAAAAAGTAATCTCCATAAAACTACAAAATTTATGGCGAGATTTTGACAATTTACTTATGAAAGAAACTGAAACTATCCAGAACTTCTTTTCAAGAGTTACTGGAATAGTAAATCAAATCAGTAGTTATGGAGATACCATAGAAAATAAAAGAGTTGTAGAAAAGATTTTAAGAAGCTTACCATTCAAATTCGACCATATCGTCGCTGCCATTGAGGAGTCAAAAAACCTATCGACTCTCTCGGTGCATGAATTAATGGGTTCACTAGAGGCGCATGAAAAAGGAATAAATAGGTTTGCGGAGCAACCGTTGGAGCAGGCGTTTCAATCAAAAATAAATTTCAGTGAAAAGAAAAGTACGGAAGCCAGAAAAGAAAGCTCCAGAGGGGGATCATCATCATCATCACCTCATGAGAAAGGGTCGACATCAAATCAAGCGCCCAGAAATTTCTACCGCGGACGTGGAAGAGAAAAAGGAGGTTATAAAAATACCAACCAAAGGTACGGAAGAAATTACTCCTCAAATCTCCGTTGTAATATTTGCAAAAAGTTTGGCCATCCAACTGAAAATTGCAGATATAAGTGCACCAAATGTGATAAATTAAATCACATGGAAAAACATTGTTGGCTCAACGAAGCTAACTATTCCGAGAAAAAAGATTCTCAAAATCAAGTATTTTATTCCTGCCTCACCTCGCAACAAGAAGCACAAGGTATATGGTATGTCGATAGCGGATGCAGCAGCCATATGATAGGAAATAAAGAATACTTCATAAAGTTTGACGAGCAAGAGATTCCACCAGTCAAACTCGGAGACGGAAAGTTGTTTATGGGTAAAAATCGTTTCTGCCGATTTCGGTAAATTCGGTAGGTGAGTGAGAAACTGGTTCAAACCCTAAACAAATGTGCTGCACGTGAGAACTTTATAGATTCGAGAGATCAATCTGTACAAGTCCGGCCTAAACCAAAAAATCCAGACTTGCTTCGGTCACAAAGTGGAGGAGAAGGGTTGATTTGGGGAGGGAAGCAAAGAAAGGTGTTGAGACCAGAATAATTCTGGGAGAATAGTGTCTCGACTTGTATCAGAAAGTGAAAGCTTCAGAAGCTTGCAAGAGATGAAAGCTTTTTGGAGAGCTTGCAAAGTTGCCTTTTCTGAGAGTGTAGTATTTTTCTCCTGACCGAGACTTGTTGTCTGGTGGAAATAGGTAAGACCTATTTATACAAGTAGAGATTGAAACGCACCTCGGCCTCATAAAGGAAGAGAGTAAAGGGTGAAATAATTGGAGGAGGTGGTAACCACATGGTGTTAATGGGTGAAAACGTTTTCACCATTATTTCCTCTTTTATTTGACCGCTTTATTCCTATTCACGCTTTCTTAATGTGAGCGTAGTGTACGCTGCATCTTTGTGACCACCAAACCAAGACCCCGGAAAGCATCCCCGGTTCGTTGATGTCTCGAGTGTTGGTTGCATCTTGAGTGCAAGTGGTGCTGCTAGGGGCGCATGTGGCATGTGCGAAATGCCTTTGTTGCGAGTTGCACCTCGAGCGCAAGTGGCAATGCCAGAGCTGCTAGTGGCGTGTGTGGCATGTGCCAATGGCATGTGTGGAATGCCTTGGTGGTAGGTTGTACGTTGAGTGTAAGTGGCTACCAGAGTGTATTAGGGCCACGGCTAGGTAATGAAAGCTACCAGCGAGCGTGTTGGCATGTGCCAATGGCATGCGTGGCCAATAGGGTCACGGCCTGGTAATAAAAGCTACCAGTGACGCATGTTGGCATGTGCCAATGGCATGCTTGGCCATTAGGGCCACGCCCTGGTGAGAAAAGCTACCAGCGAGCGTGTTGGCATGTGCCAATGGCATGCGTGCCCAATAGGGTCACGGCTTGGTAAGAAAAGCTACCAGTGACGCATGTTGGCATGTGCCAATGGCATGCTTGGCCATTAGGGCCACGCCCTGGTGAGAAAAGCTACCAGCGAGCGTGTTGGCATGTGCCAATGGCATGCGTGGCCAATAGGGTCACGGCCTGGTAAGAAAAGCTACCAGTGACGCATGTTGGCATGTGCCGACGGCATGCTTGGCCATTAGGGTCACGCCCTGGTGAGAAAAGCTACCAGCGAGCGTGTTGGCATGTGCCAATGGCATGCTCGGCCATTAGGGCCACGGTTTGGTAAGAAAAGCTACCAGTGACGCATGTTGGCATGTGCCAATGGAATGCTTGGCCATTAGGGCCGCGGCCTGGTAAGAAAAGCTATCAGTAACGCATGTTGGCATGTGCCAATGGCATGCGTGGCCAATTTGGATCGCGCCTTGGTAGAAAAAGCTACCAGTGACGCATGTTGGCATGTGCCAACGGCATGCTTGGCCATTAGGGCCACGCCCTGGTGAGAAAAGCTACCAGCGAGCGTGTTGGCATGTGCCAATGGCATGCTCGGCCATTAGGTCCACGGTTTGGTAAGAAAGGCTACCAGTGACGCATGTTGGCATGTGCCAATGGCATGCGATGCCAATTTGGCCTAGGTTGCATGGTTTTCAAGCCTAGGTGCGGGCGCTACTTTGGCATGGCGCGGCTAGGGCCAAGGTAAGGGTGTTTGGCTTGGCGTGGCGTGACCAGTGTAGCTAGGGCCAAGGCAGAGTGTGTTTGGCATGGCGCGGTTAGCTCGGGTTAAGTGTGGCTGGCATGATTTGCCATTGGCACGGAGGTGCGGCTAGCATGGTTGGCATGCTTGGCGCGTTTGGTATGGTGGCATGATTTGCCATTGGCATAGAGATGCGGCTAGCTTGGGATAGGTGTGGTCGGGCATGATTTGCCATTGGCACGGAGGTGTGCGACTAGCATGGTTGGCATGCTTCGGCGCGTTTGGTATGGTCGGCATGATTTGCCATTGGCATAGGGATGCGGCTAGCTTGGGCTAGGTGTGGATGGCATGATTTGCCATTGGCACGGAGGTGAATTAGGGTTTTGTTCGTTGTAACCCTAATTTGAAAAAATACCCCCTATTAATTACTGACTACATGCATTAAATGTTCTAATAAATGTGTCACTGGTGACATTAGGTTATTTGGGGTTTTATGATTTTACCCTTTGTCTAAAAAACCACCATCAACATTAAGTCCCCTGCTTAGCTCGGAACAGGAGCTTTGTTGCGAGGTAAGCATAAGATGGTGACAAACTATCAATGACAAATCGTAAAGAGAATTGAGAAGATTTGTCTGACCTTTTTATAAATAGGATTTGGAATCCTTGCCTCTGGCAGTTTTGCACAAATCGGGAGGCTGGCGCAGTTGGGAAGTCAGCATCATTGAGAGACAGGAAGCTGGGCGGTATTGAGAAGTTTACGCGAGTTAGGATACTGAGCGTGCTAGCTGGTGGGACCGGCACAAGGTGGGGAAGCTGTGCGTACTTGCTGGCGTGACTTGGGCGGTCATTGGGAAGTTGGCGTGAGTTGGGACCGGTGCAATTTGGGTGGTACTGGGAAGTTGGGCGCAATTGGTGGGACCGGTGCAACTTGGGTGGTACTGGGAAGTTGGGCGCAATTGGTGGGACCGGTGCAATTTGGGCGGCCTTGGGAAGTTGTTGCGAGTTGGGAAACTGAGCGTGCTAGCTGGTGGGACCGGCGCAAGGTGGGGAAGCTGAGCGTGCTTGCTGGCGGGAACGGCGCATCTTGGGCGTTCTTGTGAGCCCGCACGATTTTTGGTAAAGGGAAATCCTTCCCTATTTCAGAATCTTCACGCCCATATATATATAAAATCCCTTTCTCTCATCTTGCACCTTATTCCTTTCATCCTTTCCTACTAGCGGCAGAGTCACAAAGAAAAACCGGCTTCCAGGTATGTCTTCCAGTACTTCTCTTATTTCCATTTTCATGTAGGTGCAAACCCTAAGAGTGGGCGTTTTTCTTTATAATCCTTGCAATGATATTGCGCATATAATTTCTTGGCGTGTCTCTTGTAGAAAATATTGTATGTATGCAACCAAGGGAAATACTGCATATATTATTCGAACCCGTAGGAAAGTGCTCCATATATAATTTTGAACCCGAAGAAGGATACTGCAGACGCACTTGAGCCCGTATAAAATACTGCGTATATGATTTTGAACCCTGAAGAAAATACTGCGTGTGCAGTTTCGAACCCGTAGAGAATACTGTATATGAATCCCGAAGAAGAATACTGTATATGCGCTTCACATGACTTCGAACCCGTAGGAAATATTACATATATGAATTTCGGTCCTGAAAGAAATACTGCGCGTGCAGTTTTGAACCCGTAGAAAACGCTCCATATATAATTTTGAAACCGAAGAATGATACTGCAGACGCACCTGAACCCGTATAAAATACTGCGTATATAATTTTGAACCCTGAAGAAAATACTGCGTGTGTATTTTTGAACCCCGAAGAAAATTCTGCGTGTGTATTTTTGAACCCGTAGAGAATGCTCCATATATAATTTTGAACCCGAAGAATGATACTGTAGACGCACTTGAGCCCGTATAAACTACTGCGTATATAGTCTTGAACCCGAAGAAAATACTGCTTGTGCAGTTTTGAGCCAGTAAAGAATACGCCCTCTTTTTTTTTTCTTTTGTATTTCAGGTTTTCCTTTGTTGGGCGCGGTTATGTGTCAGGGAGATTATTTTGTTTTTTCTCCGTGTGCAGATATCTTCTTACTAAGTTGTTATGAAGAAATCCGACAAGATGTTACCTGAACAGAATTTCGCCTCATCGAAGGATGTCCATAGTTCCAAACCGAACACGGATGATGAATTATTCGCCAAAAAACTTGCCTCTGCTCGGAAAAATCACCCAGGTTTCGTGCCAATTTTTTTAACCGGTGGTGAAGATGAAAAGAAGACACGTTCGGTTCGCCCAGAGAACACCATACGGTTCTGTCTTCATAAAGGGGTATATTCCTCGTCCAACATTGATTTCAGGATGTGTCAAAGCCCATTGCGTTCTTTGATAAATGGGTTGAGTTCATGGTGAGTAAGGAGCATATAAATACCAACTTGACTCGAGCGCAGATTATTGATGCTGTCAGAGCTTCAGTAAATCTCCAGATTAGGAAGGATATCCCGGGCTTGGTTGCTTTCATCTCCAGATGGTGTTCGGACACCCATACGATCATATGTAGATGGGGTGAGATAACTTTCTCCTTGGAGAGTGTGGCTCTCTTCTTTGAATCTTCCCAGAATCGGGAATCTTAACATCCAATTATCTCGAGAGTGAGGGAAGATGCGGGATGACCTTGCCGCTAAGTTGGGAGATTTCGCTCGAAAAGACTCCACTGCGAAGTCGAAGGATTCTGTCCGGAAAGAGGATGAAAGGTGCTTTTATAGCTGGTGGATATCTCAATAGTTTCCGGACGAGCTGGAACCTAAGCAGAAAAGCAGTGAGCTTCATGTTGCAGCATTTTTGGCTCTCTGGTTGTCTAGAGACATTTTTGATGACGGTTCTGGCAAGAAGGAAATAAGACCATAGTTGCTAGTGATTGCTGTGAAGTTAGAAAAAGGTGAAGTTCTTCCCATTGGCAAGCTATTCCTCGGTTCCCTGTATGTGCATCTGGACCACCTAGTTGCGAACATTCGAGTTTCGAATGGTTTCATGAAAGTGGATTCATATGTGCACGTTGCTTTTCTGCAAGTCTGGCTATGGGAGCACTTTGAGAAGTATGCTCCGAAACCGATGCCTTCGATTCCCGCGAGTTGGGGCGGCTCTCGAATTCTTCGATGGGTGAACAGGCGTCCAAGAGTTGGCGTGAGCTTGGTTAGTCTCCTCGATAAGTCGTATGAAATCAGTTTTCGCCCATGGGTGCCAGGTCCATAGGTCGGTGACTCAAATTGACACCTTTGCTTCTGCTCCGATCATGTCTTTATCTTCTGATGGCGATTTGAGCGTTGGTGAAAACTTGTTCATTCAAAGCTGCATGTCCGGTTATATGCCGTCTTTCTTCATGGGGTCTTTCCGGATAGCTGCTTACAATATTGACCGTGCGGATCGTCACATGGGTTTCGATCAAGGGGTGCCTCTTGCTTACCAGCTAGTGATTCCTAAGGATCCATTGCGTGCCGCCCTCAATGCCAGTGCCCTCGAGCCGGGTATCCGCCTTCCCTTCTTTCAAATGGGAAGAGTAACTTCGACGACCTTTGGCTATGATGAGTTCTGGTGCGATGAGTTTATTATGATCCAAGATTTTGTAAGCAGCGTGGTGGAGAATGTTCGTTGTAAACCTTCCCCATCAATTTTGAAGAAGTACCCAATGTTGAGATATCTCAAGCGAAAGTTGCCTAGCAACTCGGAAAGTCCCCAGGCCAAGGAACGAAGAACGAAAAATCGTGTTGGTAGGTTCCGGGCGGTTTCAAAAGATCCTCCCGCAGCTCTCGTGTCTTTCAGTTCTTCCAATAATCTGGTATGTGTCATCTCCTTGTTGGTTTGTCTCAAAACACGTGAAATTCTGCTGAAAACATCTGTCTTGTTTCTTCCAGGGATTCGGTAGTGTTAATGCTTTCGCTGCCCTTGCACGTTGCCAGGAGACGGCAATTTCTTCGAAGAATTCCGGCGGCACTGAGCCTACTCATAACGGTGATGAGTCAGAGAAAGAAGAAAGTTCAACAAGTGAGAGTGATTCCTCTGGCAGCACTGGTTCTTTTTTGGGAAGTGGTTCGGTGAGTTTCGCGCTTCTTTTCTTTCTTCTTCTTCTGTTTCTTCTTTTGAAAAATGTCTAACTCAAGTTCGCAGGAGGAATCCGGTTCGGAGGACGATTCTGGGGTGGAGTCACACGAAAACTTGCCTTTGGTGACCACCGTCGGTGACTTGGAGATGGGAGTTAGCCAATTGATGTAGACATGGAAGAAGACCCTTTGCGAGTCGTGAGGCCAGTTGCAGGCGCCATTTTTGATCCCCCGTATTTGGTTCCTTATCCAGGTCATGTGATGGTTGGCGGCTTCAGCGTGCTGGCTAAGTATGAGGCGTTGTACACCAGAATCTGGGAGAAGTACGGACATATGGCAACAACCAAGAAAGTCACTAGTCGATTTTGCGCTGGTTAAGCGTGTGGAAGAGGCTTTATCTTCCATCGAGGATATGCGTGAGGTGATTTGGTCACACCGTTTCGAAGACGTTATTGCCGATCGGGAGCACCATCACGACGTGTGCGTAGAAAAGGAGTTCAACACTTCGTGGTTTGTCGAAGGCCTTGCTAAGATCCAAAAGTTGAAAGATGCAGCAATCGAAACCCTTTCCGCCGAGGAGATTACACGACAGGAGGTAGAACTCGAAAAGCTTTCCAAGATGTTGACTATGAAGAGAACGGCTCTTGAAGATGCAAAGTTGACTTTCTCCAAGAAGAACAGACCTCTGTTGGATGATTTTCCTTGAATGTTTCTCTGTTAAACTTTCATTTAGGTTTTTTTTTTTTTTTTTTGAAAGACGATTGGATGTCCGGGTTCAAAGTTTGACAGCTTTTGGTAGACAATTGGGTAGCTTTTGAGGATATTGGATTATATCTGGGATGAATGGTTTTGATAATATGACTCTGATTATGTTTTGGGAAAGTTATATTGCTTTTATGAAAGTGTGTGCTAGAAATAGGCACAATACTCAGTAGTATAATGGTTTTACTAAGAACCTAAAAACAGATCGTATATCTTGCGCAGTCTAAATTTACTCACTTCATAGGTTTTTGCGAACATGCCCCTCTCCATGTAAAAAGGCGGTTTTTTGGTAGCATCGTGACAAGTCCCCAATTCTTTGGTAGCATCTTCGGCGAGTCCCCAGTTTTCTCATGTAGTTTTTACAACTAGTATCCGGGTTGTCTGGTAGTTGCGTCGGATTGAGTCGTCTTCCCCTACCATCTTGACATCTGGGTCGAAGAACGAGATCGACAGTATGACATTGTAGCCGATAGATCAATCTTCCCGCTGTGGTCGCCAATTGTTTATGGGTAAAAATCGTTTCGCCGATTTCAGGTAAATTCGGTAGGTGAGTGAGAAACTCGGTTCAAACCCTAAACAAATGTGCTTTGCACGTGAGCACTTTATAGATTCGAGAGATAAATTGCACAAGTCCGGCCTAAACCAAGAAATGGCCGTTCGGACTTGCTTCGGTCACAAAGTGGAGGAGAAGGGTTGATTTGGGGAGGGAAGCAAAGAAAGTTGTTGAGACCAGACATAGTGCAGGAGAGTAGTGTCTCGACTTGTATCGAAAGTGAAAGCTTCGGAAGCTTGCAAGAGATGAAAGCTTTTGGAGAGCTTGCAAAGTTGTCTTTTCCGAGAGTGTAGTATTTTCCCCGACCGAGACTTGTTGTCCGGTGGAAATAGGTAAGACCTATTTATACAAGTCGAGATTGAAACGTACCCTGGCCTCATGAAGGAAGAGAGTAAAGGGTGAAATAATGGGAGGAGGTGGTAACCGCATGGTGTTAATGGGTGAAAACATTTTCACCATTATTTCCTCTTTTATTTGACCGCTTTATTCGTATTCACGCTTTCTTAATGTGAGCGTAGTGTACGCGCATCTTTGTGACCGCCAAACCAAGACCCCGGAAAGCATCCCGTTTGTGTTGATGTCTCGAGTGTTGGTTGTATCTTGAGTACAAGTGGTGCTGCTAGGGCGCATGTGGCATGTGCCAATGGCATGTGCGGAATGCCTTTGTTGCGAGTTGCACTCGAGCGCAAGTGGCAATGCCAGAGCCGCTAGTGGCGTGTGTGGCATGTGCCAATGGCATGTGTGGAATGCCTTGGTGGTAGGTTGTACGTTGAGTGTAAGTGGCTACCAGCGTGTATTAGGGCCACGGCTAGGTAATGAAAGCTACCAGCGAGCGTGTTGGCATGTGCCAATGGCATGCGTGGCCAATAGGGTCACGGCCTGGTAAGAAAAGTTACCAGTGACGCATGTTGGCATGTGCCAATGGCATGCTTGGCCATTAGGGCCACGCCCTGGTGAGAAAAGCTATCAGCGAGCGTTTTGGCATGTGCCAATGGCATGCGTGGCCAATAGGGTCACGGCCTGGTAAGAAAAGCTACCAGTGACGCATGTTGACATGTGCCAATGGCATGCTTGGCCATTAGGGCCACGCCTTAGTGAGAAAATCTACCAGCGAGCGTCTTGGCATGTGCCAATGGCATGCGTGGCCAATAGGGTCACGGCCTGGTAAGAAAAGCTACCAGTGACGCATGTTGGCATGTGCCGACGGCATGCTTGGCTATTAGGGCCACGCCCTGGTGAGAAAAGCTACCAGCGAGCGTGTTGGCATGTGCCAATGGCATGCTCGGCCATTAGGGCCACGGTTTGGTAAGAAAGGTTACCAGTGACGCATGTTGGCATGTGCCAATCGCATGCTTGGCCATTAGGGCCGCGGCCTGGTAAGAAAAGATACCAGTAACGCATGTTGGCATGTGCCAATGGCATGCGTGGCCAATTTGGGTCGCGCCTTGGTAGAAAAAGCTACCAGTGACGCTTGTTGGCATGTGCCAACAGCATGCTTGGCTATTAGGGCCACGCCCTGGTGAGAAAAGCTACCAGCGAGCTGTTGGCATGTGCCAATGGCATGCTCGGCCATTAGGGCCACGGTTTGGTAAGAAAGGCTACCAGTGACGCATGTTGGCATGTGCCAATGGCATGCGTGGCCAATTTGGCCTAGGTTGCATGGTTTGCAAGCCTAGGTATGGGCGCTACTTTGGCATGGCGCGGCTAGGGCCAAGGTAAGGGTGTTTGGCTTGGCGTGGCGTGACCAGTGTATCTAGGGCCAAGGCAGAGTGTGTTTGGCATGGCGCGGCTAGCTCGGGTTAAGTGTGGCTGGCATGATTTTCCATCGGCACGGAGGTGCGGCTAGCATGGTTGGCATGCTTGGCGCGTTTGGTATGGTCGGCATGATTTGCCATTGGCATAGGGATGCGGCTAGCTTGGGCTAGGTGTGGCTGGCATGATTTGCCATTGGCACGGAGGTGCGGCTAGCATGGTTGGCATGCTTCGGCGCGTTTGGTATGGCTGGCATGATTTGCCATTGGCATAGGGATGCGGCTAGCTTGGGCTAGGTGTGGCTGGCATGATTTGTCATTGGCACGGAGGTGAATTAGGGTTTTGTTCGTTGTAACCCTAATTTGAAAAAATACCCCCTATTAATTACTGACTACATGCATTAAATGTTCTAATAAATGTGTCACTGGTGACATTAGGTTATTTGGGGTTTTACGATTTTACCCTTTGTCTAAAAAACCACCATCAACAAAAGTATCAGAATGTTGAAGGAAGAGGAGTCATATCCGTACGCACAAGGTCAGGTAAAACTCGATACATATCTGATGTTCTTTATGTTCCTGGCCTAGCTCAAAATTTATTAAGTGTTGGACAACTTATAAGAAAATGGTACTCACTACATTTTGAAGATGCAGAATGCACAATTTATGATAAAATTAATAGGCAATTTGTGGCAAAAGTAAAAATGTCAGCGAATTTTGTCTTTCCCCTATCTATGCCATCAATTGAGAATTGTGCAATGAGTACCAATCATATAGATAAATGCAAGTTATGGCATTTGAGATACGGGCATCTCAACTACAGATCCTTGAAGGTTCTAAAATCAAAGAACATGGTAATTGGTCTTCCTAATATCAACGGTGGAGATAAAGTATGTGAAGGTTGTATTCTTGGGAAGTTTCATAGACTTCCGTTCACAAAAAAATCGTGGAGAGCAAGAAGGCCCCTCGAATTGGTGCACGCCGATATATGCGGTCCGACAAGAACAACCTCACTCAACAACAGAAGATATTTTCTCTTATTCGTGGACGATTATACCAGGATGATGTGGGTGTATATTCTCGAGCAAAAGTCCGAGGCATTCACTAAGTTCCTAGAGTTCAAGGCGCTGGCAGAGAAGCAAAGTGGTCATCAACTAAAGGTATTCCGTACAGACCGTGGTTGAGAATTTACTTCTAATAAATTTATCAACTATTGCAAAGAAAACGGTATTAAGAAGGAGCTTACCGTTCGATACACTCCACAACAAAAAGGCGTCGCGGAAAGGAAAAATCGTACGGTCGTAGAAATGGCTCGCAAAGCATGTTAAAAGCAAGGAAGCTACCCAACACTGCATCAAGGCGACGATCAATACGGCGGTCTACATCCTTAATCGCTCGCCAACAAAATCAGTCATCAACAAAACTCCATATGAAGCTTGGCACAAGAAAAAGCCGGAGGTAACCTCTTTCAGAATTTTTGGTTGCGTAGCTTACTCACATATTCCATCCCAACATAGAGAAAAGTTCGATGAAAAAGGAGAAAAGCTAATATTCATCGGATACAGCGAAGAGTCTAAAGCATATAGACTTCTAAAGCCGGACACAAAGGAACCGGTAATTTCAAGAGATGTTATCTTTGATGAATTCAAATCATGGACTGGAATGATGAACCAGACAACTACGAGTTGCCACTAATCATTGAAGACGAGCCGAGATCAGCCACGTCGGAAGAAAGTACTCCACCAAAGAAGCCCGAGATCTCCAAGTCCAACACAACAAAGCCCAAGTTCATCGATTCAAGTGCCACACCTAGAAAGGTGCGTTCCCTAATAGATATTTATAATACATCTAACTGTGTATTTATAGCACTAGAACCTCACAAATATGAGGAAGCGGCAAAGGAAGAAAAATGGAGACATGCCATGGATGAAGAAATGCGAGTAATCGAGAAAAATAAGACATGGGAGCTTATAAATCAGCCAATAGACAAAGAAATAATTGGTCTGAAATAGGTCTACAAGACAAAGTATAATGAAGATGGGTCAATTCAAAAGCACAAGGCAAGGCTAGTTGCAAAAGGATATTCCCAGCAACCAGGAATTGACTACAACGAGACGTTCACTCTAGTCGCTCGCATGGAAATAATCCGGATGGTGTTAGCCTTGGCAGCTCAACTAAAAATGAAGGTCTACCAATTGGACGTAAAGTCGGCGTTCCTAAACGGAGAACTTGAAGAAGAGGTGTACATTGAACAACCTCAAGGGTATGTCCAAAAAGGAAAAGAAAAAATGGTTTATCGTCTCCGCAAAGCACTATATGGCCTCAAGCAAGCACCGCGTGCATGGAACAGCAAAATCGACAAGTATTTCCGAGATAATGGATTCGAGAAAAGTCCAAGTGAGCCATCCCTCTACATAAGAAAACAAGGTACGGATTTCCTAATCGTCTGTCTCTACGTTGATGATTTAATTTATGCCAGCACAAAACAAGAGATGGCAGAAAAATTTAAGAAGGAGATGATGAAAGAATATGAGATGACAGACTTAGGACTTATGCGATATTTTCTTGGGATTCAAGTAAAACAATCTCCAGAAGAAACATTCATTTCCCAAGAAAAATATGCAGAAGACTTACTGAAAAGGTTCAACATGGTGGATTGCAAACCAATTGCAACTCCAATGGGTACCAATGAGAAATTGGTAAAAAATGATGGAGCGACAAAGGTCGATCCAACCTTATTCAGAAGTCTAGTCGGCTCACTTATCTACTTAACAAATACAAGGCCAGACATCGTCAATGCAGTCAGCATTGTTTCTCGGTTTATGAGCGAGCCAAGCAAGTTACACTATGCAGCCGCAAAGAGAATTCTTCGATATATCAAGGGAACAAAGGATTTTGGCATCAAATATACAAGAGAAAAAGATAATGATTTAATTGGCTTCACAGATAGTGATTGGGCAGGTTCTATTGAAGACCGAAAGAGCACATCAGGCTATGTTTTATGTATGGGAACAAAAGTTATCTCTTGGAGTTCTAAAAAACAAAGTACGGTAGCACTATCATCAGCCGAAGCAGAGTACATAGCATCAACAAGTGCAGCATGTGAAGCAGTATGGTTGAGAAGAATAATGACCGACCTACAACAAAAGCAAATGCAGCCGACGACTATCTACTGTGACAATATGTATACAATTGCAATGACAAAAAATCCAGTCTTCCACGGACGGACGAAGCACATAGAGCTACGACACCACTTCATCAGAGAACTAGTTGAAAATAAAGAAATCGAGCTCCAGTTCTGTCCGACACAAGAACAAAATGCGGACATTTTGACAAAAGCAGTCACAGTGGATAAATTCAATCACTTCAGAGACAAGCTCAACATCACAAATTAAGAGGGGGTGTTAAAAATATTTATTAATTTGTGATTTTATAATACAATCTAGAGAAATATAGATAACTAATCTTCTAGGCTAATCTAGGAAGTCCACTCAAATAGATAAGTCTAGAGGCATTTAGTTCTAGGTCCTTCTGTAGTTGCAGGAAATCCTACACTACACCCCTCAATATATCTTGATAATAATTTCTAGATCTAAACTTATTTCATAACCAAAATAAAGATTAAAGTGCTAAAATTATAAAATTGACACAAGGATTTTTTACATGGTTCGATCAATGTGATCTACATCCATGGTTCTTCACTATGATTGTTGAGGTTACATTAATATTACATTTACAATCTCCATTAATGGATATTTTGTAGAACTCTAGATCTAATTATTTGGGGAAGAAGATGATAAAGAAAATAATGTCTCTCTCTAAAATGTGTCTCTCTCCAAAATATCTCTATCTCTCCTCCCAAAATTATCCCCCCTTTCTCTCTCCTGCTCTCTTCTTTATATAGTGTTTACATAGTGGATGACAGCTCATGTACAACTAATATTTCCCTTAATTTCGGATTTACCTTGCGACATTTCGCAGGAGTATAAATGTTAAGTCTCAGACACTCTAGTTTTCGCAAGATCTTCGCGCTTTCTTCATGTTTCTATCACCACTATCTATTGCGTCATCAATCTGCGACACTCGCAAAGTGTCATTGGTGAGGATTTCGCAAGTATGTTCTTGCTGCGATATTCTGCTCCTACATCTTGCCTCCTTTTCCTTGAATATTGCTTGAAGAGCGATCTTTAAGGAAAAATCCGTTGTTGTAGCAATCTTTGATCTTTGTTGATGAAGGAACGAGCGAAAGAATACTGGACTTGAAAAGTACGTACTTGCCTCTATTCTTTTGCGGAGTTCCGAAGCTTTGCGAAATAAATAAGAAGTATCAACCCTTGAAGTATGCGAAGTATGAAGTATCCTTGAAGAAATATAAGAAGTACTTAATCCTCGAAATATATAAGAAGTATGAAGTATCCTTTTAGAAGTATAAGAAGTATCCGTCCTTGATTGCGAATAAGAAGTATTGCGAAATTATTACTCCATGCTCTCTCGCCTCATGCAATGCTCTATTCTTTTGCGAAATTCGAAGCTTTGCGAAGTGAATAAGAAGTATTAATCCTTGAAGTATAAGAAGTATTGCCTCTGTTCATGCGAAGTTATTATTCCATTTTTGGTGAGGATTCTTGTTGTTCATTGGTGAATATCTTCTTTGGAAGTGATTCTTGCCGAGAAGATAAAGAACATAAAATGTTTTCTTGGTTATCCATAGTTGCCTCTGTTCTTTATCTATGAGGGTAGAATCCTTGAGAAAGTGTTGATGGAGCGAATTATTTTTGCATTCTTATTTTGCCTCTGTCTCATTATCATGTATATGTTCGCAAGCTTATCATTTAATCATTCTCTCAAACTCGCAAGCTTACCATGTAATCTTTTTTGCGATAAAAGAACTGTATTACCTACATCCAAATTGTTTATGTTGAATTTTATCATTGCGACAAGATCGCAGGACGTCTTTACATTATCATGCAATGACCCATTGACCTTGTCTTATCATTTCTCTTGTGTGGTCTTATTTTGCCTTCCTAGTTAAAGGTCTTATTTTGCCACCCCTCATTATTGCGACAATATGACAGGCCTAAATATTCTTGCGAACATAAAGTCCCATGACATTGCCGTCTTGCGACAAGATCGCAGGACGTCCTTACACTTTCATGTAATGACCCATTGATCTTATCTTATCATTTCTTTAGTACTTTTGCCTTTGCAGGATATTTCATTTGCGACAATATGACAGGCCTAAATGTTCTTGCGAATATAAAGCCCCATGACATTGCCGTCTTGTGACACTTATCAGCTCCCTAATGGAGGGTGCCGCCCTTATCATCTCCCTGGTTGCCCCTTCAAGGAGGCGTACATCGGCCATACAAGACTAGCTCCTCCCATCCGGTCTTAACAACAACCAATTGTTTTCGCATCCTCTTATCCCTTATACCTATAGGGTTTATGGTTACAAGGCTGCACCCTAAGTGGAGTTTTCTTCGGGCCGAGTGCAACATATGCCAAGACTTGCCAAGAATGGCCGAGACACTTCAAATGCCCCAGGCACTCTTGGCTCAACCGTGTACCCCGACGCCTTGAGCATACCCTGACTCCTTGGAAGAGACCCTCGGGCGTCCAACCAGGGTATAACCTTATATATATAGTTGGAAATCCAAGGTATCTCTCCCGGATAGGCTTTCATGGGCCCCAAATCTCCATGACTCAGTTCCAGGAGCGGTGTAACCTTTTCACCGAGCCATGTCAAGAGATACCCCTTATATGACGCACTTTAGGTCTTACATTTGCCTCTTGCGAAATATCATTCGCGAACTAGGGTGTACGCCATAAAGGTTTGTCCCATTCACTCACTCATTCATTTCTGTCAATTTTTTCAATCATTCTTTGCGAAATAATCATTATTTTCTTCATTCTGTGCGAGATAATCATTTTTGTCTTCATTCTTTGCGAGATAATCATCAAGTCTCTTCTTCTTTGCGAAATTTTCGCGTTTCTTTATTCTTTCATTTCTGCCGTTTCTGTCAATTCTTTGCGAAATAATCATTCTTGTCTTCATTCTTTGCGAGTTAACCATCAAGTCTCTTCTTTGCAAAAAAGATGAAAAAAATTCGCGAGAAGGGGGGTTTGAACTTACGTCTTCAGACTCATTGTTCTTGCCTCAAACCAACTTTGCTAGCTCTTGTTTTGTGAAAGAACAGGACCGCACCTCTCATTTATCCTGATCTTCATATATCAAAAACATGCAAAAAATTGTGTGTATGTGAAATCGAATGCATAACCTCCGGCTCTTATTCTCGTAACCTTGACCATCCTGTTCGAGTCGCTACTTCGTTGGAATAGTAAATTTGCGAAAAATAGAAACACTATTTAAGAGATGGGCATCACTTGGTTTCGCCTTTTATGTTCGCACGTAACAAGTTCAAAGAAAACTATGAACTCGGATCTCGCTTATCTTTGTTTCATGAAATTCTCAAGATATCATCTTTGCCATTAATATTACCCGCCAAAAAGGTCAACCTCAATTGGAGTTTAAGATATAATCTTTTCAGAAATTCAAGTTTTCCTCCGCCGGTATATCTTTTCCCCTGCGAAGTTGTTCGCTTGATTTGCGATCTTTGCCTAAAGCTGCTGTCGAAATTAGCTGTTGAGAGATTGTTGCTTTGCCTGATGCTTTATGTTTAATCTTCACGTTGTAGCTTTGGTTCTACTTTTCGTCCCTTTTCTTTTCCTTCCGTGCATGATGACCTAGCTTCTCTCTTCCTTCCTCTTAGCAGGAACTATTAATTTCGCAGAGATTGAATTGTTTCGAACCTGCGAGAATGTAGATTGAGCTGATTGACTCGAACTTAGTTATTGTGAACTTAGTTATTTAGTCCTTTGATCGTCGTGTCTTTCTTTTCCTTTGATCACTTTAGTCCTTAGATGTATCCATGCTGTGTAGCTTTGTTCCTTCCTTTCACATCTGCGTCTTTCTTCGTCCCTATTAATTGAGATGATTTTTTCGCATTTCCCTCTTTTTTTGCTGTGTTCCCGTTCTCGCAGAGCTGTTTTTCTTTTCCTTGTAATATGCTGCTTCTTGTTCTTGTTCTCTTGGTGTTCTTGAGTCCATTCTTTATATGATGTTAAGGCTCATGATTGGTGATTGCTGGGACTATGCATCTGTAATGAGTCTGTGGTTGATAGTTTTTTGGATGCTCCATGTTATCATTGCTGGTGTTATAGGGTTGTCATTGCTGCTGCCATTTATATTATCTTGACGTAGATTATAAGTTTGCTGCTTCGTTTCATCATCTTTCTCTTCCATTTGATTACTCGTTGTCGAGTCCATCGTCTTTGATCCATTATCCATCATTCAGTCGTCATTCTTCTTGTCAAGCAGCTTATGAGATCCATTTCTTGTCAAGCAGCTTGCGAGATGCATTTTGTCTGGCTATAAGTTCGTCGTTTGTTGATGATGTTCGGTGAAGTGAACGTTTGTCTTTGTTAGAGTCTTGCTCTTCGCTCATCGATATTCTCTCTTGAGCTCCCTTTGTTAGTCTTCTTTGCGAGATAAGCTGCTCCGGGTATTTATCTCGCAAGTTTGTTTCTTTGAAACTAATCTTCTTCTTTCCAGGTAGTATTTGTTGAACTGATGGTGATTTTCATATCAGCTATTCGCAACTATAGAATTGGTTCGCCACTTCGCTGAATTGACTGGTTTGCTTGGTAGTGATTGAAACTTGAGATTCAAATACTCCATGTTGGCGTCGTTGCTCGCGGCTCTTTGAACTGGACATCCTTCTTTATACTTACCGGAACTGTGGACGAGGATGCAACTTTGACATTTCTGTATCTCCCTGTAACGTAACTTCGCCAGTATTTGTGACTTTATTTGTGGGTTGCTGAAGTATTAGCGAGCTCTTCGCAATAATCTCCCTTGCTGATGGCTCATAACCTTATTTGCTTTCTTGTACAGTTGTGGGCTCTCGCTTTGTTGATGCAAGATATACTCGACATAGCTTCGTGTAGCTTCACTTTTATTCTTCTTCGCCACTACCTTATTTATCTTCGCCATAGACTGTTAATTCGCAATCAACTATCTCCTCTCGGCTGATTGATGATGTTCTCTTCGCTTACAAGTTTAATCTCTCAAAGACCAGTTAAGTTCCAATCCTTACTCCCGTCTTTGGTTGTTCCTGTCATTTCCTTCAACTTTAGAGCCGTCCTGCTGTTTGTCTTCGTCCTGTAAAAAAAAAAAAATCATAATACGTGCGTTCTTTTCGCCCAATGTTTTATCCTGCTAGGGTGACCTTTGATCTTATTCTTTTGACCTTTGAAAGTATATCATCATTCTCTATGCGTTGTTATCGCGTACTGCTCCCTTCCTTCATTGATTCCTTCGCGTGATGGTTCTTCCCACCTCGCTGACATCCTTAACTAGGATTTTATTATTCATGATCTGACTTGCCGAAGCAATCTCCGTTGGCTGATTTACTATGGGCTATCTGAGAAGCTATGAAATTTTAACAACAGGAAGATAAGCTAAATTATCTATATTCCCAAATCAAACTGAAATCTTAACATTCAACATTTTCAAAATTGACTAATTAAGTTTATAAGCTAGATTTGATTGTTGTAAAACTGTAAACAAAACCCATTTTGGATCATAATTTTAAAAAGAAGTTCACATTTTATGAAGGACTAGTATTGGTTTTAATAAATCAAAATCTGTTTTGAAATCCCAAATCTGAAAAATGAATCAAAAAATGAGAAGGATAAAAATAAATTAGTCTTTTCGGTGAGTTTTTGGCGTAGCTTTATGTGGATTTGCGATTTCTCCCTCTTTGTTTCTGTTCTTCAATATCTCCATCTCTGTTCCCGACCTGTTAAGGTGCGTTTGTTGTTCGCGGATGTGAAAGACTTCTGTAACTTTCATTTCTTCCCTTAAAACTCCTAGATCCAGCAATTTGTGTATCCAAATTCTCTGAAATTTTCTGAAACCAACAAGTAGCAGTCCCTGTTTCTAGCGCATATGTAGTTGCAGGAAATCCTACACTTCACCCCTCAATATATCTTGATAATAATTTCTAGATCTAAACTTATTTCATAACCAAAATAAAGATTAAAGTGCTAAAATTATAAAATTGACACAAGGATTTTTTACATGGTTCGATCAATGTGATCTACATCCATGGTTCTTCACTATGATTGTTGAGGTTACATTAATATTACATTTACAATCTCCATTAATGGATATTTTGTAGAACTCTAGATCTAATTATTTGGGGAAGAAGATGATAAAGAAAATAATGTCTCTCTCTAAAATGTGTCTCTCTCCAAAATATCTCTCTCTCTCTCTCCTCCCAAAATTATCCCCCCTTTCTCTCTCCTGCTCTCTTCTTTATATAGTGTTTACATAGTGGATGACAGCTCATGTACAACTAATATTTCCCTTAATTTCGGATTCACCTTGCGACATTTCGCAGGAGTATAAATGTTAAGTCTCAGCAGACACTCTAGTTTTCGCAAGATCTTCGCGCTTTCTTCATGTTTCTATCACCACTATCTATTGCGTCATCAATCTGCGACACTCGCAAAGTGTCATTGATGAGGATTTCACAAGTATATCCTTGCTGCGATATTCTGCTCCTACACCTTCCAAGCATAGTCGGTCAACAAATTCTAGAGAATTTTTTCTCTAGATTTTTCTTCTTACAGAGTGTAATAGTCACGTGTCCTTTGAATATTCTAGAGTTAACTAGAATTGCTTTGGTCGGTCATGGACAGCCTATAAATAGGCAAGTCTTGGTTCATTTGTAATCATCAAAAAAAAACTCAAGTAAGTGAAGTGAGTTAGTAAGAGTGAGAGCTAGTAGTAAGAGCCAAAGTGCCTTTGTAAACCAAGTGAGCCAAAGAGCTACACTAAAATTCCCTTGTAACATTTCCAATTTCATAATCAATCAAAGCCTCCTCTTTTCAATTAACCAACCTCTTTTCCTAAACTCATTTCCCAAATCAATTTCATAAACCCATCATACTTCCGCATTGCGCCAACACAGGTCAAAGCCAAAGTACCTGATGAGCCTTTGAAAACCCCAGAAATCTTTTTCCAAAAAAAAAAAAAAAAAAAACAGAAATCAGTAAAACAAGTTAAAAATAAAGAAGCAATACGTTCCAAATATCTTCACCAAAGTGAATATCAAACTCAAACATTTAAAGTAGAAAGAGATACTAGCTAGAGAAAGGAAGAGAGAAGGGGAACAACCCAATAAGAAGCTTAGCAAGAAGAGGTGGTGTGAAGATGTTCTTACAGAATAATGCACACTTATACTGAACCTGCCGGAAGCAAGACTGTCACTGTTATGGAAGTTGTTTATGCCGGCCTCAAAGGAAAATCATGAATTCTAAATGGATCTGGGGGCTAGGGCTTGCCTGGCTCTTCTTGCGAAGGAAGTTGTAAATGGGGTTTTTAATAGGAGAAGAAGGCAATTTCCACTTGTGCATATTTCTTTCTTTTTTTTTATTCTGTTGCTTAACGATTATGTAATGACTCTTCTGAATTCAATGATAATTCCTAGTAAGGATAACATAGAAAATCTTGGTAAAGGCCAAAGATTGAATGGGGTAACTCCTAGTAAGGATGACATTGAAAATCTTGGTAAAGGCCAAAGATTCGCGGCTAGAAGATACAAGTAATCTGCGTTCTTCTTCTTGTATGTTTGATTTGGTTTCTTTGTGTAAGAGAGTCGGCTTTTGTCGCTCAGTTTCGTTTTCTTTTTGAGCTGCTGGTGTTTGTTTATGCACCTTTAGACTCGCCTAGGCGCCCTTCTCTTGTGTTCTTTTTTCTTTTTTCAATATAATCTCAACCTTAAGTCAAAAAAAAAAAAAAAAAAAAAAAAAAAAAAAAAAAAAAAATCATTGATAATTCATCATCACCTGTGTTTCTTGCGGATGTTAATTTTTGCTATTGATTCAGGCAGATCTCATATAGTAATATAAATAAAAAAAACACCAACCCTATTTCTTCTGGCCCGTAAGTTTTGAAGAGCTCAGCCTTCTTCCCTTCTGGCTAACAATAGACATATAGATGATGCAGGGAAGATGCATGCTCCAGCAGATTGTGCTGAACACGTTGCTAACAATATTTCTGGCCCGTCTTGCATAGATACTTACAAGTGATATTTTGCAGTTCCTCACACACAGAGCCTTTTCTCTGAAAGATTTGGGTGAGGCTGATGCTAGTTATTTGAGAGAATCAGGGAAACACTTAATAAAATATTTTTGAACCATTATAAATAATGATACAATAATGTACCACAATATCTACAACCGAAGACGAGGAAGATTTTGGCCACTGAACCATCCAAACCAGCCAGATTAAGATTGAAAGAACTATTAATCATCAAAAAGAAGTTTTATGTTTCGTTGTGCGTCTTTGACAATCGATTGGTTTAGGTGATTTCGTCATTTAGTTAATGATTATAATTATATATACATCCAGTACTGGCAACAATGTTTGATGCCATGTATGATCCTATTTCAATATGTATGCTCGGTTGCAAGCATTGGGTTGGGTGATGGGCGGTTCAACATCCAAACTAGAAGTTTTGAAGAGCTCGGCATTCTTTGCTTTTGGCCAACAAACTTATAGTGATGGCGATGCTGTGAAGATGATCCAGCCGTTTGTGCTAAGGACTTTGCCGACAATACTTCTGCAGCCCTCTTGCATAGACAGTTAGAAGTGATATTTTGCATTTCGAAGGAGAAGTCCTGTACACACATGATTAACACGAAGACTTGCAGAAACTTATTCTAAAGGGCGTCACAGTGCTTGTCCACAGTTCCACCTACTGAGTGGAGACAGATTGGATTTACTGGTCGTGACACATTCAATTATAGAGGGGGTATCGTTGGTGCTTCCAGGAGTATATAGAGGAAGAGCCTTTTTAAAGGGCAAGCTGGGGTTTGGGAACCGTTATGAGTAAGGAAAAGAACAAAAACAAAACTTAAAGAGAAACTTAAGAAATTTACTATATTTAACAAAAAAAAAATTAAAAAAAAAAAAAAACAACTAACCCTATTTATATTTCACGAGATCAAGAAAAAATATTGATTTATTTTCTTCTGGTCTCTCCATAAGGCAACGCAAAAGTCTAGAAACAGAATGAGAAAAGGATCAATCAACAACAAGCTTCCCTCTAAAATCATAGGAAACATACTTTTACGATTGCCAATCGAGGACGCTTTAACTGAGTCTAATTAAGTTTATCAACAAGTATAACAAGTTGTAGATCATCTGTCAAAGCCGTAATAACTTGACTCAAGATTGAGTCCTGTGAAACCTACATGATTCCACTGACCCAGAAAACTACTTGGTGCTTGTGGAGGCATATACACATCTAATTCTAATCTACAATGTATTCTTACTGCAAGAAACTACTTTGGCAATGAATTCATAAAGAACTAGAATCTGACAAGGCAAAGGGAACAAATTATATGAACAATAGCTTCTCTTTGGTTTTCATCTAAATTGTTGAAACTGGTTGGGATTCTCATTAGAGCTACTGCTTCAATACACAATTGATTGATTCATCCATTTACAAACAAGTGGAGATATCCTATAAACAAATTGTGACATCATACAAACAAGTAAAATACTATGTCTGACTCAGTCTAATTATCAACTAAACCTACAAAGTACACTGAGATATTCTTAAAACATAATACAATGTACTCCAACATCCACAATTGCATATACAAATCTTCTTAATCACACTTAACAAACACAAAAATCATAAACCTAAAATCTATAATCACATATAAATCTAAAATATATACTTGTTCATAAAAACCATCAGAAATTGCATCATTCAAATTCAAAACCAATAGTTTCTAACCTCCAATTTGTAAAATTATTAAACCCCCAAATGTTGAAAAACAATGATTCGGAGAAAAACCAATAAATGAAATACCTTAGATGATGATAACCCAGATTTGCATTTCCAAGATTGTGAATCAGTGTCAAAACTTCTATGAAAGATCGATTCAACTTAAATTTAGGGTTACATCGATGTTTCACAGAAAAATTGACTGATTCGTGTTGTTAATAATGAAGTTCTCTGCAGCTGCATCTCGATGTTTCCGAAGCTCAAATCGATGGAGTAAAATGGACGGAGAGGAAAAAGGAAATGGGTGGAGAAATGTTTCAGGCTTTCAGTTGTTCTCGACATATTTATTCTCTTTTAATTTTTGCACAATTAAAAAAAAAAGAAAACGAAAAACTAATTTCGTTGATTTTAGTTTTGTTTTCTGATTTTCGGTAATTAAAATGAAGAGTTATAATGGGAAAAAATATTGGAGGAAAAGCCATAATCATTGGGAGGCTGGGTAGGCCTTGAGTGTGAGATGAAATTGGGAGCTCATAGTAGTAATAGAGGCGCTAATAGTAGTAATGGAGGTGTTTATGGGTAAAAATCGTTTCTGCCGATTTCGGTAAATTCTGTAGGTGAGTGAGAAACTGGTTCAAACCCTAAAAAAATGTGCTGCACGTGAGCACTTTATAGATTCGAGAGATCAATCTGTACAAGTCCGGCCTAAACCAAGAAATGGCCGTTCCGGACTTGCTTCGGTCACAAAGTGGAGGAGAAGGGTTGATTTGGGGAGGGAAGCAAAGAAAGGTGTTGAGGAGAGTAGTATCTCGACTTGTATCGAAAGTGAAAGCTTAGGAAGCTTGCAAGAGATGAAAGCTTTTTGGGAGAGCTTGCAAAGTTGCCTTTATGAGAGTGTAGTATTTTTCTCCGACCGAGACTTGTTCTCCGGTGGAAATAGGTAAGACCTATTTATACAAGTCGAGATTGAAACGTACCCTGGCCTCATGAAGGAAGAGAGTAAAGGGTGAAATAATGGGAGGAGGTGGTAACCGCATGGTTTAATGGGTGAAAACGTTTTTCACCTTTATTTCCTCTTTTATTTGACCGCTTTATTCCTTTTCACGCTTTCTTAATGTGAGCGTAGTGTACGCCGCATCTTTGTGACCGCCAAACCAAAACCCAAAAGAAGCATCCCCCAGTTTGTGTCGATGTCTCGAGTGTTGGTTGCATCTTGAGTGCAAGTGGCGCTGCTAGTGGCGCGTGTTGCATGTACCAGTGGCATGTGCGGAATGCCTTGGTGGTAGGTTGCACGGTTTGCAAGTTAGGTTACCGGCGTGTGTGTTTGGCATGTGCCAATGGCATGTGCGGAATGCCTTGGTGGTAGGTTGCACGGTTTGTAAGTTAGGCTACCGGCGTGTGTGTTTGGAATGTGCCAATGGCATGTGCGGAATGCCTTGGTGGTAGGTTGCACGGTTTTCAAGTTAGGCTACCAGCGTGTGTGTTTGGCATGTGCCAATGGCATGTGCGGAATGCCTTGGTGGTAGGTTGCACGGTTTGCAAGTTAGGCTACCAGCGTGTGTGTTTGGCATGTGCCAATGGCATGTGCGGAATGCCTTGGTGGTAGGTTGCACGGTTTGCAAGTTAGGCTACCAGCGTGTGTGTTTGGCATGTGCCAATGGCATGTGCGGAATGCCTTGGTGGTAGGTTGCACGGTTTGCAAGTTAGGCTACCCGGCGTGTGTGTTTGGCATGTGCCAATGGCATGTGCGGCCATGTTGACCTAGTTGCAAGTCTTGCAAGCCTAGGGCGCTATATTTGGCGTGGGCCAAAGGCATAGCGGCTTGGAAATATGGCTTGCGACACGTGTTGGAATGTGCCAATGGCACGTGCGGCCATGTTGACCTAGTTGCAAGTCTTGCAAGCCTAGGGCGCTATATTTGGCGTGGGCCAAAGGCATAGCGGCTTGGAAATATGGCTTGTGACACGTGTTAGCATGTGCCAATGGCGCGTGCGACCATGTTGACCTAGTTGCAAGTCTTGCAAGCCTAGGGCGCTATATTTGGCGTGGGCCAAAGGCATAACGGCTTGGAAATATGGCTTGCGACACGTGTTGGCATGTGCCAATGGCACGTGCGGCCATGTTGACCTAGTTGCAAGTCTTGCAAGCCTAGGGCGCTATATTTGGCGTGGGCCAATGGCATAGCGGCTTGGAAATATGGCTTGCGACACGTGTTGGCATGTGCCAATGGCACGTACGGCCATGTTGACCTAGTTGCAAGTCTTGCAAGCCTAGGGCGCTATATTTGGCATGGGCCAAAGGCATAGCGGCTTGGAAATATGGCTTGCGACACGTGTTGGCATGTGCCAATGGCACGTGCGGCCATGTTGACCTAGTTGCAAGTCTTGCAAGCCTAGGGCGCTATATTTGGCGTGGGCCAAAGGCATAGCGGCTTGGAAATTTGGCATTGATGCCATGGTGCGCAGTGGTGCGGCTTGGTTTGGCATTGTTGCCATGGTGCGCAGTGGTGCGGCTTGGTTTGGCATTGTTGCCATGGTGCGCAAGATGCGGCTTGGTTTGGCATTGTTGCCATGGTGCGCATGAGATGCGGCTTGGTTTGGCATTGTTGCCATGGTGCGCAGGGTGCGGCTTGGTTTGGCATTCTTTGCCATGGTGCGCGGGGTGCGGCTTGGTTTGGCATTGTTGCCATGGTGCGCGCAGGTGCGGTTTGGTTTGGCATTGTTGCCATGGTGCGCAAAGATGCGGCTTGGTTTGGCATTCTTGCCATGGTGCTAGGTGCGGCTTGGTTTTGGAATTAGGGTTCTGTGTTGAAAACCCTAATCTGATATTTTGAAAAAATAACCCTATTAATTATTTACACCTGAGTTAAATGCTCTTAGTTAGTGTGTTGCGGGTAACGCTAGGTCATGGGGTTTTACGATTTTACCCCTTGTCTAAAAACCACCATCAACATTAAGTCCCCCGCTTAGCTCGGAACTGGGGTCTTGGTTGCGAGGTAAGCATAAGATGGTGACAAACTATTAACAGCAAAACGTAAGGAAAATTGAAGGAGGCTTGTCTGACCTTTTATAAATAGGACTTGGAATCCTTGCCTCTGGTAGTTTTGCACAAATCGGGAGACTGGCACAATTGGTGGGCCGGTGCGGCACTGGGGCGACGTTGGGAAGCCGGCGTGAGTTGGGAAACCGAGTGTGCTAGGCTGGGTGGGACCGGCGCAAAGTGTAGAAGCCGTGTGTGCTTGCAGGTCGGCGCAATTGGTGGGGCTGGTGCAGCTTGGGCGACATTGGGAGGTTGGCGTGAATGGGGAAACTGAGTGTGCTAGTTGGTGGGGCCGGCACAAAGTGTAGAAACCGTGCGTGCTTGCAGGCGTGACTTGGGCGGCCATTGGGAGGTTGGCGTGAATGGTGGGGCCGGTCCATCTTGGAAACCATGCTTGCAGGCGTGACTTGGGCGACATTGGGCAGTCGCACCCTTTGTGGGCCCGTTTCTTACACGCGTGATTTTGGTAAAATGGAAATCCTTCCCTATTCCAAAGTCTTTACGCCTATATATATATAAAGCCCCTTTCTCCCCATCCTGCGCTTTATTATTTCCTCTTTTCATACTAGCGGCAAAGAGAAACCGGCTTCCAGGTATGTCTTCGAGTACTTTTCTCTCTTTTTTTTTTTTTTTTTTTTTCACGTAGGTGTAAACCTTAAGAGTAGGCGTTTCCACAATCCTTGCGTATTATTTCTTGGCGTGCCTCTTGTAGAAAATATTGTATGTATGCAACCAAGGGAAGTACTGCATATATTGTTTGAACCCGTGGGAAATATTGCATATATGAATTTTCGGTCCTGAAAGAAATATTTGAACCCCCGAAGAAAATACTTTGCATGTGTATTTTGAACCCGTAGAGGATGCTCCGTATATAATTCTCGAACCCGAAGAACGATATCAGAGGCGTATTTGAGCCCGTACGAAACACTGCATGTGTATTTCGAACCCGTAGAGAACCATGTATGAATCCCGAAGAAGAGTACTGTGTATATGCTTCATATGACTTCGAACCCGCAGGAAATATTGTATATATGATTTTTGCTTCTTGAAAGAAGTACCACGCGCGCAGTTTTGAACCAATAGAAAAATGCTCCATATATATTTTTGAACCCGAAGAAGGATACTGTAAACACACTTGTACCCGTATAGAATGCCGCGTATATAGTCTCGAACCCGAAGAAAATACTGCGTATATAGTCTTGAACTCGAATAAAATACGTCCTCCTACCCCTTTCTCTTTTTTTTTTTTTTTTTTTGTTGGGTACGATTATATGCCAGGGAGATAACTTCGCCTTTCTCCGTTTGTTTTGTGCAGATATCTTATTACCAAATTGTTATGAAGGAATTCGATAAGATGTTACCTGAACCAAATTTCACTTCGTCGAAGGATGCTCATAATTCCAAGCCGAACATAGATGATGAATTCTTCACTAGAGCCCTCGCCCCTCGCTTCGGAAGAATCACCCAGGTTTCGTGCCAATTTTGCTAACCGGTGGTGAGGATGACGGGAAGACACGTTCGGTTCGCCCCGTGAGAGCACCATTCGGTTCTGTCTTCATAAAGGGGTACATTCTTCTTCCAACATTGACTTTCAGGATGTGTCAAAGTCCATTGCGTTCTTTTGACAGATGGGTTGAGTTCATGGTGAGCAAGGAGCATATAAATACCAACTTGACTCGAGCGCAGGTCATTGATGTTTATCAAGACTTGATAGAATTTCCAGATTAGGAAGGACATCCCAGGCTTGGTTGCTTTCATTTCCAGATGGTGTTCGGACACCCATACAATCATATGTAGATGGGGTGAGATAACTTTCTCCTTAGAGAGTGTGGCTCTCTTGCTGAATCTTCCAGTAACTAAGAATCTTAGAATCCAATTATCTGAAAGTGAGGTGAAGATGCGGGATGACCTGGCCGCTAAGTTGGGGGATTTTGCTCGGAAAGACTCCATTGCGAAGTCGAAGGATTCTGCCCGGAGAGAGGATGAAAAGTGCCCTTACGGTTGGTGGATATCTCAATGGTTTCCGGACGAGTTGGAGCCTAAACAGAAAAGCGTTGATCTTCATGTCGCAAAGCATTTTTGGCTCTCTCAGTTGTCCGAGAGAAATTTTTGATGACGGTTACGGCAAGAAAGGAATAAGACCGGAGTTGTTAGAGATTGCTATGAAGTTGGCAAAGGGTGAAGTTCTTCCCATTGGCAAGCTGTTCCTTGGTTCCCTGTATGTGCATCTGGATCACCTAGTTGCAAACATGCAAGTTTCGAATGGTTTCATGAAAGTGGATTCATATGTGCACGTTGCTTTTCGCAAGTCCGGCTATGGGAGCACTTCGAGAAGTATGCTCCGAAACCGCTGCCTTCGCTTCCCGTGAGTTGGGGGGGCTCTCGAATTCTTCGATGGGTGAACAGGCGTCCAAGAGTTGGCGTGAGCTTGGTTAGTTTTCTTGATAAGTTGCATGAAATCAATTTTCGTCCATGGGGGCCGGTCCATAAGTCGGTGACTCAAATTGACACCTTTGCTTCGCTCCGCTCACGTCTTTGTCTTTCGATGACGATTTGAGTGTTGGTGAAAACCTGTTCATTCGTGAGCTGCTCGCCCGGTTATATACCGTCTTTCTTCGTGGGGTCTTTCAGATAGCCGCTTACAATATTGACCGTCTTTGCTCGTCACATGGGTTTCGATCAATGGGTGCCTCTTGTTTACCTACGGTGATCCCTAAGGATTCATTGCGTGTCGCCCTTGACGCCTGATGCCCTTGAGCCGGGTATCCGTCTTCCCTTCTTTCAAATGGGAAGAGTAACTTTGACGACCTTCGGCTATAATGAGTTTTGGTACGACGAGTTTATTATGATCCGAGATTTTGTGAATAACGTGGTGGAAAACGTTCGTTACAAACCTTCCCCAGCAGTTTTGAAAAAGTATCCAATGTTGAGAGATCCCAAGCGAAAGTTGCCTAGCAATTCGAAAAGTCCCCAGGCCAAAGAACGGAGAACGAAGAATCGTGTTGGGGGGTTCCGGACGGTTTCACAAGATCCTCCCACGGCTCTTGTGTCTTTCAGTTCTTCCAATAACCAGGTATGTGTCGCTTCTTCATTGGTTTGTCTCAAAACACGTGAATTTCGGCTGAGAACATGTGTCTTGTTTCCTTCAGGGCTTCGGTAGTGTTAATGCTTTCGCTGCCTTGCACGTTGCCGAGAGACGGCAGTTTCTTCAAGGAATTCCGGCGAATTGAGCCTACTCATAGCGGTGATGAGTCAAAGAAAGAAGAAAGTTCAACAAGTGAGAGTGATTCCTCTGGCAGCACTGGTTCTTCTTCGGGAAGTGGTTCGGTGAGTTTCGCGTTTCTTTTCTTCCTTCTTCTTGTTTCTTCTTTTGAAAAAATGTCTAACTCAAGTTTGCAGAAGGAATCCGGTTCGGAGGACGATTCTGGGGTGGAGTCACACGAAAACTTGCCTTTGGTGACCACCGTCGGTGACTTGGAGATGGGAGTTAGCCAATTGCCGGGCACAGACGTGGTTAAAACGGTGGATGATTCTCTGATGGTTGTTGCTGTAGACATGGAAGAAGACCCTTTGCGAGTCGTGAGGCCACTTGCAGGCGTCATTTTTGATCCCCCGTACTTGGTTCCTTATCCAGGTCATGTGCTGGTTGGCGGCTTTAGCGTGCCGGCTAAGCATGAGGCGTTGTACACCAGAATATAGGAAAAGCACAGACATATGGCTACAACCAAGAAAGTCACTAGTCGATTTGCGCTAGTTAAGCGTGTGGAAGAGGCTTTATCTTCCATCGAGGATATGCGTGAGGTGACTGGTCACACCGTTTCTGAAGACGTTATTGCCGACTGGGAGCACCATCGCGACGTGTGCGTAGAAAAGGAGTTCAACACTTCGTGGTTTGTCGAAGGCCTTGCTGAGATCCAAAAGTTGAAAGATGCAACAATCGAAAGCCTTTCCGCCGAGGAGATCGCCCGACAGGAGATGGAACTAGAAAAGCTTTCCAAGATGTTGACTATGAAGAGAGCGGCTCTTGAAGACGCAAAGTTGACTTCTCCAAGAAGAGCAGACTTCTATTGGACGATTTTCCTTAAACGTTTCTCTGTTAAACTTTCATTTAGGCTCTTTTTTTTTTTTGAAAGACATATTGGATGTCTGGTTCAAAACTTGACCTTTAATAGACAGCTGGTAGCTTTTTAGGGTATTGGATTATTTCTGGGATGAATGGTTTTGGTAATGTGACTCTGATTATGTTTTGGGAAAAGAATATTGCTTTTATGAAAGTGTGTGCTAGCAATAGGCACAAGACTCAGTAGTATGACGGTTTTACTAAGAACCTAAAAATAGATTGTATATCCCGCCTGATCTGAATTTACTCACTTCATAGGTTTTGCGAACATGCCCCTCTCCATGTAAAAGGCGGTTTTGATGGCGGTTTTTCCGGTAGCATCGCCAAAGAAGTCCCCAATCGCTGGTAGCATCTTCGGCGATTGAGTAATATCATCTTGATAAGTCCCCGCTTTTCTTGTGTAGTTTTTACAACTAGTAACCGGTCGTCTCGGTAGTTGAGTCGGATTGAGTCGCCTTCTCCTACCATCTTGACATCTGGGTCGAAGAACGAGATCGACAATCTGATATTGTAGCCGATAGATCAATCCTCCTGCTGTGGTCGCCAATTGATTATGGGTAAAAATCGTTTCTGCCGATTTCGGTGAATTCCGTAGGTGAGTGAGAAACTGGTTCAAACCCTAAACAAATGTGCTGCACGTGATCACTTTATAGATTCGAGAGATCAATCTGTACAAGTCCGGCCTAAACCAAGAAATGGCCGTTCCAGACTTGCTTCGGTCACAAAGTGGAGGAGAAGGGTTGATTTGGGGAGGGAAGCAAAGAAAGGTGTTGAGGAGAGTAGTATCTCGACTTGTATCGAAAGTGAAAGCTTAGGAAGCTTGCAAGAGATGAAAGCTTTTGGGAGAGCTTGCAAAGTTGCCTTTCTGAGAGTGTAGTATTTTTTTCTCCTGACCGAGACTTGTTCTCTCGGTGGAAATAGGTAAGACCTATTTATACAAGTCGAGATTGAAACGCACCGGCCTCATGAAGGAAGAGAGTAAAGGGTGAAATAATGGGAGGAGGTGGTAACCGCATGGTTTAATGGGTGAAAACTTTTTTCACCTTTATTTCCTCTTTTATTTGACCGTTTTATTCCTTTTCACGCTTTCTTAATGTGAGCGTAGTGTACGCTGCATGTTTGTGACCGCCAAACCAAAACCCTAAAGAAGCATCCCCGGTTTGTGTCGATGTCTCGAGTGTTGGTTGCATCTTGAGTGCAAGTGGCGCCGCTAGTGGCGCGTGTGGCATGTGCCGGTGGCATGTGCGGAATGCCTTGGTGGTAGGTTGCACGGTTTGCAAGTTAGGTTACCCGGCGTGTGTGTTTGGCATGTGCCAATGGCATGTGCGGAATGCCTTGGTGGTAGGTTGCACGGTTTGCAAGTTAGGCTACCGGCGTGTGTGTTTGGCATGTGCCAATGGCATGTGCGGAATGCCTTGGTGGTAGGTTGCACGGTTTGCAAGTTAGGCTACCGCGGCGTGTGTGTTTGGCATGTGCCAATGGCATGTGCGGAATGCCTTGGTGGTAGGGTGCACGGTTTGCAAGTTAGGCTACCAGCGTGTGTGTTTGGCATGTGCCAATGGCATGTGCGAATGCCTTGGTGGTAGGGTGCACGGTTTGCAAGTTTGGCTACCAGCGTGTGTGTTTGGCATGTGCCAATGGCATGTGCGGAATGCCTTGGTGGTAGGTTGCACGGTTTGCAAGTTCGGCTACCAGCGTGTGTGTTTGGCATGTGCCAATGGCATGTGCGGCCATGTTGACCTAGTTGCAAGTCTTGCAAGCCTAGGGCGCTATATTTGGCGTGGGCCAAAGGCATAGCGGCTTGGAAATATGGCTTGCGACACGTGTTGGCATGTGCCAATGGCACGTCCGGCCATGTTGACCTAGTTGCAAGTCTTGCAAGCCTAGGGCGCTATATTTGGCGTGGGCCAAAGGCATAGCGGCTTGGAAATATGGCTTGCGACACGTGTTGGCATGTGCCGATGGCACGTGCGGCCATGTTGACCTAGTTTCAAGTCTTGCAAGCCTAGGGCGCTATATTTGGCGTGGGCCAAAGGCATAGCGGCTTGGAAGTATGGCTTGCGACACGTGTTGGCATGTGCCAATGGCACGTACGGCCATGTTGACCTAGTTGCAAGTCTTGCAAGCCTAGGGCGCTATATTTGGCGTGGGCCAAAGGCATAGCGGCTTGGAAATATGGCTTGCGACACGTGTTGGCATGTGCCAATGGCGCGTGCGGACATGTTGACCTAGTTGCAAGTCTTGCAAGCCTAGGGCGCTATATTTGGCGTGGGCCAAAGGCATAGCGGCTTGGAAATATGGCTTGCGACACGTGTTGGCATGTGCCAATGGCGCGTGCGACCATGTTGACCTAGTTGCAAGTCTTGCAAGCCTAGGGCGCTATATTTGGCGTGGGCCAATGGCATAGCGGCTTGGAAATATGGCTTGCGACACGTGTTGGCATGTGCCAATGGCACTTGCGACCATGTTGACCTAGTTGCAAGTCTTGCAAGCCTAGGGCGCTATATTTGGCGTGGGCCAAAGGAATGGCGGCTTGGAAATATGGCTTGCGACACGTGTTGGCATGTGCCAATGGCACGTGCGGCCATGTTGACCTAGTTGCAAGTCTTGCAAGCCTAGGGCGCTATATTTGGCGTGGGCCAAAGGCATAGCGGCTTGGAAATATGGCTTGCGACACGTGTTGGCATGTGCCAATGGCACGTGCAGCCATGTTGACCTAGTTGCAAGTCTTGCAAGCCTAGGGCGCTATATTTGGCGTGGGCCAAAGGCATAGTGGCTTGGAAATATGGCTTGCGACACGTGTTGGCATGTGCCAATGGCACGTGCGGCCATGTTGACCTAGTTGCAAGTCTTGCAAGCCTAGGGCACTATATTTGGCGTGGGCCAAAGGCATAGCGGCTTGGAAATTTGGCATTGATGCCATGGTGCGCAGGGTGCGGCTTGGTTTGGCATTGTAGCCATGGTGCGCAGGGTGCGGCTTGGTTTGGCATTGTTGCCATGGTGCGCGAAGATGCGGCTTGGTTTGGCATTGTTGCCATGGTGCGTGAAGATGAGGCTTGGTTTGGCATTGTTGCCATGGTGCGCGAGGTGCGGCTTGGTTTGGCATTCTTTGCCATGGTGCGCGGGGTGCGGCTTGGTTTGGCATTCTTTGCCATGGTGCGCTGGGGTGCGGCTTGGTTTGGCATTGTTGCCATGGTGCTTGGGGTGCGGCTTGGTTTGGCATTGTTGCCATGGTGCGCGAGTATGCGGCTTGGTTTGGCATTCTTGCCATGGTGCGCTGGGTGCGGCTTGGTTTTGGAATTAGGTTACGTGTTGAAAACCCTAATCTGGTATTTTGAAAAAATACCCCTATTAATTATTTACACCTGAGTTAAATGCTCTTAGTTAATGTGTTGCGGGTAACGCTAGGTCATGGGGTTTTACGATTTTACCCCTTGTCTAAAAACCACCATCAACAGGAGGGTAACAATGTAACTTGGAAATTTAAGTTGAGGATAGGAAGGTAATTACCCAAAACCCTCCCGAAATTCTGTAACATATACCTATTATTGCAATGATTATCGAACGTTACAAAGTTACCAACGTCGATACGACGTTACTTAAAAAATATCTGTTACAAAATCGGGTGTTACAAAATCCCTTATTTCGTGCAGTGCTGCTAAGGCTTTCACAATGTTATGGTATTAAAAAAGAAATATGAGAAAGGTCATCAACTGACTCTTATCTTTTCTTGTGATCCAAAACAAATTTAAGATCCCGTGAAGGATATCTAGTATAAGAAATCTAAAACAAGTACCAAGTGGAGTATTCCATGGATGTTGTTTGATTTTCATAAGCCGGTGGGTGAAAGGGTGCCAACAGTTCAACTGTTGAGCAGAGCCATGAAACTTCACTAGCCAATTACAGTATGGATTCAGATACGCAAAGATAAGTAGAAACTTCTATTTATACAACCCAACATCAACAGCTTCAAAACACAAACTCATTTAATTGTCTTTCATTTCACTTATTTCTATCACATCCATTAAATGGCTGCTTCAACAATGGCTCTCTCTTCTCCTTATCTTGCTGGAAAAGCAGTAAAATTGACACCATCCATTCCAATCACCATGCTCTACCAGAAAAAAACACTGGCAAAACCTGCTAAATCGTCCAAATCTGTAATTTCAACTAATAGCCCATGGTACGTTCCTGACCGAGTTAAATACTTGGGACCTTTCTCCGGTGAGTCTCCATCCTACCTTAATGGTGAATTCCCGGATGGGATACTGCGGGGCTATCTGCTGATCCCGAAACTTTCGCTAAGAACTGTGAGCTATAGATGGGCAATGCTCGGGGCCGGGCCTCGGAGCTCTGGGATGCATCTTTCCCGAATTATTATCACGTAATGGTGTTAAATTCGGTGAAGCCGTGTTTGGTTCAAAGCCGGAGCGCAAATTTTCAGTGAGGGTGGATTGGACTACCTAGGGAACTCAAGTTTGGTACATGCTCAAAGCATTTTAGCTATTTGGGCTACACAAGTTATATTTATGGGAGCAGTGGAAGGTTACCGTGTAGCCGGTGGACCACTTGGTGAGATTGTCGACCCGCTTTATCCCGGTGGCAGCTTTGACCCTCTTGGACTTGCCGATGATCCAGAATCTTTTGCCGAGTTAAAGGTGAAGGAGATAAAAAATGGAAGATTGGCAATGTTTGGAAACATCGTTCAAGCAATCATGACTGGTAAAGGACCTCTAGAGAACTTGGTTGATCATCTTGTTGATCCTGCTTGGGCATTCGCCACAAATTTTTCCCATGGAAAGTGAATTTAGAGGCTATGTAAAAAGTTAGCTAGAATCGCCATTCATTCGTGACCTGGGTTTATTTCTAAAATTCGTGACCTGTAAGATCCACCAATTTGTAATGTAATTAAATCAAGTTGTGCCACCTTTTAAATTTATTTCTGCACCATCTTTTTTTACTTCCACTGTGCACCATACAGTCAACCTGCTGTGTTTGAAGCTCTAATGAACATGATATTTGCATCTTAAAACAAATGATCTTCGCTCAAATCAACCAATTAAAGTTCTTGCACATTTTCATGTCCCTTGTCATGAATTGTTAAGGGTTAGCCATTTCATAAAGGTGTCCTTAGTAATTGGTGTGAGTGTCACAAGTCAAGCCGGTTGTAAGCGTGTTTGCCACACGCTGGCCTGACTAATGTCGTCCTTATCTTTCTGTTTTGCTGTGTGAAGAGATAGAGAACTTTAATCAATTGATTTACTTTTCTTCCCAATTCGTCTCCCTCCTCTTCTTCTGATTTCTCTCATCACATGAACCTTCTCTTCTTATTCTTCTAAATTGTCTTAACTTGAGTAGTTACTGATCAACCATTGTAGTTCAATCACTACAAGTGGTATCAGAGCACTCGATTCTGAGTGACCGGAAACCATGGTGAGAAAAGATGAGTTTGACGCTTTAACCAAACAGATATCATCTATTATACAAGCTAACGAAAATCTAGCCAAAGAGGTGTTAGAAATTAAAACTAAACAAGATTCACCCTCTCAGCTAATGCTGAATTTGATGATGGATCTGTTCAAGGTTGAATCGAGAAAGTTGTTGGATGAATACCGTGAGCAAAAAACTAAACCTGAAGATGGACTGCTGGAAACTCCAATATTGAACAACTTCAATAATCGATCTGGTGGTGGGAGCAACTTTTCTGGTGAGAATTTTAATTTTGCTCACACACACAAGCTTAAGGTAGATTTTCTAGATTTGATGGAGTTAATCCCAGATCATGGGTTAGGAAGTGCTCTAAATATTTTCAACTGCATCAAATGAATGAGGAACAAAAAGTACATGTTGCCTCTATGTATTTAGAAGGGAAGGCTGATATTTGGTTTCAAGATTATCAAGTGGGTAAAAATATTATATACTGGGAGGTATTCATGAGAGACATATGCTCACGCTTCCAAGAGCTAGGCCATGATGACATAGTTGGAGAATTTAACAAACTGAGTCAGTCTGGTACAGTGTTGGAGTATCAAGAGTTATTTGAGGAGTTGAAAGCCCTTATGTTGGCTAAGAATAGGCACCTCACAGTGGAGTACTTCACATCCAGTTTCATCAGTGGCTTAAAAGAAAAACTCAGAATTGCAGTGCTAATGTTCTCTCCTTCTACCCTTGAGAAGGCTATATATCTGGCAAGAATGCAAGAAACACTGATATAAAGTGCTGCAAAGAAGACTAGATATAACAGACTGCCGCCATTATCCATTCCATAAGGTCACAAGAGTGCAGTGACTAGCCCAAAATCCACATCTCCTTCTCCAAGACAATCCACAACCACCAGCCCAACATTGCCTCTTGTTAGAAGACTTACTTATGCAGAAATGAAGGCCAGGAAGGAGAAAAGGCTGTGTTATAATTGTGATGAAGAGTTCAAATATGGTCATAAGTGCCTGAAGCAGCAGTTATTCATGTTGGTGGCAGATGAAGAGGACCAGCCTAACTCTAAAGAAGAATCCAGCACTCCAACACAAGAAGGAGTAGAAGAAGAGGTGGAAATCTCAGTCCATGCATTGTCAGGTAACACATCTCCCAGCACTATCAAGATACAGGTTAAGACTTTAAACAAGCATTCCATCACTATATTAGTGGATAGTGATAGCACACATAGTTTTATAGATCCTGAGTTAGCCAAGCTGGGTGGATGCTTGATGGAGCCAACTGCAACATTTCAAGTAGCTGTGGAAGATGGGAATAAACTGGTAAGCTCCTAAAAATGCCCCAAGTTTCAGTGGGAAATGCAGGGTCATAAGTTTCATTTTGATATGAGAGTCTTAGCACTTGGAGGGTGTGACATGGTCTTAGGGGTAGATTGGATGAAGGGAATCAGCCCAGTTCAGTTTGATTTCAAAAGATTAGCTGTTACATTTAATATGAAGGGAAAGAAGGTGGTGTTGCAAGGAATTACTTAGAGTGCCAACATTTCTTTCATGACTGGAAAGGAGTGTGATAAATACATGAAGAAACATAAGCATGGACTAGTAGGGCATTTGTACTCCCTCACTGGTGAAGACAAACAAACCCTAACACCTCCTACCCTACAACCACTCTTGCAATCATTCCAAACCATATTTCAAGAACCCACCACCCTTTCACCTACCAGAAACCATGATCATCACATACCATTGCAGCCACTCTCATCCCCTCTCAATCAAAGACCTTACAGAATACCCTACATTCAAAAGGAGGTGGTGGAATAGCTGGTGAAAGAAATACTAGCTTCTGGGGTTATCAGACCAAGCCATAGTCCCTTCTCATCTCCAATTCTACTTGTCAATAAGAAGGATGGTAGTTGGAGGTTTTGTGTAGACTATAGAAGGTTAAATGAAATAACTGTCAAGAACAAGTACCCAATACCTATCATTGATGAGCTGCTAGATGAATTAAAGGGTGCTAAAGTATTCTCCAAAATAGATTTAAGGGCAGGGTATCACCAAATAAGAGTTCACCCAAGTGATATTCACAAGACAGCTTTTAAGACTCACCAGGGCCATTATGAATTTCTAGTAATGCCATTTGGGCTTACTAATGCACCAGCAAGCTTCCAAGCTCTCATGAATGATATATTTCAGCCATACATGAGAAAGTTCATTTTAGTGTTCTTTGATGACATTCTGGTATACAGTCCAGATATGGAAACTCACATCCAACATTTAACAACCACTAATTGGAGTTACTCAAATGAGGCATTTCCTCTTTGCCAAGCTCAACAAGTGGGGCAGTCACCGATTGACTATCTGGGACACATCATTTCTGGTGAAGGTGTTGCTGCTGATCCTGAGAAGGTGGCTTGCATGGAAAAGTGGCCAGTACCAGCCACTTTAAATGACCTCAGGGGGTTCTTAGGCTTGACTGGCTACTACATGAAGTTTGTTAGAGACTATGGCCTCATCTGTAATCCCTTAACAGAGCTACTTAAAAAGAAAAAATTTCAATAGAGTGAAGCAGCACAAGTGGCTTTTCATCTATTAAATAAAGCAGTAACCTCTACTCCTGTGTTAGCTTTGCCAGATTTCAGCAAACCATTTGAGGTAGCCACTGATGCCTGTGATGTTGGAGTAGGAGCTTCCTTAATGCAAGAAAAAAGGCCAATAGCCTTCTTCAGCAAAGGTATGGGAAACAGATTTCTTGCTCTATCCACTTATGAGAAGGAAATGATGGATGTTGTATTAGCAGTTTCTAAATGGAGTACCTACTTGCTAGGAAATAAGTTCACAATTTACACTGATCACCAGAGCATAAAATACTTTATGGATCAAAGAATTCATTCCATGCTATAACATAAATGGCTTGCTAAACTCTTGGACTATGATTATGAGATAAAGTACGGGAAGGGAACTGATAACCTAGTTGTTGATGCTTTATCTAGAGTCAAGTATGGAGAAGAGACATCATGTCAGGCTATTACTCATATTCAGCCAACATGGCTCCAACATATTCAAGATAGCTACCATAAAGACTCTACTGCTGAAAAATGGATCCCATTCCTGACAATAAAAAAACAAGAGGTAGATGGGTTTAGTTACTTGAATGGAGTTTTGAGATACAAACAAAGATTGTACATTGGTCAAACTGGTGAATTAAGAAAAACCATTATTATTGCCTTACATTCTTCACCAGTTGGGGGACACTCTGGAGGACAAGCAACTTATCATAAACACAAATTATACTTCCATTGGAAGGGAATGAAGGAGCACATTCTTACCTTTGTCAAGGAGTGTGATGTTTGCCAGCAGCACAAGGGATTCAACACCTCCCCAGCTGGATTACTACAACCATTACCCATTCCAAATCAAGCATGGGAGCATATTAGTATAGATTTTATCACAGGGCTACCCAAGTCTGAAGGGAGGGAAGTCATCATGGTGGTGGTGGATAGGCTAACAAAGTATAGCCATTTGATTGCATTAAGTCACCCCTACACAACTGCCTCAGTTGCTACAAGGTTCATAGACACTATCTTCAAATTACATGGCATGCGAAAGTCAATTGTTTCTGGCAGAGACAGTATCTTCATTAGTAATTTCTGTCAAGTATTATTTGTTAAGGTTGGTACTTCCCTACATCTCAGTTCTGCTTACCATCCACAAACAGATGGACAGACAGAAAGAGTAAATGCTTGTTTAGAATCTTATTTGAGATGTATGTCTAGCTCCAGGCCTACTAAATGGGTCTCATGGTTGTTATTAGCTGAGTAGTGGATCATATCATACCAGCTTGAGGTTAACTCCATTTGAAGATCTCTATGGCTATCCTCCACCACAATTTGGAATTCTTTCTTCTCAGGCAAGAATTCATGGTACAGTTGAAGACTATTTGCAGTAGAGACAAGAAATGGGGCAAGTCCTCAAGGAAGCCTTGATAGCTGCACAACACAAGATCAAGCAACAGGCAGATAAAAAGAGATCAGAGAGGTCATTCAATGTTGGTGATTGGGTCTACTTAAGACTGCAACCATACAGGAAATCCACTGTCCAGTTAAGGAGAAATCTGAAGCTAGCTGCCAAATTTTTTGGCCCATACCAGATACTTGCCAAGGTAGGTGCTGTGCCTTATCAGCTGAAATTACCAGCTGGCTCTAGAATTCATTCTACTTTTCATGTGTCACAACTGAAGCCTAAGATTGGTGTGGGAATGGTACCTCAAACTCAGTTACCTTCGGTTGACAACAATGGCCAACTCCAGATGTCACCTTAAAAAGTTATAGCTGCCAGAACTATTCAAAAGAACCAACAAGCTATATCCCAAGTCTTGGTGAAATGGAAGTCTTGGTGAAATGGAAGAGTTTAACTGAATCTGAAGCAACATGGGAAGACAACCAGCTCATGAAGACACAGTTCCCAAAATTCATCCTTGAGGACAAGGATGTTGTGGAGTAGAGGGTATTTGTCATGTCCCTTGTCATGAATTGTTAAGGGTTAGCCATTTCATAAAGGTGCCCTTAGTAATTGGTGTGAGTGTCACAAGTCAAGCCGGTTGTAAGCGTGTTTGCCACACGCTGGCCTGACTAATGTCGTCCTTATCTTTCTGTTTTGTTGTGTGAAGAGATAGAGAACTTTAACCAATTGATTTACTTTTCTTCCCAATTCGTCTCCCTCCTCTAACTCCTTTCCTCTTCTTCTGATTTCTCTCATCACATGAACCTTCTCTTCTTATTCTTCTAAATTGTCTTAACTTGAGTAGTTACTTATCAACCATTGTAGTTCAATCACTACACACATTGAAGTTTTCTTCATTGTTGGTTCAAAGGGTTTAACTGAAAAGACTGGCATGTTGATACAGTAACTAGTGGAGAATGTACCCAGTACTGCATAGCATCTGTGCACAAGGGTGCAACTGCAATCTAAGAGCTCAATCAAGAAATAACTACAAAGTTTATTTTGAGGCTGTAAAATTATATGAACGGAAAACACATTGTAATATTCAAAAGCTGGCCTCGCTCTTTCAGAACCTGACAACGACCTACTGTGCAAGGTCCTGTGCTCTTTTTTACTTTACTACGAGACTACTGCAAGGTCCTTCTGGCTTCTGCAGATTTGCTTGTGATTAGACGCCACTCCATTCGTTTGATGCAATATAACTGAAGCCCATTTTGTAACACATGGGCCTAAGTAGACTAGAGGCATCGAGAATAGATTGTGCTCACTTGAGGAGATCGGTATTGCTTCAAGTATTAGGCTGTAACCAACAATCTACCGAGCAATGGTGGATATATCTTCTGAAGAACATTGTGCATCGCTTTTAATTTTTTGAGATAAAATACTTAGGTAGAGCACACATAGGAAATATGGAATTGATTCATTTTGCATTTTGATTGTTGCAACAAGTGGACTGACATCCAAGGTACTAAAAATGGGAAGAATAATAGTAATATATTTCAAAACAACATAAATTTCTAATTGCAGAAAGTGGGGAAATCCCATGGAATATTTGGGAACCAACCAAGCCATTAAAGCCCCACTGTAGATACCCAGCCATCCATTCAGACATACCTGAGGCAACAACAGCAAGCAGTGAATTCAATTACCCTCTGGGTCTTCCACGAATCCCAGACAAAAACAAAGGTCCAACTGTACATACCAAACTTTCTTTCATATTCTCTAGTTTCTTAATTCTTCGGGTTGAAGTTTCTCACATCATACATCAAATAGAATTAACGAAAGCTCCATTAAAAAACAGAGACAAAGAATTAACTTAAGCGATTCATTGGAGAAAAATCTCACTTGGTTGCACTTGTATTGTCCCCACATCATACATCAAATAGAATTTCTTTGCAGGAGCATCCTATCCTTTAAAATCTCTACATCTAAAGAATGTGTGTGACTGTGTGTATTCGCAAACAAAATCATCACCGGTTTTGGAAGGCCTCTATTGCCTTTTTCCACTGCCAAGCTCTTTGTTTTGCATCCTCAAAAGACATTACCTTCTTTGGCTGGAAAAAAGTAAAGTTCAGGAGAGTGAGTCAGAGAAAGTGGGCACAGCTAAGAATGAAAGGCAAAAGGGCACAGAAGAAAAGAATAGGCATACCGTGCAAATCTTAAAATTTGAAGAACTTGTTACTTGAATGGTAAGGTCTTGGGGGTTATCAGCCTCGGACCATAACACATTCCCCTTGAGAGTCATCTTCGCAGGGTCCACACAAATCAATTTGGGTTTGTCGGTAAGAATAAGCTGCACCTTCTTGTTGGCAAGTTTCTGTACCTTTTTCACCATTGAGATCATAACGATCGACTCCCCAGGATCCAAAAATTGTTGCCTGTTCAATCAAAATGCAAACAACTTAACCATTGAAAACCTAACAAAAGAATTCATGAGCTTGATTTGTGATAAACTGCAAGTTTGATGGAAAATCTTCTCTTAAAGATTTGATAGTTCTCAAAAGAGGTCCTAGTTCCACGAAAGAAAACAACTCTAATTAAGGTTGAGATTGTGATTGTGATTCAAAGGTATATCAAGCAACAAAAAGATGAAATATCCAAAACTAACCCAATTAAGAAAGTAACGAAGCTGATGAAAAAAAAAATCCAAGAAAGGACAAGGAATTAATTCCAACAATGTGCATAGAATGAAAAATGCAAAGGTTTTGACAGATACCATCTTGAATCAAACGAGTCAATGGAAGCAAGTCTAGTTATGTGAGCAGATGCTTCAGAAGATGAAGTGGCAGCAGCACCACTAGTTCCATCGTTGAAACTAAATGAACCATCCCCAATGTGAGAAAGATTCCACCCAGGATCCTGAGCTTCATCAGCCTCCACTGCCTGAAACCAAAAGGGTTTATGTAAGGTGCAAGTTTATACTTTCTGAACCTCGAAAACAAGAAAGCTCCATAGGGCATATATACAAAGCTCAACTTTCATTGCAGGAGTATACCTTGGTTTCCAAAGCTAGTTTGGGAGGAGATTGCCGTCTAATATTTTTCCAGTCCACACCCTTAAAGAAGGGATGTGCCTTAAGTGAAGCATAGCCATCAGGCCCAGCACCTGGTCGTTGGCTGGGATCTGTGTCCTGGATTGAAATAGAGCGAACAATTAGAGGTGTCTAAAGTAATGCTAAGCAAAAACTACATGTCCTTTAAATGTAAAAAAAAAAAATGAACGAATGATGAGAAGGAAAAGACCCGAAAAAGTTCAAAGAACTCAACATACAGATCAATACGAGCTTATACAAATGATTGCTATATACAGCTATACTAATTTGCTCTTACCAATAACTTGTCAATAAGGTCTCTAGCTTCTTTAGTAAAGTACTCCGGAAATTTAATGTCTCTGGCAATAATTCTTTGAAAAATTAGCCATTCACTTGCATCTTTGAAGGGAGAAGTTCCAGATAGCATCTGATACAAGGTGCATCCCAATGCCCAAAGGTCATTTCTGTTTAATATAAGAAAAGTCAGATGCCACGGGGAAAAAAAGGGTGCGCCAAAGCTGCTAGAATGAAATACCAATAACTTTGCCAAATAGCGATCTATTAGGATGTAAAGGAACAAGATAGGTTTTCACTACTTTGCCAAATCGAAATGTCATGCTGGTAGTGTAACAGCATACAACATACAAGTCTTTGGACAACTAAATGTTTCCTTACCCAAAAGTAGCAGGAGCCGAATTAAGAACTTCTGGAGGGACATATGCTGCAGTTCCCACAAAGGTGCATGCCTTATCACCTGGATAGTTCACCGAAATACACAAGTTTATCATTTAAGCTACCAATCAAAATTCACAAAAAAAGTGGTTCTGTAAGGATATTCTGAAAACATACTTGATGGTACAGATGGAAGAACTGATATTTGGCTGTCCTCCATAGGCTTTACACTACCAAAATCAGCAATTTTAATATGCCCTTCTGCAGTAAGTAGCAAGTTCTCTGGCTGTCATTAGAAAACTTGTTAGCATGTTTGACATGCCCATCATATGAAATTGAATGAAACTAGAAATACCTTAATATCTCGATGAATTAATCCTACACCGTGCATGTATTCCAGGGCATCAATCACTTCTGCTGCATAGAAGCGCGCTTCATTTTCCGATAGACGACCTTTCTGTACCAGCCCAACAAGTAAATAACGTAAGACTCATACATCAATTGCAGCTGAGTTGTTAAACAGACAAAGACGGAACATTCGAAATGCTCTTACCCTTATAATCTGATCAAAAAGTTCACCGCCTTCACAAGATTCAAGTGCCATGTCTTCAAAATATAATAAACAGAACCATGTCAGATTAACAACGAACGTAATACAGAACCAACAACACAAACATAAAGACCAATAGTGACGGAGAATAATGCCAGAATACCTACACAAAGAACAAGTGTCTTGAAATGTGAAAAATAGACGAATAATCCCAGGATGATCCAATTGATCAAGTACAATCCGTTCCAACTTAACATATGATGTTTTATTTTCTTTCGTAATAAACTTCTTGTCCATGATCTTCAACGCATATACAATTCCTGTATCCCTCTTTTTCGCCCTCACAACCTGATGATAAAACAAACTTCTTCCCATTAGCCAACAACACTACCATAAACACTACACCAATTAAACAGCATCACCAATGACAACAAATCAAAATTCAATTTTTTTTAAAACAAACAAAATCAAAGAAAATTATGTGTGTATCATCTATTACCCATTGTTTGCAATCTATTATGGAGTTTTTCCCCCTAAATCATATGCTCACTTCAAAGTAATAAACCCTTCAATCTCTATTGGCATTTTCTCAAACAGTTAAGCTTTGAGTCTAAAATTGTCTACTTTGATCATCAAAATTTCCACAAAATGATGTGATTACCACAATTGGCACCTCATTACTAACTCCAATTTGACAAAAGTTCACCCCTTTTGATCAGATCCCACAACCCCATTTCATACCTAACTCAGAATTCTCATAGATTTCAAATAAGCAAAACCCCATTTCACCATCAAAATCATTACCAAACCCCATTAAAAAAAAAAAAAAGTGAAAAAGGAAGTACCTTTGAATAAGAACCAACACCATAGATCTTCCCTAATTGAAACTCTTGAATACTAAACTGTTCTTGAGGTGCTCTAAACACAAAACTCTTTGATTTCATAACTGAGTTATTATTATTATTGTTACAATCTGGGTTTTGAAGATGAAGCTTTGATTCAAATTCTTTCTCCATTTCTCCTCCTCCAGTTTCACCCAATGCCAACATCTCCTTCTTTCTTCTCTCTTCACAGAAGAAAGTAGTAAATGGATTTTCTTTTCACGTCTTCCAACGACAAAAAGAAGAAGAAGAAGAAGAAAGACTGGTCAACGAAGGAGATGAAGAGAATCGAATTTCTCATCTATCCATCTCTATCTCTCTCTCTCTAGACTAGAGATTCCCAAGTCACTGTAAAAGCAAATTTCTAGTATTAAAATCAAAAAGGAAAAAATTAAAGTGAATGTTTTTCTTTCTTTCTTTCTTCTCGTCTTCTTTACTGCCAATGACTTCTTTGGTGTACTTTTTTCTACTGAAAAAGAGTAATGAATAGTGTCTTTCAATGACACATACCAATTTGAGGTGCCCAAAGTTAAAATGTTGGGTGTACCATCTGTTGTCCCCATAACACATATGGATGTCCTCTTAAAGAGGAGGATTTTTGTGCCCATTTGTGCAACATTGCTAATAGGGGTACCAGTTTGTGAAAATGTATATTTCATAACTCCCATCACTAGAATTTGGAAGCTTAGACAATTAAGCTCAACGTGATGAGCATTTTCTTCGTCTTAACATTTTAGTTGCATGAAATGTATTGCCAACTATATTTTGTAGCCTTTCGAATCTCTATATAAAAAAATGAAAAAAAGGAAAAGAAGTGGATGAGAGCAACTCACATTGATATTGAACTATTATTGAAAAAGTGATGAATTTATATCCATTTCCCAACCCATACTATGTTGTTTTCTTTTGTCTTTTCCTTTTTGGTTTTTGGATTGAACAAAAAAGAAAGTTAGGGATATGATAGTGCTTGTCTCCAAGCAATGACATCCTTGGCATTACGTGTTGTTTGAGTCTTTAGTTCAAAAACTAGGCATAAGTGTGACATTCATGCAAATGCAAGTACTGAAAGAAGTTAACTCTCAATTTTAATCAAACAAGTTGACATCATACTTCAATTTTTTGGACTGCTGAGCCAAAAATTAGAGTTGGTTCTCATTCTAATTCCAAAATAAAGATTCATGGTATGTATTGCAAGGTGATTCATAATTCTTATTATGATGGGAAAAAGTTAATATTTGGTTGTTCTGGAATTCTTAAATTAAATTATTTCAATCACCGAACAATGTGTAACTGTGATATTAACGGAGCAGAAACAAGTTTTCATGCTTATACTTGCATTGTTGATAAAAGTGAGTTATGGCAAGAGCTTTGTGATATTAGTCTTTTGGATATGTCTGGGATGGTTTTGGGAGACTTCAATGTTGTTACTTTTTTGGATGAAAAAAAAATGTCGAAATCCTCTAAGAATTGCTATGAAAGATTTCAATGAATGTATTTGACTATCATAGTCTCTTGCAAGTACTAAGAAGTGGTTTAAAATTCTCTTGAGATAACGAAAGAGTCTGAAGGAAAATAATTTTGTGCAATTTAAAAAGTTATGTTCAACCTAAAGTGGCTACGAAATTTCCAATAAGTAGTCGGTGTTATAATCTGAATGCACGAGGGATTTATGATAATTGCATGTTTCTTAGAGTTGATATATTCAGTCATAAACCTTCTAATGTCCTTATAAATTCAAAAAATATGGACATCTCACCTTCATTACATGATTATTGTGTAAAAGTCTCTGGGAATGAAAACATTTCTGGCAAACCAATTTTTATACTCATGAACAAATCAAAAAGACTTAACATAATTCTCAAGAATAGGATTGATATGCAGCAGTGACGTGGTAAGAGTTGACATACCTTAACGAATTGAATAATTTATCAAACTTTTGAGTTCCTAAATCATTGGATCAACTCCATTGGGCACACTTAAATCTGTTCATTTGCTTGTCCACGTGGACGGCCAAACCCAAGTGAATAGATTTCGAATGGGCAAATTTAACCGTAATCCTATTTTTTATATTTGTTCATCAGTTTTTAAGGCATGTTTTAATTTATTTTTATCAAATACGAATATAATATATTTTAAGAACTAATTCAACTAATATAACTAATTGTTTTTTGGTTTTAAAAATATATCTCCAGAACCCCCGACTCAAGTTGGCGCAATCATCTCAATTTGATCCGCTCGTCTCAAGTTGAGCTGATCCTTTTATTTGAGAGTTTGTCCATATATTCTGCTTGTTTGTCAGTCCCGTTGTGGGTACTAAATTGGCAAATTTGCTTATTTGTCAATTCCATTGGACTTTCTCTTACAAAAAGAATATATTTTAATCAACAAAAACATCATTGACCGCATACCTCTAGCAAAGGATAAATATCTATGTATTTCACCAGTATTATCATTTTTAACATGAAAACTCAATTAAGCACAAAAACAATTGCCTAGCAGAACATGTTTCAAGATTCTACCATTTTGCTACTTATGCAAAAAATGGAAGCTGAAACAAAGCTTTATTCCATGACTATCATTTTTCAATTCATTCTCATTATGTCTCAAATAGCTTTTTTTTCCACTAGTGTGATATTCATTTTCCGGTTTGACCACAAGTAATTTGAGAAGTAATACTAAATATGTGTGGGCGTAAAATCGTGTTGCCACATGGAAGAATCTGAGAGCCCGAATACCCCTGAAAGGAATTTAAGATAAACGTCACACAAATATTCATAGAGCACTTTTCCCGATTTCGAGATTTCTACCTATTCAACAAGATGAAGACGCGTGTAAACTACCAGAAGGATCGATATATGGCTTCAAAGTAGGTAGTTGAGCGAACAGGGATGTCATTCTGATTGTCTGTAGACCCACAAAGCAGATGACGGGACCTAATGTGACGAGATAGGAAGAAGTGTCGGCGAAGATCATGGGCGGAGGTAGCTCTATGCAAGGGTTGGCAATTGAACCCCCTTAATTTTTAAAATATCTGCTAGATGCGTTCTTTTCCAGCCCAAAAATGTAAAAAAGCCATGTTTGCACCCCTAAAAGTCTAGACCAAAAAGCAGCTTGTTAACTGACTTTTTTCGACTACTCTTGGACACACGTATTCACATGAGAACCATTTATATTTCTAATTCTAAAGACCAAATGTAAGTGTCCCTGATGATGTGATTACGTTGTTCTCTCGATTATATCACCAGATTTGAAGCTTGGGTTGGGTGTTGCTATTGCTTCTGATTATTATAGTTTAGTAAATTAGGCTATCGGACCATGTATATATGTGGTCAATTTAATTTTAGACTTTAATCTAAACTAATATATGTTTGTTATTCATTTTATGTTGCTGGCAAAAAAAAAATTTTTGCACCCCTTCTCTCAATTTCCTGGCTCCGCCCCTGGCGAAGATCAATAAAAAAAATTAGTTAATAAAGGAGAATGATGGCGAAGATAGATTCTCTTACAAGAAAGATACAGTGGGTTCAATGACGAGGAGAAAAGCGAATACAATGAGCTGTCAACCACTACCTAACATTCGTCTATAAAAGGAGTGAAAAATAGAGAGCGGGTCAAGTATTTTAGGGTTTTCAACGTACTTAGAAAGAAGAATTGCACTGAGAATCATGTGTACATTGAGCTGATAACTTTGTAACCATCAATCATCCATAGTGAAATTATCCCCGTGAACGTAGGTTTTAACACCGAACCACGTAAAATTGTGGGTGTTCTTTACTTGCATGCTTGTTTCTGAATCTTGACCTTACAAACATGACTGCTAATTTTAAAAGTAGACTTCAGATTTTTCTTTGGGTGTATTGTAGGATTTCATGTAGCTACAAAATCATCGGAAGCTACCAATCTATAGATAAACAAGAGTATATATGACATAGAATGGTGAACCAAGAATTGACTACACAGGTAGAAGCAATCCGAAATATCCTATCAAGCTTTCTCTAAGGTGTTCTCAGTTTCTCCAACATACTCGATAATTTTTAATTTTGCGTCATATAAACATGACCCAAGATATAAACAACATCTAAATGGTAATAATAAGTTTTAATCGTATTATGTCGATTCAGTTTGCTTCTTTAATTACAACATATGTAAACATTGTATAAATCAATTTTTATTTATATTTTTACGATGTTAATGTGTAACACATGAGACATATTTTTTCAAATCTCTACATGATATAAAACCGACCAAAATGCACAGGAACTCTTCAGCCTTAAATTCTACTTGAGAAAAACAAAGTAAAATACTTGATTACCTTACCAAAACTATAACTACACATCATAGTCAGATCTAAGATATATAATATAATTTTGAAAGATAGCACTCTTTAAAATCCTTGGAGAAAAAAATCCAAAAACACATTTTCGCAGAACTTCTCAATCTAGCATGTACTATTGAAACTCATTTGAGAACTTACGCACATATTTACAGAACACCCAAAGGAACATTTGATTTTGAGGAAGAAAAGCATTATTATAAACTAATTTCAATAATACATCTCATCTGCATGATTACTTGATATACTAATGTTTTCATCATGCCATCACGGGAAAAGGTTCTCCATCCTTTCTTTCTTTTTTTATATCAAGTGTCTTTTTCGGTTCCAAAAGTAATGATAAAGAGTTATCAATTACCTATGCTTCTTGCTTTTTCATTCTAGTAGTGTAAGTCAAAAATGTAAATTCAGATTCATAAAGTTACAGGACATCAAAATAAAATCTAACATAACAACAGATTATTGAATCAAAACAAAAACCAAAACGAATTCCCCAAATCTTAACCCTAAAAAAGATTTAAATTCCAAACAGAGACAAAAACCTAAATAAAACCCCAAATTGCAAATATTAATTGCCTCTGACTTTGGTAATCGAGGGATGTAATAGGAATTGAAACTCCTTCCATAGGAGTACAACTCCACATCTCCAGAAAGATTAACCTGTAGAAAGAATCATAAAAAGGGATAAAACAAACATAAGCTTATATCATCATCAAAAACAAGATATGAATTCCATATAAAAATCACGAAGAAATCCTAAATAAAATTCCCAAATCGCAGATATTCATTACCTCTGATTTTGAAAACCCAAATCCTAAATAGAATCCCCAAATCCAGAAAACCCTAAAAATACCACCGACCGCACATGTTATTTAGAGAAAACGATGACTAAGATTTCTGAGGGGAACAATTTTATATATATATATATATATATATGAGAAAAATGATCAAAAATACCCAAACTAGGTTAGAAGAAAAAAAAAACACGTTTGATCCAAATAGGCCAAACTGCATCCTTCTTCTTGATCCACCCAATGGAACTTTCGATTTTTTGTTTCCAGTTGCATTATGCATCCGGATCTTTTGATATCCTGCATCTAAATGGTAAAAACTAAATGGTAGTTATAAACCACTGGGTGGTCATCTAAATGGGAAAAATATGTTTTAATCGTATTATGTCAGTTTAGTTTGCTTCTTTACAACATTATGTTGATTATCCAACAAATAAAACCAGTTTTAACTATAGAACATATGCCAAAATTGTATAAATCAATTTTTATTATTATTTTTACTATTTTGTTGTGTAACGCGTGAGACATATTTTTCCAAAATTGGGAAACTCAAATGCAGTAAATATCAATATAATTTTAATATATATACCCATTATCTTTTTTTGTTATCTTTATGGAAGGAGAAAAACATAAGAATTTGATGGAAAGTTTACAAGAGTGGAGGAAGATATTTGCAAAGCAAAAGCTTAATTTTCTTATGGAGTAAGGTCCGACATCGTGATATATCTTGTAATATTTATAGTTGGCTTCATATTAGAGCTCGGTTTTATATGGGATCCTCGTTGATCTAGTTTTGGCATGTCTTTGGGTTTAAAAATATTTGTTCTTTTTAACCAATTCTTCCACAATTGTATTTGTAAATTATTTTTTATTTATTTGATATCCTCTCATTTCAAAAAAGAAAAGAAAAGGAATACAATGTTAAAATACTTTTAAAATAATTTCAGTTTTAATAGTATACAACACTAAAATATAAACAGAACCCAAGAAACCTTTGTAGAATTCTCAACTATAAAATATACCTAATTAAGCATATTATGAGGATTCTTTAACTTCAATACAAGAGGAAGAAATTTCCATAGCACAAAGATAAGTTTTTGCCAAAACATTAGTACACCTGGTAACAGTTCGTGGAAAACTTTATTGTTTTGGTAGTTTGCTATCATTACTTTTGAATCAATATCTTATGCCAGTGTCATGATTTATCCATTGTTGTTTATTATTTTTATATTTTCCAGGAAGAGACCGGCAAGATTGATAACCAATATGTGACCCATAATGTATGAATGCATACATATAAGTCAAGAAGCACTAAATACGGAAGACTATATCAACGAATCCGTAAGTTTTTCTCTTTTTTAGCGATGTAAAGAAGTTTGATAATAAGGAAACCATTAGGAGGTTTAGTTCTTATAGGGAGTACTTCCATTTCTTCTTCTTGACTTATCTTTGAATCTCTTCCTCGTAAATAAATTTCAAAGAGATAACACGAATCACCACCTTTCGCCGCCACCATCAACCTCTTTTACAATAAATCACTGACAAAACGAACAATAGCTTCGATCACATAATTCGCTCTTTCCTTTTAAATGACTATATATATAAAATTTTGAATAAAGCTTAATAAAACTATCTCGACCACCAATAACTCTATTCACGCAGTCTATGAAGAATTCTGAGATAGAGTTTAGTACATACGAAACTTAGGTCTAAAAATATATACGAGTAAATGAAAATCCTTTTCTCTTAACCTAAGGCATAATAAAAGGAGAGTACCGTAATTATTAGGGCGGGTACCAATCCATTGATCCATCGTCTATGATGATTTTGTTTTATATGAATTGATATCCTCCTGCCAACAAAGTTTCTTCGTTAACAAAATTTGTGGTGTATTGTGACCTAACTTGACAAAGCATCATTTTTGCTGATTGCACCATTTCGCTACTCGAATGATGTATCACTTGAGGAAGTTCTATGGCATACAAGAATAGGGCATCACTTAGCTTGCACGAGTTGGAAATTGTTGGTGATGAGAATCTTACACGCACATTATGTCCTCTTAGAGTGATTGGTCTTCACTGTATTTTTTTTTCTTTTCTTTTAATAGTCTTGAGTTGCTAGTTGTGCTTGATCACTTCGTACATGAGAGGGTACATAGGCAGACACATTGTGGTTCAACACTACCGTGAGACAAGAGATGATTATCACCATCCAAGGTAAGTCATGTTATTTGAACTCTGCGTGCGAGTTAAGAGATAATTTTACTGCACTTGGTTGCTCATATCTTCTATCGAGAGATGATTCTAACTATTAGAGACAATCAATAACGTCGACGAGGATGGTGCAATCTATGCTAATAGATGTTCATACTATTTAGCGAGTTATGCGATCATGGCATGAGCCAATTGCGAGTTGAGCATGACCAAGAAGTGTGAGACAACCTGATTGCAAATTGGTAAAACTTTCTTAAGTCCACAATGAAGTGATGTACAAGCAAGGGTATCATGTGGCTGGATGTTTCACCCTCAGCGTGAGAAGTATAATTTGCACGCATATGACAAGCTTAAGATATATCATCCCTTATAGTAAAATGACGAGATTTGTTTAATGAATCTAGTGATCCTTGCAAATAGATGGATGTTCGAAGGATCTTGAATAAACCCATATCTAGGATGGGAAAGGGAATGATAATATCTATTTCAATGAACTGCATACTGATCCAAGACATGACCAAGGAATGAGCAATACTTGCAAATTAGAGGTGTACAACAAATTCATCAGCATTGTAAGTTATGGGTTTTGCATACATAGCAGAATAAAGAGGCAAGTAAGTTATGGAAAAAAATTAATTATATCTCGATTTCTCAACTGTGTGGCGCATCACGGAGTTTAAGCCAGCCGATTGGACATTGAGAGCAAAAGTTTTCATGTTCGTTACAATGACTCTTGGCTTTGATTTTTACCGTAAAAAATCTGGTGTGTTAGAAAACTATAGCGACTCTTGATGTTGTTTTTTTTTTAAAAAAAAAAAACAAACTATATAACAACTATCAGGGACAGAGCCAGAACTTATATGCTAAGGGTCAAACAAATTTTATTCCGATATCCATTAAAAAATTATCTACATTAAGCTACAATTTAGATTAGTAAGGAAGCTCGCATGATATAAAAGCTTACCACTTTCGCGACAATACCATTAATCCCATTCTGGATACATCATTCCTAGTATTCAACCTCACCCATGCATAATCCCTAAACTTAAAATTGGGCATTTTTCTAACTACACCATAACCTACTTTTTTCTAGCTCTCCAAGCTCTGTATTATGAATTTGATTCAAAATTAAAGTTGTATTGAAGTGAATTCAAGGTAAATAGGATGTTGTGTTATAATTCTCATCTGGAAAATCTAAAGATGCTTATTTTAGTACAATGAGTAGTAGGGTCAAGGAATTGGATCGCATAAGCAATTTATGTATGACGATGTTTATATTTAAATTTGCAACCATTAAAAAGGCGTTGGTCATGATGTTATATTTTGTTTATTGGGTCAACGACTCACAATGTAGTTTTAAAAGGGGCTAATTTCTAGAATTCCAAATCAAAACAAACAATTGCAAGTGAACAACTTATTGATCAATCAAGTAATATTTCATCAAGTAAAGAAGTTCAATTTTACAAAAAAAATTCAAAGCAAGGTCCGAATAACTGAGTTCTGAAAAAATGGGGGTACAACAACCACACCCAATATTTCGCTTAGCAATCTGTATGGACAAACTCCAATATACTTTTAAGAGAATCGGTTAAGACTCAATCTATAAAATGTATATCAAAGAGTTTATATCTCAATCTCTCGATTTGATCTTTACTCAAGCAAATAAAAATCTGCGAGTCTTATCAAAGAGAGATAACTTGGATGGTACCAAAGACCAATATCCAAGTGTCAATCAATTTAAATCAACAACCAAAAGGTCGGATATTCTAATTGATTGAACAACGCACAACCTGTGATATTTTAATTATATAAACAAATATAATGCGGAATAGAAATAATACAGACACCTGAATTTTGTTAACGAGGAAACCGCAAATGCAGAAAAACCCCGGGACCTAGTCCAGATTGAACACACAATGTATGAAGCCGCTACAGACACTAGTCTACTCCAAATTAACTTCGGTCTGGACTGTATTTGAACCCCAATCAATCTCACACGGATCCAAGGTACAGTTATGCTCCTACGCCTCCCGATCCCAGCAGATGCTACATACTTGATTCCCTTAGATGATCTCACCCACAACTAAGAGTTGCTACGACCCAAAGTCGAAGACTTTAATAAACAAATCAGATCACACGTAAAAGTCTACTGTAATAGATAAATCGAGTCTCCCACGAATATACCTACGAGTTTTGTTCCGTCTTTTGATAAATCAAGGTGAACATGAACTAATTGATAACCCGAACTTATATTCCCGAAGAACAGCCTAGTATTATCAATCACCTCACAATAATCTTAATCGACGCAGCGAAAAAGATATTGCGGAATCACAAACGATGAGACGAAGTGTTTGTGATTTGTTTTCTATCTTACCTATCGGAGATATAAATCTCAAGCCAATTATTCCAATTGTACTGTACGATAGAAACAACAAGATCGATCACATAACTACAAGAAAAGTAGTATTCGTCCGGCTTCACAATCCCAATGAAGTCTTTAAGTCGTTAACCGGTTTTAGAAGAAAACCCAAGGTTAAAGGAGAATCGACTCTAGCTTATGCAACTAGTATCACACGTAAGGTGTGGGGATTAGGTTTCCCAGTCTTTCAAATTAGGGTTTTGCTAAAGTTCTCCCTTATATAGTCTTTCAAATCGTGGTTTGCAATCAATGTTAGCTTGGTAACAAAGCATTCAATATTCATCGTTAGATGAAAACCTTATTAAATTCAAGCTAATATTTCTCAACCGTTGGATCGAAACCTTAGCTTGTTACACACAAATAAAATGTCCAATTTTGGGTTTATATAACCGTTCCCAAACATATATGTGTTTCCACAACAATGCTTATATCCTACCAATGGTTATGTAATCTAAACTCTCATTTCAATCATTGAAACATTCTCAGAGGACGTTATATAGCCGTTATTCACATACCATTTTTCGTCAGAGCAATTTCCAAAGTGATTGAAACATAACATGACTTTCGTCACTAGGTAAAGATGAACTCGGGTAAAGTGAAAGCTTACCAACACATATTTCGAGAAATAGATAGACGAGTTAAACTCGGCTCGAAATAGCAAATGTGTATAATGAAAGTCTATATATCAAAACGACTTTTGTCTCAAGAATAGGAGATAGAGTAAATAGAATTTTGAGTGACAGATAAGTTCAAGTCTCCACATACCTTTTAGTCGATGAAGTTCCACAAGTTCTTTGAGTAGTCCTTCGTCTTGTATGATGATTGTCATGGATTCTTGATCTCAACTACACTTTTTATCCTAGTCCGAGACCTTTAGCTATAATAGGTTAGAAATCAAGACTTATAGTTTTGATCACTAACATTGACAAACATGCTTGAGATATCAACGCATGAGAGTTCGACCGAGCAATGCGCTAACAAGTTCATCAAGGATTTTGAAGAATTTACAATGAGGTTTCAAGTGATCATCAACACAGTCGTTGCTTTCCTCAGTTTTCCTCAAAGAGAGTTGTCAGACAAGAGAATAAGAACAAAGAAGATTTAAGATTTTTAAGTTATATTACAAGTTTTTCAATTTAATATTTTGTTACCACAATATATTTTGTTATTACAAATATATTACAAATTTTCAATTTAATATTTTGTTACCACAATAAACTAAAATTCCATAAATAGCCTTTTCATATTTGAATTTAAAATCTAGTGGGTGCAAATGATTCCACTTGCATCAAGTCCTTATGTTCCTACAATTATATTACAAGTCGTTATGACGGCCTTTCTAAAAAATTTAGGAGGCTACCTTGTGTCATCAAAGTCCTTTATCTAATTACCACGCCGCCTGTGATGAACCAACGTGGTAATTTCATAGACTAGCATTAAATGGTTTATATTTTCAATTTTTCCTCTTTTAGGCCTATTCCTATGCATATGGCAAAAAAAAAGCCTGTTCGACATACCAAGTGGCATGGCAAACGAATTGCGCCACTATTTGAAAACCACTGAGCGACGGATTTTATAGCGAACGATATGGATAATATCTCCAGCGATAATGACTTTATCGCCAGCGCTATCATGTATAATTATCGCGGAGTTTCTACCATGTATAAGCTTAATTTCATTCTTAATTCAAAATTACATTTTAATTAGAGTTACATTTTAGTTTAAACTAAAGTACGAAATATTAAAGCTTAATACTTAGACTTAAGTGGACAATTCAGAAATTAATACATAAATATTGGATTATATTTGGCCAATCCTCTTAAAATCTCGGAACAACTTCCAAAATGGAAGTCTTTTTCGTCGATGCAACGATATTTCGCACGACACCTTTGTTGAGGTTCCGTCATGGTTTCACCATCCCTCATGTTTGGACCTTCTTGCTGAAGTAAAACAACATATCTAATAACTTCCTTATTGATTACAATGAAGCGATGACTCAACACATCACGATTGTTGGGGTTCATTGTTTGTTCTTGAATTTCCAAATAATCCTTTGCCAAAATGTTTGGGGACTGAATTCAGCTGCGCATGAAGTCCCAGTAAAAGAAACAAAATTCCTGCAAATATATTCATCTTCCTCGGTAGTAAATTTTGGTGATCGCCTCCTAATTCGACTTTGCACATTGACACGATTAACAAGTCTTTGATTTTCGGAAGCATGTTGGTTTGCTACGAACTCATTCATGCTCATATTATCAGCCATGTTCTTGAAGAATTGGAAGAGTGATGAAAAGAATTGGAGATTAAGAAATTCAAGAGAGATTTAGAAATTCTGGTGTGAGTTGAAACGAGTTACAATTTGGGTTTTTATGGAGGGGAAAATCGTAACCGTTTGATGAGGAACTGATAAGCGATGATAAAGTCAGCAAGCGATATAGTGACTATCGATGGCGCTAGAATGACCAACGAATGATATTTTGACCATCTAACGATGGAAGTTCTATCACTCTCTGGAAAATCTTTCATGTATACCTATATGTTATATCTAACATATTAACATACTATGAATTTGGCACTTTGGCATATCCATCCGTATAGTGGATGCTAAAGTGGCAAAATTAGATTTTTGACATCAGTATAGGAACAGGCCTTTACAGCTAAAAAAAAAAAACTTTAGAAATCTATAACTAACGGAGGGACTACCTGTGCAATTTTGGAAAAAAAAAACGGGGTTACGAGTTCAAATCGCACCATAAAGTGGAGATACGTATTATTTTCTTTAGTTTAGTATTAGTAAGCCTCCCTCTTTCTATCAGCAAATACCAGTCCACCGCCACCACCTTCACCCCCGAACAACCCAAACACCGGCGACAACTCGCTAAAGAATTTCTGAATAATCTCTTCATCATCAAGATGATTGTGATCAGAGTACGTAGCAGAGACGGATCAGAAAGGATCCAAATCGAAAACCCAAACATCACAGTATCACAACTCAAAACCCTAATTGAATCTCAATTCCATGTCCCGATCTCTCAACAAACAATCTCATTGAATAAAGACTTGCTCTTAGCTAAATCCCCTCAAGAGAAGCTGCAATACAACGATTTATCATCAAATCCACAAACCCTAATTTCATCATTAGGTATATCTCATGGTTCAGAGATTTTCTTATCATATGAAGGTGAAAGATCTGTTGTAGGTGGACCAAAAGTAACCCCAGCTGGTTCATTTGGTAGGAAGATGACTATGGATGATTTGATTGCTAAACAAATGAGGGTTTCAAGACAAGAAAAGCCGAATTGCGAATCGGTTTCGTTCGATCGCGATGCTGCTAATTGTTTCCAGCATTATGTGAACGAGACGCTGGCGTTTGTGGTGAAACGGGGAGGGTTTATGTATGGAACTGTATCAGAGGATGGTGAAGTGATGGTGAATTTTATTTATGAGATGCCACAACAGGGGACTGAGGAGAATTTGGTGTTGATGAGGGATACTGAGGAAGAGAAGATTGTAGAAGCGATTGCGACGGGGTTAGGGATGAGGAGAGTTGGGTTTATCTTTACTCAAACAATTGGGCAGAGCAAGAAGGATTATACATTGTCGAATTCGGAGGTTTTACAAGCTGCAGAACTACATGGGGAGAGTGGGTTGAAGGAGTGGGTTACTGCATTGGTGAAATTGGAAGTGAATGAAGAGGGTGGTGCTGATGTACATTTTGAAGCTTTTCAAATGAGTGATATCTGTGTTAAGTTATTCAAAGAAGGATGGTTTGAGACTGATTGTGGAGGGGATTATGATCCGAAGATATCGAGGATGAAAAAAGAGGTTGTTGTTGGTGTCAAAGATGTGAAGGAAGTTGATAATGATTTCTTCTTGGTGGTTGTAAAGATTCTTGATCATCAGGGCCCTCTTTCAACGTCATTCCCTGTTGAGAATAGAATTACTTCAATTCCATCAGGAGCATTGAAGACTCATCTGGATAAGGCAAAGAGCCTTCCCTTTGTGAGGCGAATATCCGACTTTCATCTTCTGCTCTTACTTTCCAGGTTCTTTGATGTTAATTCTGATGTTCCGGCATTGTGCCAATGCGTGCAGCTGCAATCAACAGTTCCAGAAGGCTACCAACTTCTAATCGAGTCAATGGCTAGTGCCACTTGATAATATGTTGGTAACTATTTGCCTTTGTGGACAAGATTTGAATTCAGAAAAGGGGTGTTTGTGTTTTATTATAGAGTTTGTAATTATTATTGGTCCGATTGATCAATGGAAGTACCCCAAAGTTGACACTAGAGGTGATACCTTAGATTAAACTTTTTCTACCAGTATATCCTTTATGAGATGTTTTTTCTTCCATATTCTGTTTTTGTTATCATTAAGTATGCTTTTTAATACACAGGGTGTCTTGATTCGTTTTCTGCTTACCTGTTGGTGAGCAGTGACGCAACTGCAACTCACCAACATTTTATTTTAGGTTCTCTATTTTTGATGAGCTGAGTATCTTGGTTTCATCTGAGCGATTATTACTATGTGTGTAAAATTAGGTTTTTGTTTTGAGTTTTTTAGATGATTCATTGTGGTGTGTTTGGCGAGAGAGAGAATGTTTGAATTGTTACAGGGTTGGTAGGTTGTACTAATAACCAAGGTGCACTTGCCATTGGTAGTAGAGCAAGAGAAGAAGGAACGACTGAACGTGCAATTGTGGTATCTCAACAACCAAATCTAGAGATTCAAGAAGAAGAAATGGACGAAACAAGTCTTGTTCCATCGGTTGCTATTGATAAAGGGTAAAGTCAAAATGGGGGAGAAGAAGGTGAACAAGATGTATCCACCACCACCTACAGCAAGACAAATAATCGATGCGATGGAGTTATTGCCTCCCAAAGCTAATGGGAGACCTTGGGGTGAGCCAAGTTATCGATTCGTCTTGTTTGGTTACGGAACTTCATTGGCTGCAAGGGTTTGTGCCGCAAAGTTATTAAGTACTGTCCATTTCCTATGGTGGATGATATACTGTCAGTTTTATAATTGAAGGATGCACGCACAGCCACCTCAAGGTAAGTCTATCATACTGAAGTGTTCCTTTTACTGTATAGGCATAAATCTAGGGATAACATGTTCAATTCATATTCTTCCTTTTTGTTTAATTATCTCAAGAAACAAAGAGTTGATTAAGGTTTATTATATTTCTTCCCCTGGATGGTCCACCATTGGATTGGATCATAAGAGTCGGTCTTTTTTATGGAAGGTTCTTTTTCAAAAACTTCATCTAAAAGCCTCAAACTGATTTTGAGGCTTAAATATCTGTATGTGGACGTAAACAAGCTATCAGAATTTCACAAGAGTAAATTGAAGTAGAGAAAACCGTTGATTTAAACTAAAAGTGGTATTATGATTTCTGCAAGTGGTTAAAATCTCAAGTTGAAGTTTTTTGCCAGTGAAATTTGCTTCAGAGCATCTAGCAAAATCCTTTTAATAAAGTGCTGCAGGAGAAGTTGAATACGGCATAATTTGAACATATTAGGCCTCAAATTGTGGCACTGATGCAGGATTTTGTTTGTCACTAAAATGCAGTTACCTGACCTTAATAGGACACATTTGTTTATTCCCAGATCTGAAACCCCTGTAGACCGTAGTGAATTTAGGCTAGTTCGTTATTTGTAACACAACTTATAAGGTCATAGTGATACTCATGGCTAATCGTATGAGGGCCTTCTTGTAAGGTTGATTTCTTCTTTTTTCTACTCAATAAATTAGCTCAGCAGATTAAGTATATATCATAAATGTTTGGTGGGATAAGTGAAGCTTAGGTTGAGACTTCTTGCTCTACCACTTGAAGCATTTCCTCTTCTGTAATTTAATCTTTTTGTGTCTCACAAGGAAGTTAAAGAGCTATTGACCTGTATGATGTTCGCAATAGACCTTCAAAAAAAAAAAATGTTCGCATTAGAGAATTTTAGATAAGGCCCCAAATTTTCATATTGTAATTTGTAGGTTTTGAGATTAATGAATTCGTATTATAATTCTCAATGGATAATTCTACTTTTCTTACCAGGAGCCTCATGGAAGAACCAAGCCAGCACTGGATAGGAATGATGAGAATATGTCTGCAGCATTTTCTAACATCACTGATCTTGAAAAGTAGGTGGACTTGTAAGGTATATACACTTCTCATACCTTTAGAGATATAACTACACCAGTCACCGCATAGACACAATGGTGCACAAAAGTTCCATAGCAATTGAGATTTTGACCCAAGAGAATTAGAGCTGTCATATGAGTTATGCGTGTTAAGGTGGTAAACTGCTGCGGTGATCAATGCAGCATAGAAGGCATCTTCTAAATGAAGGGGGCAAATTAATTTGGTGGTTAAGTTAGATGAACTTGGTCGGGGCATGAACCTACTAAAGAGGACAGTTTGCAATCAAAGAGAAAGTCTGCTGCTGGAGATGATTTTGCATACTATTATATCCAAGGAGAGTCCTGTACTGATGAAAATGTGTTGGAAAGTATGTCATACAAGTCTAACCTTGAATGTCTGCTGTAGAATTTTTGTAAAAGAGAAGTTTAAAACATGGAAGAAGCATTTCTTCCCAAGTTACCGCGATGCTTATATGTCTTTAAGTGTTGCTGCTATCTTCTCTCCATATGATTAGAGCTTCTTAAGTAGGATCCTCTCCATGAAGAATCTGACTTCATATCCTCGCATTTAGGCTGAATCAGTTATTGGTATAATTGAATCTAACTAAGTGCAGACATGTTTTATTTCTTGTATTTGTAGCTGTAGGCATCTCTCCTGTTCCATTATGTGTTGCCAGAACATGGAGGTGACTTCGCTGGTGCTAATCATGTACCAGGAGTCAGGATACTAAGAGGGGCAAACTTCTGTTCACATGAATTTGGGTCCTAACCAAGCAGAAAGCTATGACAAAAAAGAAGATGTAAAATGTTAAGAGCAATACTTTTGGGGTGTTTTGGAAGAATTTCATTCCTGATCAAGAAATTGGTGATATGCTGCTAAATAACAATGCTCAAGGCCAGAAGAGGGTCGCTGTGAATAGAAGATGAAGAAACAGAAGTGAAAACATTCACAGGGAATCAAACAGAAGAAGCAGAAAGTGGTGGCAGAGTAATGCTTGGGTTGGTATCGTGCTTCATCTCTTGTTTTCGGGCCCGTCTTTTTTGTAACCGCAGTTTCTTTTTACATTTTTGTAACCGCAGTTTCTTTTTTACATTATCTTCTATTAAAATTTAGAAAGATTGGTTTCATTTAGAGAGAGTTGATGTTTACAAATATTCTTATCAATTGGTTTCTTGAATGATTTTTCTCTTGAATGATTTTTCTTTTATGGTTTTATAAGAATTTTGGGGTTCTTTGGTTAGTGTTTGTGCTAAAACCCCACAATTACAGGACAGCCACGGTGCTGCTTTTTTAAGATATTATAGGTGTTTAATCTGTTAAATTGGAGAATTGAGGACGACCTTACTTGAACAGGATCTGTTCTATAGGCTCACACCTCTGTATACTGGTCACAGGCAGAGAAAATCCTAACAAATAAACGTACGTTAGTTGGAATTTTTGAGTGCCAAAACCCTTGTTGCAGTCACCTGTAAGAAATGGGACAGAGAACGCTTTTCATTTTTGAGAAGAGGGCTCCAGCAGTCTACCTCAGTAATGCTTTTACAAACACCTCTAAAACATGGTGTCACCAAATAAAACCAGCACTGCATAACAAATGATTCATTCCACACATTTAAAACAGCATGGATTGGCATAATACAAACACCAACATACCATGGTTAACCAAGGAACATAGTGAACCCCTAGATTCCAATTTCGAACCTAGAGAACTCTCATGTTCTCCATCCACAGTTAACAAACATTATATACACCAACCAGAACAAAGTCTGCAGTATGTTTAAAAAAAGAAGTCGTACTAAAACCCTTGATGAAAGTTGAAATACAGCAAACTTTTGATGTGACATCACCATAAATCAGTACAACCGAGTTTGAAGAGGACATAAAAAGAAAAGAGTGCCGAATGAGGGAAGGTTGAAGCACAACTACTTCTCGTAAGGCGACTGCAGATGAATCTTGAACATCTTCATACACATTGTCTCATCTCTTGAGAGTCAAGGAGCCAATCATATCCTTTAATTTTGCTTGCAATTGCATCCCTGCACAAACAAGAGCTTAGCATGCAAAAAAATGACAGAAACCACTGGAGTTTAATAAACAACAATACAAAATGGCAGCATCGAAATGCAATTACCTTTTGAACGGGCGTCCCTTTGCTTTGGCAGCTCTACAACAAGAGAATATTGAAGAGGAATCATAAATCATCAACAACTTCCAATAATAAATTAAATTATTAATGAATTCGACAAAATCTAAAAAAAATATATAATAAAATTACCTTTCCAACATATCAAGTTTTTTGCTAATTAACATGTCTCTAACTTTAAGATTTCTCCTTATTTCCATCTCCTCCTCCTCCGGAGACAATTCCCGGATACGATGAATACCAGGCATGTCGGAAAATGGCGTATCATGAATACTAGCCATTTGAGGAAAATCCAAGAAACAAAAACCCTACAATCACAACAACAACAACAACCAAAAACATAAAATCAAAACAAAACCTCAAACCAAAATAAGAAAACCTACAATTGAAAAAAAAAAAAAAAAAAGCTAAAATCGAAACAAAAACCTAATTTATACACATAATAATGGAGATCGACCATATTAATTGAAATACTAACTCATCAAAACATTAAAATTACCTGTTGGTGGTTTGCAGTTGCGTCGCTGGTGGTTTAACTGTTCGAAGGTAACTACGGCGGTGGTATGATTTTCGAGGAAAGAAGACAGAGAGAGGTTTGAGAGTTGAGAAAAATACCTTAATATCGCGTGCCGGTGCAATTGCTTTTATAATGAGGGAGGATTTCTTGAAAGGCCAGGAAACTTAAACCGAGTCGAAGTATGTTTCGGTAAAGATAGGTTTAATTACAAAATTCTGCCGAGTGAAACAAACCGAGGTAGGGCCCAACTCCTGTATTTTCTCCAGCTGGCCCCACGGGCTGTTTGTATCATGATAAAATCCTGGTACGTCTAGGGTAGCCCAGTATTTTTATTTTTAAACTCAAAAGGCGCTTCCCCAAAAGAATTTAGGGGCAAGATCCGAGCAAGATTTTTATTCTTTTTAAGTTTTAATCGAATAAAAGTAATTGTTTTTGTTCTTTGATGTCATTTGACATATTTCTTCGCTATTTGGATCGATTTTTCTTCGCCATTTTGGGCGAGTTTCTCTTCGCTTTGAGGGCGATTTGTATGGGTATATATGAAGAAGATAAGTGGAAAATATCACGAAGAATATCATGTTAAACGTTCAATAACAAGTTAGAGAGACGATTGAATGCATTCAACTCCATTGACGTCTCAAAATCGGTAGACAATAAAGTACTTTATCTATTGATTATACTCATACTGCTCCAATATATAAACATAATCGGTAGTTTCATAATGTGGATTTTCTACCGATTATTCTTTATTACTATTAGTGCGATTTCTTTTAACACCTTGAGCTTCTTTTTAACACTGACATAGTCATTATTTTTCCATGGATAAAATAATATTGTGGATATTTTTTTTATCCACGGAAAAATAATGATGATTCTTGGGGTGGGCTACATCACATCCTAGTTGCCCTTTCTCGTCTTTGATTTTATTAACAATCGATTTAATTGACAATATTTTTTTTTATCATAATCGATTTCACCATCTTCTCCGTATTTTCTCGGTCATCTTGATCGTAACCAAGTTAAAAACAACAAGATTATCTTCTACGTGGTTGTAATGTACTAAATTTAATTCACCAATTTTATTTGACAAATGGAAAAATCACAAATAAGTTGAAAAATACATTTCTAGATTGGGGTAATGGATGACAATTTTATGTGGAAGTCTACAGTTACTAATAATCGCAACTAATTCAAAGAAATATTTGTGAATGTACTAACGAGGATACAAATACCTTTTTAGTTTCAGGACTAATTTCCAATTTCTGAATTCCCGATCTAATTAAGATGAAAAAATTCATTTCTTGGGTGCATCCAAACAACCTCTAAATGCATTTACCTGATAACTTGCTAGTAATGTCTATTACCATGCTAGGGTGTGTAGAGTATTTATTGTGAGTTACGCATCCATCACAACAAGTAAGAAGTGTTTGGCACTTACCAGGTAGTATTTCAACTACCAATTTACTGATTCGTATCCAACAAGTGCTTGATTCGTATCCAAAGATGCTTCGATGTACTGTCTGTCAAGTTGTTTGTGTTTTTCTTTTCTTTCTCAACAGCTCTATACCGAAGTCGCTACATAATTTCTAGCATCTTCTCCCACAATGTGGCACTGATCTAAACTCTTAATCAGGGAATAAACCTTTAAGAATTTGCAATGGATCCCAGCTGCACAACCATGGACCAATGATTTTGCAATACATCTTTAGGAAAAACTTTAGGGATTGCTTTGGGATTTATAACATCTTTAGTTGTAGACGAATACATCTTTAGTTCTAGACGAAATGAGGCAGGATACAAACAGGAGAACCAACAAACACAAGTTTCAGTTGTGGGTCTTGGAGGGCCGCCAAAGCAAAAGGGAGAGTTAATAAGGTATTAAATCCTTATTGAAACTTAAGATAATAACTCCTTAGTAACCTAAGATGCATGTTTAGCAACGTCTTGATTATCTTAGATTAGCAAACATGGAACCAAGAGATATTTCTAACGATGTAGAAATAATCTTACACATAGACCAGTAAATCAAGGAAATCAAAGAATGAAGCGCCATGATCGATGTGAACTACCTCCACAAAACACTCTAAAAATTAACATTGCAACAACTCAGAATAAGAATTCTCTAATTGGACTTATGACTTTGATTTGAAGGGGTTGTTTTGGTATGCGTAGGTAGGTGAAGGTTAAGGAAACAAGGATTCAAACCAGGGACGAAGTCGATGCTGGGAACTATAAAGGCAATAGCTTGGGGAATACAAACTGGATGTCAGAAAATTTTCCTAGAGTCTACTTGCAACAATACCATAAAGGAGCTAAGGGGAGAAAAGAAACAGTTGGCTTGGCAAGCTACTAGTACTTCTCTATGGACAGATTACAAGACCTCTTCTATGTCCAAAAATCTAATCAGGCGGCATATGCTTTAGTTACAAATGCAAATGCGACATATTCTCGAACCTTGTACCCCGTCAATAAATTTTTTAATACCCTAGACTAGTGGTCCCTAGACTACATCCAAACTCCTTAATTTGGAGTGGATTTTGGCAATTACAGAATTCGAACCACTACCTCCGGGGTGGGAGGGAACATGCCAACCACCAGACCACTTGGTGATTAACTGTTTCTGGATAATTATAGGATGCAAGCCTATCGGCGCAATCCAAACAATGTAATATTTTAATTTTTCAGTTTGATTATAAAGAAAAATAAAAAAAAAAAAATTACCAACAACATCACTTGGTACCAAGATCTAAAATCCTAAAATCGACACTCAAAAACTCAAATTTAAAAGTTTCCGTAAGAAACTTCCAATATTGAGAAATCACCAAGTACAATCAATACCACAAAAAGATTTAAAAAAAAACAATATCTATTATTCAAGTAAACGACGGAAATGATTTATAATGATTTAAAATTCAAAGATTTTTTGGAATACCAATGTTATTGTAGTACAAAGGAATTTGGTAAACGATATAACTCACCGAGATCGAGACTCTAGTAGCATCAAATTCCTTACCGATCCACAAAAACTCTATTAAACTTATCGTGCGAGGATAAATCTATCATGATTTATAAAAGGACATATAATTATTAGTGGGAATGATATTATTTAAGCGACCCAATGGTCGATCTTTTGTATTTTTTTCGCCTATATATAATGGTATCACCCCCTAATAATGGTATTGGTATTCTCCTTCATGAGTCGTGAAATTTGTAAGCTTGAAAACTTCTTGTACTTGTTATCTAGGAGATTCAAATAATTATAGAAATACAACAATATGCAAGAGGACATTGTGGGGGTGAAGATATTTAATTTGTTTTTGTTTTTTTGCATTTGGTCGCTATTGAAGTTAAGTAGTGGAATTGATAATGATGTTGACGATGTAGAGTTGTTTTTGTTTAAGGTATGGTCTAAGTCTTACATGGTTAGCGGGTGTATATAGTAGGATAGTTTAGTCTGAATAATAAAAATATATTAACTAGGTATAGAGTTGCATAAGAACTAGGCCCAGAATCAGTAACCGGACCAAACAAAAAAATCCGAACTGAGAATCCGGCTTAAGGGTACATGTTATCGACATAAATAAAAGAGCCAATGTGTAGGGGTTATAGGTACTCGGTTCCTAATGAATCTTGTGCCATACCGGATCTAAGTACCTGCTAATCTTAGTTATTGGTTAGAAATAATTCCTAGAAATTGATGTTAGGTAATGTATAAGGTTACCCATCTGAATCTCACTTCATGAAATGATGAGGGTACCAAGTACACCACAATCTTTTCCTTATCAACTACAAGACTCATTTTGTGTAATATAATACATATAAGTATTGTCAAGAAGATTAGAATAACAAGATGTACACTTGATATATATCGTAAGTTCGAAACCGAACCAAACTATGAGATCAATCCAAGTATTTGATTAACGTACAATTATATTAATTTAATCATAATTATAACAATAATTATAATGTGAAAAGTAAGTAAAATCACACAACAAGGTTATGTTAACGAGGAAACCGCAAACGAGAAAAATCTCGGGATCTAGTCCGGTTTTGAATACTCTCATAATTAAGTCGTTATACAAAGACTACTACAACTTCGTATAGTTGAGACCAGGTAAACTAACTCCAAGTTACTTAGTTCATTCAGTATCTCTATGCCCTACTACCAATTTGTTCTATGCACGTTAACCCTAAAATAGAGTCCACTATTTTAAGTTGCTTCACCTGCTGTGAAAAGTTTTAACTAACACTCAATCCTTTTGGGTAGTATTCTGAAACAGTAAATGACTAATTTGTTTCAGTAATTCCTCTTATCAAACTTAGGAAATTAATCAAAAATGTAGTTGAGTTATGAAGGTTCTTCCGTTTAATCAATATAAACTCCTTTGTACTAGTTAGATCAACTAAGGATGAGATCATCGAAATAATCAATCTTAGTTTACAAATTATCAAAGTAGATATCAAAGGAAGTACCTAAAAATAGATTTCAATATATACAACAAGTTATAAAAGTCTATATAAGATACACAAACATGTTGGATCCAAGTAATCAAGTGTGCATGAAACTATCATAAAGATCGAGAATACCAAAATAAATCTTTTATTTTTCAAATCTCCAATATTCAAATTACGTGCACAAACAACTTGATTCCACTAATGATCAATCACGCACATAACATAATCTTTTAACAATGGATGATCAAAAGTCTTAAGTTTAGATCTGGATGCAATATAATAGGTCTGAAATCGTTGATCCTTGAACTAGTTCGAGTGGATTTATATATATCAGAAGAGAATGATCACATAATAAATAAATAAAAACTATATCTATGAAGGTTCAACACACCGTTAGTCAATTAAATCAATAATTAAAAACTAAATAACAATAATTAAGTTTCCCACCAACGGTACTACTAGAAGCTTCTTGATCCCAAATAAGTTTTTAAACGAAGCGCACGTAAGATATTTCACCTAATTGGTATACTCTCCTCTCCAGTGAGTATTACGAGAATACTTCTAGTAGGCTTCCTCATCCAAACATAAAGTTCCATGTGTTCGATGAGTTTGCAAGAATAAAAAAACTTCATTATTTATAATGAGCAAGGTAGTTTGGATAATAAGAAAGTACCAAACCTGACAATATTAAAGATATGCAATAAATGCCAATTTTTGGTTTTGTAAATATTCCAACCGTAATCCAACTAATATACCAAAATCTCTCGAATGACAATTCAATATTAACTAGCCTATAAAATGTATTTTACTAATATTGCAACCAGAGATGTGCTTATCCATTAGGATATGAGCTAGTGGAGATGAATTTCGAATATCACAAAGATATTAATATTTCGGTTTGGGATATCACCTTGAGTATCAAGGAAAATACTTGAACATTCACTAATAAGAGTTTAGTACATGTTCAAATACTATGTCGATGTCTTGTGAACTTTCCACATTAAGCGAACCATTTTGCCGATAGCTATCCAAACACTAATTTAGTAACCTCGTTAAGTGGAAAAAAAAATCTTATTTGGTTAATCATAAGGATCGGTCATACTAGAGATCCTTGTTAAGGGATCGGTCCCACTAAAGATCCTTAAGACCGGTCCTAGTAAAGATCCTTGTTTAAGGGATTAATCCTACTAGAGATCCTTGGGATAGGTCCTAGTATATATCCTTGTTTAAGGGATCATTCCTAGTAGAGATCCTTTTATTCCTTTCAGCTTAAGAAACAAGTTTCGTAAGTTTACATCCTTAAACTGATGTAGTTATACATAATTTTAAAGTTATAGAATCAACCTGAAAGTTCAACACACTAACTAGTAACGAGTTACCAAATAGTGTTACGCCGAACTTCCGAAGTTCAAAAGATAAACAAAGTGTATTTCGTAATCCAATATACCAAAGTTGATAAAACAACTAGTATATACTTCCTTGACACATTGACCATAATGGAATGATCAAGTCATTAATACTAGAGATACATAAATATACTTCGTATGTTATCTTTTCAATCTAAATGATCGACTTGAAAGAACCGTATATAAAAATGAAAACAAGTCAAGTCTATATTTCTAACCTCGAACAAAATGATGACGTGTTCGTTGATGCCGATAAGTCTTCATATTCTTAAGTACAACATGGGTAAGTCTTAACATTTGTAATGTTTCTAGTCTAACCTAACGAGTTGACTCTAATAATCTAATCCAGCAGCCTCAAGTTTTGGACCTAAACTAGGATAACCAAACTGGAGATACCAACTACTAATAAACAAGAGATATTTACACAATTTAACGAGAATAACCAGTATGAAAACTTAAGACCAAACAAAATTGGAAAACTATGGAACATTTGGTTACCTCGCTCTTAGGTAAAAGAGGCATCCTTGAGACATAGTACCTCACCGGTGACTACGAAAAAAATCATAAAAAATAATATCAGAATTAAATCACCACCGCATCTTGTATGAAAGTAAAAGAAAAATAACACCAAGTTTCTAACGAAAAATTTCAAATCGAAAAATACTAAGCTTGGTAGTCATTTGCGAATGACCATAAAATCATTTCCTTACAAACTAACTATGAACCCAGACATTTTTCAAGTATCACTAGTCGACTTGACTACAAAATGCAGAAAATCATTTATTTGAAAATACTATCCAACAACCGTGAACAAGCAAAGAAGTTCTTCCTATGATTACTAGAAAACCACAAATAAGATAACAAATGGCAGTTTAATTGCTTAATAAAGCTTAATAAAAATAAATTAACAACAGAAATAACATTTCATCACATTTTTTTTAAGTTAGCAATCCTTTTGAGATAAAGTGATTTAATCTAACCATCAACACATGATTTTCACAAGATAGGCACATCCTTAACAAACTTATGTTCTTTTACACGCAAATGAGCGTTCTCTGTTTGGTGACACTTGTATGGCTTTTTTGTCTCATATATTGTAGGAAGTCATATTATATTACTAGTTGTAGTTAAGATTTCTGTTTTAATATTATATTTTGATGCTAAAATTTCATCAAGGAAGCAGTTTCATTGAACCCTAATATTTAAATAAACATGATGATTTCACCATAGCAAAACATCCTATAAAAAATTTGATATAAACTATAACTACCAAAATAATGATAAACAAGAAAATCAATTCCCAAGATGACTAATTAAACTCCATGTTTGATGTTTGTATTTGGATTGCGACTTGTGTTCTTTTTAATTGGGGTGTTTGTTTTTAAGTTACTTGACAACTTGAGAAGTATTTGACATCAGAAACACTTCTACAATTAAAACTACAATATGTTATTTGACAAGTACTATGACTATCCATTCAATTTAAGTTGCTAAAAATAGTTCGGGTAGTGGTAAACATGTGTTAATGGCCATATTTAAAACAATCCATGTTGTTAATTTTGTTAATGTTTTTTTTTTTTTTTTTTTTTTTTTTTTTTGCTGAAGTGATGAATGTTTTTTTTTTCTTTATTGCTAAAATCTCAATGAGTAATTTTTTTTTGTTAGCAAATTCGGGTGGAAATAAAATCTATTAACCGAAGGATCATCTTAAACCTTACAAAGTAGTAGTGTGGGTTCTTCATAATCAAAATTCAATCTATAAAGTGAAGTAATTAACTGTAAGGATATAATAAATTTAATTAAAAAAAAAGTCGATATATACTTACATCATAATTTTCCACCACTAAGTCTATTTATGGAAGCGGCTTCGAGGTAATTTCACCAATTAAGAAACCACTTTTTGACATATTATCTTCGTAGTTCACGTGATCTTATTTTTTAAGGTATATTATTCGTAAAACCCTAGAGAGGATATATGATGTAGTACATCTTTTAAGTATCAACTATGACAGCTTGACTTCTTGAAGTGTGTATCAACCGTGACAGCTGATCCTCATACTTGTATCAACTGTGACAGCTTGATCCAATCCGCGCCGCTTTTCTTTGTCTTGCAAGTATTTTCTTCCTAGTTTGTTTAGCTTTCCTTTTCTTTTCTGTTTAGACGGTTCTTGAGAACCTATTTAAAGGCTATGCTTTCTTGTTTTGAGAACACATCTTATTATCAATATTATTATCAAGTTTGATTATTAATCTTTTACCTTAGGAATATAGATACTAGAATCGATTTTATCTAAGTTCCCGATGGAACTTCAACTATCTTCACAACCCTAGCAACTAGTTTGCTTCCATACCTATCTCGTATTACACTAGTTGGTATCGATACATTGTTTTTAGTTTTTACCTAGAAACAGATCTCAATTTCCGCACAACTTCAAAACCATACTTTTATTTTCAATGGCGTAAAACCTCCTACCCTAGCCGAAATTGTAGAACTTGAAACCTCTTCAAACTTCCATTACAAATATTGAAACTAAGCTTGCAAATAATGAAACAAGCACCAAAGCTCTCAATGAAAAGTTTGAAACTATGGAAAAGAGGTTAGTTTTCTAAGGAGATTATGTAAAAAAATTATTGAAACACACCGGCTTAGAAACTAAGACATACCCGATTTGATTGAGGATGTATATGGAGAGAAGAAGGCAGAGAAACAGAGGATGATATAAAGGAAGGACAAAAGAAATCAAGAAAAAGTACTTGATGAAACAAAAAAAGTAAAACATATACTTTTATCTAAAAGCATACTTATATTCCAAAACGCCCACGTCGTCTTTCCCACAATGAGCCACAAGGTTTTCTTGACAAAAACCTACTCCCCGTGAATATCAATGCTGATGAGGAAGACGAAATCGAAGAAGGTGAAAGACAAAAAGTGGATAAACGAAAGACGTTTAACGTCTAGTATGAGTCCTTATGGAAGTATACCCTAATATAAACTTAAAGCCGATATTCCTAGTTTTCACGGGGGTTTACACATCAAGAATTACTAGATTGGTTTTATGAAGTGGAATCCTTTTTCAAATTTATGGATGTCCCGCACTCTTCTAAAGTGAAGTTGGTGGCATATAAACTAAAAGGTGGAGCTGTAAAATGTGGGAAACACTCGAAGATCGAGAAAAGTATCACAAACCTCCTATATGCACTTGGGATCGAATGATACGTTTATTAAGAGCTAAGTTTTTACTAAAGGATTATAAATAATAATTGTTTATTAAACTTCAAAAATCAGACAAGGAGATGACTTGCTGAAGTATATGTAGCTAAGTTCTATGTTTTAGTTGCTCGTAACTATTTGAATGAAACTCAAGAGCAGTTGGTTGCACGTTTTATAGATGGGTTGAACAATTTAATTCAACAAGGGATGACACAATCGCCTTTTACAATGGTTGAAGCGATACAACAAGCTCTTAAGGTCAAAGACGTGTGCCTCGCACTTCTCGCCAACCAAATCCAAGACAAAGCTCAGTTATCAACATTTTTATAAAGCTTCCAAACCATATAACTCTTATGGTTACCAGGGTGAAAAAGGAGCAACAGCTTGTTGTTGATCCATATTCACGGGATCAACCGTATTTGTTGATCCACAAGATGTAATGCAAACCAACCATACGCACAACAACAAACTACTTTTGTTCTTTCAGAACCTGCTCCTACAATGCATATCTCATCTGCTAAGCCACCTCAGGCTCCTCCACAACGCAATTTGTTCGCAATACTAGAGGTAATCAGTTTCAACAAGATTTTCCACCATTATCTAAACCCTCTAACCCGTATTTAAAATTTCAAGGGAGATAGATGTAACAAGTGCAACCAAACTGGCCATACTTCTAGTGATTGTCGCAAATTCCATGCTTATATTAATGAAACCTGCATTCTAAACACAAGAAGAAGAAGCATTAGGAGATGATGAATTATTTTATCTTCAAGAACATGAGACTTATGATGCATTTCTTGGAATGATTCGGACTTGGCTTTTTAATCACTGAACCATGTCCTACTCGGGCCGACATAATATTTTCATATCTCATTGTTTCATTGAAGAAAAGCTTTGCAAAGATGATCATTGATAGTGGAAGTACATAAACTATGTTTCGCAAAGTTGGTTGAGAAACTTGGTTTATCCGTTACTCTTCATCCAAAGCCGTATTCATTGGATGGATAAACAACTCTTCCACTCAAGAAATTAATCATCAATGTTTGGTGAAGTTTTCTTTTCCTCGGGTATTCGATTATGCTTTGTGTGATGTTATTAACATGATCTGCAAGAAGTTTATTATTGGGAAGACCATGGCAAGATGATATTCGTGTTGTTCATAACTACTATGAGAATACTTATACCTTTGTTCATGAAGGGTTTACTAAAGTTCTATGGCCTTTACAATCTTCTAATTCAGTCAAGGAACCAACAGATAAGAAGACCAATGCAGTAGTTGCTACCATTGTTCATTCTTTACAACCAAATCATTCTTTAAGTTCTCATGAAGCTGATAAACCAATGGTGGAAATTCCAGACAAGGTACAACCTTTATTGTTTTTTTAGTGACTTATTTCCTACCGGAAGTTACCCAATGTTTTGCCTCCATTAAGAGATCTACAACATCAGATAGATTTTATACCTGGAACTTCTATTCCTAATCAACCTCATTATAGGTTAATTCTTAAAGAGCATGAGATTTTACAAGGTCAGGTTGATGATTTGTTACAAAAAGGTTTGATAAGACTTAGCAAAATTCCTTTGTGCTAGTCCATCCTTTTAGGTAGACAAAAAGGGATAGTGACATCAGGATGTGTATAGACCGTAGCATTAAACAGAGTTACTATACCATATAGGTTTCATACCAAGAATTGATGACATGATAGATGTGCTTTCGGGTGCTAAAGTGTTTACAAAGCTTGATTTACGTAGTGGATATCATCAAATACGTATTCGAGAAGGTGATGAATGGAAAAATGCTTTTCAAGACAAAATAAGGTTTATATGAGTGGTTAGTCATGCCTTTTGGATTATCTAATGCTCCTAGCACTTTTATGTTCTCATGAATAAGTTTGCAATCTTTCTTGGAAAAATTTGTCATTGTTTATTTTGATGACATCTTAATCTTTAGCAACAAGAAGAAAACATTCTTACATATTTATCTCAAGTTTTTAAGTCACTTCAAGACAATGTTTTGTATGTCACATTTATCTCAACACATTTATCTCAACTTAAAGAAGTGCACATTTTTACAAACAAAGTCACTTTTTTAGGTTATGTCAGGTCGATAATGGTATTTCGTGGATGATTCTAAAGTTAAGGAAATGTGGAATGGCCTACTCCAACATCTATACGTGAAGTAAGAAGTTTTCATGGGTTAGCTTCATCCTATAGAAGATTTGTGAGAAATTTTAGTACCATTGCAACCGGTTTACCGCATTGTTTGAAGCATGATACTTTTGAATGGACTGAGAAGCAGATAAGAGTTTTAATTTACTCAAAGAGAAGTTATGGACGCCCATTTTCTTGCCATGCCAAATTTTGATAAGACTTTTGGGAGATTCATTGTGATGTCATTGTTAGGCCAGGCCGGTTATCTCAGAAGCGGACATCCATTGCATATTATAATGAAAATCGTATACAAGGAAGAAGTGGTCAATTTATGAGTTGGAATTAATTGCTTTGTTCAAGCTCTTAAGAATTGTCATCCTTATCTTATTCACGTTGAGTTTGTTGTTAACACTAATAATCAAGCTTTCAAGTTTTTAAAACTTCAAAGAAAGGTTAACAGATGCATGATAGGTGGTTATCAACTATCAATCAATATACATTTTCCATTAAACATCAAAGGAAAACTTTGAATCTGTTGTCGATGCTTTGAGTAGAATAGTTCATCTTATAGTTACTCTTAAACATTTATAGTTAACTTTTGATTTCTTGAAAGATCTGTATAGTGAAGATAAAGATTTTAAGAATCTATGGGAAAAGTGTGGTTCTTCAACCGGCAGTGTTGATGATTATCTCATTCAAGATGGTTTTCTTTTTAAAGGAAATCTTTTATGTATACCACAGATGTTCTTTACGTCTTTATTTGATCCAAGAATTACATGGAAGTGGTCTAGGATGACATTTTGGACGTGATAAAACCATTGCTTTGGTTGAGGAACGTTATTTTTGGCCTTCAATAAAACGAGACATTCAAAAGTACGTACAAAAATGAATGGTTTGTCGACAGTCTAAAGGTAATATTCAAAACACTGGATTATATACTCCACTTCCAATTCCTGATGCACCTTGGGTGGATATTAGCATGGACTTTGTGCTTGGTTTACCACGTACTACCAGGAGGAATGATTCTATTATGGTGGTTGTTGATCGTTACTCAAAAATGGCTCACTTCATAGCATGTAAGAAAACTACAGATGCCTCCAATGTTGCTTATTTGTTCTTCAAAGAGGTAGTACGTTTGCATGGAATTCCCAAGACAATTACTTCTGATCGAGACACTAAGTTTTTGAGCTACTTTTGGAAGTCTTTATGGATACGTCTGGGAACTAAACTTCAGTATAGTATAACTACTCATCCTCAAACAGATGGACAAACTGAGGTTGTCAACCGATCTCTAGGAAATCTGATTAGAGCAAAGGTTAATGGCGGAAAAGAGAAGCAATGGGACAATTTCCTCCCTAACATGGAATTTGCTTATAACACTTCAGTAAATCGATCCACAGGTAATACACCTTTTGAAATTGTTTATTCTAAGGTTCCTAATCATATTTTGGATCTAGTGGTGCTTCCCAAGCTGCGTAAATCAAATGCTAAGGCAGAAGAACTTGAACTCCTGTGAAAGTTAGATTTGGAAGTTAGGGAACTCGAGGGTTCCTTTCACCCTGCTGAACCATCTCTCTTTGCTGGAAACTAGACCTTGACGTATAATTTGAAAAGCTTTCATATCTCTTCATCTTTTCTTAGTCAATCTTTGCTCCATAATGCAATCTTGTTCAAGTGGTTCTATTTCTACTTCCTCATTCTTTTTTTCAAAAACACCAAATGAAAACGTAGTCTTTTTCTTCGTCTTCGACTTGGGTTTATAAGACTTCATGTCTGTTTGTAGCGCATCCACCTTTTCTTCTATAGTTTGTGGTTTGGTTTGCTTAGTCTCATCATTTGACTTACCCATCTTGATCGCCTTGTTCTTCTAACGTCTTCTTCTTTTAAGATGTACTAAAGGGTATGGTTTTGGATGTTTGAAAG